>JAJTJO010000717.1:0-1200000 GCA_024550625.1 Dendroctonus valens | reverse complement strand
AATTCATTGCCTGTAACAAGCTTTTCATTTAGAACACAGAAAAAATCAAACGTATATATTAAAATATAAATAAAATTTAACATAAATGTCGAATACTATAAATTGTGTTAGGTAATTGTTATTTACTGATTTTTGGGATAGTTGACAATAATATATAGATAATTATAAAATAAGTATAAATACATAGATTCGTAGTCACTTTAGCTGAAGGAAGGTTATACTTCGAAAGCGGCTCACTCCATAGAAAAATATATTTAAAAAAACCAGCTAGTCTAAGCGGCACATGAAATGAGGTTGTAGGGTTTTAGAAAGAAAAGTAAATACGGTAAATTACAAAATATATTACGTCATGTCCTTAATCTACGTGAAGAACAAAGCAGTTGATATTTCGATAAAAAATAAGGCTAGTTGTTTATATAAACTTGTGTTTGAATGTATCTCCCATATGGAGTTTCCAGATGTTGGGATTGAAGGTAATTTTTTGTTAATTCATATCAACATTGAACAAAAATATATCATCATCTCCTATTCATGCACGGACATTTTGCTGCATTTGGACAATATTCCTATTGGTTTACTTATTTTTAATTTATATCTTTAGATATTTCTGACCCAAGAAAATGCTAAATTGAAATTTTTCCTGTTTATTGAGTATTTTAGTAAAAGGACGTTCATTACTTTAAACGTTCTAGAAAAAAACCACAAAGCAGTGTATTTGTCTCCTTCTACCTGTATGAGACACAAAAATCCTGTAAAACTGCAGCAAAATGCACTTACATAGGTAAATTCTCTATCACTCGTTTATTAACAATTTTTTCAATGTACCTTTATTTTCAAATAAAGTATTAATTTTAACATTGTAAACGTTAACTTTTTTCGCGTATCTTCCAAAATGCCTTGAATGGCCTGATGCCGATGGTCAGATAGCCCGGTCTTGGATGTTTAATAGCCGAATTTCCAAAATATCTGCTTAGCACAACTAAAAATTCGTTGGTAACTTACAAATAGATAGCAGAATTTCATTTTATTATGCCCGAATCTACTAAAGTTACTACACGTGCTAAAAGGGCAAATGTATTAACTGCACCACAGCAGTAATATCCGGTAGCAGGAACCACCATCCATCCATAGCAGAATGCAACCTGCATGAGTTCCAAATCAAAGTGCAGTGAACACACCTTTTTTGTTCCGATAACGCGTGTTTATGTTTATTTTAATGTTGAATCATGTATCAATGAAAGTGATTCAATCATCGTAATTGCATTATCACTGCAACTACTATTCTGACGACAATAAGTTGAAATCAGTAGTTTGATTCATTTTTGCTATAATCCCTGCAATCAGATTAATTTTTATTCATAACATCTGCACCTGAATGCTTTTGACCATTGTTCTTCCTTTACTGGTTGAAAATCATTGTGTTAGATATATTTTCGTCCCATTTTAGTTATACGTAGATTGCAAGTGTGTTTCAATTACTAAGGACGCCATAAAAGTGGAAGTTTGAATTTATGTTTATTATACCTAGTTTGGTTTGGAACGCTATTTAATACCAATTGCATATACGCACATTTCTATGATTACGGACTTATAAATTCCAACAATGACTTTTAGAAGTATTAAGCACGTTGCGAGTACCGTACGCTTAAAGCCAACCATTAATAATGTAGCGATGACATACTGGCAGGCGATTTTTATGTAAGTTTCGATGCTCCTGGTGATACTAAATTAATGTGTAATTTGTATAATAATTTAATAACAGCTCAAGACTCAGATACTAAATTTAAGCAGGGCTGTGACCCACAACTTAAGACAAAATTATTCAGAACTGCATCTAACTGTTTTTTAGTAAACAACATATTGCTATTGTTTAATTTATCTACAACAACAGAGCAGCACAATGCATATTTTTACATTAGAATGTCATTCAACCCATGTAGATAACAGTCAATTATGTGGTTATTCTTATCGGATATGGAAAGCTATAATACATACGAAGAGAAAAGTGGGAAGTGCGAGATGAAAACAGTTATTTCAGTTTACTACTTCCATTTGAAAGTTTATTTTCGATTATTTTAAAGTCCTTTAACAGCATACAAATATGACGATGTAATTCAATATTCAAATTTGTTAAATAATAAATATGGGATTTTTATTCAGCTTGGTTGTTTTAATAACATTTTTATGTAGAGTTCTACAGTAAAGCGTCAGTCAAGTAGAAAACGACTAGTTCTGAATTTCAGTCTCATATTGACCTATACTCTAGATTGACTTACATATTATTATTTCATATACTCTCTCAAAACTTTTGTTTTTTTTTGAATATTTTTGAATATTTAATGTTATCTTATATTTTTAAGGCAATTTAAGAGACATTTATTAAAAAGTATAACATTTTTATTTTTCATTCGATTTCATAAATATTTACAGTTTTTTTAAGGAGTGCTCGGGATCTGCAATTCTGCACAGAAGCGCGATTACCAGAAGTATATGAAAAATATACATTAATATTGCCGGAACAGTGGATTTCAAAAGTGGTTTTCAGCTTTTCTTCCTCTGTGTACCATGTAGTCCATGCCATTGCTGTTCATTGTCTCATTGTTAAATAGTCAAATAGAATAGTCACCTTTCAATTTATTGTAGCAGACTGTTGTCGATTTATATTAATTTCTTAATTTCGATCGGAAAACTAGGATGTGTATATTCCACTTGTTAGAAAACTGCTTTTTCTACACATAACTTTAAGACGATCACAAAACCAAGAAGATATTGCTTGAAAACATTCGAGTTTTATCATGCCATTTACTATAATTTAAATTGATCTACTAATAAAGTAAATAGTTTTAAGTAAGTATAAAAAATAATTTAAGGATGATTGCACATGAGCAGCAAAGACAACATTTTCAGATTTTGCAAGTTTAGGCTTATTTAATTTAGACTAAATTTTGAAGAAATGGCGTAAATAATAGCAATAGAAAATAAATAGACCAAGTGACATTCAAAGGATCATGTTGGGAATAAATAAGACAGTTATTAATTTAGGATTAGGTCAAAGGACAACAAGAGGGTCCAAATTTAACCTTTTTCGTATTTGTCGAACTTGGCTTGCTTCGTCCTTGAGGTTTTAAAAGCAGTACTAACAAGATTCTGTGTGCGGAATGCAAAATAGACATTTTCAGAATTATAATTGGTTACCCGCATCTATAAAAATCGGGTTTTCCTTAATGAAAGGGAACAAAACATTTCCGCAAGTAGTCTTATTTTACCTGCCTTGGACGATCTAATATTTCAAGAATTTTGCCAAAATAATCCAAGAGCCGGATTTCCGGTAAACGAATACCGAACAAAATAAGCCTTATTAATTTCCAGTTACATGAATATTTTCTTATTTTAGATACAATACTTTCAGCTTGCACTTGCGTTGAATAATTGAACGAATGGAAGCGTATGTGGTTTTTTCAACATAGATATTCTTGGTAATTTAATTTACATGCACAGGCACGTTTAATAAAAACATCATACCTGAGTTGCTACGGACATATTTCAAAAAGCACACAACTTAAAAAGACTGTTGCATTTTCAAACAATAAAGTCTAAAATCCACACTTCCAACACTGACAAGATGTAGCTACTATACACTTAATTTGCCACCCGCGTCGGTTATCATTAACGCATCAAACTGAAAATTTCCATCTTTTGCGACGGGGTAATTAATGGAATTAGTCAATTAATCAAATTAATTTGCTCGTTCAAAAAAATCTACGCCGCAAAGGTAAAAACCAAGCAATTGTGGTTACACCTTTATAACGCTCGTATCGAAAAACAACTGAGCGCAGTGGGAAATATTGCTGCTAAAACCATCATCGGCCACTCGCCAAAGAAATGGTCAAATGCCGCCGTCGGCGGAATCTTATATTTTACGGGGGCAATGTTGTCGGTAATCAACAGGTAAACATAGAAAATAAAACTTTGAGTTCTAAAGAAACACTAGTTAGAGTATTTCTCTTATTTTCACCAAACAGACGCAATCAGGCACTGAAGAATCAAGACTTGACTTGGCAATACTTCTTCATTGCCTCTCCTTACCAAACTTGTATATTGATATATTTTGTTCTCGGAGTTTCTCTAGGACAGCAACATTATTAAATTTTATAAACGCATAGACAATGCAATAAAATAAATATAAACAATTACAGATTGCCATTGCAAAATTAGTCAGATTATCCAGAATATACTATTCTGGAATTTTAATCAAATTGATTTTCGACAAATATACACCAAGCATCGATGAGGATATGATTTATTTGTATAGTTATTAAATTAAAAATGTTTCAATGCAAGTGGTTTTAGATTTCCTTAAGGTCTTAAGCTTGGCTTGAGTGGAATTGTAAATCATGAAATCTTACTACAGGATGTCTCATCAATAACCAGTTTAAAATAGTTAACAACTTTCCGTATTCAATGATAGGAACAAACTAAAACTCAACCGGTGGCAACGTTGCAATCGAAAGAAGGTTGCCATATCTTTCTCCTAGTCGTTTGTTTCGGCACGACCAAGGTGTTGGGGCTCATTTGTTTAAACTATTTTATTCATTCCGCGGCTCGCTTGATTATTCTGCTATAGATTAATCTCGCTTATTCTTGTGCATATAAAAGGAGTCGAGGTAATATACAGAGCGTGCATTGTTCAAATTTAACGCGTCGGTGCTTGCATAGAATGTTGATAAGTAATGCAAATAGAACCAAATTAGTAATTAGAATGTTGTTTGGAGGTTGGTGCTCCAGCAACAGAGATAATGGGAAATGTATCACATATCAAATATTTACTTGTATAAACAAATAAAATTAGTACTTAGTACAGCTTAAGGTAACGTCCACTATTTAAACCACAGACGTATTACGTTTTTAGACTGCGTCTCCAGCTAATTTTTGTACTTCTGTGCATGCCAGCACAGGAACAACAAGGGTTTTAAAATAAAAATCATTAATTGAGATGAAAAAATATTTATTATTCACAGAAAACGAGACCTGCACAACAAACAGAAATAAAATAACTCATTAATCACTAAAGTAAATAAATATAGCAACGTTAATACTCCTCAAATGGAGAAAATATAAGATCTTAACATAAGTAGGTACATTGTTGTTACTTTTTTCAATTTTGTATACACGATCGAAATATGTTTAAAAGCCTTCCATTGGTTAAATAATTTATTGTAAAACTAAACACAATCACTCGTACACTGACTGATGGCATTATTATCTGCTCTTCAGTTGAAGACCATTGTCCCGGAGCTAAAGACGATAAAAACAGAAACATGTTCATCACAATAAATACATAGGCAAACACTAAATTTCTACGAGTAAAATGTAACTGAATAAAGAACAAAGAAACAAAAGCAATATATACATCTTCCGACAATTCTAGTTAATAATACATAAACTTTGTTCGTTTAATAAATTTGCTGTCGCTAAGTCCTTAGTCGATAAAAATAATAGACACTCCCTATATAATTCCTCCATTGTTTTATTGCTTTACGTGTGTACATGTAAGGAACGGTATATATCCTGTCTAAGTACTACGTGACGTTTACAAAACACGTATAATGCTCTGAAAATGGAGTTATGCTGCTATATACACGAGCATATCTTGAATGGAAACGACATAGTGCCGTAAGTGGCCACTTCCCTAGCCTCACACGTCAAATGCTTAACGAGAACAA
The DNA here is from genome assembly GCA_024550625.1 of Dendroctonus valens. NCBI lineage: Eukaryota > Metazoa > Arthropoda > Insecta > Coleoptera > Curculionidae > Dendroctonus > Dendroctonus valens. The sequence continues at coordinate 1,194,277 of JAJTJO010000717.1, read as the reverse complement.
TTAATTATTAGTCCACTTGCATTTATTGAACTTCCGTAATATAAACATATGCAGAACTACTAGGAATTATCGTATATTCATATATCGACTCGGAAGCATGCTAGCGCAAATACTTTCAATTACAGTTTCTTGAGTCTTTTTCTCTACCTTCCAAATGGACTGCTTGCAAATTTATGCAAATTCGTCTTATGATAATTGTTATTATACCAATATTTGTATCTTTCTTATTGTTTGGTTTGCAAGATAGTGCCAAATCAAATTTTCTGGCTTTTATTATTCTAGCAATTCATTTGTGACGCACAGTAGTAGTAAACATCTTTATTTCTAAAAAAGGCTATCCACCTATTGGTCTTTCTGCCCTTGTTTAATACATGTAGTCTTAATCTAAATAAAAAAACAAAGATAAAAATTCTCTTATTCTGTGTTAACAATTTGATTAAATAAACTAATTCTAATGACAAGAAAAAATTATTTTATTGTCCAGTGGTCAGTTGCGTTTGAAAGTGTTCGAGTAGCGTTGATGTAGGGAAATGGAAGCGGGATTGTCTGGTTGGTCTTGTAAGACAAAGGGGATTCAGTATGGTCCAGTTGTAGGGGTTGTTTGTCCATTTTGTCTGTAGATGTATGAGTCTTTCGGAAATCTTTGTCATGTTTGTGGGTTCGTATAGTAGTTGGGTGGAGTGGTTGTGTAGTGGGTTTTGGGGGTGTCTTATTCGTGTTATTAGTCTTAGTGCAATTTGTTCTGTTGTTTGTATATAACGTTTGTCATGAGTATATGTCCATAGTCTAGCAAGGGTCTACAAATAGCTTTATATATTTTGGTGGCGGTATTTGTGCTAATTCCTCTGTCTTTGTAGGTTAGTGATCGGAAGTGTTTTGTTCTCTTTATTGCTTCTGTCCTGATGTTTCGTATGTGTTTAGTGAATTTAAGTTCGTGGTCAATTGTGATTCCAAGGTATTTAACGTCGTTTTTTCGTTGTGTCGTTTAGCCGTCTGCAGTTATTGTAGGGGAGTCAGCGTTGAGTCTGTGGTTTGTGAGCAGACGTTGGTTTTTTGAAGGGTTTGATGTTAGTCTCCATTTATAGAACCATGTCATTGTGTTGTTTGTAAGTGTTTGGAGACTTTGAGCTGCTCTCTCAATAGTTTTGTCATGTACAATAACTGCCGTGTCGTCTGCGTATTGTAATATGTATGCCGATCTGTCGATTTGATTTTTGTCTGGTAAGTTGTGACGCACATTATATGTAAAAACAACGTTCACACATTTGCATATTTTCAGTATGAACTGAGTACTTTGTACAATTTGTAAATGTAAGAAATGTATGAGCAGTGGTCACCTGTCAATTTGTATTAAATATTGCAATAACATTTAATTATAATGTATGAAACAGCAACATTGTATTGCGCACTGAGATTTACGAATAATAATTCCATTCTAAACATGTGGGTATTAATTATCTTCTGTACTTTAGCAATCTGTAGGACTCTGTGGATACAGAATCCAAAGAAAACATATACAAAATGGGCGAATACTAAATTTAAAATGTAGCAATCTAATCTGCTACAGAGTTGTAGCACTAATTAATCTACAAGACTAACATAGGAAGAGGAAGAACGAGATTACGACAACAGCTTTGTGGTTTTCTGTCAATACGCTTGCTTCTCGTTCGCGTCCTTAACAGACACGTTTTGTTAATCGAAGCTAATACAAGCAATCATTTAATATATAACAAGAGTAAAGTGTAATTCAGTTGAAACCAAGAAATCATTAATACGTTCACATTATCGTCGGCTTGGGCATTGAGCTCTAGTACCAAACCTTCATTGGTGCAACACACTTTCTATGTTAAAAAACGGATTATTTAATACATAATCCACGTATTTATGTACTAATTTTACGTGAATGTACTAACTGTGTATCCTATTGTGCAAGATCATTTTTACATCTAAGTTATTTTCAAGCTTTCCGCTTTTCCAACTCGTCGGCTAACCAATCAAAAGCCTTCTAATCACGTGATTAAATGAAAAATGTTAACAATTACCAATTACAAATCTTTCAATTGACTTTTGATTTTGTTATTTAATAACATTGTTAATTAATTTTAAAAATTAAGAACAGTTTAAATAAATACAATAACAAAATATTACAGTTGCATGTAAGTAGCTTGTGAACCGTGGATGCTATAGAAAATGTTTTTTTATTTGGAATTCATTATCCTAAATAATCCTTTTCCCTCTTTGAGTTCCATTTTATTAATCCACGCACTTATTTCTATGGAAAATCATATATAAAGCTAGAATTTATTTTACCCCTCAAATCTCTAAAAGTATAAGCACTTGTTACTTTACGATCGATTACGTATACAAAAATAAAACCGTTGGGCTAGTTATACCTAGGTCATAAAACATCAAAAAGCATATTTTCTTTAGAAAATTGCGGTCGCATCCGACAAAATTGAAACCGATTGCCATAAATTGGAGTACATTTTATTTCATCTTGGTACGTGGTCCTGAAGCCATGTGAAATAAATTCCAGAAAAATGTATCTCTCCAGAGGCTCGTTTCAGAGTCTTGAGAGGCTCTAAAACTAGCCACGTTTTATAGTTTTTGAGCCATAAAGTTGGTTGTGGTAAGAAAGAAATTGTTTTTTAAAGAGAACTGAATGCATGAAAATTTAACTCACTTTATAAGAGGATTTGAACAGATGAGCAGATACTGGAAAAATAAAAGTGTGAGTGTGAGTTTACTAAGCTTTAAATTGCTTAAGTAGTTAATCACTTGACAGAGTGATTTGGAATTGGGAACAATATTCTGGTATGTTTTTATTGTTGTTGTTTAAGAAAAATTAGGGCAAGTTATTTTTGTTCAATGTTACAAAATTATAGTTTTTTTTCTCAAGAAAGTTCCCAATGCTGTGAGCATCATAAAAATCATTGTTTCAAAGCGTACTCTTTACATTATTTTTACCTGTCTATCCACAATTTGACACAGAACTACAACTATAGCCTGTCTCAAGCTTTTTGGCAGTGACGCAATAATTGTCGTTTTTTTTTCTATTACTTTCTATATTTTTTCTATATTTTTCTATTACTGCGAAACGGAAATTTGATGGTATTAACGTATGTCTTTCATCAAATTGTTACAAGTCGCTTTTGAATTTGATTTCCTGCTTTCTTTCTTTGCATTTCTACTCTTTCCAAGTCATAATTTCAATGTAGCGTATATTTTCTCTTTGTATGTGTGTTATTTTCGGGTACTGAAAATTCCGATGTAGAGTTTCCTCAAGCAAGGTACACACACATATTGCATTTTTGACATTGTCATCAACTTTAAGTTTTGAAGAGCACAATTTAAAAACCAACCATAAGTGTAAAATGTCTAGAACCGTAATTCCCCTAAATTAAGTTTTTTTTTAATATTAATCTTAAATATGCTAATAGTTTGCCAGATAAACGATGATTTACTTTAAAATATTGCTTAATATAATTAACTTTTTAATTGTCTTTTTTTTTCTTGAAATTGTAGTAACCCCTTAAACACAATGACCCCAATTTATAATCAACATGTATACGTTTTTTTCTAAATGTTGATATTAGTTTAATCATTGATTCCATCCGTTCATTATTGTCGATATAATTAATTTACAGTCGTGCCTATAACTAAAGTTTTCCATGGCCTAAGTAATTACATTTCAGCAAAATACAGTGACCATTATTAGTAAACTGGCTACGTTTAACGAAACTAGTCGTTAGTGGCGATAGTAAATTTTCACATATACCTTCTGTTACATGAGAGGAATTTGTTGCAATCAACATACATTTACTGCCAACAAACATAAAATCCACATGGTTCCTTGCTAATTTGTACCCAATCTCACTGGGTGTAAGTATACAAAACGTTTCAAACTTACCCTGTCTGTAATTCTCTCTTCAGGCTTTCCTCTCTTCAGTGACTTTGCTCTCTTCACTCTACCACCATGTCCACCGTCGAGTTCATCCATCTTTCTCGTTGCTTCGTGGTTTCACTTGGTGTCTTGTCTTACCTGTTTAATCAATTCCAATTTTCAATTCCTATCTTGGATTAGTTGGTTCTTAGTCAGCTACATTTTCGAGGGAGTCCTCTTTCTCTCCTGCAAAAAAGTTGGATTTTTGAAAAGTTGACAATTAGTATAGTTACTATCATAAAAAATATTTTTTGATTCAAGCTACTCAAACAGTTGAAAAATGATAACTATGATAAATACAGTAAAGCGAAGAGTTTTGTGAATTAAATTAATATTGCATAAAGAAGGGCATTGACATTTTTAATTTAATTTTCTAAAAGGAGCTTGTTGAAGATTGTAGGCAAATACAAATAGATTGGAAGGACGTTGAAGAACAATATTGTTAGTAGTGATCCAACGGTGCAAAAGAACTGGCTGAAATAATTTAAGGAGTACAAGAAAAACCACAATTCAACACGATTTTTGATTTAGTAAAAGCCTCCTTAACGTAAAATGTGAAAAAACTACTTAGACAAATATACAGGATGAGTCGGGATTAAAGTGCCAGCCATATGAAAACAACCCATGGGCAATTTTATTATGATCAGAAAAATTCGAAAACGATTCGTTTAGGATTTGCAGGGCATTAAATGCTTAAAAAAAACAATTTTAAAGATTTGTCGAAAATGGCCGTTAGTGGTTTCACGAAATTTGACAGGTATGGTATCACATGTTTTGCAGTAAATAGACTAAAATTATTCAAACCAGTGTCGTACGTATAGTTACGTCTGTGTATATTTTTAAGGAAAAAATGACGCGCCACTGTTTTATCTCTAAATAAAAACTATTATTGATTTTTCTGTTCTTTTTGAAAGACAAAACCTCTCTTTAGTTTCGCAGCCTTTCTAAGAAAAAAATGATTAAATTGAGTTTGCTTAGGGACCGCCTAGAGTCGGGGTTAATCGGGATATGAAAACCGAATTTACAAAAGTTCCTTTTCATATAAACATCTATCTGCAAAATGCATTCTAAGCTAAGACCGTTACAGCGTTTAACAGTTTCTAAAACGATTTAGAATAAATGTAGAATTTGGGTTAAAAAAAAGTTTTTTCAGGCCACTTCATTAATTAGGCTTGAACAAAAATTAAGCTGTAAATCCTAAACAAATAGTTTTCAGGCTTGCAGGAACAGAAGCTTTTTTGGTTAAAAGTTAATTTCCTATGTATGTTCAACTCATCCTGTATCTGCAAAAACGGGTTGTTTGCGATGTACAGAGTGTTCAAGTTAAAAATTAAAATTTTATGTTCATCTGAAAAACCGCGTTAAATTCATTTAAATAAAGTTATAATCGTTTATTAAAAGCTCATTATCCGTAATTGCAAAAGGCAATTAGAGTAAACTATTGTGTATTGCCCAAAATCACTGTTAAACAGTATAAATTTTGAACAAAAATTGGTACGTGATCTTTTTTGTTGTAGGTACTTAACACTTCATAACTTGAAAATTTCTTGGCTTTTTAGTATTTGTCTCAACAGCTTCAAAAGCTGCAACGACCTACATTTTAACGTTTTTCACAGAAAAGAGCCGATGTACGAAAAAACTCAAGGCTCGGGTATTTTTAATTGCTAAAAATTAGTGAAATTTATAAGTACACCATCTGCAATTCTAGATACACCTAATAGGTTTTAAGAGATCAGTAAATGTATATTCTTTTAAAATACCAATTAAAATGAATCATCCTGTGTATGAGACAGCTGGTTTTCGAATAATAGTAAAATTCAACAAAATACGAGAAAATTGTTAATAGTTGGCTCATTGTTAGTCTTCATAAATACATGAGTTATTTAATAAATTACAATATATAATAATTTAATATATTATACACGGTGTGTCGTAAGCACATGATCAACAGGGTAATGCGACATTTTTTGGTTCAAAACGACAATCTTCTTCAAGTAACTTTTATTAAGAAAAAATGTCTGGCTCCCTGGCAATTGATGGTCAACGGTCAGCAAACAAAGTTTTTTTTAAATATCGGGAGAATGATTCAATGGATTTTAATGAAACTGGCTGTGCATTTGTTCCTATGTAAGACTTATGTTCTGATGAAGGAACCGAGTTCATCCTCAGCTTTGGGCAAGTGAGGAAGTCTTGAGTGTCTTGGCACAAAAACTACCAGAACTTTTTATTTGGTACCTGCAATCATCTGATTTTTTTGAGTTTTGTTTTGGATTTTTTGAGCCTATTGTTGGGCTCTTTGTACCATCTTCTACCCTTCATAGTTTTTCGCAAAACTTTTTTCTTGCTATTTAACAATTTCAAACATTAACTGCAAATGTCGTAGCAAGCGATAATGTTCTTTTTTATTCCTAACTGACCGACATGGTCAAAGTCTTAGGACTGGTCGTCCTTTGGAAGCGTTTTCGTCCGAATTGCATTCCTCAGCACTCGGACGAAAAAAGCGAGTTTTTAGTAAAATATGCCCCTCACGTAGGAACAAAACCACAGCAAGTTTCATTAAAATTCATCTGAGCACTCTCCCGACATTATAAAAAAGTGAATTTAAGTTTAGTTAATGCAAAAAATTAATTTATGTCTGCACTTGTTAATTGGCAAGAAAATAGAAATACTTTTTTGCGCAAAAACTATGAATGCTTCAATATTTTACAAGGAGCACAAAAATATTTAAAAAAGGATTGAAAAAAAATCAAATCATCAAATGAAAAAAAAATTCAGTCACCAAATAAAAAGTGCTGGTAGTATTAGTGCCAAGACACTCAATAATTTACCACTTGACCAAAGCGGATGAACTCGGTTGTTTCATCAAAATATAAGTCTTACATAAAAGCAAATTCCCAGCGAGTTTCATTACAATCCATCGTATCATTCTCCTGATATTTCAAAAAACAAAACTTTTTTGAAGAACTTTGACCATCAATAGCAGAGGAGCCAGGCCTTAATAAAACTTAAGTCAGATCGTGTTCTTTCGAGCCAAAAAAAATTCCTTTCGTTACATTGTCATTGTTACTTCTGTTATAGAATATAAGGACATTGAAAAGTTATGATTATTTATAATCAAAAAAAAATATATTTTTCTCACAATTAATATAGTGTGTTTTAACTTTTTAAAACCGAATAAAGTCGGTTTGACTTTACATTGCATACACTTCTATACACTTCACAGACATTAGATGAGATTCATTTAAGACTGCCAATTTAGACAGCATTCGACTTTTTAACATTTATTTATTTATTGAAAGTTTTGTCGACAACCATCCATTTTCACTGGTAAGAAATAACAAATCGTCGGAATAATATTGTTTGAATTATCCACTTCTAGTTGCACTGATCCAAATTCAAGTATTTTCAACTAACATTTAGTTTAACCTTTGCATGTTCAACAGCGGATTTCATAACGATTAAGGCCATTGCATTCGTATCAAAACACCCATTTACTCTGAATTACTTTTATACTGCTGGTTACGAGTTAGCGTAAGAAGTAATAACTTAATAAAAGTAATGTACTTAAATGTCGGTGCATTTATTCCGTGTTTGCAAGTATGAAATTATATAGATCAGCATTAGTTCTGACTGAGAATATATTACACTTCAATGTGTGCTTCAAAGCTTCATTAATGTAAAGAATTTGGCGAATTACACTGATTAAACATTAATATATCGATGAGCAGAGTAGATTTTAGTTTAATTTAATGCATCGAATTTCAATGTTTTACATATTTTTGTTGCAAGCTTATTCTGAGAATGTAACATGTTTAATTATAAACTCGTTTATTTGATCGTAAATTACTCATCTAGTAGTTAATTGAAACCGATTCACACTAAGCAGTCAAATTTAGTATTTACGGTACACTAATCTAAATATAATAATCTAATTATTTTATAATTCTTCAAATTTTCATATCATAGATTTTAAGCAAATAAAATTCACGTTGATAAATTGAGCTACACAAAAATATTGACATCAAAATTTACCCAGTAGAAAACAAGTTTTACACCTAGACAGTTCATTAGTCTAGAACTACGAAAGCTATTACATACTTTTTCTTGTCCAAACCAAGTAAAACACGAATTTTTCGGTCATTGAATATTACCATAGCTGTAAATAACAGCCATTTCGTATCCATGAATTAACATTTTAAAAATACTGCAGTGGATGTTTGAATACGAATCTAAAACTCAATGTTAGTTTCTGCTTCAACTATCTGGATGTAGCAAGCCCATTTAATCCATGTAATTTAGTATACGTCCCTAACAAACTGGATCTAATTTATATAAAACGGTTTATTATGGCAGATTTACGAAGTAGCTTTATCATCGAATGTCTCATTTAGCAGCAGGAAATTATGTTGAAAATCAGAGACGTTTGTGTAATTTGATAAGATAATTAAGAGAATGGAGAATGGAGAAAGCTGCTTGCTTCATTTATGCGTATTATAGAGGATGGACAAATGGATTCAGAGTATTTCCACATTAAATTCGAACTCAAAAGCGCGTAAAAATAATTTTTGCGACATAGTTCGAGAATAACGTTTTGAAGTAAAGGAACTCACTAATATAAAGTTTGTACCTTTAAAAAATTTCAGTATACAGCAAAATAGTAAATTAGCACAGTAGAAAATGAAAATTTTTATCAATGTGGGCCATTAAACAAACTGGTTCGAAGTATCTAGGTTGATGTTACTAAAAAATAAAAGAATTTTCAAGTAAATTCTATACACAATTCAATTTCGATGATTCCATTAAAGTAATATTTCTATTTAAAATGCCTATCCATATAATGGGAGGAGAAAGTATATCACACCCGATCAACAAGCCGGCAAGAAAAAATAGCAAAAAGCGAATAAACTACAATAGGATGTAGTACAAGTTAAATTCAATGTATTAAAAACAAAAGATCATTGTCTTCTTTAAATATTATTCTAATTATAGGTGTTTCTGTTTCGTTTCTCATGCTGGAACCATTGTCTTGCATCGAGTTTATCAGTGATTTTGAACAATAAGTTTTGGTTCATGAGCTCAAGAAAATAACAAATATACAATGAAAAATGCGGAAAACTGATGACAATTTCAACTTAAGAAAATAGGCAAAAATTAACTGATTGATTGAGATGATTGAAATGGTGAGGTAAAAAAACTATATTTTGAACCGAATTTAGTTTCTTACTGCTTTGTATTTTTGCTATGGAGCTCTAATAAGATGCTAAATGATACTTTAATTGTTTTATTATTTATTAATAAATGCAGATTATGCATCTTTTTAAAAATGAACCAACGATGGATCATGATTTAATCATGCACCAATGATAATGACATCTAGTTATAATTATTACTGGTTCATGGTAGGTTGTTTCATTATATTACTATCATATTTCTTATTAATTAATTTTGTCGTATTAGGCTTCGCTTTAGTATCGTCTTCATTACTGTTACTTACGAATTAATCCCTACAGACATATTTTTCTTCTGCTAAAACTGGCTATCAGTCTAGCTCGCAGCTCTTTCTTTTTCTTTCACGAATAGTTCAATCACAGCGACTTAAACCGCGTTTTTTAACAGTTGGTTGATTGAAAATTATATTATTTGCAGTGTTTCCTTAAATCCTCAAGAAATGTTACCCGTAAATTTTTCTAAATCAACAAAAACGGTACTTTGTCAAATAAATGAAATTCCTACAGCCTTGTTACGGACGTACAAGGTGATAAAACTAACAGGCCTTAGTTCCTACGAATTAACACGAGTTATTTTCATGAAATTGGACAACCTTTTGAGCCATTGAAAGGGTTTATGTTTCGGTAATTATTTTATTTTCGCTTTTGGTGGCATGTGAGCGAGTACGCCACTTTGCTGAACGCTATGGTCAATTGTGAAGAAAAACCGAATTTGATTAATTATGTTTTAGAGAACGTCAAATAAAAGCTTTTCACTGGGGCTCACTTAAGAGCAATTTTACTAATCGACAATCTATATGTTGCATATTGGTGAAAACATCATTTATCATCGTGTAAGTTTGTTCCGATAGTCTATCGTCTATATGAAAATTATTGCTTTTTTCGATGCAAGTTGCAGTTTCAATCAGTAAAAAAAAATTTTAAGTTGAAAAACAAAACAGCGAGGACTGACCCTAGATTCCCGATGTCACTTTATTTCCAATGGGCATTTTAAATCGACTTAAGATCGATAGGAATCGAGATAATGATATCCTCAAGTTCACCTCGACCATTTGCTAAATGCTCTTCTGTGCAGTGATTTCCCCATATTTTTCTGAGGACGAACATAAAGTGATGATTCACACATTATACCTTGTAACTGACCGGTTTAACAGTTTTAACGGAATTTTTCTCCCAGGTAAAAAGAGCTCCAAGATACGCTTCTGCTACGATCAGGAATGTAGATTTGAAGGCGTAGTGAGCTTTATTTTCGTAATATGGCGAAGGAAAGCCGTAATTTTGCGCCCAATTGAGCATAACTTCATATAATGACTGTTAATCGCGTATTCTGATGTCAGTATGAATGAAATAGCTCACCTATATTCCGTCTGTATCGAGGACATAATAATTATAGGTTTTTGTCTTAACGGGATCGGCAATGAACCATAATTGCTATTTTTACAGAGCCAAGCCTAAAGCAAGCGATGTACAGTTCAGATCAGCTTTAGCGTTTTTCTATAACTTTTCTTTAGTTTTTCTTAACCTTTCTTGGTTATACGTATATCTCATTACTCGCGGTTTTGAAAATTATGTTAAATTGTTTAAAAAAATGTTTAACCATTTTTATCAAAAGTTTCGAATAAAATTCGAAAGTTTGCAAAGAAAGAAACAAACGGGGACTCACAAACATACAATGCAGAACTTTACAATAACTGGATTATTTCATATAACTTTTTATAGTTTTTAAACCGAATCTTCTGGGACAAGTGAGATCAGGATATTTTCATCAAACCAACCAATTCAGGAAAAATATTGCGTAAAAACTACAAAAGATATTCCCAGAATTTGAAACTGAAGTTTCAGACAAGACTTTGCAAGTACTTTCAATGCAAAGCTAAAATCGTTGCTGTTAAAAAAAAAGCGTGGGCACTTAATGTCTGCTTCATTGTATTGAGTTTGCTGCTAAAAATAAATGTTACCGATGCCTTTTGGAGACGATTATTTGTCAATCCCATTCAAATGAGTTGAAATATTATTCTGTAAGTCAAACTTATAAATATATGTAATTTAGTATTCGCATATTATATCAGCTTTATTCAAAACTAATGACGCGCGATTCTAACAAAACCAATATCGGGAAAAATATGACTTGGAGATATGATAAAATATAAATAGTTTTACGCAATCGAAATTTGTATAAAGTAAACGTATGTTTAATATAATTTAATTAAAATCGACTTACTTAATGGTGAGAACAACGTAACCGTCCTTTGTGAACATATCCACCACACGTTAAATTCAAAATTTTATAATTCCTCTACCTGTCTTGAGTCTGACCGGTTCTTTTAGTTACACTTTCTATAGTGTTTGTTGATAGTTTCTAACTCAGTTAAACTTAAACATTTTACAACATAGTAAGGACATTTTGTTATTTTCCACACCTTTCCTTTTAAATATTTCACATCGTTCAGGTCTTATTAGGCACAGCAACAACAATACCTTAGGCACAACACCATTAACTTTTAGTTATTGTGTTATTGATTTACATATGTGTGAGATTTTCATGCTTTCCACTGCTCTTCTGATTCCCAATAGCGGCGAGACGTCCACACGTATCGACCTCGCTAAAGTAGATTCCGATTAAAGTGCAATAGTTGGCATGAATTAAAAATTGCATCTCTCACTTATAATTCAAATGTCCAATTTGAGCCTGCACTACACGTATTCTCCATTATTTATCACACACCCACAGTTGAGGACTACCATTTCACATGTTGTTTAGTGTCGCGAATGTCTAGTCTTTCAAGCTATTTATGCAGTAATGAAAATTTGCAACTAAATAGATGTGGAACTGTTGGCAACATTAAAAAACTGAGTAAAATTAAATCTAATTATATCATTGATCCAATGTATTTTTCAAAACACAACTAGTTTTACATCAGACCGCGAGGCTCGAGAATTATTCGAGACGAATCATTAATTAATTTACAACGTGTATAATAATGTATGATAGGAAAAAGATAATTCAAATTGCTTTAAACGAAAGATTAATGGAGTGGTTCAACCGATTATACAATTTACAGGTGGCAAAGGCTGGCAGAAAATAAAAAAATGAGAGATTTGTTCTAGAAAGCCAAGTGAATTAAACACGAATCGTCATCGTAAAAAAGCCAATATATATACAGGGTGACTCAAAAGTGGCGTCATTCCTCTGGGGGTGTTTTGGGAGTACAGGAAAAATAGTAAAAAAATTAATTCTTATCAAAAACTGAGATATTTGCCAAAAACTAGATCAGAATTACGGCAACGATGCTTTTCAAGGTAATCTGCCTAATTAACATTACGTAAATACCTGTTACTTCTTAATTATTGAAAGTTGTAGTAACCATGGATAAACACAAAACAAAGAAAGAGAAAGCAATAGAAATATTTTGAGGTTAGAATAACTCTGTCAACTTGCCGTCAGTGCTGCCATCCCTTTTGATACTGATATACCTAAACTCGCCTCACATGTAAACAAACATCTCCTGTGTAAGGTTATGTATCAATGATTAATATTAATCAAATAAAATACAATTAAGTTGATAAATCACAAGAGGTTGACCAAGTTCTGCCCGTTTAACTCCAGACATGTTTGTTCCCCAATCACTTTATTGTGCACTCTTCGCCGCAGTCTGGGATCACCTTTTGATCAGCTTCTCGTATTCGGTTAATTAACTGCTGCTCAATTTGTACCGGTGTTCGGAAGATCAGAGAGTAAAGTGTCCTTGTGTCCTGTGTATCTTACACACATGGTAGGAATGTGGTCGTTCCTCTGGGGAGTTATAGGGACAATTATCCGGTGCCTGGGAAAGTGTCAGTGGTTGTGCAATGCTCCGAGCACTCCTGGAAGGCTCTGCTGCAATTATCTCCAATATTTGTGCCTCTGTGCCTGGAACCCGAGCACCTCTAGATCGTCCACAATCTGCGTCAATTCCTGGAGCCAATCGTCCAGTGGCTGTAGCCCTTTTCTGGTGTAAGGTCTTACACCTTCTGCTATGTTAGTGTGGCATTTTCCCATAACTAATCACATATCCGCAAATTCGATGTTGGTGTACATTTTGTGAAAGGAGCTTCAAAGTAAGTCACAGATTGACAAATGCTTGTTATTATTGACAAAGGCTATCTACCTGTAACTATCTGTTAATGACAAAAAACATCATTGCTGCTTTGACTTTTCATCAAAAAATTGTAGAAGAGGTCTTTTTCAATATCAAAAATTTTCGTTATTTGAAGCAAAGATCGTAATTTTTCTTTTCGAATGGTTAAGAATTCCAAATCCAATGGGACTATTTTAAAATAATACTTAATAACAAAGTTGAAATTCGATTTTCAATTGTTAATATCTTCTAGAAATTTTCGAAAAAATTTTTTTCAATATTTTTCTCGTACTCTCCAAGTGAGCCCCTATAACCCCTTAAAAGGAATGACGCCACTTTTGAATCACCCTGTATATTATAGTATAGTATTGAATTTGATACTGAACCCTAAGTTTTTAGTTATTATTATTATATTGAAGTTAATACGCACTTCCAGTATCTCTAGATGATCCTCACCCGTACATTAAAAAATCGTTTGATAACTAAACGACACCTTATCCTGATACATAAATAATCTACGAAAACAACAAAACGTACTACTTACTTGCTAATGCATTGTTTAACTTAATTTTGCTTTTGTAAATAGAAATTGCTATCTTTCATCAGTTTCAATCACTCGGCTGGCTGTGTTGAAAGTACATAATTAGCACTCTTAGTTGTTTTTATTTCAACAGCCCATCTTTTTCCACGATAATTGCCATTTTTTTACGGCTTTATTGAATGTTTCAAACGTATTCGTCTCCAGAATGACTCGAAAATTATTTTTTTAAAAGACCAATATTCGACAAAAAAATAAAGGTATCAGCAACTAAAAGTGAACTTTGAACAATGTCAGGCACAGTTTAATTTTAGTGGATTACTTATATCACAGACTAGATAACAATTGAAGCGAACAATGACGATTCAATTGCTAATAATTTGCTAACAACAAAACTAAGGTAAAATTATAGATATTGCTATTATTGAATTTTTCGGTTGGTTAAATAATTTCAACCGTATAGTTTCGATACAGTAAAACACTCAAGAAACAATACATTTTTCGTGTTAATAATAACAAATAAAATATTTTATATTCATGTTTAATAACAGCTCATAATGCATAAGTACATACTTCAGACTAATTGTAAAACAATCGTCTTCTGAAGATATTGTTATACTATTCTTAATCTATGTCAATATCTAAAGAACATTTACGGATGTCAACAGTCAATGAACTATAGAATCAATCGTAAATAATTGCAATTTAGATCACTTATAAAGTCGCTAATTTATAGCAAGAAATTATATAAAAGTTATTTTTATTTCAAAATGTTGCAGTGGTTCTCTCATTCAGTCTGGAATAATTTCGATTATATAAGTGGAGATGCACTATTTTCTTTAATTAAATTTACAACACAAAATGTTAACGTAACAGCTGTGTAACATATACGTTTTTTACAATTTTAAAGCTGAAACTAAACATTCTTACAGACCGATTTATTTTAATTACAACTCTCAATTTGTAGTTATGACTACAAAGATGCTGCGTGCTGTGTTTTGATTCCATTTTTTGTTGCTGAATTATTGCATTTTGTCGTCAAGCATAAAAAAATAAAACTGTTTGTACATGTTATATTGCCACTTTAAATTGTCCACTAACCTTTGATTCATTGTATTTAGAAATGATTGCCAGAGCGTGATTTCTAGAAAATGGTAACAAGTCAAATGTAATCGCACGAAATCTATTATTTTCGACGCTATTCTTAAACGAAATAACTTTCATCCCAATAAAATAAAAATTTTACATGCTCTATGATCTGTAAACTTACCCAAACTAACCGCCGGATATGGAAGGTATCTTTTTTATTTTGCTTTTAGTTCAGTGCATTCTACTTAGTTGGAATAATAAATTAAAACTCCTACTTTGAAGAAATTTTATTTTAAATCATATACAAATTCACAGTTGTATTTAGAATAGACAGAATTTTAAAAACTTTAACATTTGATGTGTAATACTTTAACAGTTATACAGAGTGATTCAACGTCATTCATCTGGATGTGTTCATAGAACGTACCCGAAGGAGTCAAAAAAATTGAGAATTTAATTTTTGCTTTTTACACAATAATTTTTCAAAATAATACAGTACTTGATAAATATATGGATAAGCTAGCTTTTGGTCCTAACAGAAATATCAAGACACTCGCTTGGAGTTATAAGAATTTCAGATTTAAGAATATGTAAATATTTTCTGTTGCCACATGTTAAATTCATAATTTTTGTTAAAACATATAAAATTTTTGGATATACAAAGAAGCCAATCTTGTGGTGACTACATTCAATACGTTGTCTAGTCTATTACAAAAAAATTTAAAACATTTGTTCAGAAGTAGGTTTTTTAATAATAATAAAGTTTATTTAGTACATTGCTATAAATACTAATAATAAAATAAACAACATAATACAGTAGTAGTAACAAAATTGCAATAAAAAGTGAAAATATACTAACATGTCCAATTCAATAAATGTGCTTCAACCATTAAGAACCAAAAAACATAAATTTTTTAAATTAAATTCTAAAAATCCTAAAAAATTGAATTAATGTCAGACACCTAACATAAGCAAAAATAGTCGGTCAGTTTGAAAACAATTATTTGAAAATCAACAAAGCAAATAAAAAGTTCATCAAGTTAACTTCAACAACCTTGTCCAAATGACAATTTAAAACACAAGTATCCTAAAAAATCATCATCATCATCATTATCATCATCATCATCATTAAGTAGCACTACAACCCTATGTGGGTCTTGGCTGCAAGCACAATTTGCCTCCATCGACTTCTATCTAGCATTGTTTCCTGCTCATTTTAAATGCCCATCTTCCGCATATCCGATAGAACATTCTCCCTCCATCTCATTTTAGGTCTTCCCGGTGGTCTTCTGCTTGTCGGTGCTTCCTGCCATGTAATTTTCAGCATTCTGTCATTCGGTGCTCTGTATATGTGTCCTGCCCATCTCAGTCTTTGTGACTTTGCTTCTCTCACAATATTTCCCTGGTACAATTGTTCTAACTCGGTGTTTGTTCTTATTCGATATTGCCTTGAAATAGGATCCTGGGTTGGTCCATATATTTTTCTAAGTATTTTTCGCTCAAGTCTTCGCAGGACGTCTTCGTTTGCTTTGGTTAGGGTTCACGCTTCACGTCCGTACATGACTACCGCTCTTATGGTAGCATGGTACAATTTTAGTTTTGAAGATCGCGACATTATTTTCGATTGGAACAGTTCTCTTAGTGCATAATAGCATCTATTACCGCTCTGTATGCGGGCCTTCACTTCTTTATTCATGTTGTTGTCTGCTGTGATGACTAAGCCGAGGTATTTGAATTTTGAGACCGGTTCAAAATTGTAGGTGTCAATGGTTACATTTTGCCCTAGTCGATCTCTTCCCTGTCTCCGAGAATTAAACAGTATTTTGTTTTGTCTTCATTAATATGTAATCCTACTGTGTCTGCCTCCTTTTCTATTTTTCCAAACACCTCTTTGATTTCAATGGTTGTTTTACTGACAAGATCTATACCATCTGCAAATGTCAGTATCAGGTTTGGTCCACTGCTTGAAAAACCTTCTACGTCAATGTTAGCTCGTTTGATCGCTGCGTCCAAAACGATATTGAACAGTATTGGATACAAACTATCACCCTGTTTCAGGCCGTTGTCCACCACGAAGTTTTCTGACATGTTGTTCTCAACTTTAACACAGCAACGGCTACCCTCCATGCACACTTTTGTAATATTGATTATTTTCTTTGGGATTCCACATTCTACCATGGCTGCCCATACATGGACTCTTAACACGCTATCATAGGCTTGTTGGAAGTCGATAAATAGTTGGTGGAGGTCCTTATCAAATTCCCAGTGTTTTTCGAGGATTTGGCGAATAGTGAAAGTTGACCTGCTCGGTCTAAAGCCGCATTGATAATCACCTATCGATTCTTCCGCGTATGGTGTTATGCGGATAAGAATCACGTTCGCAAGCACTTTGAATGCGGTGTTGATGAGAGATATCCCTCTGTAGTTTTTGCATACCTGATAGCTTCCTTTTTTTATGTAGGGGTATAATAACACTCTGTTTCCAGCTTTCCGGTAATGTTTTGCTGTCCCATATTAGTACGATTAACTCATGCATCTTTTGATAGAGTACTGGACCTCCCATTTTCAGGCATTCAGAGGGGATAGTATCATATCCTGGCACTTTGTTGTTTTTTAGGCGTTGAATGGCCTTCGTCACTTCTTCTAGTGTTGGTTCCTCGGTTTCTATTTCCGAGCGTTAAATACACCGGTATGTCCGTTGTGTCATCGTTTGTCACATTGAGGAGTGTCTGAAAATGTTCTTTCCATGTTTTTAATACCTCTGTAATTCCGGCGATGAGTTCACCATTCTCTTTTCGTATTATATTACTTGTTTGCGGTTTAAAGCCCATTTTAATTTGATATGTTTCTTTAAAGAATGCCTTGCCGTTGTTATGTCTTCCACTATCTTCGATGTTATTGTATTGTGTATTTGTTTCTTCTGATGTTCTCTCTTTTTTTTCCTAATGCGTTATCTTACTCTACGTCTTGCATTGTTAAAGTTATCCATGTTGTCCTATGAAGGGTCCTGTAACATTTGAGCCATAGCGTGGTGTCTTTGGTTCTGTACGTTCTCATAGTCCGTCTCGTACCAGTTATTTTAAAAACTCATGCTTTATTAATTTACTCGATTTTTTGCACCGAAATATTCATATACGCTCCAGACAAAAAATGAAAGAAAAAGCTTGGATGTTTTCAAGTGCGAGTATTGATCCTAAAAGACAACACGGGATCGGTTTGGAACGTGAAGAGATATTGTAGATGTTGTAGACATCAATTGAGAGATAAATACAAGGCGTATCGTAAGACCGCAGAATGGAAAATTATTATGTGGTTTCGAGTGAGTATTATGTAGTTTTGAACTATATGGTTGAGACGGGTTCATCCCATGTTCCAGCAACAAATGATTTTCGCTGTTTATTGATTTCGAAGCAAGAACTTTCTACCAAATATTCATAGTGTGCGCAAAACAGGCAAGCGGGCCAATTCAAAAAATTATTTGAAAATGTATGGTATTATTGTTAGTAAGCAGATTTATTCCCAAGGCAATCGCACAGCTCATTTGTAGCTTTAACAGCGTAAAAATTAAGAATTTGCATTTAGACTTTTATTTCCTTTCAATAAATATAAAACTTTGTGAGTGATAAAAGTTGGACTTTGTCCAATGGTGGTGCTTTGACGATGGTGCTTGTGTTAGCTTAGAAGTTATTCATTAATCTACTAAGCCAAAAAAAAATGTTAAAAAGAAACACCTCGTTGCGGGGACCAGAATAATTTTGTTGCCGAATTTACGGCTTGCTTTATTGCAAATATCACGATTTATGCTTTATGATGTTTTTGTACTTTTTAAATATGCCACTCAACCCCTTTCAGAACAATGACTTCAATTTTGAATCGCTCTGCTTAAGTGATCTCAAATTAGACTAAATACCTTTACTAGATTGAAACTAACCCGATAGTAAGTAAGGGTTACTAAAGACACCTTAATATAATACAGTTAATATAATATGACTTACGTAATAATAACGGCATAGCATTTGCTAGAACTCAATTATGTATTAATTTAAATAGCTACATGATTAGCAAATTGTAAATTAAAACAGAATCGATCGTACAGCCTTGCCAGTAAATATAAAATTTACTTGCATGTATAATCAACGTGTGTATAAACTTGTACCGTTGCCTTTACCTACATTTTTATCACAAAATTAGCGAAACAAGACATTGATGGCTTTCGAACGATTGTGTGTTTCCTTGCAAAAAGATTACAAATTTGAAAGTAGGTTTATTACATATACCTAGATTAGTGACTTGGAAGTGAAATGACAAAAAATGGGCCATTAGAACATGGGGCCTTTTTACGCTACAAATGTTCTGAAATCAATTCAGAACACACATTTAGAACGTTTCAACTAATTTTCTGGTGAATATTAAAGGCTCATCTGTAACGTGAGGGAGAAATTTTTCGCTTTTTTCTGTTCACACTGTAGATTCAGTTTATTTGATGCGAAGATAGAAAAATGTAAACAAAACAACTAGTTATTTTCAACCTAAACAATAGCGTAAAGCAATACGCTCTTATGACTATTAATAGAACCACTGAAGCACGCAATTTTAGGGTAGGACCACATTAAGGTAAATAGATGGGGCAGTTCACCCCTCGCACAGTGCAGGTAAATACAAAAAATGTATTGATCTTCTAAAATGCAGTAAGGATTATTAATATTATGTACAGATAGGTGGAGTGTAGGAAAAAAGTCACTTTTTACATGTTTCGATTAATTAATCGGTATTGAATAGAGTAAATTGATATTAACAAATAAAAACAACATAATTTATGGTTTTGGTAGCTTTATGGCTACGCTGGCGTTTAATTACATTTATTTTTATTAGTTTTATCGAATGACAAGAGTGGAATAAAGTGGCAGGGTGTAAAGATAGGTATTCGACAAAGCTACTTTTTGCAGGTTTCATAATAATGAAAAGAGAAAAATGAATGTATAGGTTTTTATTAGCAATACTTACATACAAAATAGGGGAAAAGAGCGTAGGTATACTAAAACATGTATTCCCTGTAATTGATTACTCGAGAGGCAAAGCTGCAAGTACTTAAAAATAACTGATAACTTTAAGTGCAAACGGTAGTTAGGGAATATATTTCACAAATGTAAAACGTATTTTTAAACGCTTTTCAGTTCATTCTCGTCAATTTAACGAAACCTTCGAACAAATACATAGGTTTCGAACTTTTCCAGAATTTGGTTTTTCTTTCTGGGAAAACTGATGAATAAGGCACATATTCCGTGACATTGTTTACCCAACCTTAGCGCAGTAATAATCGATAGGTATATCAATAAACAGCTGCGACTAAAAACGTCTGTGCATCATTAAATATTGTTAGATAAATAAATCATAACAAATGATAATAATTAGACGTCAGAGGACTTTCGCATTACCATACTTTTAGCACTTCATTCAGTACTCGATGACACACCAAATCGAAAGATAAGTTTAAAATGTATTCAACATAATTAGTTTTATTAAATAAATGGCTGTAACTCAATTTAAAAACATTATATTAGGTATAAAAATTACAAAATTATGAGCTTTGTGTGTCATTTCACTGGGAATTTTAAAACCCTTGTACTGCTGATTATCGCAAGAAATGTAATAATTATAAATCATCTCGGATAACTGAGATTTCTAACGGGTATACATAGTTTAAATTCTCAGGGAAGCTGGCACATAACCTCACTCCAATCGATTTTTCAATTTTTTTATTATTAAATTACGGTTTCAGTGCTTCCTATCAATGTATTCACAGGTGATAACTTAGAAAACGCCAATTAGATCTTACCTAGTTGCGATCTTGTCACTAGATTTCAGTTTTTTCAATCAGTTTTACACAAAAAACACTAAACTCGAACAGAAACACAACCGCACAGCTGAACGATCATACACAGATTTCGCCATATTGAATTGGATGAAATGTCAGTTGCCTACCTCTGTATATTACTTTGTTCGAAGCACCTTGAGGTCATCCGACATTATTCAATTAAATTTTTATTCAAAAACAGAATATTTTTACATTTTTTAAAATCCAAAATTACACTGACAAATAGAGTATATAAATTATAGACTTTTTAACACATTATTTACTTATATAAGTGATATAAAAGTATTGGTTTTGTTGCTTGCTATTCGGAACGGAGTCGTTTAGTTAATTATAAAAATGTTTATAGGGGAAGCTTGGGCAATTTGACAATGTATGTAAAACTACTATTGCACTAAAGAGTTAGTTAAATGAATAAAATCGAATAACCGACTACCATGAGTAAATAACGCATATTGGCCTAAAAAAATTAAGACGTACAACACATAAAAAGTAAAAAAAAGAAGTTTTTAAATTTAAATAACACATATTGTCCCCTAGAATATGCACAATTTTGGGAAATCAAACATGTACAATGCACTAAACGCAAAGGCCGTCTTTGAGAATCGATCATTAAGCAAACATTAATTATAATTAATTCCTTCCGCTGAATTGTAACTCAGGGGAAGGTCGGGCAACGTTCAACCAAAGTATAGGAATTGCGACCGTTTGAAAGTATAGTCTTTACGAAGCTACTTGCCCAAACGTAAAAATTGGAGTATGGTCCGTTTACTGCATAAAGTGTTTCTAAAATCCAAGCAATTTGTATGTGACCAGGTCCTCGTACTTGTTTGATAGACGCCTAGTCGCCATACTTACCTTGGACATCCGTAATAAAAAAAAAATAAATAAATAAACAATGAACTAAGTTTGTTCAGATCAGTTAAATAAATTAAATTAATTAACTAATTTAAACATGTTTTTAAAAATATATTTCTCATCGCCTGTTTCACAAAGAAAACGCCGACTATTTAACCTAGATTTAGTTTTTATGCTAGTCCAAGTCGAATCGTATACATTATACAAACGCGTTACAAACACAACACAAGTGCGACACGCATGAAACACAAGCGCGAATTTCACTGAAAACCACGAAATTCGATTGGGGAGAGACAACGAAATGAAATAAATTGAATTAAGTTACTAATTATTATACTAGATTTCGTTTTTATGCTGGTCCAAGTTAGATCGCATGGACTATCCTAATCCGAATTACTCTTAAGTGAACAATCTAGCTTTCAAAATTCCTGCTAAAGTAGATTGTTTATTCAAATGTAAGGACTTACATCAATAACAGCCAATCTAAATTAACAAATGGTATTGTCAAATAGGTTTGAGCCATAAGCCATATTTAGAACTTACTATTACAAACCATCGGTTCCTCTTCTTTAGTAATAAAATAAAACACAAATTTCCTATTTATTTCACTACCTATGTATATTATTGAAATGTCTATTTTTCTTAGTTGTGGATTCAGTTATTTCAATTAACATTGTTATTTGGTTTATTTACACAAACTTCAAATTTCAAATAACTCCATTCTTACGATTGTATCCGTAACTCCACTTCTTCTTCTCACCTCCTCATTAGGAACCCTATCTCTCAGAGAGCTCTGCAGAACATTTTGTACATGTGATTTGTGTATTATAAAGCCTTCTCCCCGTTCATTTAAATTTCTACACCCACATATTAAAGGAGATGCCCTGATCGAAGTAGTACTTCACTTTCCTCTTTGCATTTGTGCTCACTGATTCCCAGTAAGTCCCCCCCAAACGTATACAGTTTGAGTTCCTCCTCTAGTCCTTGTAGTTTATAAGTCCTTGCTAGGGTTCCGGTATTATAGGAGATTATTTGCATCGTTCGTCTATTTTTAGCGTAGCCTGGTCCATTTCGGGGATTCTTAGCACCCTCTAGCTGCGCTCTTGTCGTACCCCTACCTTGGGTGGAGCAGAGATTAGTAGTTTGATCTGCTAATCTCTGGTTGGAGAAACACGGGTCGCCGGAGACTGAGGGCCTTGCGTCTTTGTTGTTCATATCATGAATATAAATGGGGGTTTTAGCCTTTTATCTTAACACGCTGGCAAATGGGGGTTGTTAAAGGGTTCTAAGGAAGAATTGCATTTTCTCAGCTCTTGTTTTAACGGTTATTCCGCCGTAACTCGGACGCCAGAGCCTCGTCGGTTTTCTGCAGGGTGCGCCGAATGACGAAGGTCTGTCACCACTCGAGCAGGTGAGGTTGGCAGTTGGGTTGGCTTTTGGACATATCTAGCTTTCACCTCTTACACCCCATATGCAAAATATACACATATGGAAATAGTAGTAGTAAACATCTTTATTTCTAAAAAATGCTATCGACCTATCGGTCTTTCTGCCCTTGTTTAATACATGTAGTCTTAATCTAAATAAAAAACAAAGATGAAAATTCTCTTATTTTCTTCTCATATGGAAATATTAAATCACATTTCCGAGCATTTTCACTAAAAATTGTCACATTATTTAAAATTAATTTGCTTTTTACATGGTAGATGCACTGTACCTATAAAATCGAATAGCACATACTGAATGGCTGTACTTTTCAGTTATATTTTTTTAGGAAATGAAGAGAGGTTTCTGAAGTTTTTTCCTGCGTTAAAATATCTTGAACTTTGAATTTTTCGTCAATTTTTTAATCAATTTTGATCGAGTTTGTTGTTAAATTCAGTTGCTGATTCATTGTCTCGTTGAGTTGAAAAATGGAAGTTTTCTTTCATTATTGTTCTGGATTTATTGGTGGAGCCGGTTGGGAAAGGACGTTCCAATTTACTTTATCTCGGCTTAAAAAAATACACCTCTAAGATTTGAATACTCAATTGTGAATGTTAATCCTTCGTGATGGAGACGTGCAAAAATAGCAACAAAAAAGTGAAAAAACACAGAAGAAAACAAAACTTAAAAATCGTATCCCGCAGTTGTTGCATAATTCGCCAATTCAAGTTTATTTGATGTTTTTCATAATACGTTCCTGTAAAAACTTACACTTTTGAAGTTTTATTATATTTAGATACATTTGATCAACAAACGTTATTTCGTTTTTCGTAAAAGGTTATTATTTCTAATATTGCTCCATTCCCACAAACCAGTACAATTTGTACTAAATAGTACAAATTTTGGCTTATTCTTTTGTTAATTTTTTATTTTAATTTTAGTTTCTTATTTTGTTGTGATTTTTAGTAGTGTTAAATACACTTCATACAAATTGATCCATTAGGAAAAAACGTGTAAAGGGTTCGAAATAGGTAAAAAATAATAAATCGCGTTTTCTGAATTTTCCTTTTTGCTCGTATCGCTGATCGAACATGTAATTTTTTTTCAAAAAAATATCCATTGCAATAGGTAGCAGTCTGGATCTTTCTTCGGTTCTGAGAGGTACAAATGGTCTTTCTGGTTTTACTTCGAAACTGCATTTATTGCTCAGGGTGCATTTTCTACAAATCATCAAATTGTAAATATTTGAATTGACCAAAACTATTTTTTGTAATGATAACCATAATATTTTTTACTTGCATTTGTTTCACTTCATATACTGCTTCTTTTCGTATCAATAAAATTTAGAACGCCAAACAAATTCAAGTAAAAAAATATAATTTTATATTAAAAAATAGTTTTAGTCAATTGAAATATTCGAACTTTGATAATTTATAGAGTGAGTAGTTATGAAATTTTGAAGCAAGAGAAAGGAAGCCCACTGCATCCTCTAAATTAGCAAAAGAAACAGGTCGCTATCTCTAACTGTTTCTAAAAAAATATTTTTAAACGGCCAATTACATGAGATACTTATCCCAAAATAATTTAAATTGTGGGTTAACAATCAAAACATTTTTTACTAATGGGATGCCCTGCATCTATGTCGGATTTCTGTTAACTATAAATGATAATGACCGCTTTTAGCCGATTAATTAGGGAGCTGGATATGTCCAGCAGTGGACGTTATGTGGGCTGGTTGATGAACCAATTTTGATTAAGTAAAGGAGTTGAAATAAAAATGCAAATTAAAATAGTACTTACTTTTTAATTAGAACAAACATACAAATACAACAAATTTAGACTTACATACTATCACAACTTCGATTCATATATCATTCGATGTATGAGCCCTAATATGTCTTAAAATGAATCTAGAAACTCAATTATTTACATGGAAATATATTAAAGAAACAATAGTGGAACAATAGGTCAAAGATGAATATATTAGTATTTTCTATTGAAAGTCCGGCAGACTAATGGAAATTTAACAACTATTCGAATTAATGGCGCTATTCTATTTGCATTAATAACTTAAGAAAACTAAATTTAGTTTCTCACTAGATATTCAAGGAATTGAAAATCATATAAAAATAGTTATAGTTAAATATATGCTATGAAAAATGTTTATTGGTATTGTGGGATTCCATGCAGCGACTCCGAAAATTGGTGGCAAAGAAAATTGGGCTTCAAGAACCATAAAAGTTCACTAGCTCTTCAGTTTCATCTCTTTATAATGCCCTTTGAGAGGGTTTAGATGCACAATCTTACAGGTAGATTTATATTTAAACTCTAAACTTGAGAATATGATTTTACCGTCATGTGTAATAAAGAATATCTCTTCTAGTACATAAATAATCCATGTCAACTTCAAATACAAAGACAAATTCACGAAAACGAAAAAAGTTTTATGCTTGAGCATTACAAGCATATGTTATATTATTAATTTCTTTTAAGTCAAAACTTATCAATTGTATCCTAATGCCATTTTTTTGTTATATTTGGAATATGCACAATTTTGTCGAACATTTCAATTTTACCAGTTACTAATCGCTTGGTCGATTATTGAATTTGTAGACATACTTACTGCCAAAAATGGACACATTCTTTGTGAGCTGAAAAAAATTAAGATATTATGCTCCAAAAGTTTTATAATTTTAATTGGCCATTAAACGAGACACTGTAGACGTTTGGTTAGCCTACTGTTGAACAAACGATGGCTATATCATTATACTAACTACTTTAGAACTATCACAAGATGTCTAGTTTATTAATAGAACAAAGGACAATAACATATCTTAACGACAAAACAAAAAATATATCTCACAAGAAAAGAGAAGAAAAGACAGCCAAGTATAAAGCGTGATTTAACTTTCTGATCTGAAGTTTTTGTTAAATTACTTATGTATAGATGCAAAGGAAACAGTAAATAACAACACATTTTAAATTGTCGTCCTGCAGGCTATGTTGTATACATTTTGTTTGTCTTTATTAGAATATCTTAAACACAAACTAGCTGGAGTTTTAGCAAATGTATCTTTTTTTCAACAATTTTATTAGTATAATGACAATATTATTTTATCTAAATTCATTGAGCAATGAAAAACTGACTTTCCTGATTGCTAAAAAATAATTTAAAAAAAACTGTTATCAGAGACGTGAACTCCATATTAGAAACAAATATCTAAGCAACTTTACGTAAAAAATCGTAAAACAGTACAGAAAAATCCGAATCTACTGAGTATATGAACTACCTGTAGAAAATCGTGTACATATTCAAGATCAACATGAATAATTTCAAAGAGGACAAACGGGGAGTTGCAAATTATTGTCTCAACTTCAAACCCAAACCAGAAGTATAAATTTTATTAATTTATATGCGATTAAGGGAGCATTTATTAATATCGTTAGAAGTAAATCAAAATTAAAATACTGTGACCATATCAAGTGATAAAGAGAGAGTTGTAATTTCCAACAAATATACTAGAATATACAACATTGAGCGTTATCCTCCCAATATCACTTTCTAGTAGTTAATGGGGTGAAACGAAAGTTATATTGCATAGACTGTATACAGCTTTTCTTTATTCACACAGCGTGAATTCCACATATCTATCTAATGTCACAAAATTGGTACTCACAATTAGTATTTAAACTATCTACTATTAGGTATACCTACTTAACACAGATAATATATCTACTTTGAGCCCTTTTGCATACTGTTACTCCGCAACTCATCCAGTTTGAAAAGACAAAAACGTATTTAAATAGTTAATTTCAAAGTAAAAGTATTTTTTATCTTGAACTCGTTTCGAGTTGCTAATAAAAACGTACAGAGGAACTGAAGTTTTAGTTTACTGTCTTTTCAAGCTTTTGAGACGAGTTGAGCACTGTCATCTACATCTTCCAGCGGTTCTTTAATATCGTTCACACTAACCGTTCCGTTGGAGTTCAATCCATCAGCCTGTGGTAAGTTACCGCTATTCGCGTCTTCAATAGCTTTTCTCAGCTCTTTTAGACCAACAACTCCTACTAGCTTACCTGTAACATAACAGAAGTTGTTTTATATTCTTTCATTTATTTTATTAATATTGGCCATTGTTTTAAACATGTTAAATATCTTGAAAATTGAAACCTTAAAAATACTAATAGAAACCAAAAGGTAAAAAAATGTTCTATTTAGAACATATCACTTTGACATTAAAAAGTTATTAATGTGGAAGTGAATTGCTCGCAAAATTTAGAACCGGCAAATAAAAATTTAGTAGAATTGGAAAAATGCAATGAAACAACACTTAATTTTGGTTGAAAAGTGAATTTCACGGGAGGGTCAATAAACTAAACGTATTAATGTATTCTTCTGTTTCCACTATTCATAAAATTTAAGCATATTACCTATAGCTGTAACGTATGCGTGGTTAACTCCAACCATAGAAAATAACGAGTGAACTTTCAAAAGAGAGGTTCTTTCTACCAACTGGAATGGAGCAGGGTCAATGTGACTAGCAGTGAAGTCTACTGGAATTTTCATCTCCTCTTCCTCCCATTTCTTCTGATCCTCATGGCTCATGTCGCATACTCTTTCTTTGGGCTAATAAATGCAAATTAATCATTAAGAAACGTTTTTCTTCTATTTCAATTATCTGTTTATTGCTTCTTACCAATTGAACCTTTTTGGATGTAGTTGGGCTCATAGGAATGATTTGCGGTCTGTCTTCCAGGGATAGTTGCGTATCGAGAACCGGATTACTATCATTTCTTTCGACATCTTGGAGTTGAGCAGACTTTCTAAAAATTTAAACCCCGTTTAAAAGCACTAGTTAATTACTCTGAAGTTTAAAATTAGTTTAGAAAAAGGTCGTTGTCTTTCGTCCGCTTACCTGAATATTGCTTCGAACGCTGACCGAAATCGGCTTTCTGCACCAGTTACGGTACTATAAGGGGTGTTTCCTGGACTGGTGCCCATAAATGGCGAAATTCCCTTAAGTGTGAAAGAATTGGTCTTCTTCAGAATCGATTTTTTTGGCTGAGTACCAAAGTTGGGAGTGTAACTGTGCTGAAATTGAAAGAATTCATCAACTGTGAAACATATCTGGAAACTTTAGAGTTTTCCGCTTTTTACCTGATGTGCTTCCAATTGGTTTTCAGACAGTTGCCTCTGCAACATATCTGGAGCCGGTGTTACTTGGAATCTGGATGGTCTTCTCTTCCGTTCTTCAGATTGTAGTCTTGCCTTTTCAGCGGCCTCTTTTTGTCTGATAGCAGCCACTTGCAGTCTTCTTTCTCGTCCGATATGCTTCTCAATCAACTGTAAGCAACAACAGTATAATTTAAGTCTATTTCAGATGAAAATAAATTTTGTACGAACAATGAAATTATTTCCGGAAAATTCTACGATCTCATTAGAACTTTTGATATGTTTTTTACCTGAATTAGTTGCAATCGTTGAATACTACCTAACAGAACCATACTTTCGGGTTTGTCAACTAAAGGAAAACTTTGCAATCTGCGGTTTTCCTTAAGCAGTTGCTTCAGTTCTTCATATGACATTCCATGAAAAATGTATTTAATATCTCTTATCATAAAGTCTTCCACGTATACGCTGTACATGCCTAGAAAACAAATAGATGAATTAATCTGATAATGGAATACTCATTAATATTGATTCGTATACAAATTTCGCACTTATGTTAAATAAGGTTCTAGACATTTAAACTTAATTAAGCATATTGTGCACTTTATTTCTGAGACGAGCTAGAAACTATCGTTTGCGTTGTATTTGTAAATATACAGTGTTTCTACTTAAGTAGACACATATGGGAAATTTTTTTATTATTCATTTTACGAAAAAAGTTATTCTTTATAAAACTTTTTGCATGTTCTAAAATCTAAAAAACCAGATGTTAAAATATTGAAGTCGTCTAGGTACGCGGTTTATAACAAAAAAGTCACATATACCATTTTAAAGTATACATTACAACGATTAAAATGACCGCTAATACACTTTCGAAATACAAAAAAGATCAAGGCAATGGTAGTTTTTTCGAAAAATGTACATCAGTCGAAAACTAGTCGTCTCCTGAACTGCGAAAAAAATCATGCTCAATCTAAATCAAAAAGACATAATTTTACAAATTTTGAGTGGTTTCGCTTTTTACGATGGTACCGATAGAAGAATCCATGGGGTATATAGAACAAAATTTTCCCAGCGATATAACCAAGCTGGTTAGACATTGCCTTACGACGACATATTTTCAATGGAAGGGTGATTTCTACGAACAAACTGATGGTGTAGCCATGGGGAGTCCGGTGGAAGCCAATTACTTCATGGAGATCTTTGAACAAAAAGGGCGGGCGCTGGCAGAGAAGAAACCGAAGTGCTGGTTTAGATACGTAGATGATATCTTTTTGATTTGGAGCCACGGGGAGAACGACCTTTGCAGGTTTCTTGACCACCTTAACTCATTGAATCCGAGAATTCAATTCACCATGGAGATTGAGAATAATGGAAGTCTTCCTTTCCTAAATGTTTTGGTTTCGAGACTACCCAATGGAAATCTGGGTCATTCGGTCTACTGGAAACCCACACACACCGACCGGTATCTCTGCAAGGAATCAAACCATCACCCCAGACAAAAACGGGGCGTCATTCAAACCTTGACCAAAAGAGCTGCGAGGATTTGCGATCCAATTAAACTTGAGAAGGAACTGAGACACTTGGAGAGTGCGTTTAGGATAAATGGGTACAATAATCAGGATATAGGGAGAATACTCAGGCCAAGAACTTCCTACCAAAATGACACAAAAGTGAAACAAACCGTGGAGAAACAGGACTTCGCGTACCTGCCCTACAGTCACAGAGTCACAGACAGAATTGGCAGGATGTTACAGAAACATAACATTAAAACGGTCTTCAAGCTAGCAAAAATTATCAAGGAGAGTGTAAGGTCGGGCAAGGACAAAAGAGATCCTCTATCAACATCTGGAGTTTATATGATTCCATGCAGTTGTGGCGCAGTCGACATTGGCACAAGTAAACGAAGCGTCAACACCAGAATCTCGGAACACAAGAGAAGCTGCAGATAGGGACAGACAGAGAAATCGGCTGTAGCTGAGCACGCTCTGGCGGATGGACACCAAATCCTTTTTCATAAACAGACGTTTTAGACCAAACGAACACTTCTTTTCACGAATCACGAAGGAAGGCATTGAAATATTCAAACACCCGGACAATTTTAATAGGAAGGAGGAAGGACGTGCGCTCAACCAGAACTGCAAGCGAGCGCTACGCTCCACGCCAGCTGCACCTAGGCGTCAACCAACCGCTCCCCCCATCACCGATATAAGAAGATATAAATAGAGTAGTCTTTCGGGTTAGAAAATTGTCATCGCCAAGAGACACGGAAGAGAAGTTTGACCTCTGCCTCATCGCCTTTGAGAATGTTTACTGCAGATGTGAACGAAACGTCAAGAAGTAATTCCGATGGACCACGGCTTATAAACCCGGAAAACTTTTCAACTTTCAATTTAACCGGCCGTGAAAGCCTAATACAGTCTAATACGAAGAAAATATTTAAAATCGCAAACTTTGATGTGCTTCATACCTGGCTGGTGTATTTTATAGGAACCTATAGACGCAAACTTTATCGAGAAATTTAACTTTGATTCATTTAGTTTGGGTTAGTTTTCAGTATATTCTCTTTTCGTATATTGATTGAAAGTAGCCGTTTTATCACGGCAACCTTAACAATTTCAATAACTTCATTGAAAAAATACATTTAGTGTTAAAGCAAATTGAAATAAAATATAATAATAAAATGCTTACCACTACTACTAGGCAATAGATCTGGTAAATACGGTAAGCGCTTGATTAGGATGATGCTATCGTACATACTAGGCGCTAGTAAGCTCGCTATGGCGTTCGATATTAAGACAGCAATCATTATCGGTATGATATGGGTGATCTGTCCAGTCATTTCAAATACTATAACAGATACTGAAATGGTATGGGTTACAGATCCTGAAAACGCAGCTGCACCAACTGTAGCATAACCGCCTGGGATAATGTCAGCTACTTTACCTCCATATCTCATACCTGAAAAATTCTATAGTTTAGTTCAATATAAAGTTATTTTGGCTCCTAAGGGATGTGAAAAAATGAAGGGTTTAATATAGCATGATTTGATAGCACCTAAAGTATGGATTTCATACGCTTATTCAGGGCTTCTCGATTTCTAAAGAATCTTTTTATATTTTTCAATTAATTCCATATTGAAATATGGCTGCTTATTTATAGGGTGAATGAATTGACAGCAGATCGGTTTGTGGTCACAAGGATTCAATGAACTGTTGGGACACGGAGAGGATTTATGTGAAAGAAAAATTGGCTGGTATTGGATAGTAGGTGGACCGTTTGTCTTTTATATATGTGAAACCCAATACCCAGGTTATAAAAATAGATTAGACAAAGATTATTTTCTCACGAAAACCCAGTCAGCATCGCTAGTTGATTAGAAGAGGGATGGAGCAAACTAGAAAAAAAAATGTTCCCAAAAGCTGAGCGATTAAAAAACTTTAACACCGATTTGGCAACAATAAGTCCAATGCCAGATCACTTTCCTTTATTTATTGAAATAAATAAACAGCATCAATCTAAAGAACTTTATATAGAATAATTTTTTAATTACAAACATTTATACAATGTTGCAAAAACAAAATATTTGCGCAATGTTACATCTATGGACGACCCAAGCATAGTTTCGATATATACAGAGTGGTCCTCAACCTTCCAAAAACCACTTGCATAGATCCAATGGAAACAAATTGCAATTGCAATAAAAGTAAATTGAAAAAATGGATCAAGGCTAATTATTAATCTCTTAAAACTCTTTCAAAATTTTACTCAGAAGTCAACATCAAAGCAATCTCAAATATTTAATGTTATTTGTTTCATAATTTGCAGTTAATTTCAAATGAGTGTGGAAAGATTGCAAATTACATTCATAATATCTATCTAAGTAAATTAATTTCACTTTCTTTTGGCTTCAGTTTAGTATAATTTAGTTAGTTATACGTTCGGTACTGCACACAGGAAATGCTACTTTCCTCGGTGGATTTACATAAGTGTAATTTTACTGGAGACTAAATAAAATCAAAAACATATACTTAATAGAGCCGATATATTTAAACCTGCCACATAATTTTTTCTCGTTAACTAGTAAGTACCTGTTACTTTATGAGAAAATCAACAAATCGAGTTCCTATAAAAAATAACGTACTGTGCTTCTATTTTGTCGAAGATTTTGTCGATTTAGAGTCTCCCCAGCAAAGGAAAACTTTATGCATGTTCGAAATTTTAATACATTTTAAGGTTTGAAGAGCGCAATTTTAAAACTAACCACAAATACGCTGTGACGCTGACAAATATCTGCTGGATGCATGGTTCTTGTGATTTCACACTAAAACTTTTTTAAATCGTAATTTTTTGAAATAGAAAGTTCAGGTAAACTTAAGTCAAGAGGGCATTGACTTCTTTGAAATATTGCCTAGTAACATAATTGAAAAGGCATCTTTTAGACCTAATATTTAAAAAATTTTTAACCCTTTTAAAGGTTTTCCCGTATTTTCCAACTCAACAGCAAGTAAAGCAGTATACAAGCTCCAGTAACTCGTTGAATAAAGTGACCCAAATTTTCATACACCCAGTACTATTACATACCATATAGTCTCTATAAGTATCTACGTTCAAAATCAGTGAATTTTGATCCAAATATTAGGTAATTATGAGTATAAAATCGTTTGAAATACAAACTCATTAAATTTGAAAAATAATAAATTTTAACTTACCATGAGGAAACCACAGATGCATAAGTTCTCCAACGATTCGCCCTATAGCGGCTCCAATTTTGAATACTGGAATAAAGGCTCCAGCAGGCACTGGTATTGTTGAACATATTATAGACGCTATAAACTAATAAAATAACACAAAATATAAAATAAACACTTGTTTCAAAACAATTAGACTTACCGTAAAAATAACATAAATATGTAAACAAAATATCACACCAGTATAGTCAGTCTTCCAATGCTTGATGATGCTCTCTTCATATGGGGTATGGTTGGTTTTAGTCCAGCTAAAATTACTGAACAGCGTCACCACTTGATTATGGGTTGTTAGATCACCTAACATCCAAAATCCAATGCTTGATTATTTGCAAAATAAATACGTGATATTGAGATTCTACATACCCCCTAAAAACTGTCCGGTTCCGGGAGGGAAAGTCAAAGTAGACACGCAAAGTGTGACAATGCCAGGATACAAAAACCGACTGAAAATGTTTTAAGACTTCTTACTGCGTATTTATAAACAAAATAATTACGACAATTGACTACTCACTTCTTTTGTAAAAAGCTGTTAATCGTTTTGCTTTTCCTCATAAACAGAACGTACTGTCGATGAACCCATACGTAAAAGGCACCACCTAACCCACTGATAGCCCTAAAGACAAAATATGTTGGTTTAATATGTTTCAAGTAAATTGAAGTCTGCGTTTACCCTATTAATGCAAAAACAAACAACTCCTGGGGATCGAAAGGAAAATCCATGTAAAAGTTGGTTTTGAAAATAGCCGTAACGGTGTCGGCACTTTGAAACCACACTGCCATTAATCTGAACATTGTGGCTCCACATACTGCCGCAAAGAAACCCCTCCAATAATTTCTGACAGCAAAATAGGTAGTTGTTACTTCAATACTAAAAAGAACACCTAGAAAATTGTGTTGTCAACTTTCTGGAATACGAGCTAAAAGAACTTGCTTACCTCCAACAGGAGCAGCAAAACAACTAGCGACACCAACGGCGCATGCTGCAGCTAACATTTCAGTGGTCCTACTCTCGTTTTCGTAGATGCCCTGAAATCCTGTTACCAACTTACTTAGTAATGTTGCCGAGATACTGGCAATGTGTACGAAAGGACCTTCTTTTCCAAGTGGTACGCCACTACCTGTACAATAAAAAAAAAACACTGGAGTCTTAATTGTTAACAATAGACAATGGACAAAATACATCAATTTTTAAAGCTTT
Source organism: Dendroctonus valens (assembly GCA_024550625.1). Taxonomy (NCBI): domain Eukaryota; kingdom Metazoa; phylum Arthropoda; class Insecta; order Coleoptera; family Curculionidae; genus Dendroctonus; species Dendroctonus valens. The sequence goes on along the minus strand of JAJTJO010000717.1, from coordinate 1,160,087 downwards.
AGTACGAAAATATCACATTGTTTCAAAATTTTGTCAAATATTTGTAGTTAACATTCTTTCCAAATCCCATTTAAACTTTGAAAAAATATTTCGGACCAAAAGCAGCACATTTTTTCGATATTTTCAGTTTATGGATTTATGTAATACAGATTACAAATTAATGCTTTTATGGTTGGGTATTGACATTATTGATAGAAATGAAATACAGTTGTAGGTCGGTCCACCATCTATGGTGGAAAAATGCAATTTTTTAACCATATTTACTTTCTATTTTAAGTATCAGAATTGAGTCCCAAAAATAACTCTGAAAAGTTGAAAATTCATGTTCATCTTGTCCGTCTCTGTTTATGTGTTTTATTTTGATTATAATTGAAAACGTATTTTTTTATCATTTCTTATAATTTACATGAAATAATTTTTTTCTCCTTTTACAGTTCAGCTGCAGAGTATGAGTTTTGTTTTTAAAAGTTGAATGAAGATAATACCGCGTCAGCTATTTCAGTTCATGGCTTGAGTATTGCAAATTTATGCAGTGTTAGGGATAAAGAAAAATGAAAATACAGAAAAGTTTTTCATAAACTAAATGTAAGCGGCAAAAAAAGTTAAGCAGAATAAGAAAAAACAAACACATTATACCTAACGTTATTTATAATATCTTTTGTAATACTTGAAGTAATTAGCCTATAGAAAAACATCAAAGTTATTAATTTAAGGACAAACATTCGAAAATATCGATTTTTAAATGAATTAAATAGAAAAGCAAAAAGCAATGTAAAAAAACAAACCGATTCTAAAAGATAATTATTAATTTGTTTAAGAAACCACGAACTTAAGCATAAAGATTTTGAATCGTGGTAATAACTATAGAAAATAAAAATAAACTTTTTGGACAAAACGCTCTTTATATGCCTTATACCGCAGGCAATTAAAGGGATAACTATAAAACTTTCTTAATTCGAAAAGTTACTTTATAGTAAAAATAATTATTGAAGAATTTGATATGACAAGACAAATGTTGAAACACATTTGAATAGATGTATTGCCCATTAAAGAGCTCTGATGTGGATAACAAAAACTGTTATTTGTTGTTATTGTTTATTATGAGTTTTTGTAATGCCAAAGTTCTTAATAAACATTTTAATTATCCGTTGGCTTCTTGTGCTTATGAAATTGCTTACGTTGCTTGCTAACATATTTTAGTGTTCCTTTAAACGATTGTCTTTGACTTCTTAAATAACTAATTATATAATAATAATCAAAACGTAACCTTTTTTCGATTTTTTTACGAGAAAACTACCATTAAATTTTCATGTAAAGTCACACTCTTAAATATTTCCATATCATTACAAAATGCCCTGTACATCTACAATAACTCTATCATTTTTTGTTGTATAATATAAATAAAAAATAAATAATTGCGGATAATCTTTGACATGAAAAAATTATCCACCTAATTGGAAAAGGAAGTTTGTACGTACCTAAAGTGCACATCAATCCGATAATTTTAGCGACAAGAGTTTTAAAAGTCAAATACTCTTTTAGTGCTACTCCCCTTAAGATGGTTTTCATCTCGGGAATACCCGAACCTGTAAATTACCCAAAATGAAACATACAAAAAAATGTAACAAATTGAAAAGCCAGTAACATGCATAATTTAGAATGTTGCTTACCTATTGATTGTGGTGCTACCAAATGTACAAATCCTGTGCTGAAAAGTATGAGTGTTAATGGTAGGATTACCCAGGATGCATATTGGGCAGCAGGATTGCTTGAAAGATCATTGTATAGCCAGAGTCTTGCTAAAAAAATATGGATTTATAACTTTTTAAATTAAAAAGGTTTATAATATAATAATAAAGGTAATTAATATTGGGATAATTAGATCTGGTTTGACAAAATGATGCGTATCTTCTTTTGTATATTCCGGGTGTCAATTTGAAAACTTGAAAAAAAAATTGAGCACGCGAATAGAATTGGTTTCCATCTTAGCTTCAATCAAGGCGAGTGTAAATTATGGAAAGCACAGTCGGCATCAGCATTCGATATTTGGTTATTTCATATAGGGGAAGTCAATTTGAAACCTTCCCACCCTCAATATTTTTCTTGCAGTTAGAATATGAAAAATCCGAAAGACACGTCAATTTAATTTGTAAGGGGGACACTTTAAATAAATATTTTTAGCCTTCTTGTTTCAACCCCCTAGGAAGGGTAGATATCACCCTTAGAATCTTCAAGGGGTCAAGTGGCACATTGTTTTAAAGGGCCTTCAATTCTCTTCTCCGTGGTATGTTTTGTTGCTTTTTGTCCAGAGGTTTTCGACTAATCGCGTTTCAAAGTTGCAGAAACAATTAAACTTTCTCGCATTGCGATGTTGGTTTCCAGGTTAGTGTTAACACAAAAAATATTGCATTGGCCCTCCTTGCAGGACAAATCATTAGAAGAGTAGGTGACGCCGTTAAAATCGTTGAAAACAGAAAGAAATTATAGTTTAAACAATTGATATATCTTTTATTGCTTATTTAACTTGGACAAAAATAAGTTTTTATTTGCGGAAAAGACATTTCTACAATAAAACACATGAGATATATTTACACACTATCTTATCAGTTGTTCAAAATGTTGTCCATTTTCCTGTAGACAATAGACTGTTTTCGAACTCCTCCCTAACATTTCGGAAAACTTCACCGGGAATTGACCGGCATTCTGTTGCAGCAGAATGCCGGTCAAATTCGCCTTTTAAGATCATCAATATGAGAAGGTTGTGTCTTATAAGCAATGGACGTTAGATGTCCCCAAAGGAAGAAGTCTAAGGGGTTATATCAGGTGATCTTGGAGCCCATTCAATTGGTTCCCTTCTACCAATCCATCTATTCGGCATCTCTTGTGTTACCACTGTCGGACCGGAAGAAAATAATGAGGTGCAGCACCGTCCTGTAGGAATGTTAACCAATGCTCCTGTAATACTGAATTACCTTCTGCATCAATCTGCAGTTTCTAGCTCATGCGTGATAAGAAGATCAATAGTCTCTTCAAGTATCTTAACGTTCAGATCATCTGTCATGTTTCCTTCAATAAATAAAGTACCAATAATGGCATTTCCAAGAATAACAGCCCAAACATTAACTTTTTGAGGACATTTTCTCGAAAAATATGCGGGGTTTCGTCACTACAATATCGACAATTTTGTTTGTTAACATTTCCATTTAGAGAAAATGAACCCTCATCGCCGAAACAGATATTCGGCAGAATATTGGGGATGGCGTTGACTTGACGACTTATGAATTCACAGAACTCTTTTCTTCTATCAAAGTCATCGTCATAAAGTTCTTGAAATATCTGCATTTTGTACGGATGGAGTTTATGCATTTTCAGTGCTTTTCTTGTAACAGTAGCTGCAGAACAGACAGGAATACTGTCTGTTCTGCTACTGTTCGCAAGGAGTTGGTGTGCTCTGCAGCAAATAATCCCAAAACCTCATTTTGAGCTCCTTCATTCATCACTCTTAGGTTGTTTCTGTTTCTATTACTCACCGAACCAGTTTCGGATAACTTTGCAACCAAATCCAGCACATATCTGTGACTTACTTCATGTATCCAATTTCTTTCATCCAAAACCATGTTTTACGTGTGAACTTTCAAACCTCTCCATAAATTGAAACAATTTCAGTTCTTTCTTGAAGAGAATAAACCATTCTCACACTTGATGCACTTAATAAGCCCAAGAAGCAAAAGCGAATTAACAATAAAATTCCTATTTGCGCTACATCTTTTAAATTTTCTGACCATGTTTTTTGGTTTAAAAAACAACGTATTTTTAGAAATTCTTGATGGAATTTAAAGACTTTTATGGAATTTCAGCGATAAGACATCGAATGAACGCAAATTAACGAGGTTCTCGTAGTAACATCGTAATGCTATTTACAAATAATTATTTTCAAACAAAGTTTGAAACGTTGCCATCTATGGGGGTAGCGAGGAAGAGGCAGGGGAGAGTCAATGCACCGGAAAGAGAATTGAAGGCCCTTTAAAACGATGTGCTACTTGACCCCCATTCCCATTTAAGATTCTAACAGTGACATCGACCCATCCAGGGGGTTGAAGCAAGAAGGCTAAAAATATTAATTTAAAGTGTCCCCTTTACAAATAAAATTGACGTTTTTTTATATTTTTAACTGTATGAGAGATATTAAGGGTGTCACCTCTGTCTTTTATTAAAACGATATTTTTATCAAAATTAGTTGATAATTCGATTAATTTCACAGTCCGCTAATTCTATTCGTTTATGGAGTCTTTCCATTTATACTTTTCGAGTTTAGATATTGCTATTTCGAGGAAGAAAAGGCATAATTTTAGGTTATCAATGAGTCGCTATTTGCAAACAAATGAATGCTCAAAAGTAGTACATTTGACTAGCTTAAAATTAATAAGTTTTCTATATTCAATTTTAATGGATGTGGAAACCACTAACCATGCTTCTATTGCCTGTTTGTCATGAGTGAATTATACTTAATTGTTAATAAATATATTACTTATGGCGTCATGTTCTTTATCTTTAATGGCTGATCCATTGATATTTCCTGGAAATAGGTCACGCTAAGATGCACAATAGTTGCAAGATATCTATGTTATTGCCACGTCGCACAGCTTTCTCCTCATGTATTATAATATTTTTTTAAATATTATAAATATTGGAAATTGATTTAAAAATCTACATTTATTTCGTTTCGTTCCGAATCGATTGGTTAATTTGGTGTTTCATTTATTATAAAATTTAATTACAAACAAATAAATTACTTACCTGAGTTACACATGGATATTCCGCTGTCCATTATAAAGCTTAAGACTGCCATGATCACACCCAACAGGGCCAAAAAGACCCAGTCTTCGCCGAGCCGGGCAAACGTATGCTTCCATAGAAAGGCGATGCTTTTTGCTAATTTACCTAAAAACCAAATAAAATCTGGGCGTTATTTTTTACTTGCAAAAAAAAAGCTTTGTTAAGTGTGGTATTAACTGATATGTTGAGAACTCAAACCAGATGTTTCTGAACAGCACCAACGATCCTTTTTTGTCATCGCTTATAACCAATCTGGTGGCGCTATCGTAATCAGTTTATTTAACAAAATTGCAATATATAGGTAGAGTTAGATGCTAAAAGGTGTCAAAACATTGTTTTAAGATACTAAATGGTGACAGCGTGTGCCCATGATTCATTATTGACTTAATAAATTAGCAATATTTAAATCGTACTCAGTTTGATATGACTACGGGGGCTATGAGACAACAATTTACTGAGAGATTACCGTTATCTGAGTTTTTTTTATAGAAATTAAGCTTTATGAAGTTAAAAAATTTACTATAACTGGCATTTGCTTTTGTGTTAGTATGCAGAATGTAAGAGCAACAGACTTCTGCTACATATTCTTCGGGAGTTAAAATAATGCGATTTTTCTTAATTTTCTTCATTTTGAAATTATAGACTTGCAAGCTGGCTCAGCAATGCACATGATAGAGGGTCCGCACCATTTTTTGGCTCCAGATAAAAGGGTCTGATTTAATGTTTCTGAAGAAAAGGTACGACGCTTTTATGGTATTGAAGGCCAACTTAGTTCTGGTCATTTTCATAAATGTTGCGTTTTTTATTAAACTTGTTGTGAAAATATTCCTAAGTAAGACTCATTTTCATGAGGCAACGCGTCTATCCGGTAAGGGCAAGTGGTAAGTTCTTGAACGTTTTGGCACAATCATTGCGGAAATATTGCAGTTTTGAGCTAGAATCGATTGATTGATTGATTTTCAGTTGATGATTGACTTGTGATGATGGGTTATAAATCAAAAGTCATGTAATAGAGCAATCGATATGACGCTAACATTTTAATAATCTATTTAAAGGTCTAAATATTCAAAAGCATCCTGTACTTTTATAAATTTCAAATTTCTCGCCTGATTATTTGTTTCAGTTAACAACAATAATCAATGGTTTGAAACCAACCAATCCAAACTACCTAATTTTAGACTAAGATACATTAATTTAAGTCAACTTATTCTGACTCAAGCGTGTAAACACTTCTTTGAGTTTACTGGCTGAGTATATTTTCATTGTAAAACTATGCAAATATTTGAAAAATAAAATTATTTTCGTCAAAATTTTCGAAAACCGAACAAGTTGATGATGAAGTACATCATTGCTTGAATGAAAGGATCAGTAAAAAATAGCAATTGCGGAACTGAACAAAGAAAGCATTTCGAATTTTCCATTAGGAATATGTGACTTAATTTAGGTTCATAAATTGAGGATTATGAGCGCTTCTGCAGATCACTGAATTATGATCAATGAGTATTAGATCAGGGTTTATTGCAGGTTTTAATCTTAATAATGAAATCTATTGTGTTAAACGAATTTCATAGCGATGACTGGCCATTGAGGGTTGGGATACTGTTTAATAAAGATATAGGTTGACGGTTTTGAGATGCAAAGAATAAAAATAATCCTCTAGAATCAGATCAATGATTCCTTAAAAAGTTTTTCGAGAGGTTTACATTGCTTATAACTATAAAATCTTCACATTTCTCGAAAAACGTTTATTGTTCTTAGTCTTGTTTTCCTTTGCCGTTGTATTAGTTACTCTTTTCCTATCTAGAGCTGCTTGTTATTAAAAATTGTTGCCAACATATGGCACATCAATATCGTGATTGCGCTTTTACTAATTGTGCAACAATATTTTCGAAATAGGAATACAATTTAATAATTAAAAAATTAAAGTTTTTAATATTCAGTAACCACTTACGGATGCCATTATGGAACAGACGGACATTTTCAAACATTTTGGCAGCAATCCACAACTTAGGTCGGCATTATCACTCGTTAATATTTTTAGCTATACTGAGCCACAATTCCATAATCGAGCGAAGTAGACAGTTTGTAATTAGTTTTATCAGGATCCTGTTTAAATAAGATATAGCTAAATCCGTAATTTGTTTCTTTTGCCCTTAAGCTCGTGCCTATTTGAGTTTAGAATTTAAAAAAAATATTTTTCGAAGGGGCACATAATAAGGGAAAGCAGTTAACTAATTTGATGTATAATTAAGTACAAACTCATCTTTTAAAAGTTTTTCAAACACATATTCACCTACGGGAATTCGTATTAATGTTGTTTATCCAGTTGGATGTATTATCCATTAAAAATGAACTTTTCGTTTTTGTTTGCCTCTACATCCAATCCAAAAGTACCTAATTGTTGACATATAATTCTTACTATTTATATTGATTATTAGGTCACATTTCGTATTATTTCCGTAGTATTTGTATTTTCCCGCACATTTTCTAATAATTTCTGCTTTTTTGAAACGATTTTTATTTATCACGTACTGTAATTCATTTTGACAACGCGAACTTTTGCGAACTTCTTGCATATGGCCGCGGTTATATCCAAACTGAAACTGGACTAGATCCTTACAAATGAAGGATAAATTAATCTATTCCTGGTAATTCATTTAAGACATTCTTTATTTTTCATGTTCTCATTTGTGGTTAAAAAGATTAAAAGGCGGTTTTTTTTAAATTGAAGTTGTCATGGTGTCGTCCTGTTGGAAATTAGCAAGATATCTAATGTTGTTTAATAAAATATAATAGGAATTGCTTAAGAATTGGCAGGAAATCAACGAGTTTTGTGTGATGCTTCAATCCAACTAAGTTTAATTTTATGCAGCAAACATAACATAACAGACATTTTATAACATTGGAGAGGATAATTAGGGAATTATATAGGTTTAATTTTTAATACCGGGAATTGCATACGTTTACATATTTGGAAAAATGAAATGTTTTATTGATAATTAAAATTAGTGGCTTTTTAAAAAATCATAAAAACTTAGGTTGATCAACCAACTTTTATAAATCCTAAAATGTTTTATTTGAATGATAGTCAATTTTGAAAAGTTATTGTTTATTATAAATGTATAACCAATTTATGTTTGAACATAGTAAAAAAAATTCGAGAATGGTTCTACTACCGGAAAGATTCAATTGAGCACACGAATAGAATTGGTTTCTTCTTAGCTTAAATCAAGGCGAGTGTAAATTGTGAAGGCTAAAAATATTAATTTCAAGTATAAACAACAAATAAAATTAACGTATCTTTCCGATTTTTCATATTTTTAACTGTAAGAGAGATATTAAGGGGGGAAGTTTTCAAATTGACACCCCGTATAATCACTTCTACTAGACTGCTGTAAAACTTCTATAATGCTTCGCAAGTAAGATTTAAACGATGTTTAACAGAGAATAAAACAGGAAAAAGCAAATATTAAGTTCGGCGTATCTGAATCATAGCAAATCATCATTATTAATTAAAGATTAGTTAATCCTTCTAAGAAAAATAAACATGCAATCAAAATTATATGTCTGGAATGTGGAAAATTCCTAATGCTCCCATTCATTTAATTTGTGCCTTGGAGGGGAATATTAATTATATAATGACTGTAAAAATTCCAAATTAAAGCCAATTCATATCCGTATTATGATAAAAACCCAATTTTAATACTGAATACTCAGGTACTCCAGACAAAAACCCATTCATTGCGTCTTTCATCTTATTTAATAACGCTTGGCGGTTTAATGTATTAATAATTAATCTTGGGATGTTATTACGGTTTTGTATGGCAAAGGTAGTCAATAGAACAGGTTCGATGCCAGTTAATTGAAAATTCAGGTTTAGACCCAGAAAAGTGGAGATATTTGGTAGTCTTCTAACTATGGGTTTTATCAAAGGGTCCTTTGACCTAAAAAAGACACTGAACCAACTCAACAGAAACATTAAAACCTTGATTGCACAATACCGACAAGACAAATGGCTAGAAACATGTAAAGAAATACAAAAAGACAAAGGCAAAACATACTGGCGAAAAATTAAGAAACTAGCGCAATACAAAAAAACTAACACTACTGACACAATTGACGAAAACGGAATAGAACGTTACACAGACAAAGAGAAAGCTGACGCGTTCGCCAGACATTAACAAAGCTTTTGATAGTGTCTGGCATAGAGGCTTACTATACAAACTATATAAACTACACACACCAACATATTTACTACACACCATAAAGAACTTACTAGAAAACAGACAACTACAAGTACTAATTGACAAAACACTGTCATTTTCTTTTTCCCCTGAACAAGGGCTCCCTCAAGGATCCCCGCTCTCACCGTTTCTCTACAATATATACTGCCATGAAATATACAATTACAACTTAGCAGACAAAAATGAAATCGACAGATCGGCATACATATTACAATATGCAGACGACAAGGCACTTATTGTACATGACAAAACTACTGAGAGAGCAGCTCAAAGACTCCAAACACTAACAAACAACACAATGACATGGTTTTATAAATGGAGACTAACACCAAACCCTTCAAAAAACCAACTTCTGCTCACAAACTACAGACTCAACGCTGAATCCACTACAACATCTGCAGACGGCCAAACGACACAACCAAAAACGACGTAAAATACCTTGGAATCACAACTGACCACAAACTTAAATTCACTAAACACATACGAAACATCAGGGCAGAAACAATAAAGAGAACAAAACACTTTCGATCACTAACCTACAAAGACAGAGGAATTAGCACAAACACCGCCACCAAAATATATAAAGCTATTTGTAGACCCTTGCTAGACTATGGACATATACTCACGACCAACCGAACAAAAAAGACAAAACGTTATATACAAACAACAGAACAAATTGCACTAAGACTAATTTTTGTATATTCTTTTTCCTGACTGTACTTTAATTCATTCCAATGTATTCCTGGGTTTTCAGTCAATTTTATTGTCACTAATTATGGTGTTATGTGATGAGCCCTGCGTTTCGTCCCGGGTCTACCTATTGGACTCGTCAGTAAGGCTTAGGTAGACCCTGCCTTATACGCCGGACACCGGTTATACGCGTTCGGACGTAAATGAACCGAGACTAACTCCGAGACTACTAAGACTAATATCACGAATAAGATAGCCCAAAACACACTACACAACGCCTCCACCCAACTACTATACTAACGCATAAACATGACAAAGATTTCGGAAAGACTCATACATCTACAGACAAAATGGACAAACAACCCCTACAACTGGACCGTACTGAATCCCCTTTGTCTCACAAGACCAACCAGACAATCCCGCTTCCGTTTCCCTACATCAACGCTACTCGAACACTTACAAACGCAACTGGCTACTGGACAATAAAATAATTTTTTCTTGTAATTAGAATCGGAAAGTTTATTTAATAAGATTATCAACCTAGAATGAGAGAATTTTAATCTTTGTTTTTTATTTAGATTAATACTACATGTATTAAACAAGGGCAGAAAGACCGATAGGGCGATAGCCTTTTTTAGAAATAAAGATGTTTACTACTACTACTCACTCTACTCTACTCACTAAGGGTCAACGAACAAAAGCAAAAAAGTTGAAATATTCATATGAAGGCAAATAGAAAATTAAGTGTTTTCCTCGTTTAACAGCGAACCAAACCCTCACCAATTTAAAGTAAAAAATCAAAACGGACTACAAGAATTTTTTTTACATGATAGTAAATTGCTAAATGAATGCAAAAACGACTGCTAATCTCTATCGTTTTTTTGATAACAATACGCACTTTGGGTTAATCCGGGTGTTCTTTGTATAGACAGACCGTTAATACCAAACATTCTTCAATAAAGCAGTTCAGTATTCAATCTTCGGAATGCTTATTAGGCTGTTACTTTTTTAAAACTTTGTATAGAAGTCATTAAAACAAATACGTTCAAATAACTTTAAAATAAGAAAGTTCCATCAATAATTTAAAATAGATCCGTCGATGGATAGGATAGCGATAAGACGCGGACCAATAGAATGGCCGACAAAATCGCCAGCCTTGCATTCTTTGGACTGGTTTTTATGGGGATACGTGAAAGATATTGTCTATAAGAATAAACCTAATAGTACTGTAAACTTAAAAACCGTAGATATTATTTCCTTCAAAAATTATTCAATATTCAGAGTAATGTGTGTAAAAATGTTAAACAGTGTTGTAACTTTTTTGAACTGCGGTGTATGTATTTTTTCGTTTGACATAAAAACTTGCCTTTTAAGAAATAAAACTGGACAGGTGCGAGCCATTTTTCGAGAAACCTTTGGGTTATGTAGCAGTTCTTGAACAACACTTTTTCGAATAGACGTATTAAACGAAATGAACCAACCGCTTGACGACCATGGTCGCTAGATCTAAATCCTTGCGATTTCTTCGTTTGGGATTTCAGGAAAAAAATGGTTCAATTTACAGGTCGCAAGTGAACAAGTTTATTTTATTGTTTAAATTCTTCACGTAGGCCAGAGTGCAGCTGCAATCAGATAAAAACCTATTTCCTTATTACGGGTAGTTACAGAAGAGTGGTTGAGTCAACCAGAATGTGATGAAGTTAAGAAAAACAACTTTGAACATTTTCAACACAGTCTTTAATTTCAACAGAATCGAGGCATTAGCAAGTCGCATTTTCAGGGTTTCAAAAAAGTTTTTTGTTGGTATGGTTTGTTTGAACCACTCTATACAGTTAACAAAAAAGGATCAAGATAGCAAATTTTATCACCCTGTATATTTATATTTCGTTCAGTTTTTTAATATGATTTCAAATCACAGTGAGTTACCTAAAGCTTTGTAGAAAAAACCTGTCTAGACAATAATTCCGTAATTTATCGGACATTCCAGGATCGTTCCGTGTATGTATGCATAAATCTGCTAATATTAATGCTTTTTATACAAATATGGTAAATTATGTATTATCACCATTGCATAACCATATTAAATTAAAAATTGCATATTTACTCTGTTTTGTAATAATCAGTACATTTCATTTTTATACACAAAAAAATTGGAATAAAATGTTTACAGAATTTTATTATACTCAATTACTACGAGGTCATATAGAGAAATTAGTCATAATGTTATTTAAATCCCGTAAACATTGTCGTTGTTTTTCCATTGCATAAAATGTCAGTTAAATCCACTTTATACTATCTTTAGATCAAATCTAAATAGTTTCCGGTAGTATTGAGTTTTTTTGCAAATATTATCCAGATATAGCCAGAAAATATTTTTCAACTTTAATTAATTCGATTAAAACCCAGTAAATCACGACGCATTTTAATTATTACTACTGACTGCCTAACAAAATTAAGCCTAATAAAAAATTCACATTTTAATTAAAAATGCTGCATCGCATATACGATTTTCAGACATAAAACCTATTAATTTTCTGGAACTAATAGGTTTTGTTTTGGGTTTAGTAATAATTGGTCAAAATCTAATGTCTTACCTTGGTAACCTCTAAGTTCCTTCTTTCGAGCTTTTTCTTCTTTAAGTCTTCTTTTCTCTTGAGCTTTTAAACCTTCTAATTTGGCAAATTCTCCTAACTGCCGGCTATACCGGCCATACATCTGAAAAAATTATTATCTTATTATTACTGAGAAATATTCTTATTGTTTTTTAAATTAAATGCTACGAATTGCGCAGCATTGATATTCTTCAGTTCTTGATGAACTTTCAGGATACATTTTTTTGAGGATAGTAAAACGAATTGCCTTGAAAATTTTAAACGTATGCTAATATAATTCACCATATTAAAATTTAAAATACATAAATTAGTTCTGTATTAGTACGGAATAAAAAAAAACGATAATTTTACTAATCACATACATAAATGCTACATGTTGATTGAAATATACACTACATGTTGATTGAAATCAGTTTCTAAAACCCCTACTTAATACTTACAAGGTTACGATTGTGTTTTATGATTGGGATAAGACACAGTCTTTTTTATTAAAAAGTCTACTTATTTTGTTAAGTACAAAGTTACATGGTTATCCGAAACTGAATAATATATGATGAATTTATAGAGACATTTATTTCTGCTTCTCAATTACTTCCCAACTGCTAGGTTTGACATTTTTTTATTAACATTTTTCGTTCGATTTTTGCAAGCGGCTGTGCTGTTCAATTGCTGTTGAATGTAAACCATTCAAATAAAGAATAATTAATGTGGAATGGCTAAACCCATACACATTTATTGCACTTTTTTAATCAGTTTATTTCTATATGTATAGAATCACAATCCCGTTTACTGATACTTGAATATCCTTGTTGAAGTAACTTCAACAAGTGAAATGTTCTATTGGAAACTCTTTAATTACACGTAACTTCCCAGTCACTTAACTTCAGAGCAAAATTACTGATTTCTGTAGAAGTCGCTTTACCTGATTGTTCATCACTAAAAAATCAAAACTTCTGGCAGTTAATTTGGTACTAACATACCATGTACCTTTTAGTCGATCGATTAAACAAATTTGGGTAATCTGTTTGATCTTCTAGTTAGTACATTCATACTTCAAAGGATATTTTCTCAAAGTTTTAGCATCGTTTTAATTATCCAAATCGTGTCTCCAATTTTTATTCAAGTTCTGAAGCAATGCTTTATTTGCACTACGAATTATATAACTTTTCACTTCTCCTGACTCTTCAACGGTTCATGAATAATCGGGGGTTTGAATTTACAAGTCGTATACTTAGACGCAAACTTTCGTTTCAAATAAGACATTTTTTCATTTACAGCCTTACACTTTTAATATTAAATTTGAAACCTCCAAGCGGGTGGTATTTTTTCGCTACTGTCTCAAATTTCTAAGAAATTGGGTAGGGTAGGGTGGGGCTTATTGGTACATGGGGCACATTGGGACAGTTCAAATTTACCCCCTTATCGCTTTCTGATCTTGCCGCTGCGCCGCTACAGTACCGCTCAATCGGCAGCAATCGAATAATAATCGTCCATAATAACTGATTGAATCTGAAAGCTCGTTTAAATTATATCACGTGTGGAAAAATTAGTGAGTCTAGTATTACAACATTTTATACATAAGATCATAAGGTGGGAAACTTGTGCATGATGATTTTCGTGTTTGCCTACAATAATCTACGATGTGTGAGGTCAAGTTTAGAGGATAAACACAAGTCCCATGTAGAACAGAAAATTAATGGTTTTAGGTAGTAGTAGTAAACATCTTTATTTCTAAAAAAGGCTATCGACCTATCGGTCTTTCTGCCCTTGTTTAACACATGTATTCTTAATCTAAATACAAAACAAAGATGAAAATTCTCTTATTCTAGGTTAATAATCTTATTAAATAAACTTTCCAATTCTAATGACAAGAAAAAATTATTTTATTGTCCAGTAGTCAGTTGCGTTTGTAAGTGTTCGAGTAGCGTTGATGTAGGGAAACGGAAGCGGGATTGTCTGGTTGGTCTTGTAAGACAAAGGGGATTCAGTATGGTCCAGTTGTATGGGTTGTTTGTCCATTTTGTCTGTAGATGTATGAGTCTTTCCGAAATCTTGGTCATATTTCAATGTCAAATAAAAAATTAAAAAAATTAGATCTCTAAACAATAGATTCTAGTCTTTTCCCAGACATGTTTGTCCTGACTCATCACCTGAAAACCAATGTTCTGGATGTACTTTTTAATATGTCTGTGATTTTTATTTTAATATGTGAATTTTGGTGAAAGTTTTCTATTTAAATTGATGATAACTGTAAATATATATTTTAGACAAACTGATGATGGTGGATAAAGACACCGAAACGTATTTGTAACATTTTAAATAATAAACAATAAAATTGACTGAAACCCAGGAATACATTGGAATTTGTTGTTTACGTCATTTTCTACCCATTTTAGGGTAGTTGCACTCTCGTGATTGCTGTCGTTGTGTACACAATAAATGCTGAGGTGAATGTTGGGCGTTTATCTTGTGTTGTAATTGCCTTGAATGAAGGTGGTGTTGATTTGATGGCTGAAGTTGATGGTCGCTCCAGTGTGGGTCTTTTGGACTCTTGTGTTGGGGTTGTAGGGTTGGTGACGGTTGCCTTTGTTAGTTTTCGACCTCTTTTTTTTTTATTTCGGTCTCATAAAGCCGCCATCCTGGAAGGCCCCGTCCGATTCGGATTTTAGGGAGCTCCCTATATCCATGTTTTGTTGATTTGTCAACCAGTCGTTTTATTCGGTTCGATTCACAGAAACACGACACTAAATGTGCAACTGGTTAGTTTTTATGGCTTCGCTCAGGCGCGAAATTCTGCGGATACTTTCATTTTTATTGTATATTATTTAACCATTTTACAAATAATTTTCGGTGTCTTTCTCCACCATCTTCAGTTTGTCTGTATGAATTTTGGTATGATGGCCAGATTCTTGCATCTGGTTAGGAAGTTTTTTCGGTTCCTCTCTCTTGCCAATTTGGCTTGCAATTTCCTATATGTCCTTTTTAATGCATTCTCATCCATCAGATCTATCTCGCTTTTGTTTGTTTGTAGTTTGATGATGGTGGAGAAAGACACCGAAACGTATTTTGTAAAATGGTTAAATAATAAACAATAAAATTGACTGGAACCCAGGAATTTCTTTTGAATATTTTCTAATTCCTCCAGTAATGTGTTTTGTTCGATTGATGTACCTTGTTACATTACTGCGTTTTTCATTAAATTTTTAGTTACAACGTTTTCTTTCATATTTGTAATGGGCTTCTTGTAACACAATTTACGTACTTACATGTTATGAATAATGCATTGACTTTTTATTTTCAATTCTAAAAAGCTTTCTAATATTTGAAAGTTAATTCTTTAATAGTTAATTAATTAAAATAATGTTAACTACATTCATAATTAAATCAAAATGTAAGAAAATAGTATAAAGCGTGTAGGAAAACTTATTTCCACTCTAAGTTAATTGCCAATCGGTTATATTTGTAAAGTTGCAACAACTCAAACGCTGAAAATATTGGCGGAAAAATCAAAGCGAAATGCATTCCCAGGAAAAAATTATTATAGAAAATGTATTTTCATTTTGATCAGACCCTCTTCTTATATTCCTGATAATATTTTCATCTTAATTCCGTGGCGTAGAAAGTTTTATCTATCAGAAACCATGAAAGGTCCGTCTGGACAGATATTAACACGATTTTTGCTTGTAGCTAAATAAAATGCCGATGCTTAGAGCGAGGAAAGTAGATATATCGATCGACATTTATAATATTTTAAACAAATCAATTTTTTAAGAGTCTCAATTTTTTTTACTTCAAATTTAAATAGCCATTAATCCCGCAAAAACTTTGCTAATTTAACTGACTGTCCCTTACCTCTTGTGGCGGAAGAGACGTGCATAGATGGGATAGAGTTTAGCTACATTCCTGTATTACTTGTCTTAATTCGTAAAGTGTAACATCTTTTCGCCATGTTCTGTATGAAAAAATAAATAGAACGTCAACGTGTGGCTTTCTAGTTATTACTTTTGTATTAACCAACTGATCATCATCGATCCATTTAATCAATCAGCAATCAAATTGTGAATTAACATATACAAATAAGAATATTAAATGTAAAAACCTGCATTACATAATTCAACGAAAAAATGATGACTAAGTATAAATTAGTTACAGAGTGTGAAATTATTAATCATTTTTTTTATTGCACTTAATCCCGTCTGAATATGGTTGTTTATAGGTGGCACATGACATTAATTTTTGCGGAATAATCGTAAGTAATCAGCAAGGAAACGCAATCGTTTGTCGGGCGACATTATCAACGGCAAAGTAACTTAACATGTTTGTTTATATTTGTACTATGGATTTAACCCTATTACCTACTGTATCACGAGCCATAATTAGGAGACCGTCACAATCATATCTTAAAACTTTAAGCAATAAATCGATTGGCGCTTCAATTAATTAATTAATTTTATGATCCATTATCTTTCACTTTAGAACTTTTTAGCATTAGAAACAGTATTAGAATAACCCACATATTTTTATATGACCTAATAATGTCTTAAAAATGAAATATAACCGTTTAATGCAAGGAAAACCTCAAAGCGCAATTCAACTGTAAATTTGTCGTCTGCAAAAATTACAAAATTAATGAAAAATTGCAACACTTTATTCAAATCAAATCAAATCAAAATATGCTTTATTGCCACAGGAAAATTTACAAATTTTATGGACAAAGCGTGTATATAAAATATTTTTAGAAATTTAATTTAAGTGGCAGAAACTTCTGAAAATATATCTAATGTATTTAGTTACAATATGAATGAAATCTGACGTGTGTTTATAAAAGCTTGAATAAATCACTTGAATGAACTGAATGAATCGGTACATAAGGTCAATGGACAATTGGTCCAAACCACATCCAACAAAGATGCGAAACACCTCTGAGGATGCGAGGCAGTCGAGCTAGCAACACGTCAAGAGAAAACTATTTTATCCGGCGTCTTAAAATCCCGAAAAATTCACCAGTTTCAAGCAATAGACGTAAAAGCCAAACTCTTTTAGTAGTAGTAGTAAACATCTTTATTTCTAAAAAAAAGGCTATCGACCTATCGGTCTTTCTGTTCTTGTTTAATACATGTAGTCTTAATCTAAATAAAAAACAAAGATGAAAATTCTCTTATTCTAGGTTAATAATCTTATTAAGGACTGGAATTTTGGAATAAAATAAACGCAACTGACTAGTGGACAATAAAATAATTTTTTCTTGTCATTAGAATTTTATTTAACAATATTGTTAACCTAGAATAAGAGAATTTTCATATTTGTTTTTTATTTAGATTAAGACTACATGTATTAAACAAGGGCATTTCGCTTTCTCTTTGTCTGTGTAACGTTCTATTCCGTTTTCGTCAATTGTGTCAGTAGTGCTAGTTTTTTTGTACTGTGCTAGTTTCTTAATTTTTCGCCAGTATGTTTTGCCTTTGCTTTTTGTATTTATTTATATGTTTATAGCCATTTGTCTTGTCGGTATTGTCCAATCAAAGTTTTAATGTTTCTGTTAAGTTGGTTCAGTGTCTTTTTTAGGTCGTTATTTTGAGTGTATGTATACAGTGTGTCCAGTATAAAATGATGTACATGGGGATATTGGAAACCGTTAAAGATACAGAGTGGGCCAAATGGGGAAAAAGTTGCGTAATCAAGTGCCTATAAATAATCTGTCATCAACTTCTTTGATCTCCGAATAGCAACGGATATACAGGAAAAAAAAGAAAAAAGTGCGTTTTATAAAATCCTTTATATCATGTTTATTATAAAAGATACAATAACGAAATTTTCAGGGTGGGGCTAAGAAATGAGCGTGAATTTGAAAATAAAGTAAAAAATAATCTAAGCCCACTATGTGCAATGAGGCCGAAGTCAATTTTTGTTTTTCTTATGGGCGCCATATTGAATTTCTGCATTTTAAAATTTCCCTTTAAATATGCTCTTCAGCCATGTATAACATGTTTATGTTCGGTCAAGATAAATAATTAAAATTAACAAAATTAAGAATTTATGGTAGTAGGCATTAATATTTCTCTTCAATTTCCCCATGCTGACGTTCGTTGTCTGTTTTAATTACCCAGGTTACTGTCAAAGTAGAATTTATTGTCAGTGTCAAGTGTTTGTAATTAATTGTGTGTTTCAAAATGAATCACTTTTCAAATTATGAAAAATACGATATGTTGGAAAGTTTTATTCTCTGTCGTCGAAATGAAGCGAAAGCTGAAGAAATGTATTTAAATAAATATCCAGAAAGGCGACAACCTGGTAGAACTATGTTTAGGCGTCTTAAAGACAACCTTGTAGCTGATGGGAGTTTTTCTAAGGTAAAGAAAAACAAACTTCCAGACGAAAATAAAGAAAATTTGGTAATGCAAAGCGTGGCTGAGACACCTCGTACGTCTTTACGTCAAATTGAAGCCACAACAGGTGTTGCGCGGTCAACAGCCAATTTTTTAAAGCGTCATAAATATTACCCCTATTGTGAACGGCCCTGCCAGGGACTCCAGAATGGTGATGCGATTAGAAGAATGGCATTTTGTCAGTGATTTATTCAAAGAAATAACGAGATACCTAACTTTTCCTTAAAAGTCCTTTGGTCAGATGAGAGCCAATTTACTAAACGTGGACTATTCATTCGTAAAAATACCGTTTTTCGGTCAGATGAAAATCCACGGCTAGTTCGTCAAGTTAGGCACCAAGTTAGGTTTGGATTTAACGTCTGGTTAGGTATTGTGGGCACCCACAATACCTAACCAGACTTTTTTTAATGAGAACTTAAATTCTGAGAGATATTTGAACCTCTTACAAACTAACGTAGCGGAAGCACTTATGGATGTTCCAGTAGCTACCCTAACAAGACGGCGCGCCGCCACATAATGGACGTATTATCACAGAATTTTTAAATCACGAATTTCCCAACAAGTGGGTAGGCAACATGGGACCAGTAATATGGCCTGCGAGATCCCCTGACATACCACCGCTTGATTTTTTTGCATGGGGTTTCCTCAAAAATGTGGTATACTGTAGGTCATACGAAACCGAAGAGGAGCTGAGACAGAAATGACCAGAAAATCCTGTGAAGCAGTAATGAGACGATGTATGTTGTGCGTGGCTTATTTGAACACCTACTTTAATACTAAAATGTTACTTGTTCTTTTGCAGTGTTCGATGTATGATCAATAATAATTTAAAGTAATAATTAATGGAAATATCAATGCCTACTACCATAAAATCTTAATTTTGTTAATTTTAATTATTTATCTTGACCGAACATAAACATGTTATACATGGTTGAAGAGCATATTTAAAGGGGAATTTAAAAATGCAGAAATTCAATATGGCGCCCATAAGAAAAACAAAAGTTGACTTCGGCTTTATTGAACATAGTAAGCCTAGATTATTTTTTACTTGATTTTCAAATTCACGCTCATTTCATACCCCCACCCTGAAAATTTCGTTATTGTATCTTTTATAATAAACACGATATAAAGGATTTTATGAAACGCACTTTTTTCTTTTTTTCCCTGTATATCAGTTGCTATTCCGAGTTCAAAGAAGTTGATGACAGATTATTTATAGGCACTTGCTTGCGCAACTTTTTCCCCATTTGGTCCACCCTGTAACTCTAACGGTGTCCAATATCCCCATGTACATCATTTTATACTGGACACACTGTATAGTCTGTACAGTTCTCTCTTATGTTTTATGAGTCTCAGTATGTATTTGGGCAGTGTATGTCGGTAGAAAACATTTTTTATTTCCGGGCTAAATTTTCCTATGGCTAGTGAAAGTTGTTGTTGTATGGTTTCTATTGAAATGGGCTGTGCTTGCGATTGAATGTAGTCATGTATATGTTGTTTCACTTTGTCTATGTCAGTCTTTGTTAGGTGTAACTTTTTCTCTATAGGAGGTGTACTGGAGGTAGGTTGCGTATGTTGTAAGTCTATGTTAAACTTAATAGCCAGGTGGTCGGATCCAAGTTCATTGGTTAAGTTTATGTTGTTGATGGTGTTTATCAGGTTTCTTGTGTGCAGTAGAACGTCTGGTGTTGAGTCTGGGTTTGCGGGCATCAGAAAAGTTGGTGGGGTGTGCTGTTTTATAAAGTCCGAATTTTGTAAAAATCTTTTAAGCAGTAAATATAAAATTTAAGCTGTAAATAAGCTGTATAACATTAAGATGTAAATATGGTTTCCGAAGAAAACAACGGAAGTGTCAATGTCGAAGTCTTCTATAAATTGTTTTCGTATTTTTTTAGTAGTTCGTCTCTGTTGGTATTGTTTGTCTTGTTAAGTTTAAACTCTTTTATTAATTCATTTAATGAAAATATACCTGCAGGGTGTAAAGTTATTGCTTATGCCAATAAATTAAAAACTCACCGATTTGCTCCCAACATACATTAAAGTATGAAATATTATTACTATTTCCAACTATAAAAAAGTTTATTTAAATTAACTACTCGAGCTTTAGTCGCTTGTGTTCAAGTCAATCACCCTGATTGATATTGCCATATTTATAGACAACCGATAGATAAAGTAATGGACACTGATGAAACAACGAAATCTAATGTAAATAAGAGACCAAAAGAGCTCAAATACTGATTAATTTAGGAATGATATTTTGAAAATGCTGGTAAATGTATCTGTTTGAATAAGTTTCACATCATTAGAAGGTTTTTTTGTTGAGCAACATCTTCCAGTTTTTAAAGTTATTTTGAATTATAGAAAATTGCTTTTCAAATATCATATACTCTACTTATAATTCAGCAGTTTATCTATACAGGGTGTCCCAGAATAATGAGCTACTATCCTTAACTACACAAACAATTTTGTGTTTTTTTTTGTAAAAAAAAATGTTTTTACAATTTTGGAAATTGCAGGTCTTGATAAAGCCAATCTGCTGTATACATCTAAAATATTTTTAAAAAGTGGCACTTTCTATACAGTTAAGTTCTACCAAAGAATCTGAACACTTTTTATATATGAACTTTTACGCTTATCTCTAAGGGTTTTGGAAATGTTTCCATTTTATTTTAGTAAGTTACAGATACAGTCTTGAATGTTGTTACCGATGTTGCCCAAATGGCAAAATATTCTGCAATGGGAATTTGCAAAGTTCTAAAAAAAGGTGATATATACTTAGCCAAACGTCTATCAGGTTTTCTGCAAGCAAATTTGCTTTCATACAGATCGTTCCTAACAAAATGTCAAATTTTCCCTATAAAATCTAAGAAAATCTAACGGTCTTCAATATGTAACCCCTCATTTTTCTCACAGAAGCGTGTTCAAATGTATTACTTTTCATTAATTTGCCTATACCTAACTTGAACAGATTTCATTTTATTTAAAAAAGTCACTTTTTAAATAAAAATTATTTTTAATTTTTTTTTAAAACAATAAGTATTATTTTATATTTTTCACAATTATAACATAATTAATAACCAAAACCTTGGAAAAGCATGACAATCTGGGAATTATTGAAAACATTTCTAATAATAAGCAATAAGGAAGTTTTTTAAAATTAGATCTTAGAATTAGTTTTGAAGCTAAACACGCTTCTGTGAGAAATATAAGTAACGTTAGTTTTCCTAAGATTTTATATGGCAAATTTAACATTTTTTAGGAAAAATCTATATAAAAGTGGGAGCTGATACATGCTTGCCTAAGAAAATTGCATCTTTTTTCTACGACTCTCAGAGAACTAAACTCAGAGACAAACATTCAGAGGCAACTGCCGTTTATTATAATAAAATGCATTATTTTTAAAACCGTTAGAGATCCGGTATAACCGGAAGTATCAGCAGCCCATCTTCGTGGGACCCCTGTATACTATATGTATAAATAATTAGTTACAATTGCTTGTTAATAGTAAAGCACAAATTCCGATTTAAATATTCAATCCATTGTTAATGAGTTTGTAATAATCTATGTTTACAGAAATAAGTGCCTCTCAATCTCATCATTCATCTCAATCATTATTTTACCTTTGATTATCAATTATCAAACTAATTATTTAATTAGCATCTGCCGAACCGCACAATACTATTTTACTCTATGAGATTTAAATTAATACATTTTAACTATTAGTAATAGCACGGATTTAGCAATAGGCTAAAAATATTTCAATACTTTCTAAAGAAATGTTTCCAAAAACAATCTCCACGTGCCAGCAAAACTAGTGTACGTTGAAATAACGCGTTGTTTACATGTATTTCCCATTCAGACTTTAAGATATTAATTATTTACGCAATAAATAGTTATCAATATACTGATTGACGCACTGAGGTAATACTCAAAAGTATTTGACATTAACCCAGGCTCCATTACGTTTTGGTAAATCTACCGATCTAGTTCTGAAACTATCATAAATCTAGAATGGGACATCCAAATCTCACTGGAGGTAATAAATGTGATTCAAATGTTCTGATTAAATTTGCGAAGCTAAGTAACCGGATTAATTTATTTTGTTCTATGTTTCTCGTTAAAAAGAACATTTTCAGAATTGTTTAACTTTTTACGCATATTTGAAAATAAATATTCGATGTTGCCTAATTAACACATCGTTTGTCAAGTGATTCATTTGTACGTCTTTAAGCAGACCAGAATCAAAATATAACTCGAACATGTTGCATGAAATCGGCCTTAAATTATTAATTATTTAATTATTGCATATGTAGTAGTAGTAGTACTGTAGGGAAACCCGAGGGGTCTGGCGAGTAGGCCTTAAAGGCCATTTTCGCCATTGCCCCTCCATCCATCCCCACCTTACCACTCCTGATCTTCGCCACCCACGCGTCCCGTCTCCCTGACAAAGGCAAGGATCCGTCTCCACTCCAAGGAAGACAATTTGTTGCGGGAGAGTGTGGAGGCCCCCATGATGTTTGCTCCGCCATTCCACATTGTAGACATACTGGGCTATCACCAATTACTAGTAGGTGTAGGTGTCTGTTCTGTCCACAGTGCCCAGTCATGACCCCAACCAGGGTTCTCAGGGCCCAGCGACTCCTAGACATCAACCATTTGGATGTTGCCTTGGCGTTACTTGCGGTTCCAATCAACTCTTTGGCTTCTCTTCACCCTTCCGCCTTTCTCCACATCTCTGTGGTGCCTCCAAGAGCCCAGTCATTTAGAGCGCTTGCAACCTGTCGGTTACTTAACCCTATGTGACGTTCGGCAGTTATTGGGCTCTCAGAAGATCCGAGCCTTGCTAATGCATCAGCCCGCTCGTTTCCCGCGAACCCAAAGTGAGCCGGAATCCACACCAGTTTACTTGTTTCTGTTCTGCCACTTTGTCCAGGGCATCCCCGCAATCCTGGATCAGTCTACTGCCCATCTTAACACTTGAGAGTGCCTTGAGGGCAGCCTGGCTGTCGGAGTAGATCTCGATCACTCCCTTTAGGCCTTCTGTAACTTCTTTATCTGTGGCAACCTCGAGGATTGCATATAATTCCGCCTGAAACACTGTCGTCCAGCTTCCCAGCGAAAAGGACGCTCCCCTGTTGGTGTCTTGCCGGTACACGCCTGCCCCAGACCATCCAGCATTGGGCGCCCCCGTGAGCCATTCGTGCACCAACATTGCACCCCCTTTCGGGCAGCCACTGTCCTAGTATTTCAACTTTCTTTTGTTGGAATTTCCACCTTAAATTTCCTTTCGAATCTAAGTCCGCTGTCAGGTGGGACCACCTTTGCATCTAGAATTGAAAGACCCCGACGCATGGCGGTCCATATTCTATGTCCCTGACGTGGGTGATTGTCATGCCTTGTAGAGCTGCATTTTATCCTCTGTAGTGCCGCAACGGCCTCCCAGCGTATCCACAGGGTTAGCTCAGGGAGGCCCAGGAGGTTCTTTAATGCTATTCTGGATGTTGTACTCATTGCCGGTCATCGCTAGGCAGGCCAGTCTTTGCAGACCCGCAAGTTTTCGGGATATGCACGCCTTTTCCACCGCCGGCCACCAGACCACGGAACTATAACAGATCCTTGTTCTTATAACGGCAGTGTACAACCACTTCATATCGTATGGTTTTAGACCCCAGTTTTTCGCCAGCGCCCGTCGCAAGTGCCACATAGTGACGATAGCCTTTTGCTTTACTTTCTCTACGTGGGGGTTCCACGTGAGTTTAGTGTTTAGGGTCACGCCTAGGTACTTAACCTCTCCCACGAGGGTAAGAGGTTTTCCGTACAAAATTGGTGCCCTATAATCCTTTATTTTTCTTCTCCTTGTAAAGAGCATGACCTCCGTTTTGCTACGATTAACTGATAATCCGGCATCGGTGCTCCCTGTCTCTATTATTCTACATGCAAACGGCATTCTCTCGCAGACAACGCCCGTAAACTTCCCCTTAACGAGGAATAGGCCGTGGTCTGCATAGGCTTGCGCGTAGAAGCCCTCCCGGTCTAACCGCCCCAGGCGCTCGTCCAAAACCAGACACCACAGGCGGCGGATTGCATATGTAAGACATTAGACATTTGAACTAAAGAGGCGAAAAGCTGGTAAATTTTTAAATTATTTTTAAATCTTATACCAATGCGCTATAATCTATCTTATTTCAACACATAATGTTTTGAAATCGTTTTATGCAGTTATTGTTTCCTTCATCTCATTGAAATTACAGCTGAATCAGATTATTATAACTTTGAGGCGTTTTGATAGTGAACTGTATTATTTATATTTCGGGCAGAAATACCGATAGATCGATAGCCTTTTCTAAGAAATAAAGATGTTTACTACTACTACTACTACTATTTATATTCTTTCTCTTTTAAATATTTTCTTGGCTATGAAAACCATATTATTAACTTCAAGCAAACTTAAAATAGAACTTTTTACCACTACCCCAAACGTTTTAAGTTGCACTCGTCATCATTTTGAAGCTTCATAAACATAACATTGTACATAAATTGTCGCTTAATTTATTATTATTTATCAATATTTGAAGACACACGTTTTTAAGAATTTAAGAAAAAATACCAAAAAAATGCCTAAAGAATCTATATTTGAAAAATATAAAAAACAGGTAGACTGCTAATACTAAAAGTGCCAAACGGATATGAAAATGTTCACTTGCTATTTCTTCAATATAGGATTTGAAAGCTCTTTATGTTTCAAAAGTCTTCTTTTAAACTAAAACTATTTAAAACAACATATTTCATCAAGCGCACATTATTCCTATTATTGTGAAAACGACTTGTTGCACAAGTTACAGTTGCGGCGAAAACTTCGAAAATTTTTGGACAAAAATGAGTTTAAACATATGAGCAAGAGAAAGAAATACAGTGGAAATAAATCAGAACCTTGCAGGACTCATCATTTCATTTGTCTGGATGGAAAAACGATCTAACCATTTTCTACAGCTTTGAGTTCTGATGAGTATTGGCTCTATAAACGTTTTTCACAAGTTTTACTAATAAGTCATTTGGTAATTTTTTTCCAAAATCTAGTTCAGTTTGGGTCAAGTTTTAGAAAATTTTGGAATAACAATAATGCAACATAAAAATTATACGAATAACAATAACACTAATTAGCTTATACAATTTTTTTGCGTAACCAAATATATATTTTCTTATTTTCGCCGGCAAATGTTGCAATATTCAATATTTGATATGATTCTAGATTCTGTAACGTGCATGTTTTTCTAATGATTTTATCGACGGGCAAAATGTTGATTTTCTTAATTAACGGGCGCTTGTATGCTGTGCCACTTGCGGATGCAAATCAGTCACAATTAAGTGTTAGTATTTTTATTTTCATGTTAATTATCAGTTTGTTCAAGAGACGGTGTATATTCTTCTACAAACTCGTGCGGCACGTTTTTATCCCAATACCCGCACTTTTGGTTATTATTATTGTCATGTTTAGTCGAAGTGGTAATTTCTTTACTTAAGGAGTAAAGGACATCGGAAACCACAAAGATTAAAGATCGCATGCTGGAACGTAACGTCCCTGAACAGCAAAGGACAAAACACAAAATCGACGTTTGTGCAATCACCGAAACCAAGAAAAAGGGGAAAGGAAGTTCCAAGTGCGGAAAATACGTTCTGGTATACAGCGGCAAAAACAAACACGAAAGAGCAACGTCTGGCGTTGGGATACTGCTACACGAGAAATTCGAAAATAACATCAGCGACATAAAATACGTTAACGGGAGGATACGACAAGTAACAGTCGAACTCAAAGACCGACAGCACACGCATATAATAAGTGTTTATGCCCCCGACACCTCCAAGCCACGGAAAGAAATAAACATCTTCTACGAAGATCTACAAGCAGTGCTCGACGGCATTGGCCCGCAAGACGAAATAATAATTATCGGAGATCTAAACGCCAGGATCGGAAACGAATGTATGCCAGAAGAAAAAAAACCGATACAACGAAGAAGCGAACAATGAAAGCGGGGAACAATTTATCCAACTGTGCGCTCAAAATGAGCAACCAATAAACAGCACCTTTTTCCCACACAAATTCACATTTGAAACCACGCAAGGACACAAAGCCGTTATAAATTACGTAATCACCAAGATAAACATCCACCCACACAGAATCCAAGACCTCAGGGCTTGCTCGAGCCCGAATGCCGGAATTGATCATAGCCTAGTACTGGCGAAAATTGCAGTCACTCTGAAGCTCAAAAAGACCGAACCGACGAAGGGCACTAACAAGATCAACGTGGAGTCTCTATCTGATGCCTCAACAAGATACCTGTACCAAAGGAGATTGGAGGAAAAAATCCAGGCCTGCAAAATACAACAGCCGGAGGAAAAACGAAGGTCTTACCTACAGTGCAAATCAAAGTCGATAATGTACAATGAGTACAAGCTTGTAAAAAACAGAATTAACAGCGAAATACAACCAATAAAATCAGCGCACTGGGAAAAATTCTCCAAGGATATGGAGCGGGACCTTTACGGAGGACAGAAAAGGGTGTGGAATATGCTCAGAAACAGGAAGAAACCCATAAACGAATTCGCATCAACTACGCAGAATTCAATCAAGGACTGGGAGAAACACTTTCCGGAGCTGGATGCCGCTGTCGAACACAACACCGAAAATATCTTAATACTAATAGACGATAACACCCACCAATCATGGAACATCCCGGGAGGGAACAGAACAAGTAGCCAGCAAACTGAAAAACAGAAAGTCTCCCGGGGCGGACGTGATATGCAACAAAATGTTCAAGTATGGCGGCAATATACTATTGGATCAGATTCAGGTGTTTTTTAACAAGATACTAGATAATAAGGACATACCGATGGACTGGATGCACAGCGTAACAATACCAATATATAAAAAGGGAGCAAAGATCGACCCAGGAAGCTACAGCGGCATCGGCCTCCTAAATACAATGTCAAAACTCCTCAGGAAAATCTTCGAGGAGGAAGTTGCTGCCTCTCGGATGTGCGGAGAACAGCAAGGCTTAAGGAAGATCAGGTTCGCTATAGGCGCAATATTTACCATACGACACATAACTGAGAAAGCCCTAGAATTTAAAAAGCCTCCTTTTATGTGTTTCGTCGACCTAGCCTAAGCCTTCCACAGAGTGAGGCTAGATGACGTCGTGCCGCTTCTGCAGAAGAGATATATATACCCCCGCATAATAACTATCATTTCCAAGCTAAACACCAATAACTATACATCCATGAAAGTAGCAGATAGGCTCTCCGAGAATATACCCGTAGCAACTGGAATAAAACAGGGAGACAATATAAACCCGACCCTATTCAACATAATCATGGACGAAGTGGTCACAGAGGTCAAGAAGGTGGAGCAAGGATATCGGATGGGGGACAAAGAAATCAGAGTAATATGCTATGCTGACGATGCCGTATTGATATCCGAGAGCGAAGACGATTTGCAACTACTTCTTTCTAAGTTTGAATAAACTTCGTCAGTATTCAACATGCAGATATCGACGAGAAAAACACAGTGTCTAACCATAGGTAAGGAGCAGCGCAGATGCAAATTCGCCGTATACGGAAAAAGCGTAGAATAAGTTATAAATTTCAAATACCTAGACGTCAATATAACAAGCAGCAGGGACTTGGAGAAAGAAGTGAAAGCACAAACAATGAAAGCTTCGTTCAAATCGGGCTATCTGCGGGATATAATATGGCGAAACAAGTACATCTCTGTCGAGAGCAAGAGAAGGATATACAAGACCTGTATAAGACCGATCATGGCAAACGCTATTGAAACCAGAGCAGAGAACGCCACAACGAAGCGACTCATCAGAACAGCAGATATGAGAACTTTGAGAAGGGCCGCAATAGAAGAAGAGGATGGACAATACGAGTCTGCCAAAAATCACCAAAGAGGTACGCCCGGTATCGAAAAGACCTCCTGGAAGACCCCCAATACGATTGCACGACAGCTGGAGGTCGGCGTCTCAACTACGGTTGTAATAGTTGAAGACAAACAGGATGCAGTCCTACAACAAAGAAGAAGAAGCACTTTCCTGGCAAAGTCGCCTCGCTTTGAAAACGATAAAACGTTGTAAAAATCCTTCAAAAGCAGAATAGCGACAGGACCGGATACAAAATCATTCTAAATCCTGAAATGTCTAATAGAATTCTAAGTTCCATATACATTGATATACATTTTTAACATATTATCGGACATTCAAAAATATTTGTCGCCGAATAGATAACCACAAGTAGGACAAAATCACTGGCAAGTCAGGTTCCAAAGTTTTCTTCCAAATCATTTATGAAAAAATGTACTGAGAGCTGCTACATCTCATTCGAGGTGTTCGGATGCTTTGTAGACGATTAGAAAGCGTGTGATTGTTGTAATCACAATAAACTCATGAACATTCTCACAGAGATAGTCTTAGATAGCAAGGGTATTCAACTTATCGTAAATATTTACTGGGAAAAAATGGCATCCAACAGAGCAGGAATCGGAATCAACTAGAAAATAGAAATTAAGATATCTGTCTAACGTCTATTAAAAAAAAACAACAGTTCGAAAAAACAGTTCGGAGATAAGCGTCGTGAACCGCACTCTTGGTAAATTACGAAGCGAACTACAGATTTTGTTACGAGCCAGAACAGTATGGAAGAAGTGTTGCAGCTGAATGATATTAAGACATCGAAGGTAATGGTAATCAGTAAGAATACCAAACTAAGGACAATGTACCAAGGTCCAGGCAGTAGAAGACACCGATGGCTCAAGAAACTTCGAGAGCGGTATGGAATTAACACAGCTATGTTATTCCATTGGACATTCAACAAAGGTTAATGCAGTTATGATAATAGCCAAAGTTCTTGGATAATAATGCAACCGAAGAAGAAGACAGTATTGCGTTAGCATTTTGAAGATCGGATTTTATTACATCTTGTAGCTTAATTCACTCAGTCAAAGAGAAGAAATAAAAATCTTGCGCAAGGAAATATTTCGAGTCCACAAAAAAATGTTTTAAATTAATCCGTGACTCCTGACAATTTGAATAAACTTGCATGAAAAATATAGTGTTTCTCAAAAAAATTTCAAATCAAGTCTGAGCTATTTTAAACACGCCACCACCAAATTTTTTGTATGTGTTTCAATATTTATAATATACAGTGTGGATTCGTAAGTGCCTCGATATTTTTTATCTTAAAAGAAGACGATCTGGCCTAACTTTTATTGCGAAAAAATAATCTGGCTCTTCTGCTATTGATGGACAATATCGGAAGAATGATTCCATGTATTTTAATGAAACTCGCCGTGAATTTGTTCTTATTTAAGACTCATATTTTGACGAAGCTCCGCTGTGGGCATGTGGTGAATTCTTGAGTACATAAACTACCAAAACTTTTAAATCTATAGCTGCAATTAACTCATTTTTTTGGAGTTGATACAGTAATGATTTTTTGATCTTGATTTTTGTAATGATTGACATTTTTGTGCTCTTTGTAATATTCTGTAGCATTCATAGGTTCTGCGGAAAAAAATATTTATGTTTCCTTGCTATTTAACAATTTCAGACCAAGACCCACTTGCGCCCAAAGCGTAAGAACTCCGAAAACGGATCAGCTGTTTACCATTAGGTAATATTGTTATAGATTTCCAGCAGGCATACGACAGCGTAAAAAGGGTCAAAATCTGGGCAAAATCAGAGTAACCAGAGCTTGTGTTGAGGGTTCTAGGTGCAGAGAAAAGATCGGTGATGACCTCTCAAATGTGTTTCAGGTGAACACAGGTCTTAAACAGCGAGACGCACTATCACCCACGTTTCTTAAGATCGCATTGGAGAAAGTAGTAAGAGAAGCCAAAATCGAAACCCAGCTATTCGTGGCCAGTGGATCAAACTTCCTGCTAGCATATGCCGACGATATAGACGCGGTGAGCATAAGCGTCATAAAAGCAAAAGAACTCTTTTACATAATCGAAGAAGAAGCGGCATATATGGGGCTTAAAGTCAACGAGGCCAAAACAAAATACATGCATGTCTCAAGATCAGACAGATCTAAGGTTGGATAAAATGTGACGATGGACATATACAACTTAGGAAAAGTAAATCAAGTCAAACACTTAGGGTCAACAACCACATCCGACAACGACATGAAGTGTGAAGAAATCAGAGAACGCCTAAAGTCAGCCAACATGTGCTTATACGCCCTAAAGGATATACTAGAGTCTAAATACGTGACTAGGAGAACGAAAATCAAAACGTACTAGACCATGATAAGACCCGTGGTAATGTACGGCTGCGAAACCTGGACTCTGACGGTGCGAAATGAGGAACTCATTCGAAAATTCGAGAGAAAAGTGCTGAGGAAAATTTTCGGGACGACCGAAAACCAGGATACGCAAAGCTACCGAATCAAAACAAATGCAGAGCTAAAACAAATATACAATCAACCAGAATTGATTAAGCTCATAAAGGCACAAAGGTTGAGATAGGCAGGGCACGTACGAAGACAACCAGAGCATAGAATGGTCCGCTTAATATGGGACAGAGCACCAGAAGGAAGACGACTACTTGGAAGACCAAGTTAAGGTGGCGTGATGATATAACATGGGACGTCTGGAAAATTAGTAGTAGTAGTAAGAACTCTGCTTCATCAAAATATGAGTCTTACATAAAAAGAAATTGAGAGAGTTTCATAATAATCCATCATATGACTTTCGCGATATTTTAAAAACCAAATTTTTTATTGAAGAACTTTGATCATCTTTAGCACAAGAGTCCGACGATTTGTCTTAGTAAAAGTTAATGCATATGCAATAATGAGATAACTCTACTATCACTTTAAATATCTCTTCCCATTACTTTATTACTTTCTCATTACAGTACCACAATGCGTCTTCTTTATAGCCTTTTTGCAGTTGTAAAAATTCGGTTAATACTATTATATTTATTTTATGTTCATCACACTGATCATGATCATAAAGGCAAGATAATGCTTATTAAGCTTTCACTCGAATTACCGAAAAGACAGAAGTCTGCAGATTGTATCAAAATAGAGATTTTAGTATTTGAACTCTGAAAAAGAAAGTCGGCTGAATTGCGATAGGTAGTGTAAAAAATTTGGGAATTTCATGTTACTTTAAAAGTCAAATTCTCCTGATTAGTTTCGTCAACCAGAAATAACGGTTTCATTAGAAAGTAGGAATTTGAGTTTAAGTGAAGCGATTAATTTTGTTCAAGCATTTTCCACTCAATGTAAAAAGGTTCCCGGAGATGTAGGTGTTAAAGTTACAAAAAGGTTTCAAATCTTTAGAGTCAGTAAACAGTATTTTTGTTGGTAAATCATCCAACGCAATAGCACCTTGGCTTTATAGCCTGATACCCAAATTGCAATACTGTCCTATTACATCAGCAGATGTTGAAAGAACCTTTTCTATATATAAACATATATTTACTGACAGGAGACAATTTTTTTTATTAGAAAACTTTGAAAAGTATTTAATTATAAATTACTACTATACAATTTCAAATGAGAATGTTTTTATAATTCTGTTTTAATGTATTTTATATCTTCGCTTTCCTTTACTTTTTCAGCAAATAAAATTTTTCCATCAAATCAATGTTTTTGTGTTTTTAAAAGTAATTTCACATGTTAAATAAATGAATACTATTGCATATTTGGCCAAATAAATGCATATAATCGCATATTTGAAATAAAAATTATGCATATATATGCGCATATTTTGATATATTCCGCGCCTTACTCATTATATTGTCGAGTTATGGTCGTTTTCTCCTTTTAAGTGTGTTTTTTGCCTTTTTGCATTTTACAAATATTTCTGTGCTTTCTTCCAGATAGCTTTATAGATATGTTGTGTATATTTTCCTGACTGTACTTCAATTTATTCCAAAAAAATTCCTGGGTTTCAGTCAATTTTATTGTATATTATTTAAAATGTCTCAAATACGTTTCGGTGTCTTTCTCCACCATCATCAGTTTGTCTAAAATATACATTTACAGTTATCATCAATTTAAATAAAAAATTTTCATCAAAATTCACATATTAAAATACAAATCACACACATATTAAAAAGTACATTAAGAACAATGGTTTTCAGGTGATGAGTCAGGACAAACATGTCTGGGAAAAGACTAGAATCTATTGTTTAGAGATTTAAAATTTGTAATTTTTTAAATTTAAATCTCTAATCTAATATTAAATCTCTTAATGTACTTTTTAATATGTGTGTGATTTGTATTTTAATATGTGAATTTTGATGAAAATTTTTTATTTAAATTGATGATAACTGTAAATGTATATTTTAGACCAACTGATGATGGTGGAGAAAGACACCGAAACGTATTTGTAACATTTTGAATAATAAACAATAAAATTGACTGAAACCCAGGAATTTTTTGGAATAAATTTATAGATATGTTCATATTATGTCTTCTCAAATTAAATAAAGAATATTTTTAAGCAGACACAAAATAGTAGTAATACCATTTGCCTAATTTAAATGAATTAAGTAAAATTGACTCCTTTCTATTGATGGATTATCTTATCGCTATATTAAATAATAATAATAAGTCTTAATCGACTTCACCATATCAATTATTTAACGCCCAGTATAACAGACTAAACAAAATATAGAGTCCCGCTGTTAAATTCAAATATACCTGTATGGATAATATACTCTATATATCTACTCTAAAATATAGATCATATTTGCAACTATAATCACGCCATAAGTTATGGTTGCTTATTAGAATCGCATTAAAATAATTACTTTTTATATTATTTTTTTTATAAAAATTATTTTAAAGTTTCATGTTCAAACAATGCTTTTTAAAAATTTCTTATGATTTTACTATAAGTAAAACTGTAGATAACTAAACAAATACATTAGAGAAATCATATATTACATATATCTTAGTCATTGTAGGATTACGATATAAAAGTTCACGGTTTTATTCAAGAAACATGTGGCAGTCCAACTTAAACACGATCGAAAATGTATACACGTTTTACCAAACCGTCTATTGTCTATTACATTGCAATGATTCATTCAAAACATACATTAAATAAAATCGATAACATTATGTATTGTTAAAATGTACAATGCTGAATACAATTGTTCAGACACGTTTCTATAGCATAAATGTATAAACGTTAACGTTCTAACGTTCATAAGGAATACTATGAGCTCTAAAGAATATCATTTTGATGAACGTAAAAAAATTCCCAACGCAAAACTATTAAAAGTTATTGACACCAATTCCAATCTTCGAAACAATAGCCTTTTTCCGCGCCAAGCCTATTAATTAAAAATTACTTTTTTAATTAATAGTTTTGCTGGGTACGAAAATTGGCTTGCTGCCATGGCAGAATGGCAAGGCTACAAGTGAATGTTTTCATTGGGAATTTAATGAAAAAATTCTCTTACTAGGGTTGACTGATATTCTTCTTCTGGAGCAGGAAGCGGGTAAAACTCATGATTTTCCTCCTTCTTTTTTTGAAGAAATCGTTCAAAATCGTCCCAATCCTGATCGGTTGTTGCATTATCGTGTTCATCCACTAAACCGTCAAATGAGTTTTCCATGATCGGTAGCTTTCACTGGTAGCGTTTTCTCAAAGTAGGAAATAATTTCAAATAAAAGTTCTTAAAGCCATATAATCCAATCAATCCAAAAATCAATGACTAATTATTTGGCACAAGACCAGAATAGATACATTAGACAGGACAACATAACATAAACATCAGAAGTTGCTGTAGCCAAATTATCTAACGAGTTTGGTGAAGATATGAAAAGCTAAATTGGTGTGCTAATTTTGGTAAAGTATGAATACTTTCATTTATTTAGCAATTTTGTCACAATTAAAGTGTATTGAGGTAGTTGTATTGTACAAATCAACATCTTCGAGCTAAGTCTTAACCGAAAATAAATGAGTAAAATTTTGATTGTTAACTTCGGCCTATTATTTAATTATCCTAAAAAAATGGCACCATGTGCAATTTAGAAAATGATCAACCAGCTTTCAAATTATTAAAAAATACGTAGTTGATGTCTGAAACAAAAATTGCTTTTTAATAGCCACTAATGATACATCTGTCTTTTTGTTGTTGCTAGTATAATGATGCACGGCCAATGCAGGATATAGATGAAACACAAATTAGTGTGTAAATGTGTTGATGGCTACATAAATAAAATTGGTACTTGTCAATTTTTTTTTACGTTTTACATCATTATTAATAATTTTCACTGATTAAATCCCTCGAGTCGTAGTTGCATTTCCCACAACACACTAACTCAATTCAACCGTTTTTATGGTATTAATTTCGCTAAATTCACGTTCACGAAACACACACATGCGAAATCCTATGGAAGGCATGCAAAACTAAAGGAAGAACCAAATTGTTGCATCCAAGATAATAATAAATTGGCTAATTTTCTTATTAAAAGGCGAGTCAACCTTCGTTACAGTAACGTATATAAATGGGTCCAGAATTGAATTAACCTTGTGCCGTTTCATAAAAATATTGGTGGATTTCTAAAAGTTTTGTAGAATTGTGCAAATATTTCACTCCAGTTAATTGTCGCAACATAATGCGCTTTATGGGTCAATAATGTTTATCGTGTATATTTGCCTTATTTATTTATGACAGTCGTAATAGATAAAGATGACGAATCTGTGCTCTGTAAAGTTCAGCAAACTCGATCGGTGGGTACTATGAGATGTGCACATTTCCAGTTGCCCTTCTTTTATTCATTTATAACTTTCTGGGTCTAATAATATAATCTAAAAATGGGAAAAGTTATTTCTGAAGACCAGATTTATTTTCAAATTTAGGTCAAACAGTCATCAAATATTTACATTTCCCAGCAGATTTAAGTAAAATATCCCAAATAATACTGTTAAGAGTTTGTAGAGGTGTAAGGTAACATTAGGATTTCTGGCTGGTTGGTCAAGTCAATGGTTCAGTGCCAACTATTTCGTTTGTCTGGCAATGGCACAATAAAACCATCACTCATGCAAATTATAGGCATTATTCCAAGATTTGGGTTCAGGAATTTCCGTACAATCATTTTGAGTTTGGTAATTGACATAGGAAAATAAAACACACTGTTGTTTTGATTTCACATTAACAATTTGAGCTTCAGCTGTCCTCTTTTCCGCTTTATTTTACTGTAATATCGGGTTGTTCTACAAAAATGTGCAAAAAGCCACATATTTGTAACGTTTCCAATGGATCCAACTGGCTGAGCGAGAAGTGAACAGTCAAAAGCTAAATTGACGACCATTTAGTCATTTAGTAGGAATATTTCAAGCAGTCCGGAAGGCAGAAAATAAGACATTGCATAAAGAAATAAACATATTTTTAACTGTTCTCTTGCCAATGGCCAAAAATATAAATAATTTTTCACCAGCATAACTGCAAAAATAAACAAATAAACTCTGAAATTGCAAAGCTCCAGGATAGAATCGGCTCCTTTGCACGACGACTTTCTTCAACTGTTATTCTGAGAACAACCGGTTAAGTCAATCAATGAAACTTTGCTGGAATAATCATGTCATATACCTGGAAAACCAACTGAATTAACATCTTGCCCCATATATATCAACCTGTTTCCAATTCTCTTAAAACATATTGAAAATTTTCTCCTTAAAAGGATAAATAGACTTATTTTCAACAGCTCCCTATTACCAGAGCACCAGTTTAGTTTCCATCCTCAACATAATGTCACACTCTAACAAACGCATCGAGACGTAAACAGACTATTCAATAAAAATATTTTTTCCTTGAAAACCGTTCTGTTTATCGATATGAAGAGTGTCTTTTTTTAGTTTAAGGTTAAAGCTACCTAAATACTTCATTGTAAGGGTAAAAATATATTAACTATGATTGTGCTCTACCTAGTCCATCCCTGGCAAAACTAAATGTTAAAATTTTTCTCATGGGTCCTTTTTAAGAGCAATGATGTACTGTTGATTGTATGAAAAAAATAATTAAATTGCATGACGTATTCAAAAAATTATTTAAAAAAATCGATTCTCAGGAGGCTCCTTTAGAAGCCTGTATCTCCGTAAGGGGGGCCCTCTGGAAATTTTGTTTCTTGAAACTTGTTATGTTTTTTTAAAATCCCCTACACAAATCCGAGAGCATGCCTACATATTCCGGACACCATGTATATCATTGAAATTATTTCAAATTAATAATGGGTTTGATAACATGCTTCAGAAATGAAGATACCGAAATGTATTTGAAAGTCGTAGTATTATATGTATTTTCCAATATGACTCAATACTATTTTGCAAGGTCTATTTATGTCGTTTAAGGATGTAGAATATTTTTCATTTTAAAGTTCATTAAGGACATTCACAAAATAATCGTTTAGGCCAGCTGGGGTCAGTTTGTTGTCGCCATCGGTCTAATGTGCAATGTCAGTACTATTTATAAACCATATTCCTCAGGGATCCATTAAAAAAATCGCTTTTTTTACGTTTTAAACCATTTTTCTGTTTCTTTGCCAACACATCAAATTATTTGTCTTTTATTTCTGCGCCTCTAAATATATCCAACCAAATTCAGGGTGTGGCAATTATTTTGGCCTTAATTTGAATGCAATACAAACGCGAATAAAACTTACGTTAAGTTATGCCTAACATGGTTAATACTCTTAAACCATTTAGAAAACCTTGGTAAACGAGATACCAGACACGTTCAAAAACAGGTTGAGTAGTAGTAGTAAACATCTTTATTTCTAAAAAAGGCTATCGACCTATCGGTCTTTCTGCCCTTGTTTAATACATGTAGTCTTAATCTAAATAAAAAACAAATATGAAAATTTTCTTATTCTAGGTTAAAAATATTATTAAATAAAATTCCAATGACAAGAAAAAATTATTTTTTGTAGTCTAGTACTAGTCAGTTGCGTTTGTAAGTGTTCGAGTAGCGTTGATGTAGGGAAACGGAAGCGGGATTGTCTGGTTGGTCTTGTAAGACAAAGGGGATTCAGTATGGTCCAGTTGTAGGGGTTGTTTGTCCATTTTGTCTGTAGATGTATGAGTCTTTCTGAGATCTTTGTCATGTTTGTGCGTTCGTATAGTAGTTGGGTGGGGGGGTTGTGTAGTGGGTTTTGGGGGTGTCTTATTCGTGTTATTAGTCTTAGTGCAATTTGTTCTGTTGTTTGTGTATAACGTTTTGTCCTTTCTGTTCCGTTGGTCATGAGTATATGTCCAAAGTCTAGCAAGGGTCTACAAATAGCTTTATATATTTTGGTGGCGGTGTTTGTTCTAATTCCTCTGTCTTTGTAGGTTAGTGATCGGAAGTGTTTTGTTCTCTTTATTGTTTCTGCCCTGATGTTTCGTATGTGTTTAGTGAATTTAAGTTTGTGGCCAATTGTGATTCCAAGGTATTTTACGTCGTTTTTTGGTTGTGTCGTTTGACCGTCTGCAGTTATTGTAGGGGAGTCAGCGTTGAGTCTGTGGTTTGTGAGCAGAAGTTGGTTTTTTGACGCGTTTGGTGTTAGTCTCCATTTATAAAACCATGTCAATGTGTTGTTTGTTAGTGTTTGGAGTCTTTGAGCTGCTCTCTCAGTAGTTTGTCTGTCGATTTGAGTAGTAGTAAACATCTTTATTTCTAAAAAAGGCTATCGACCTATCGGTCTTTCAGCCCTTGTTTAATACATGTAGTCTTAATCTAAATAAAAAACAAATATGAAAATTCTCTTATTCTAGGTTAACGATATTATTAAATAAAATTTCAGTGGCAAGAAGAGATTATTTCATTGTCCACTAGTCAGTTGCGTTTGTAAGTGTTCGAGTAGCGTTAATGTAAGGAAACGGAAGCGGGATTGTCTGGTTGGTCTTGTAAGACAAAGGGGATTCAGTATGGTCCAGTTGTAGGGGTTGTTTGTCCATTTTGTCTGTAGCTGTATGAGTCTTTCCGAGATCTTTGTCATGTTTGTGCGTTCGTACAGTAGTTGGATGGGGGGGTTGTGTAGTGGGTTTTGGGGGTGTCTTATTCGTGTTATTAGTCTTAGTGCAATTTGTTCTGTTGTTTGTATATAACGTTTTGTCCTTTCTGTTCCGTTGGTCATGAGTATATGTCCATAGTCTAGCAAGGGTCTACAAATAGCTTTATATATTTTGGTGGCGGTGTTTGTGCTAATTCCTCTGTCTTTGTAGGTTAGTGATCGGAAGTGTTTTGTTCTCTTTATTGTTTCTGCCCTGATGTTTCGTATGTGTTTAGTGAATTTAAGTTTGTGGTCAATTGTGATTCCAAGGTATTTTACGTCGTTTTTTGGTTGTGTCGTTTGGCCGTCTGCAGTTATTGTAGGGGAGTCAGCGTTGAGTCTGTGGTTTGTGAGCAGAAGTTGGTTTTTTGACGCGTTTGGTGTTAGTCTCCATTTATAAAACCATGTCATTGTGTTGTTTGTTAGTGTTTGGAGTCTTTGAGCTGCTCTCTCAGTAGTTTTGTCAAGTACAATAAGTGCCGTGTGTCGATTTGATTTTTGTCTGGTAAGTTGTAATTGTATATGTCATGGCAGTATATATTGTAGAGAAACGGTGAGAGCGGGGATCCTTGAGGGTGCCCTTGTTCAGGGGAAAAAGAAAATGACAGTGTTTTGTCAATTCGTACTTGTAGTTGTCTGTTTTCTAGTAAGTTCTTTATGGTGTGTAGTAGATATGTTGGTGTAAACAGGTTGAATATTTTTATAGAGTAACTTTGAGGAAACATTGAAAGCTTTTTATGGAACTATAACTTGTTTTTCAGTAAAAAATTGAGTTTTCAAGCTTTTTGGAAGAGTCAATAGCTTTCGAGTGATGCCAAATTTAACAATTTATTATTAAAAATAATAATTTTTTTCGAATATTTAACGCCCTAAAACAAATCGAATTTCTTCTTCCAAAACCATAAACGTTTAAAGTTTTGAGGGAAGGATATGCATATAAATTCTAGTAGACTAAAATCTCTTTATATACTAGTGCTGAGCACTGATCTACTCATTCTTATTAAAGTATTCGCGTGTATCAGTTGAGACAATAGTTTCTAAAATTGGATTCTGCACATAACCAGTCTGTCCTTCATCATATTTGTGATCATATATCAATATGTGAGATCTGTGTCAGCTTTTTTGAGGAAATTTGTCCTAGTTTGCAGCAGTAATTTCTTTAACAAAATTAAATAAATTCAATTCCCCCAAAGATCCCCACCCATTGCCCAAAAAAGCATAAACAATGCAGGAATAGGAAGATAAAAACCTATTTCTAACTTGATTTCTCATCGGAACATCTAATGTTCGCCAAAGGCAAGAAATCACAATAAACACATTTAGTGTTCTTCTAATTGGTAAATTTAGTTGTGGGAAAATTAATTTTATTAAGCAGAATTCTAAATGTTTTTTATTAGTTTGTAAAGGGCAGTTCTTTTCTAATTATCATAATTTCAGTTGCATTTATTGTTTACATTTTAGGAAGTTAATTTTATAGACTCAATAAATTGGCTTTCTCCCTGTTAGCGCCACAAAATTGTATATATGCAACCACCCTTGAACCTTCTTCGGCTCTTTTCTCTAGACGTTGTGCACCATGCAATGCGGTCCGAGAGGGAGAAGAGGCATGCAATGAACCTTCGTGGCTCATTTTTGTAACCAGAATTTGTGTAACCTTTAAGCAGATTACACGTTGTTTCTTTGCCTCCATACTGGAGCAATTCTTTCACACAAGCTTTTTCAAATA
The DNA here is from genome assembly GCA_024550625.1 of Dendroctonus valens. Lineage (NCBI taxonomy): Eukaryota > Metazoa > Arthropoda > Insecta > Coleoptera > Curculionidae > Dendroctonus > Dendroctonus valens. Next base: position 1,119,541 of record JAJTJO010000717.1, on the reverse strand, counting down.
TATACACGAAGTTTATCACATGTTTCTCTATTTTTTACTAATATACAGTCCACTTCTTCAAAGCGTATTTTTACTCCAAATAGCGTTTTCCTGGGTCAAAAAGGGTGAATACGCACAACCCTCCCTTTTCCAAGTTGATGCGCTTCATTTCAATGTTTTCTTTAATTTGTTGCTGCGGGATGCACATTTTTCTTTGCGAATCCAAATGTCTACTTTTTTGAATCAACCGTACTTGCTTATTGTTTCAAATAATTAGAGGATTAGATTAAAATCCACAAATAATGTGGATTCCCATATGAAATAAATTAATTTGCCTGTTTCATTCTTGGCATTTTCACTCCTGACAATGTATCATTTTTCTAAAATTCCACATATTTTATTCATATTTTAATTCAATTCTCTTATTTGTGTTTTCATCAATTTCAACATTGGCGGGTAACCGTTTTAATTATTGTTTCTATCCGGAGGCATATACGAAGATTTACTATTGCCTAGCCCGATGTTGTAAGAAGTTTAAAAGCGTGTCTGCGGTCTTGAACTTGTTTTTTCTTTATCATTGAACTTGCCGTTCTCTTTTCGGTATATTTTATTCTTCACTTTGTTATGCAACATTGATATTACAGCTATTACATTTTTTAATTGACAAAGAGCGTTGCTGTTTGCTGCAAATCAATTATCGAATATGTATGATAGTCATGATTGCAACCGTTATGCAAGTGAATAAAAGTGAAAATATTGTTAATTTAATTTCTACTTTGTCATTAATTCAACTGGATTAATCGATTGAGAGAAAAAGTGAAGTGTCTAATAATTAATTTAGTTTGAAACTTAATTTAAAAAATAATTGAATAAATAATATCCTTGGTTCAATGTGGAATCTAATTTTGACGGAATATGTGTTGCTTTTAGACTCCCTTGTTTGTTTTTTGCCTGTTTTCTCTTATATTAATCTAAGCTCAATTATTCTTTTATAACGTGGTATGTTATAACAGACTCATGTCGATAAATATAAGCTGTAAATTCAATTATTGTATAAAAAGAAAAACGTTACAATGTTATCCTTCCAATTTTTTTAAAAGCCTTTGGTTTCATTTGATAAAAAGTCCCATCATTCCCATCGTATATTCGTTTATGAAAAATACTGCTACCCATTAGGAAACCTTCTAGTGTGTTTGATTACGTTTCACAATTTTATTTATTAGAAGGGTTTTTCGTCACACTGAGAGCATGATTTTGTAATAAAAAGTGGGCCAGCGGCTCGAGTCGACCAGGTAATTTGCAATCAAAACCTGCACACTTTTGCATAAACTTCTTCAAAATATATTATCTGTATAACCATCAATTAGTAAATTTTAAGTATGTGAAGAATAAAAGAAATATGCTTTTTTAGAATATGTTAAGGATATTTTGAGAAACGTTACAGCAGGCGCTACTTTAAAGAATTTTATAAAACAAAATAGTATTTGACATTCTGTATTAAAATAAGAATTCTCAATTTTGCAACATTAAGATTTTCTAATATGTTCGAAAAATTTTAATATAGTATATAGATTTTAAGTTTTAAATATCACCTAAATCTCTCTTGCCTAGACAGTTCTAATAAAGCCCAGCTTCGACAGAAGCTCTTGAGAAGCGGTATTAGAAAGATTCCAACGATTATTAAGTTTTTTTTAATTGTTTCCGGCGTATCGCATCTTAAACTTCGACAGCCCCACAAAACTTTGCGTGTTTGCTCTCGTTTAGAATTTTTAAATAATTGGTGTTACGAATGAAGCCTTAGTAGGAAAAAGCAGTTTATGAGATATATTATCCAATAAGTCCCAATGATTCATCGGCTATCTTTTCGCTTCCGAAATATAACCTTCAATCATTTCAATCATTTCAATCATTTCAATCATTTCAATCATTTCAATCATTTCAATCATTTCAATCATTTCAATCATTTCAATCATTTCAATCATTTCAATCATTTCAATCATTTCAATCATTCAATCATTTCAATCATTTCAATCATTCAATCATTTCAATCATTTCAATCATTTCAATCATTTCAATCATTTCAATCATTTCAATCATTTCAATCCTTTCAATCATTTCAATCATTTCAATCATTTCAATCATTTCAATCATTTCATTCATTTCATTCATTTCATTCATTTCATTCATTTCATTCATTTCATTCATTTCATTCATTTTATTCATTTCATTCATTCATTCATTCATTTCATTCATTCATTCATTCATTTCATTCATTTCATTCATTTCATTCATTTCATTCATTTCATTCATTTCATTCATTCATTCATTTCATTCATTTCATTCTTCATTCATTTCATTCATTTCATTCATTTCATTCATTTCATTTTCATTCATTTCATTCATTTCATTCATTTCATTCATTTCATTCATTTCATTCATTTCATTCATTTCATTCATTTCATTCATTCATTTCATTCATTTCATTCATTTCATTCATTTCATTCATTTCATTCATTTCATTCATTTCATTCATTCATTTCATTCATTTCATTCATTTCATTCATTTCATTCATTTCATTCATTTCATTTCATTCATTTCATTCATTTCATTCATTTCATTCATTTCATTCATTTAATTCATTCATTCATTTCATTCATTTCATTCATTTCATTCATTTCATTCATTTCATTCATTTCATTCATTTCATTCATTTCATTCATTTCATTCAATTTCATTCATTTCATTCATTTCATTCATTTCATTCATTTCATTCATTTCATTCATTTCATTCATTTCATTCATTTCATTCATTTCATTCATTTCATTCATTTCATTCATTTCATTCATTTCATTCATTTCATTCATTTCATTCATTTCATTCATTTCATTCATTTCATTCATTTCATTCATTCAGTTCATCTCATTTCACATTCATTCTTCAATTCATTCATTCATTTTCATATTCATTTCATTCATTTCATTCATTTCATTCATTTCATTCATTTCATTCATTTCATTCATTTCATTCATTTCATTCATTATTTCATTCATTTCATTCATTTCATTCATTTCATTCATTTCATTCATTTCATTCATTTCATTCATTTCATTCATTTCATTCATTTCATTCATTTCATTCATTTCATTCATTTCATTCATTTCATTCATTTCATTCATTTTCTCTATTATTATCAACTATTTTGAAAAAACCTATTCAGAACATATTTTTAACATTTTAAAATACCTTCCTCTGAATTCTAATTAACGAAAACGACAGTTAATATAATTTTAACAAACTGAGGCTTGAAATTGATTGGTAAATTTTCAGTTTCAACTGATTTCCACGATTTTTGAAAATCCGCTTGATATCTTAAAATTCGGTTGATGCTCCGAATCGTTTATTTGCTTCACTTACATCACGTTTTGAATAAATCAATGTTAATATATGTCTGATGTATAGAGTCCTGATATTTGATCGCCCGTTAAGTTATAAGATTTATTTGAAGTCAGGGTCAAGGAGAATTTTAAATTACAACAGCTTCGATTTTCATCCACGTGTGTAAATCAAGGAATATCAACCGCAAAGTCAGGTGATTATTTACACTTTATTCCGACTTTGTCAATTCACGTATTTTATTACATGTGTGAAATTTCAGATCATGTATTTAATCAAAATTAATTCAATCTGCTAACGCATTTGGCACCAAAATCTAATTACCCTGAAGCTGAGGTGAGCTCGCGTTAGAACTTCTCCTATTAGTGAGTTTATTAGCAAGTTTTATAAATGGATGAAATGTCTATTAAGGAATCCTAATACAGTCCTGAACGTGTTACATTTGTTAGATCAAAATTAGTCAAAATTATTTAGATTTTTAAAGTTTTTTTTTTAGTTTATGTTATAATTAGAACGTGGTGTTAGACCAACAGGGCAAAGGTTATAAAATCGAAGATGTGGCACAAGCCAATAAAGTATATACAAACAAATCGATAGAGATTTAAAACAAATCTGATGTTGATTGTCGGTTGTCACAAAGTGAAAAACGACTAATTAACCAAAAAACTCAAATTCATAAAAGTAGTGCTACATTATTTAGTTTTAAATAAATTATATATTTAAACAAATGAATCTCTTATTATAAATTGATTAACTAATCACCAACTAACGGAAGTAGTACCCTAAGAAGCAGACGAATGCGTGAACACTTTGAAAGTTAAATTAGTTTCAGTGCATTTTTCTGGGTCACAAAATTGTTTCCATTGTATACAATTGAAAAATTACCTTTCTAAATTGCCTATATTTTAGACAGACATTACAGCTACTTAATATAATTTTCTACGTAAATACAATCATTTCAGACGTTTATTAGGCAAATGTAAATTTAGAAATTGTAAACAGATTTTCCTTGGTAATACTTTCCACCGCATAAATAAAAGATGTGCGTAAGGAAACGAAAAATGCTTTTGCACTTATCGTAAGGAAATATCTCGTTTCAAATCGGATTAGCTGTATTTGAAGCCAATTTGGTAACCGAGTTACAATTATTTTAAATGTATGTTAATGAAAATAAAATTTAGTTATATACAAAAAATATTACGACAAAATCTACTAATAATAATAAAAAAATGGTGAAAAACACAATTTACAAAAAGCTGAATTTGAAATAAGCTAAACATGTTGGTTTTTAACTATAACTATATTTTGGGTTAGCAACTATAGAAACTATGGTCCATTATAGAAACTCACAACATTCTAAATGTAAACAAAGATCCGAGTTTTCAGGCGGATGGTCTGTAAAAACAAATTAGCAAATTTTGTTATTCTCTAAAACGGAAAACAGCTTCCAGGGTGGAACACTTTATTTTTCAGTTTTCGGGATTTGATATTGACCTAGATCAATTTTAAATTCTTTTATACAGACTTTAAAGTTTTACTTAATTTTTGATCATTTTCTCTCTTCTGAAAACGGAAAATGTTTCTCCTCTGCTTCTAAAATGTATTTTTTGTTGCTAAAACACTTTTGTTTGTAATTTTTTTTAACTCTAAGAGACATATTAAGGGTGGGAAGTTTTCAAATTGACACCCCATATATTTTTAAACGTTGTATATGAATTATATCATTTCTTATAATTTTTTATTTGAAAAATTCACTAAAATAAGTAATTGTGTATCGTTTAAAAAAATATTCTATTATTTTTAAGTGAAAGTTTTTCAGCGTTTTAAAATGCTTATACTTTGTCAAAATTGTTCTGAAAAAAATATCTTTCACATTGATACCTTTAGCAACGTGGTTACTTTAGGAAAACTCATTTTTAACATGCTTTTTACGTTTTTTAATAACTGCAGAGGGTGAAAAGTGGTCTCATAGGAACTCATAACATTTAATTTTTGTGCAAACAGATTTGACAAACTAGAACAAGATACGTATTTATTTAGTAACATATAAATCATATATGTATTTAGCTGCAATTTTAAGTAAATAAAAAATAAACAATTGAATATACAATAAAGACAAATATTAAATACACGGATTTTAGCTCGATTGACTTGGTCTAAAGAAAAATTAGCTTGTCTTGAAATGTATCAAATGGTCTTAACATTTATAAACATACATGTATGCATAATTATTAATTTTTTAATTTTCGCTGTGGAAATATTGTGTGGTCATTTCCATTGAAATTCTCATTTGCTAGCAGATGTTTGTTTTCATCCATCTGAGGCCAATTATTTTGGCAAATTCTTTTTAGAGTTTGTTATTTGAGGAATTTTGTCTTGTTCCTTGTTTCCTATCTAGCTCTGGTTTCTATTTAACAGAATAACCAGTTCAAATTAAAGACAGAGAAAATAGTTAATCTGAAAGTCGATATGGCTTATAAATGTATAGCAACAAAGGAAATAGGCATTTGTATTTATTGAACCTTCTTTACAATCGGTTGTTATTGCGCAAAGTATGATTTTGCAAGAAGTTTTAATGCGTATTTGCGGTTGTTCATTTGATTTTTTTATCATTAAACATTGAACTTGGCGCTCACTTTCGCAGTATTTTTCCCCTCTTCCTTTGATTTTGTAAAAATATTAATCGTAATGCAGACTTTCAGTTAACAGGCATTTGCCGGAGCATGAAGTCATTTTTATCAATTAAGTAATTACAGATATACTCATTTTAAGTAAATAACAATTAAATGTTCCTATAAATAATGAAAATTTGATTATCACTAATTTCTAATTACACTGATAAGGTTCTGTACCGATTTAGAGACATTTACAAAGTCGTTTCTTTTACTCCTGATCTAACAAATATAAATAACTCTGGTCATGGAAAGCATTGAAAGGAAAAATGAACGGCTGCTTAAATGGAAAGCAATTTTTTTCATATTGTAAAAATAGTCCTGTTCTTAAAATTCATTAAGACTATGAGATATCGATTTCTGGTAGCTACTTGTTACTGCTATAACATTTATAAAATTGCTTTTTTAGCGTGTGCTTCAAAAATGTAAAACAGCTAAATTCGGATACTTAGCTAAATCCCCATAGTCGTTAAAACGTTTTATCTTAATTTCCTTCAGTTTTATGGCATAGCGCTTGGCATTAAACTACGAGTAGATTTTCTATTAATACCTCATAAAGTTATAAAACTTAATACGTGCTAACGTGTGCTCTCCCTCTACTCACACAAATTATAAATGTTATCTAAATATATTTATGGTTATTATTTATTAAAATTGCATTAACTATCGTCATTCACCAAATGACGGCAACAATTTAAGTCTCAAGGATTAACATAAACTATTCAGGAAGGATCGATTAATATTCATTAATATTCCACTTTTCATATATAATTTGACATATTTTCCAATATTAGTTCGATATGGCTGCGGAAAATTTTCATGGTTATAGTGATAGGAGCATATCAGCGTTATTTTTCTAGTCACTTCCTGCTTTTAGTAAATTTGGTGATTATTTCCGATGAGTTAATAACAGTAGTCAATCAAGTTGATTTGAAATGATTATCTGCTGGCAAACCCCTTTGAGGCGCATCTTGCACATTTAGGATTTAAGTATACATAGAAAAAAATTCCCATATTTTTCAATAATAGTTCTTACCAAGGTATTTTGGTATCCCAAGCCATATTTCTCGTTGTTCTTTCCTTCCAGCGCACTGACACCATCGACGTCATTCATATTTTTGTTCGCCATCCAAGTTTGAAATTGTTTCTATCACTACTAGGTCGTTCGTTAAAAATCACTCCTTTAACACTAATAAAATTTAATTAAAATTCCTTTGAAAATTCGCGACACAGTATTTTGAGATTTGGCCTGGCTGAGGATTCAGTTATTCTGAAATGAATGAAAAAGAAAATGTTATTTCGTATCAAAATTGTTCTGGGTTAAAAATAAGCATAAAATGATGGAAATACCATTTATTGAAAGAATACAGTAGATAATATTAGAAATATCTAATATGACATCCTAGAATTTTGCCATCCTAGAATGTATTGAACAAAGTCGCTTTGCGTTTTCTCCATTTTTTAACATTAAAAAACTAATAATTTTAAAATCCATATGAGTTTTATTTGAGCCCATGACTTGTAATAATGCACAACATTAAATTTATGACAACTGTATTAACCAGACTCACACAGTTATAGTAAATAAAATAAAAAAAGTACTATAAATAAAATTATAACGATATTTAATCGATTTGGTCAATAGCCTGTTTAGCAAGAAATAAAAATTGTTACTATTATTATTCTATTAAGTTACTATTAAAATTTCATGATAACAAATTTATCAGGAAAATGGTCAATTGTAGGTATTTTAGGTAATATTCTTATCGATGGTTATTAGCAGTTTCAATTGCCCAATTTCTGTGCAACAAATTTTTATTGAAAGAATTATTTTTATACGATAATTCAGTCATTTTATCTCATTTAATTGAAACATAAATCTAAATCGATCAATCTGTTTTACTATTTTAAAATGCAATAAACAGATTAACAGTTCAGCCGCACAATCCCCTGGTGCATGTTGCAAATTTAACTTTAGAGCATGTCGAGATTTACTTTTATTTATTTGAATAGTATTTTGTTCAATATGAAATGGAGATTCATTTTCCTTATGGCAAATCACACATTCTTGGAAATATATCCTGGAATGCAATTCGCACTTTTAAGCATAGTTTTTAAAATGAAACTTGGAAAAACTATCATAGATACAGGGTAATAAAAGTTTTAATTGAACTTTTTGAGATATTCCCCGTGATATTTTTTGGGTTAATAGTAGCAGTTTAGAACGCTCATTTTATAATGTTAACTATTCCAATAAATAGGTCGAGAACTACAGTAAACATATGTAATAGTTTTTTCTAAATCAATTAATATAAAAAATTTAATTCCACCGTTTTCGGTTTTAGCAACCTTAAATAATAAAAATGTGTAGCCTGTAAAAGATATTTATCATGTTTTTTACCAGTCATCTTGGGCAGCAAAAAACCTTCAAAATCATGTATATTATGGAACAAATTTCGACCTCCAGTTGTAATCTATTTTGCAAAATGTATTGTCTCAACTCCAACGAACTGAAAGTTCCAAGCTCTTTCGTTTTCCAGGAGGAAATAAAATTGTTTCCAGCTCGTTTAAGATTCTATTATTTTCGTAGGAATTTGAAATCGAAAACACCTGTTGCAAACGTCCCATTTACAAAAACTTTCATTTACTATATCAAAGGTGTTGCAGTCATAATGAAACACCCTGTATATAGCTTTTTATATTAGATACAACAAAGCATAAATATTAACAAACCTTTTATTTTTACAATCAAATTCAACATCCTTCACATCAGGTTTAAACGAGTCAAACAAATTTGCATAAGAACTCTTGTTTTTTGCTAACTCAAATCATGTTTTACTTGATACTAGCCACAGTATTTTCACCTTACTTTTGTTCAATTTAAACTTCTCATTATAATTAAACTTTTTCAACTGAACAACTAAAGTGGGTTCGAATAATCAGTTGATAAAACACCAATGTTGAGATTGTATTTAGAATGTTATCTCGGACGATGTTATGGTTAATTTTTGGGCCGGGTACTGTGGGAGTGTAAATATCTTTATTAGTGCTGTAAAATAATAAAATTTCTCATCGATAAAAACGACTTAAAAATTGGCAGTTTAAAAAACAGACAATGAATACAAAGTCGAGTTTGTTTAAAGTTGTTAATTGTCGCCTTTGCTCAACCAATTTGTTGCTTTAGTAGAGAACTCAAGGAAATTAACAAAATCCCAAATAAAAGAAATACGTAAATTTAAAAAAATAAACAAAAACATAATGCCAATTATATTAAATAAGCAAAAATCATTGAGCGGTTGTAAAAGGCTCAATAGTGCGCTTAATTGCAATAAATTTGGATTGAGCTGATCCATCCAATGACTCAAAAGTAAATCGTTAAGTCAGTAATCTTGCCTATCTGACTGGCAACCATAAGCACGTGAATTGAAAGCTTTTTAATCTAGAGCTTATCAACGATGCTAATCCAGGAATTTAGATAGAATAAGTACGTCAAATGTGCACTGGAAAAAACATTGTCGGGTCAACAGTCAACATTTATTTCAGCAAATAGTACACATTTAAAATACACTATTGAAGGTTTCAAATAATGCTTTTCCGATTGATTGTAGGTATGCTTTCATCTTGCACTTTAGAAGCTGCAAGGGTTCAATTCAAAATATTATATTCTGAAATTTACTACATTTTTTTGTTGTTGAAAATGGAAAAGAGTTTCCTGCAAATATTAGTAACTTAGTAAAAATGATCATTTGTGTTAACAAAAATACACGGGGTGTCAATTTGAAAACTTCCCACCCTTAATATCTTTCTTGCAGTTTGCAGAAAAGAGAATTGAAGGCCCTTTAAAATGATGTGCCACTTGACCCCCATTCCCATTCTAAAAATATTTATTTAAAGTGTCCCCCTTACAAATTAAATTGACGTGTCTTTCGGATTTTTCATATTTCTAACTGCAGGAAAGATATTAAGGGTGGGAAGTATTCAAATTGACACCCCGTATATATCCTTCGAATTATTTTCCTATTCTTTTATTTACACGACTTATATATTCAGACAGGTCTTGATCAAACGATCAAAATCAGATCAATAATTTCTACTCAACTGGATATAGAAAATGATCAACTGCAAAGTAGGCAGATAGAAGAGCAAGTTTGTATGTTCTCTTAAACATTGGATTTCAGTTTCTCAAAGATCGAAATAAATGTGATAAAACCTGAAGGACGCGACCAATGAAGAACGAAGCACTTGCACTGAATAACAGGGCAAATACAGGTTAAATATTTTCACTTTGTGTAATTCTGTGTGGAAGAGACATTTTTTCTTCCTTTTCCAAAGAAAATGGACAATATGGTTTAACAGTTCTTTTCAGAGTTACCATTAAAATAAGTTTCAATTAGAAATTTATTTTGCAATCGTAAATATTTAGTTTTTTCAGTGTAAGTGTAAGTATACGGCAGTTTGTGGGTCATGCAAATAATTTTTTTCATTGATTTACATACCAAATATCAAGCATAGAGAACGCGAAATCAGGGTCACAAAGATAAGAAAAGCCGATGATTCTGACTTCGGTATTATTTTTCGCCTGTGCTGATTGAATTCAAAATTGGGTTTTTCTTATTTTATTCAAACAATGACTGGGGAAATCTCAATCGCAATATTCTCAAAAACAGTTATGTAAAATTTTGTGATTAGGTTCATAAATAAAAATTTAGCGATATTTTTCCAAAGAAAACGTTTATTTTGTTTCTGCAATAGAAAATATTACATTTTCTGTCTTTGTTTTTAGTAAGTTTACCTCAGAGCAGGCGACATGACCTTCTATGAGAAAGTTCATTATTTGTCTAAGCAATTTTAATCATAATATAAAAATTATAATTTAATATAAAATATTAAACTTTCGTTTATTCTCAGCTGTGTATTCTCAACCTAATTGTGAGATGGCTGAAATATGATTAATACGTAATATATGTTTTATGATAAAAAGGTAGTAAAATATACAATTCGATGGAAACCATCAAAACAATAATGATGAAAAAGCACAACAATGTTATTAGACCCTTTATTGAATTTTCAATAAAACATACATAATCAACAACAGAACAAATTGCACTAAGACTAATAACACGAATAAGACACCCTCAAAACCCACTACACAACCCCCCACCCAACTACTATACGAAAGCACAAACATGATAAAGATTTCGGAAAGACTCATACATCTACAGACAAAATGGACAAACAACCCCTACAACTGGACCATACTGAATCCCCTTTGTCACACAAGACCAACCAGACAATCCCTCTTCCGTTTCCCTACATCAACGCTACTCTTACAAACAACACTTACAAACGCAACTGACTAGTGGACAATAAAATAATTTTTTCTTGTCATTAAAATTGGAAAGTTTATTTAATAATATTATTAACCTAGAATAAGAGAATTTTCATATTTGTTTTTAATTAGATTAAGACTACATGTATTAAACAAGGGCAGAAAGACCGATAGGTCGATAGCCTTTTTTAGAAATAAAGATGTTTACTACTACATACATAATCGAAACTATGAAAGCAACATAAAACGGTTATAGAGGAAGCAGCTACAGATAATTTATGTTAATTTATTTTTTTTACATTTTAAACTCCAAAATAATTAAAGTAGAATAATAATATAGTCTATGAAATGATAATGAAAACAATAGGATATTTATTATACATATGAGACAACAATTACGGATGTTATCAATAAGAAATTTGAAGAACTCGAGCTGGAAATGTATTGCATTATGTACATTTTAAAATTTGTTTTCAAGCTTATTGTAATGTTTTATAAAAATTGGCATCAGTTCGAGGTTTATAATATTTTGTTTCCAACTGTTGACCTTATTTTGTTATCACAACTACTGTTCTCGGCAGGGAAAACAGCCGGAATAATATATATCCTTATAGACCATAAATCCGATATGTAATATGTATATTAATCATTGCTAGTAGATATATAGTTTGTAGACAACGTACACACCAAACAATTACAGGAATCATAAATTTTGCACATTAAAAATATCACAAAGCAGTAAATATTAATATATCATATTGATAATATGGAAAATATCGTAAAAACCAATTTAGGAATAATAATAATAAACGCAGCAAGGAATTAAAGTAATAATACCATCAAAGTCAGATAAAATTTTAAAAATCTTCTAATATTTTCGGAATCATAAAATTTTATCCTTAAATGAGCAAAGGCAGAACGCGCAAAACCAACCAGGTCTATTGAATAATATCTAGTATATTTCTCAGCTGGGATAGTTTATAAATTTAAATTAAAAAGCATTTTGCTGTTTCGGAAATTTTGCTGTCTTCATCAATGTAACATATATTGTTTTATATACAGTATGTAAAAAATAATATAAAAAATACAGATTTTGTATGGATTTGAGCAGAATGCTCAAAGTACTAATCACAAAAACCATTAGAACTGGCGGAACCAAATAAAATAAATATATATATAATTATATATATAATTATAATTAAAAACACTGGTATATTCACAAGAAATCTTTAATATCATGATATCAACTTAGTCTCTGAAAAATATTAGCCAACAATATCTTTAAAGCCGTTGGCAGATAAAATTATAAATTCCTAATTCCAACAATGTAATAAAAATCCATCATTTTAAATCCGAAGCCTGCCGAAAGTCACTTATAGAACTATAATCCATGATTTATGATTGGTGGCTGAGATCTGAAAGTAGCTGTATATTTTGTCCAATATATACTCAATTACTTTAACTTCATGAAACACTTCGTTGAATATTTAATAATCAGTGATAGTTAGTTTAAACTGCAATCAATTCAAGTTTTTGACTTCCGATAACTCCATAAAAGAAATACATTCAAATAACTAACTTACAAAATTTATCAGTTACAGAAGCGTATTATTTGTGCGTTCATTCATTAGTAAAATTTAATTTTCTGTGACAATTGTTGTGAAATTAGCAAAACACATTTTTCACTTGCAGTTTAAACACATTATGATTAAAAGTGTTTATTTGACAAAACACTTAACAGTGTGCTAATTGATGGTAATAAATTATTTTGAAATTCCATTTTAAAATCACCTCGTGATCTTGAATGAAATGGAACAGATTATACATGATACGTTGAATACTTGAACACATTATAAATTACTGCAAATGTTCGTCGTTGAATTCATATCTTTTATCTGTTAATAGCCGATTTAAATTTCCAGAATTCAACTTGCATTTATTTTTATGTTTTTTAATTAGTGACCCGATTAGAACCGCATTCCATGTAAAATTTTATAATGAAACTCATAAAGTTTAAGGTGAATCACTATACTTAATGTCTTGCACTAAATGATTGGTGCAACTGTGGTTGAAAATTCTACCAACAAAACTTTCATTAAAGATCTGTTTAGGTAATATCTGTTGAAACTGTAATTTTCCAAAAGAATGCACCGAGCCGATGCCCCAGAAGTAGAAATAAGCAAAATACTAATTGACTCTAATCGGATTGCAGAAATATTTATTTCATTTCAGGTATTGTTTGATACCGTCTGACTTCCATATAAATTAATTGTGATACAGTTACAAAGCAACATTGAATTTCTAAGGTCCCCGCTAGCCAAGCGTCCTTTCTATATGGATTTTTCATCTCATCTTTAGCTCAGTTTAAAACAATGTGAACAGTTTAAAAAATGTGTTGATGAACTGTTAAGCTTAAATTAAATAATTAAAATTGACTAATCAAATCAACAAAGAACTAACCCAGATAACCAAACAGCAAATATATACCTTTCACGTATATAACAGGATCATTTATTTAAATTTTAGTGCGATTTTATTTAACACTATCAGCAAGCTTCTTAGCGTACACAGTATTCAAAAATCACACTCATCAACCAACACTTCAATCCAAACTCATGAAAACCGAATAACTGAAAAGTTGTAATCGAAAGTAGACACTACATAATACAACAATAACTCCCGTACAATAATAAACGAAAAATTCGTTTCGCGATTTATCAAAACAGAGTTGGCTGATGGCCTGACCACCGTGTTGACCAGACTCGGAGCCCGCAGACTTTCAGATAGTATTAAAATAGAGGAGCAGTGATTGTTTTTTTTTTCTTGGAATGAGGCCAATAAAAATATGGTTTGAGATTGTAAGCGCTAATTAATACAAGAACATTAATAAATATAAATATGTTAGTGAAAAGATGGTTGTGTGCTTGATATGAACTGGAACGTTAAGGGCAACGAAATTATTTTTATGCCTTACGTTTAAGTACTTAGTTGATATTGCTGGTATGTAATTGCTGTCAAATGTTTGAAGGCTGCATGCAATATAGTTTTGGAAACTTGCTCCTAGCAATATTAGTAAATATTTTAATATTAATGTTTATAAATAACTTTTTACGCAAAAGCGTTAAAGTTTTGAGTTTAATTCTTGGTCGATTGAAATGGCAAATTAAGGCTTTGCCATTGCTTTATAAATCTCCAAAAGAAACTGGCAAAATTCTATTTGAAGATACATTGAGAAAATCCACAAGGTGATGGCTGAAACACGAGCATCAAAAAATATTTACTATACCGAGGTAGATTTATCTGTCAGGAAGGTGCTAACTGTTTTTGTTAGGAGCTGAAACAATAAAATTAATTACCCATGTGTTAATTTATTTGGAAAAGTCTCAAAAACAACTTGAAAGCTATTATCGATAAGTCCATAACATGGCAACGTTAATTTGTGTATTAAACATGAAATCACGTGTACGAACAATAAACAAATATTGCGTCAGCTGATCGGTTGATGTTAATTCCGCCCAGAAAAAAACCAGAATTTCAGGTTTGGAACTTTTTACCTTTGAAGTATTTACAAGTTTGCATTTGGAGATAGTGTTAATAAGCAATTGTACTTTTTTAATTTTCAATTATATTATCTAAACCAGTTTATAAAATGGTCAACTTTTTAATTTGTTCCTTAACATCATGATCGGAGTGTTAGAGATTCAGTAGTGGGCGGGATGTTTCAGGAAAGCGCATTCTAAGATCGTTATTAAAATTAGTTCTGATTTTATTTCGACTATTCGAAAACTAGTAGAAACTGGAAAATTTCAAATGAATCAAACAGCGCCCTGAATAGTTTAGATGTTTTCGAATCTACTCTAAACGTTTCCTGTTGCCATTCCCATATAACTATATCTGACTATTTTTTAGATGATTATTATTTTAAACTAAAACCCTGAAATACACTTAGAGATAATTTCATACAAAATTAACAGTTTGCATAAATCTTAAAAATATATCTATCTACTTCTGTTGTTTTCAACAAATTTCTAGATTCAGTTATCGGTTTATTATATATAATTTACTAGAATGTTGCTTAAACCAATCACTCGTCTAAAATTATCAGCTTCAATAAGGTCACTTGACGGGCTGTTAAAACAAATTCGGTTTTATCAGATCCGCTAAAACGATGGTTCTAAAATACTAAGTTTGATTACAAATCGTACCGACTAGTTGAATCTAACCAGTTTGATGCAGAATAGACTTGAAAATTATTTGTTTCCAGACAAGTCTTTGGTTTTTGGCGGCGGTAATTAGACTTTATTAGAGAAAATCATATTAGAAACTATACGAGAAACAGGTCGAAGCTGTGGAAAACTCAGGTAAATTTCTCAAAAAATTAAAGGTAAAGTTGAGTCAATATATGAGACTGTTGACATTAATTCTTTAGTATAATTAAACCAGAACTTCATCAGAATATCGTTAATAGTTTGCATGCAGCTATACTACGCTTGGGCAAAATTTTTTTTTAATCGTCTGATAGGAAATAAAATTTCATATTTAAACATTTCGTCAAATTAAAAAAACTTTTTGCACAACATCAAAAAAGTTTTGATGCTGTTAATTTATTCTGCCTTTTTATGTATGGTTTTATACTGCTTTTTATGCTTCTCTGTTAATATACTAAATAACAAAAATCAAATCGACAGATCGGCATACATATTACAATACGCAGACGACACGGCACTTATTGTACATGACAAAGCCACTGAGAGAGCAGCTCAAAGACTCCAAACACTAACAAACAACACAATGACATGGTTTTATAAATGGAGACTAACACCAAACGCGTCAAAAAACCAACTTCTGCTCACAAACCACAGACTCAACGCTGACTCCCCTACAATAACTGCAGACGGCCAAACAACCAAAAAACGACGTAAAATACCTTGGAATCACAATTAACCACAAATTTAAATTCACTAAACACATACGAAACATCAGGGCAGAAACAATAAAGAGAACAAAACACTTCCGATCACTAACCTACAAAGACAGAGGAATTAGCACAAACACCGCCACCAAAATATATAAAGCTATTTGTAGACCCTTGCTAGACTTTGGACATATACTCATGACCAACGGAACAGAAAGGACAAAACGTTATACACAAACAACAGAACAAATTGCACTAAGACTAATAACACGAATAAGACACCCCCAAAACCCACTACACAACCCCCCCACCCAACTACTATACGAACGCACAAACATGACAAAGATCTTGGAAAGACTCATACAGCTACAGACAAAATGGACAAACAACCCCTACAACTGGACCATACTGAATCCCCTTTGTCTTACAAGACCAACCAGACAATCCCGCTTCCGTTTCCCTACATCAACGCTACTCGAACACTTACAAACGCAAATGACTAGTGGACAATAAAATAATTTCTTCTTGCCACCGAAATTTTATTTAATAATATTGTTAACCTAGAATAAGAGAATTTTCATATTTGTTTTTTATTTAGATTAAGACTACATGTATTAAACAAGGGCAGAAAGACCGATAGGTCGATAGCCTTTTTTAGAAATAAAGATGTTTACTACTACTATACTAAATATAATCAAACAAAATTCAAAAAAACTCACAAAGTTAAGTACTAAAACACTGACTTTAAACAATATGTGTAAAAATCAGCTTATTTTCAATAGAAAAATATTTTTTGTAAATTTTGGATCTTATTGGATTAATATTTTTATGAAACATTTAAAATTAAGTCTAATAGATAACTGTAAACGACTAATTTGGTGGAGTTGTACTGGTGACATACTTTCAATTCACAGTCATTTTGAACAAAATTTTATCAATTTTGATTGCATCTCAACAACTAAAAATCCGCAAAGAAAACCCATAATTAAATTCTTAATTGAGAGAGACTAAATAACTAAATTCCTTTCTATTTATACTAATTAAGAACGTTTTGAAGACAGAAAAAGAAAACAATTGTTAAACAGTTATATAACAAAACCAACAAGTACAAATCGGTATTTAAATTTTTATTTCATAATCAAATAATGGTCATTTGCAAATGAACTTAATTAGATCAAAAACAAAATTATACGTTAAAGGAGTTTCAAATTTCAATAATTATCAAAATTCCGTTATGACTGAAATTGATTTGAAGAAAGTTGAAAATTTGCGAAGGAGCAAATGAAAATAAACCCATTACAAACTTTCTGAGATCCACTTGACCAAATCTCTTTTATTCCTAAATTTTCCGGAGAAAGTTAAACCAATAGGTAGGAAATGTAATATTGACGACAAAAATATTGATTTTTTTCAAAATAAATTAATTTTTATGGCGATTTTACAGTATAGAAGCGCTTAATTAACTAGTTGTAATTATAGTTTGCATGTTCTGCAATTTCTCAATTAGGGGTGAACAGGAGAACGAAACCGAATTGTTTTGATATAGAGGTGGGTAACTCAGTGAATTTTCAAGAGCCAGCGCAATGCCGGCGGAATGGCTTGGTGCGTCAACCCAACGCACCAGTGCAGTAACTCACCGGCGCAGTTTATGTCGCAGTAAACTAATATATAAGTACTCATTTATAAATTACGCCGTACGCCAGACGATAAATCGATAAATGACGCCAATTTAGAATCACCCTGTATAATTCAAGATGATTGTGTAATGCCGTGTTTATTTAATTTGATTGACCCACCTAACTGACAGAAAGACAGCTTGCCTGTTTATGGACATTAACAAGGCTTTCGATAGTGTCTGGCATAGAGGCTTACTATACAAACTATACAAACTACACACACCAACATATCTACTACACACCATAAAGAACTTACTAGAAAACAGACAGCTACAAGTACGAATTGACAAAACACTGTCATTTTCTTTTTCCCCTGAACAAGGGCTCCCTCAAGGATCCCCGCTCTCACCGTTTCTCTACAATATATACTGCCATGACATATACAATTACAACTTACCAGACAAAATCAAATCGACAGATCGGCATACATATTACAATACGCAGACGACACGGCACTTATTGTACATGACAAAACTACTGAGAGAGCAGCTCAAAGACTCCAAACACTAACAAACAACACAATGACATGGTTTTATAAATGGAGACTAACCCCAAACGCGTCAAAAAACCAACTTCTGCTCACAAACCACAGACTCAACGCTGACTCCCCTACAATAACTGCAGACGGCAAAACGATACACCCAAAAAACGACGTAAAATACCTTGAAATCACAATTGACCACAAACTTAAATTCACTAAACACATACGAAACATCAGGGCAGAAACAATAAAAGAACAAAACCCTTCCGATCACTAACCTACAAAGACAGAGGAATTAGCACAAACACCGCCACCAAAATATATAAAGCTATTTGTAGACCCTTGCTAGACTATGGACATATACTCATGACCAACGGAACATAAAGGACAAAACGTTATATACAAACAACAGAACAAATTGCACTAAGACTAATAACACGAATAAGACACCCCCAAAACCCACTACACAACCCCTCCACCCAACTACTATACGAACGCACAAACATGACAAAGATTACTCATACATCTACAGACTATTAAAGACTCATACATCTACAGACAAAATGGACAAACAACCCCTACAACTGGACCATACTGAATCCCCTTTGTCTTACAAGACCAACCAGACAATCCCGCTTCCGTTTCCCTAGATCAACGCTACTCGAACACTTACAAACGCAACTGACTACTGGACAATAAAATAATTTTTTCTTGTCATTAGAATTGGAAAGTTTATTTAATAAGATTGTTAACCTAGAATAAGAGAATTTTCATATTTGTTTTTTTATTTAGATTAAGACTACATGTATTAAACAAGGGCAGAAAGACCGATAGGTCGATAGCCTTTTTTTAGAAATAAAGATGTTTACTACTACTTTAATTTGATCACACATAGGCTAAAGTCTGATCAAAGTAAAAAAGCAGACCAAAGAAACATACATCTGAATTAAAATCATCGAAATTATCAATAAACAACGAAATTTAAGGAAATAAATTTTTGACAATTTTCCGTAAAATCAAACATTCAAAGCGAATAATTTTGTTATTTGTAATTGTATAATTTGTATTCCATGTGTTTAATCATAGATGAATAAAAATTAGCATCGAAATGGAACATTTCAAAATGAATTTGATTTACTAATAAGAATTTTCTCTTAACCAGCTTAAGTGTGTCATAGAAGCCTCCTAGGTGTTTCTATATCAAGTTTTAATGCGAAGTCGTTCTTTATACAATTCTGTATAAAAAAGTGCATCAATATTAATTTGTCATAAAAAGTGAGAAAATGCGGTCCATTCAAACACAAAGAAGTTGAGGCAAAATGCACAAGTAAAAGGTGTTGTAAGCAATAGGTATACTAGTTAGCCTTTTTAATTCAGTTATGCCGGTATTACACTACGCATTTTTACCCGATTTATTGACCAATAAATTGGGCCAATTACTGAAGCTCACCATATCTGAGCGTAAAGCGCGGAATCGGGCTGTGATCGATAAATCGTACAATTTATTGCGGACGGTAACTTTTAGGGTTGTTTGTTGTTTGCTAACTATGCAAACAGGATGTTGGCAGTGATTTTCGAAGTAAAATAGCAAGGAATTAAGGGTTGGGTTATTGTGTCTCAGATGTTCAAGATCTGTGTTGAATGCAATAAGTTTATCAAATTAATAAAGAAAATTAGTGGCTTCTTTGGAGGCATAAACAAATAATTTGGGTCTTGGATCATATACTATCATCTACACATCGTTACCAACACAAAACAACAGAACTAAAGTACCTATTGAAATTTACATTGGTTTTACTGAAATTGCACCATTTAATTGTGAGAACAATAATCAAGTGTAAAGTCGATGACGGCCAAGAAGATGATCTTCGTTATTTAAGGGCCAAGAAATCGAAGAAAAGTGCGTAGTGTTGTAATACCGGCATTAGAAAATACTAAATTTGTCAAGGATATAAAAACATAGTGTCTCTATACTTTATCTGTTAACATTTGGTAAAACACATTCAAGTTTCACCACATACCTACTTAATTAACATCCTGTATATTCAACACGAATTGAAAGCATGCAAAATATGTAGCGTGTAATATTTAAGTTGTTAATAATTACACATACAACAAATATTCATGGGTACGATAGCAGCGAAATGGGTTACCAGGCCCACAGGAAAATCCCAAGTCACGTCATTTCAGTAAATCCGATTCATACCTAACATATCGAGAACTTACCGGTGTAGATTTTTATTTATTCAACTAAAATGTATTCCTCTTGAGAAGAATCCGGAACGGTTTTGAAAAACTAGTTTCTGGTCACTTACACACAGCAGTGGCAACTTTTCGCACAAAAACCAAAATCACAACTAATTATCTAAAAATCTCGGTATTTATTCTATCATTCTCAATAAGCAAACGCATTATTTTATAGATAAGGAATCCTTATCTTCTCTGGACCGATTCGTTTGCTTTCGAATGCTTAAGAATTTCAACGAGCTTCGGAGATTTTAAAATCCCTTTCCGTAATGTCTCGCTCGATACTGAGCATTATTTTACTTTTGCTGCAAAATGTTATGAATAAGCATCTTATTAATTGCCTGTAAGCTTAAATGAGTTTAAAAACAGTGTAAACAAATCGATTTGAAGACATGCTGTTTGCGTTGTCCAAATGAGACAAGTAGAATAGTTTGTAAGTTGTTGACCGTCCAAAGATATCCGCAGTTCAAATGATCCACGGTGATCTTGAATTGTCGATAGCGAACTTTGTAGTCTCTCGTAGAGGTAACTGGCGATATGCCATCAGCTGGTGTCAATTGACTATTCATAGTATCTTAAGGAGTGTATCGATGACGGATTAATTAATACGCCAATTATTATTTAACTTGTACTTTTGACTGGCAATTTGAACATTCCGTACTAAATGGCCAAGCGAGCAAACAAATTGAAGATATTTGAAAGATTTCAAAGCAAAGAAAATAGACGTTTTATGTCCCATTTATTCGATATATGTGAACATATCGCAAACGACTTGCAATCAAGTCCTTGCATGTTATCTTAGGCGTTATAAAATGATAAAAGTTTTAAAATTTCACTTGAAAATTTTAATATCTGTCTTTTCAAATGCTCATCGAAGATCAAGTTCTGATCCTGCTAGGTGACGTTGATTTTAGAATCATCAAAATCTTATTTTGTTACTCTACACATTAAACCCGCCTTAATATTGCTAGTTCAACTGTACAGACGAATACAATTATTATTCCGATGCTTAGTGTATGTTTATGACGTAGACTATTGGATACCCTACTTCGCCTTTCTGTTATGATACGTTATCTATGAATTGCTAAATTACTGCTTTCTATGGCATCTCTACAGGGTGAGACATCCATGCTTTTATGATTCATATGTGATTCTAAATTTGCGATATTTCGTTTGAGAGGATGTAGGTGGGTACTTGAAGAATAGACCTATTAAGCAACATTTTTAAGACGTTCAATCGCCATTTATTAAGCTTTTAGTATGGCTAAACATTTCAAATAAAATATTGCATAATTTGTTTAAAATTACAACAATGTCCAACAGGCATAAATTATACCCTTTTTAGGGACTCTCAAGAGCTCTCGTCTTCTGCATGAGAAACACATTGAATCTACACTGTTGGGATTACTTCGAGCAAATTAGTTCCTCTGAGAAAGTAGAAGTCAATTTGTTAAAGAGGGTGAAAGTGGCCGAAACTGAATAGCTGATAAACGACATTTGAGACCGTGTTGATTTTAATAGAAACAAGTACCAGAAGCAAGCATGGAAAACCATTGATAGACCATGACCTAGACTTTAAATTTTCTTTGCAGAAAAACCATTGGTGTGCACCGTCTTCCCGTCTCGAAATTATCAAATGTTAAATATAGCGTATATTTTCCTGACTGTATTTCAATTTAATCCAAAAAAAAGATACTAATAGTGAACAACTATCCCAAATCATTCTTCGAACCAATCATAAAACGAAGAATAAATAAAATCTACAAAGAATCCATGAAATGATACAAATTAAAAAACATCAGAATGCAATGAATTTTAGATCAGACACAGACAATCTTAGCTCTGTATATCATACACTAATTAAATGAACATATAGAAATGTTTTTCGGGCTGTGAAGCTGTGGTCCATGGGAATTTCTTCCTGACGTTTCTTTGCATGAGCTCACACGGCCGGACCGCATAAATACGACAAAGAATCCGGTAGTTGAACCAGTCTTAGTCGGAAAGCACGGGAGATCACTTCGCCCACTGCCTCATCGCCTTTGATAATGTCCACCGCAGTTGTGGACGAAACATCAGGAAGAAATTCCCATGGACCACGGCTTCAAAGCCCGAAAAACATTTCTATATGTGATTTGACCGGCCGTGAAAGCCTTCATAGTCTGATAAATTAAATGAACACTTACATACACTAATTAAATCAACTACATAAAATATAAACACCTGATATTGAAAAATTGCAGAGCAATTGATATTCTTAGAATGCAAAGAAAAAGCCAAATATAAACAATTTTTTTAATTCTCTCGCTCGATATTGAACAAAGTATGGATTTTTCAATAATTTATCAAATGTGAAGGTGGAGACAGCCATACATGTAAGTAAAACTAAAATCTCTAAACAATAGATTCTAGTCTTTTTCCGAACATGATTGTCCTGACTCATCACCTGTGATCCTATGTTTTTAATATACTTTTTAATATGTTTGTAATTTGTATTTTAGTATGTATATTTTAGCAGAGCTTTTGTTTTCAATTAATGATGACTGTGAATGTGTATTTTAGACAAAATGATGATGGTGGAGAAAGACACCGAAACGTATTTGTAAAGATTTAACTAATAAACACTAATATTGACTGGAACCCAGGAATTTCTTTTGGACTAAGTTAAATATAGCGTTAATTTTCTCGGGCAGCCCATCGTGTTTTGATTTTATTAATAAAAAACTGTGCATTTTAGAGAATTTTTTAAGATTGTTTTACCAAAAAGCATTCGTTTAAAGTCCGGCTGCAATTGATTGCAATTTATAATAAAAACTGATATTGTGAAGTGCGGTTAGTAAGTGAAATTGTGCAGTTTTGTGATAAAACTCATTTAATTAAAGTACACAATGATATGCAGGTACGTATTATTGCTTTGATAACTCTGTTCAAAAACTAAATTTTGTAACATTGAATTCTTCTAATTAATTAGGATGACAAATTGATAGGTCCATTGATAAAATGGACTTTTTTCTTTTTCACTTTTAATTTACTAATGAAGCAGCAGGTGCTTACATAACGTTAATAAAGAAAACGTCTTTTGCAAGTGCGATCAAATGTATTGTTGCACAGGATCAGATTTGACGTTTTCTGCAAATATCTAAGTTATTTTGCGCCCTAATTATACTCAGACCAAACTTCTGGAGGAATGACGGCAATTTTGAGTCATCCTTTATATGACTGTTAGGTCATAAATTAACTTCAGCATCAAAATTGTAAGTGCTATGTATAATATATAAAGGGTGTCGCATAAGGACATGATTGAAGGGGTACTCCGGAACATTCTTTGGCACAAAATCAGACGATCCGACCTAACTTTTATTAATTAAAGTCTGGCTCTTCTGCTATTGGTGGTCAAAGTTCTTCAAAAATATATGATTTTTGAAATATACTTCCCCAATATTTCAAAAAATATATTACAATTTGAAGCGATTAATTTTAATAAAATTTGCTGTGATTTTATTCTTATGTAAGACTCATATTTTTATCGTTTTATGGAGCAACCGAGTTTATTCGCTTTGGGCAAGTGGTGCATTCTGGAGTGTCTTGGTACAAAAACTACCTGAACATTTTGATTGTTTGCTGGAATCAATGGAATTCAAAGCTTTATCAAAATATGGCTCTTACCTACGAACAAATATTCCGCAAATTTCATTAAAATTTCTCTGAGCACTACCAAAAAAATTAATTTAAATTTTGTAAATTCAACAAACTAATTAATGCCTAAAATTGTTATTTGTCAAGAAAATAGAAAGAGTAGAAAAATATCAATCGACCCAAAAAAAGAGTTGATTACAGTGACCAAATAAAAAGTTCTGGTAATTTTCTTTGTCTTCAACGATTACAACCGTAGTTGAGACGCCGAGCTCCAGCTGAGGTGACATCGTATTGGGGGTTTTCCAAGAGGTCTTTTCGATACCGGGCGTCCTCTTTCGCGATTTTTGGCAGATTCGTATTGTCCATCCTGTCGACATGGTTTCTCCACTGTCTTCTTCTATTGCGGCCCCATCGCACCACATCTTGAATGTCGCACTGCGTTCTAATGTCATGGCTTCGAATGCGGTCCCGCAAACTGCAGCCTGTTTTGCCTCTCAAAGTTCTCATCTCTGCTGCTCTGAGGAAATCCCATAATAGAAATCAAAAAACCATCGATACCATCAAAGCAACTTTTTATGTGAATTGTAGGTCCTTAAACTAATTTTCGGCGTATTTCCAATTTCAAAATTGGAAATTGAAATTCATACAGCAACTTTAATGCTTTGTATTATAAAAAATAATAACCATTTGACAAATGCATGTTTGTCTAAATCCGATTATTGCGAGATTGAAACTAGTTACGAACCATTCAGTATTGACTTCATTGATAATGAAAATATGGACACATTAATAAGGCATTCGCCATCATCCTATGGATGCATTCACCATTAGAAAGGAGTTGCGAGGTGGTCTTTTGAAAAAATATAGTAGTAGTAAACATCTTTCTATTTCTAAAAAAGGCTATCGACCTATCGGTCTTTCTGCCCTTGTTTAATACATGCAGTCTTAATCTAAATAAAAAACAAATATGAAAATTCTCTTATTCTAGGTTAACAATACTATTAAATAAATAAGATTTCAGTGGCAAGAAGAAATTATTTTATTGTCCACTAGTCCGTTGCGTTTGTAAGTGTTCGAGTAGCGTTAATGTAGGGAAACGGAAGCGGGATTGTCTGGTTGGTCTTGTAAGACAAAGGGGATTCAGTATGGTCCAGTTGTAGGGGTTGTTTGTCCATTTTGCCTTTAGCTGTATGAGTCTTTCCTAGATCTTTGTCATGTTTGTGCGTTCGTATAGTAGTTGGGTGGGGGGGTTGTGTAGTGGGTTTTGGGGGTGTCTTTGTTTCGTGTTATTAGTCTTAGTGCAATTTGTTCTGTTGTTTGTGTATAACGTTTTGTCCTTTCTGTTCCGTTGGTCATGAGTATATGTCCAAAGTCTAGCAAGGGTCTACAAATAGCTTTATATATTTTGGTGGCGGTGTTTGTGCTAATTCCTCTGTCTTTGTAGGTTAGTGATCGGAAGTGTTTTGTTCTCTTTATTGTTTCTGCCCTGATGTTTCGTATGTGTTTAGTGAATTTAAGTTTGTGGTCAATTGTGATTCCAAGGTATTTTACGTCGTTTTTTGGTTGTGTCGTTTGGCCGTCTGCAGTTATTGTAGGGGTATATATATTTTTTAACTTAGTTACTGACATGTATTTTGTCGCTTTCCTTTCGGTTTGTATTTTTAAAACTTATTTAAACCATTTTATCTTTCCTTTGGGGGATTCAACACCATTCGAAAATCTTACGGTTTTAAAAATGCTAGAAACAAAACCTTTTTGATAATAGGTTTTATATTTTTATTTTTATTGGATTGGTATCTCTTGCTAAAACCAAATACTTTAAACATTTTTATGCCATGAAGTTCTAAATTGCTTTTAAAATATAACATTTTTTATAATTATAATCCTAACTCAAATGTACAAAAAACATCTTGGGTATAATATTTTAAGAAAAAGCAAACAATTAAATGTTTTGTGAAATATATTTCTTCTTTGTTCGGTTTTTTTTCTTTTCTGTTTTTGTACAAAAACTGTTTTGTTTGTTTTTTGTTTTGTATAAGGCATATATGTATCAGTTTTACAAAAATTCATAGAACCAGTTCTAGTGCAATGTAGTAAAGCTCAAATATATCAAAGTTATTATTCAAATATTTAAGCATTTTACCGCCAGCCAAAAAGCCCATTTTATACATTTATTGCCCTTTGTACAAATACATTTATGAGTACTATTTACCCCGGGTACATAATCGACGTATATACCAGTAGTTAATTTTATTGTCCTTTATTGGTATCACGTTTAGCAAACGTAAATACCAAACAAGGACGGTTCCGCAAACTAACTGGATTATCATAGTACTCTTTCGACTTCCACAATGAAAAATTTGTAAGAAATTGCCCACTTAAAAAACAAAAATGAGTGGTAGAGGAAAGTACTTGCCGAGTTCCCAACTATATGATGCAAAATATTCTACAGTACAGGTATTTCATTATTTTATTTACATTTTTAAATATAATTTTAAATAAAATTACTTATAATCATATAAGTAATCATCACATTAGAAACATTTTTTTCTTGGTAAAATGTCTTCTATTTAAACTTCTTTGAATGAATTGTCTTTTCTTCTTCAAATTAGTTGGAATGAATTTAAAAAAGAAAGTAAGAAAACATAGTAAAACAAACTTTTAGAGCCATTTATTTATTAATTTCTTTACTATTGGCATTTAGTCATTATTTAGCAAAAGATTATGTTATTTTTTAAAATGCTTTTAATTTTTTTTATTTAAATAATAAAATCGACAATTTCTTAATATTTTGCAAAAATTCTCTCATTTACGTTGTCCTTACCAGCTCGCATATTTCCGCAAATTTACTTAATAGTGAAGAGGAAAATTTCACAATCATGGAAGATTTTGATAATTTGCAGAATGGGATTTTAGGGTGCAAATTGTTTATTTTTGTACATTTGTATCTGCCAAACAGTCCTTATAAAATACTATCTATAGATTCTGTAGGTTTTTTTTACAGACTAATCTTAAGTTTAAACAATTTTTTTTGTAAGTTTCTTTTCTCATTTTTCAATATGCTGTTAACTATATATAGAGCTATGAGTTATCGATTGAATTTATTTAGAAAAATCAACATCAATGAGTTTAACATACTGTTTTTCCATTGATTTTAAAGATCTCTTAATTAATTTATTTTCTATTTTTCTACTTTTATTAACATGATCATTCAGTAGTACAAGTACTGTTAAGAAATCATCAATTTTTCTGCAATCCAGTTTAGGAAGCAAATTGTAATAAAAAAAATACCATATGCAATTTTGCTGTCGTTTCTTACAGTATTTCAATAAATCTTTGGAAGATTTATACGAAACATTAAGGGAAAAACAACTATGCGATAAACGGAAGCTGAAAGAATTGGAAAAAGCTAGACGAAGAGAATTTGAAATTTATCAAGGTAATAAAGAAAAACATTCAAAAGCTTATGGTCAAGCACTTAATGGCAAATCTTGAGCGAAAAAATTATACTTCTTTTTCTCAACGGGTTTTGTTTCTTTTCTGCTTTTGCAGGAAAGTTTTATAGGTGTTGTGCTAAAGTATGGAGAAACACTTTTGGATATTTTGGGGAAGAGTGGTTGTTCTTGGCCGCTCTCGGAATATTCGTCGCCATTATAAGCTATTCCATCGATCAAGGAGCTGCAATGTGTGGGAAAGGTATATGTAAGAAAATTGCACAAATGCTGCAGAAGAACTTTCAATGATTTTCAGCTCGAACAATGTTATTCAGCGAACTGGCTGATCGATATTTTGCGAAATGGGTGGCTTGGGTTTCAATCCCTGTCGTTTTAATCCTGTGGGACGTCGGTATTACCTCTCTAATTGCCCCTAAAGCAGTAGGTAAGCAATTCATTTCCTTTCGGGCTCCGGCATCTATCAGTGATCATTTTAATTAAGTTACAATACTATTTAGGTTCCGGAGTACCTCAAATTAAAACCTGCCTTCGAGGCATCTACCTCAAAGAGTACCTAACTTTTCGCGTGCTAATTGCAAAATGGATGGGAATTATGGCTACTCTTGGCAGCGGATTGCCTTTGGGCAAAGAAGGGCCCTTGATTCAAATGTCTAGTATATTGGTAACCAAAATGAGCAAATATTTCTCCAGTTTCAAGAGCGTTTATTTGAATGAGAACAAAAAATTGGAGCTAATAGGTGCCGCATATGCAGTGGGAGTTGCGTGCACTTTCAATGCTCCTATTGGAGGTACTGAATTTCTCTAAATACAATTAGTGATTACTTTTATGTACGTATGGATGATGTGTTAGGTTTCGATCAGTTACTTTAGTAAAGGCAGAACGATGATAAAGGCAGATGCATGGTTTTTCTGTTTGGCTTTCTTAGTCGGGCTAAACAGGCCCTAGAAAACTTTACATTTATTTGTTGCCATCATGTTCGAATCATTAAAATTCTTACACCTGCAAGAAGCGCTTGAAAAACGATTTTCTACGACAATAACGAGCAGTAATAGTCAAGATTCGAATGAGAATCATTTCCTCGCTTTTTCATTTTATTCTCTTCTTGCTACAATGATCCTTATTTCCAGAACTAAAGTAATTGACAAAAATATGTTTCTTTCATTTAGAAAAGCGAAATAGAAATCCCATTGTAATTTTAAGAGAAATATAATTATTAAAAAATAAATTATAATTATAGATCTCAATTTTAAACAAAAAATCCCAGCTTTTCTCATGCATGTTTCATATATATCGTTAATGTAGTTACTATCCCGCATATTTTTGGTAAATTTTGTTGCTGTAGTTCGTATATTTTCGTCTCCGATTTAATAGAAAATGATTTTTTATAGTTCTAAACATGACTTTAATTTTCAATTTCAACATTTTTAATTTTAATTTTCCTAAAATAAAATCCTCCTATATAGCATGTCCGGGAATACCAATGCCAATTTACAGTGACCCACTATTTGCAATAATGTGGGGTAAAAATGTTTTTCTAATAACTCAATTCAGTTTAAAACATATTTATAATTTACATTTTGTTTTCCAATTTTGATAAAAACACCAATAGGTAAAATAGTCGGTAACAATATTTGCAGTAGATTTTCTTTAATGCCCTCTTTCTGGAAGAATAGCACACACATTTGAAGTAGTCAGATATACGCGACATTCAAGTAACAAAAATTTAAAAAGGAGTTTTCATAAATAAATCGTATGTTCATTTTTTATTTAATTTAATGTAAGTCACTATTTGTTTTGCTTCATTACTTCAATGAATTAATGAATTACCTAAATTGAAGTTTAAAAAAGTAATCCATTGCATCTTCCGATTTTAATGCAGATGTCCATTGTCATTTTCAATTTATTTTTACTTCAATGACTATCTCTTTTTTATTATCTATAAAAAAAAACAAATAAATATGATCCCAGTCGACCATTCAAATATAATTTCGTAACTGCTTAATCTGTTTAAAGTTAATATCAAACTGCTTATTTGCAATACTGGATTTCATTATTTTCTCTATAATAAAACTAATTATTTTCTTAAAATTGACATTTACATTAATCTGTCCCCCTAAATACTATTAATATCACATTCTTTGCAATATTATTTTTTAAAAATTTTCCGAAAAAATTACGTTTCTTTTTGTTGATCTTTACTAAATTAAGAGAAAAATTGGATTTTTTTTTTTGAATTTACTTAGCAATAAAATCAACTTTTTTCCTAAACGCATATTCATTTTTTTAAAGCAATGGGATTTTTTAAATTTACTTAATAATGAAATCAGCGTCTTTCATAAACGAATATTCATGTTTTTTTATAGGAGTACTTTTTAGTGTTGAGATTTCAACAGCTTATTATGCTGTACGAAATTACTGGAGGGGATTCTTTGCTGCAGTTTGGGGTGCCACTGTTTACAGGTAGCTATTAAATTTTTTATACAATTACCGGTCATTCGGGGTGAAGTCTGAAGTTTTATGAATTGTATTTTTTTCCTCGAATTGGAAAACTATAAAAGAGACTGTTCCCACACAAGAGATTACTAAAAATAAAAAATCCAAATGAGTTGTTTTTTCTTATGTGCTCTATTATTAGTAAAGCCCATGGCAATTTCATTATAAAATATTGTTTTTTGTCTTAAATAATTGCGTTTTAGTAAAAAAGTCATTTTATAGAGGTGAAGGCGGACACCATGGTTAAGCAGTATAAAAAGAAAATCGGTATTACTTTTAAGAACTACCTACAATGAAGAAAATGTCGCTTGGGCACTCGAAGATATTCGACAAGGCAGAAAAAGTTTAGGACAGGCTGCTGAAAATGATAAAATTCCGAAAATCCACCTTACACGAAAAGAAAAAAGGAATAAAAACGAAGAAACATGGCGGACAGTGCCTAATTTCGCAAGAAAAAGAGAAATCTACTATTTTGCTTTTTTACCCATATTTTTATTTTTTGTTGTCCGAATACGCCTCTTACTACCATTTTTAACGCTTAATAAAGGGTCGTCCGCCTTTACTCCACACATAGGGGTGAAGGCGGACAACCTTTACCTAAAAAAAATTAAGGTGGAATGAAAAGTTCATTTGTTTTATTATGGAATTCGAGAGAGGAGACACGAAAGACTTTATATTAATTAATTGGAAATTTTATTTTCAAAATTATAACTTTTATTGAGAAAAAATGAAAAAATCGTCCGTCTTCACCCCGAACGACGGTAGCACTAAATGTCTTTTACTATATAATCGTATATAGTAAAAGACTTTAGTGCTAATTGTTAGAGGGTAGTGTATTTATTGTACATTATTTAAATACATTGAACAACGCTACACAGTCAGATTACTTTTGAGTGCAGATAGATCTGGAACCTCAGAGACCAAAATATAAACTATTATTTGAGTATTTATTCTATTGGCATAATAATTAATGCAGCTAAGGAATGCCAAACTTGCCTGAAGATGTAAAAAGCATCAGGAAATAAATGCAACAACATTTTATGAGATATTTTATACAAAACTTTCCTTATCGGTATTTTTTTATTTTCTCTACTGGTGTTTTCAAATTTTCAAAATAAGAAATCTCACCTAAAAACAGAACAGAGTAAGAAAATATGATTATTTAACACCTGACTAGCAATAGCCCATTTTTTTCGTTAATGCCAATTGTTCTCACATAATTTCATAAAAAGAACTATGATTTAAATGATTTGATGAAATCATTTCAAGAGAATAAAAAAAATTTAAATAATTTTTTTTAATTTTTGGATTATCTGCACATTTAGTAAACCTTTCACCCCCCCTTTCAACCCCCCTTTCAATCATGTTACAACCCCTATTATACTTTTCTTTGATAGATGTTAGCAGTTTGGGCGCCTTAAAAGTCCAGATATTTTTTCCTCTTGTTAAATTAATGTAAAGTTATTTTTTATTAAAATGCACACTTTTCAGTACGGGCTAATAAAAAATACACCGAGTTACTAAATTGTTCAAATAAGTTTTTCAAAAATAAAATTGTGTTATTATATACGGTGTGCGTCATTTCTTGGCGAGGAGCCTTCGAGGATTTTTCCTTCAAAAATGATAAAAATAATTCTCAATGCATTCCTTTGAATACTTAGACTTTTTGAAAATTAACTCAATTCAAAAGAATTAAAGAATGAAAGAAGCAAATTATTCCCACAGAAACTCTTAAGAAAATATATAAAAATATGCTTCTAAATGAAATTCCTTTAAGTACGTTTTTCAATTTCTTTAAACAATCACATTTAGGTTTCTTGTATAAATGCACACTATCAATGGCTTTCAACTGTGCTGGCAAAACCAGCCATAAGATTTGTTAATATTCTTAACTGCCTTTTTCTCATTTTATTGGCGTGCTCCAAATAAAATCACTTTATTTTCAGATTATTATACGTTTGGATTGATGGTACTGATACAATCCGAGTAGTTTTTCCAACTAAATTTATCACTGACTTTCCATATGATCCTTTGGAGTTGATATCGTTTGCCATTTTGGGGTCGGTATCATAATTCTGAAAAATTTTGTATTTAAATTATAAAATGGTTTCTAGAGTGCTTTGCGGCTTGGGAGGGTCATTTTACATCTTCATTTTAAGAGCATTCAATAGGCACATGAAGAAGAATAGACGAATTAACTGGATTAAAAAAACAAAGTAAGTGTAAAGGAAGTAGAAAATAACACAACATATTTGTCCCTTTGTCTGTTTTGGTTGAAAGTAAACGCAATGGAGGATACTAAATTCTAATCTTGTTGATAATACACATTTTACTCTTGTGCTTTTTTTTAGGCTTTGCAATTAAAGCTTTACTGATACTTTCCATTACTGCAGAAAACGTATTAAAACACTTCTTACGGTTTACAATAAAATTTATTTTTCAGTCGATTTGTCTACCCATTTTTCATCATATTGATAATTTCAACAGTAACATGGCCTCCCGGGATTGGTCAATTCATAGCATCTGATCTTATTCCTAAAGATCAGGTGGTACAACTTTTTAGCGACTTTACTTGGACACAAGCTAATCATACTCTTGAACAGCAAGAAGTGTTAAAACACTGGACCACACGATGGACAGGAATCTATGCTAATTTGGTTTTGTTTATATTTTATCAAGTAAGTGAATTAAGGAAGAAAATCTTATAGTCGAAATGACTAATCGGCGAAGCATTCTACTAAAAGCGCCATATTTCTTAATACTTTGGCCAAGGAAAAAATTAGACGCAAATCGCAATTTATTCAGATTTCAAATATCGGAAAACATTGCTTGACTCAGCAGAACATTTTGTGCCAGAAGAACATTCTGTGCCAGAATGCACTTCTTAATTTTGTACAACACCATACGTAACAATTGAATATGAAGGTATTTTCATTGGTTGTCATATTGTTCTTATCAATATTGTTTTTAAGTTTGTAGCATCAATTTTCGCTGCTTCACTGCCAATTCCATGCGGTACATTTATACCCAACTTTAGATCAGGCGCAGCCCTTGGACGTATTGGAGGCGAACTAATGGCCACTTGGTTTCCTCAAGGTAAAATTGAAGTGTTGCAGAAAAAATACTAACCAAATAAGTTCCAAGAACTTAAAGCCATTCTTAAAACTGTATATCAAACCACATAAACAAAAGTAATTGAATTTGTTAATATGATATGCAAGAATGAATATCATTAAACTACATGGAATACTCTTAAATTCTTCATTTAATTTATTTTTAAGCAAGTTATACTTACTTGATCTTTTGAAAGAAGTGGTTCAGTTACCATCCATGTAATCTGATTCAGGTGTCCGATATAAAGGAAAAATAACGAAAATTCTGCCAGGAGCTTATGCGACAGTGGGTGCAGTAGCATGGAGCGGAGCTGTAACTCACACTCTTTCCACAAGCGTGATTATGTTTGAAATGACATCTCAAATAAGCCATGTAATACCGGTTTTGATTTCCAATTTAATTGCGAATGGAATTGCCCGATTTTTCACTCCTAGCGTATACGACTTAGCTATACAGGCTGGAAATTTACCGTTTTTACCCGACTTGCTGCCCAGCAGTAGTGGTAAGACTGATGTTTTTAAATCAACTTCCAAATGCTTCAAATGGAGACTTACTAACTTGCAGCCATATACCAAATATACGTTGAAGACTTTATGGTCCATGATGTAAAATATGTTTACCTGGGAATGACCTATGAAGAATTGAAGAATATTCTTAAGTCCAACAAGCAAATTAGGGTTTTCCCATTGGTCGATAATGTTCGCAACATGATCTTGTTGGGAAGTGTTGCAAGAAGCGAGCTCATTGAGCTGATCGAACGACAAATTGGCTTCGGCAGGAGAATGGAAGTAATAAAATGTAAAGATGACACTAATAATGAGACGAATATAACCGATGAACTGCTTGAAGAGAAGTTGCATGAAGTAAGTTTGAAGCTTGTTAGTTTGAGTTTTAAATCATTGCCCTTGTAGGATGCTTTGAGACAGAGGATTTTCAGTAAATATAACTTGAATATGATGGGATTTCCCGGCAGTTCTTTAAAAAAGAAAAATGACGTTAAAGAAAAGGTGAGAGAAAAAATGTAAAGGGGTGAGCTTGAAACTAAATGTAATCCTAAAAAGACTGTATTTATTAAATGAAAATTAGAACAAAGTTCCATTAAAATCAGCCCAAAATCACAATACGAGTAGAAAAATATGATATTTAAGCGAAATTATAAACTATTTCCTCTAAAAAGTTTCAAGTATTCAATGGCGACATAGGAAGTTGTTATTTTAAGTACGTTTTCATCTGGACTAACTCGTGAAAAGGTTTTTTATATGTTTATCAAATGCGGGGCACAAAACAATTCTGTCAAGTGACGCGATAAATAGAAATACGGACGAGGAGGATTCAAATAAAAAAAATCGTATTGAGCACCCCGGATGTAACCGAAGACTCTGATCCATAAATATTGTTTCAACGCTGTCTGGCAATTATGCAAAAATGCTGAAAATCTTTGTGAACTGACAAATTTTCCGGTGGGAGTGACAATTCCTTTTGGAGAAAATTAATTCACACTTGGTACAAATTTGCTGAGAAAAAATTTCGATCATTAAAATTTTTATCTTTCAGTATTAAATTAGTTTTTAGTCACAATTTACGTCTAATTAATTTTCTATACTTTAGCCCACTTTTCGTCTCATTTTCCAATACTGTAGGGCACGGTTTGGTTTTATCTGGGGAATCGTCTCAACTTAGTAAATATGCAGAAACTCATGCAGGCATTTGATAACAGCTTGCTATTGATTGGTATATTGTTTTTAATCTTAAAACAATTTATTTTCAAATATTTCTTCGAAGATTGATTTACGTTGCAGCTCAGAGCGATTAGAATTTGCGATCTACCAAAAGAAGAACAAGCCGCGTGGGAACAAAAGCAACTGAGTGAAGAAGTTGATTTAGGATCCAGCCAAATTGATCCTGCTCCTTTCCAGCTGGTGGAAAAAACGTCGCTTTTAAAAGTGCATTCTCTTTTTTCCATGATGCATCTCAACACTGCTTACGTAACTGCAATAGGAAAATTGATTGGAGTGGTTGGTGTGAAAGAATTGAGGAAAGCAATTGAGGATGCCAATAATGGACAGTTGCCTGTTGTTGAAAATGGTATAGACGGAAAAACGGAAGAAACTTTCGCGTTACTGAAGAAGGGATAAAAAATTGATTCCTCAGATTAATGTTTTTGTTTTTATTTCAATAATTTAATTTCAGGTTCTTGTTTAACTTAATACTCTTAACAGCTACTAACAAAAGCAGTCATTAGCTCATTAGTACAAATTAATTAAATTTATTAAAACTTGTGGTGGATCTTTTTTCTTTTTAATGGTAAAAAGGGTGAATCAGTTTTTTTGCAGGAAAAAAAATAACTACTTTTCATAATAATTACTCTTAGAACGGTTTACACAAAATTGCCAGATACCTGCAAAAATTAACGTCCAAAGTACTCAAGACCTTGAAGAAAACTCCTAAATGTCCTTTTTAATCCGTCCTTTAATTGTCCTAACGTTTAATTTATAGCAACCGTAATCGTTTCCAGCTTAATTAATATGGAATTTTCAGAACTAGCTCCCTATAGGCTCGGAAAATATAACATTACAGGAAAAAAATTCTCTTTGTTGGATTTGTTTGCAGTTGAATTAGATATTTTATGCACTGTGTTATGACCCTGCCCTTCAGATAACAATTTAGGTATAGGCTAGGTATAGTATCTTAACAAACAATTAAAAAAGGTACTTTTTGCCTAGCAATAATAGTGGTTTTGCAGCGGTGAGACTTTTGATATTTAAAATTTTCAAAATATTTTTAGTCAAGTTTTACTTGACTAAAAATATATATATATTAAAATATTCGCCGGAGCAGTAAGTAAAACATATCCGATTTTCAAAAGACAAACTTGATGATGGTTTCTTGAAAACGAATAGTGAAATTTAGGTAAAAGGTGCTCTTATCATTGACTTTAAGAAGCGGTTTAAGAATAGTTTCAAATTGATACAAAAAAAATTAATATCAAACATTTTGATTTTTGCCCTATAACTCCATATTTAGTGGGATACTAAGCAAATATCGCAGGTATTAATACAATATAAAATAAAACGACATTTTTGTGGTATTTTACAGACAACCGGTTTTGGGAGAATTTTCCAACCATTTTGATTACAGACAAAATTTACACCAAACAATAAATCTTTGACAAGTGGACAAAAAAAACATATAACTCTGTACCAAAAACCCAACACAGACCTATAGGGATATGCGTATAGAGTGCCCTAAAAGCTCCCAAGATACCTTTCAGGAGGAGATTTAATTTCAAAAAAGCCAAATGGGTAGACTATACAACGAGCTAGACACCAAAATAGAACACATTTCGCCCACCCCGGAACACTAAGACTGCTGAACTCATAAAAAAATCTCGCGAAAACACACACCCAGAGGATGCCAACAGGTACTATGTGTCTGGGATGAACCATGAAGCTAAAGGCAAAATGAACCAATATAGCATTACAATGAAGACCCGTTCAGTGAAACAACGATGGAGCTGGGGAACAACTGAAACAACAAGAAAGAAACGGTGGATGGAGACTTTGGAGAGGAGGGATATGACTCATAGCAGCAAGCAGGCATGGAATATGATTAGGAAACGGAGACCCAACAGAGATAAAACAGCCATGCGCAGTCACAGCAAACCAAGTAGTGCATCAACTTCTTTCCAACGGGAAAACCAACCACCGCAAAACCTCGAAAATCGAAAGACAACGAAAAGGTGAGATAAACCTCATGAGAGACCCGTTCACACCCATAGAACTCCAAAAAGGCATAGATGCTATGAAAACCGGAAAATCGCCAGGGGTAGATGACATTCTAACAGAACAGAGAAAGCATTTTGGGCAAAACACGAAACAGTGGCTATTAGCCTTATTTAACCATTGTAAGACTACCTACCAGATCCCGAAAACATGGCGAAAGTCAAAAGTAATAGCCTTACTCAAACCCCGAAAAGACTTGGAAGTCCCAAGTAGCTATCGCCCTATATCTCTGTTGTGCCACATGTTAAAGCTCATTCCCCAACAAGCTGGCTTTAGGCCAAGGAAATCATGCACGGGACAAGTACTAAACCTTACAGAATTCATAGAGGGGGGTTTCGAGCAGAGGGAAATGACGGGCATAGCTCTGGTTGATCTCACAGCTGCATATAATACCATAAACCATAGAACACTGCTATCTAAGTCTTACAGCACTCTGATGGACTATAAATTGACAAAAAAATTGCGCCGTTATTATCTAATAGAAGGTTCTATGTGATGCTGGATTGGGAAAAGCCAAAGATTGGAAAATTGCCACCTACTCTAGGTGGCGAACGCAGAAAAACGGATTACCCCAAGGAAGTGTCCTAGCTCGATTGTTTCCAATGTCTACACCAATGATCAACCTATTCACCCTCAAGCTAAACCTTTTGTTTACGCTGACGATCTTGGAATCGGGGTGAAAGGTAATACCGACGAAGAGATCGAGAGAAAACTTGAGGAAGCCTTGAGCATAATGGCCAAATACTACAAGGAAAACTCCCTAAAACCGAATCCGGCTAAAACCCAGGTATGTGCTTTCCACCTGAACACGCACTTAGTACATATAAAACTTAATGTATCCTGGGAGGGACAGAATCTGGAACACGCTGAAAAAGCAAAATACTTAGGTGTCGTCCTCGACAGGTCATTAACATATAGAGACCACTGCAAAAATACCAGACACAAAGTCACGACCCGAAATAACCTCCTAAAAAAACTCGCAGAAAGCAAATGGGGTGCAAACCCAAGCATCCTAAGGACTACAGCGGAAGCTCTATGTTTCTCGACAGCGGAATATGCTTGTCCCGTGTGGAGCAGGTCTAAACATGCAAAACAGGTCACAGTCGCAATAAACGAGACATGCCGAATTGTGACTGGCTTCATGAAACCTACCCCCGTGCCCTGACTATAACAGGCAGCAGGCTTTGCTTCCCCAGAAGATCGATGCGAGGCAGCCCAACATGTCGAAAGATTCAAACAAACGTTTGATGACAGACACCTTCTCCACAGTCTTGAGGAACCCCATGGGACCAGTAGCTTAAAATCTAGAAAAATATTTATGCCCAACACAGGCATAGAACCACTCCAACAAGAACCGCCCCGAGGGATGAACCTGGAATGGAAGACATGGCAAACCCTAAATCGCATGCGGACCGGTGTTGCTCCCGTTAAGGCTAATCTGGCAAAGTGGAACAAAAAAATGCTGACGAGGTGTTTTGTGAATGCGGAGAAGTACAGACCACCGACCACCTAAGAGCATGTATGCACTGCCCATCAAAGTGCACCCTTGATGAATTATGGCTTGCTACCACTGAAGCCCTGGACGTAGCCCAATGCTGGGCAGAGAGATTGTAAAAATTTTTGGACCTGGACTCGAAAAAGTAAAGTAAAGTAAGTTTGACAATTGGTAAAGAGCAAATACAAGTAAAAAGTACAGAGGTAAGCTTTACAGTTTTGTATTCAGTGAGATTTTTATGTATCTTTTGATGAAGATAGCAGAATCGCTACCGAAACGTCGAGGCAACTATTCTAAATTGATTTTTTAAATGGATTTTTCTCTATCAGCTTGAGCCTAAGTGTGTCGTTGGATATCCTCTAGGTGATAAAAAATGTGTTTTTTTTATTGTGATGTAGCAACATATTTTATCAATCCGTAAAAAAATACGTGAAAAAATTCTGTTCTCAAAAATGTTTTTTTATTAGAAATTTTTATATTCCGTTTTTTGAAGCCAATTTCTCAGCCACGGGCAGTCCGTCATTGCGGAAGTGGCTCCGTTATTAACATTTGTCCACCAAAACAGCCGTATGTGCAAATATTTATCGATTGTTAAAACAGTTATTTAAATTATAATGAATAAATACACATTATTGTGAATATTGTGTATTTTTTTATATCATTATCATTTGTTACTGTAGTTTTTTTATTAACCTAAATTGGATGTTTAATTTAAATTTACAAAGCAGTAAATTCGATAGATATAAAAATATTTGTGCGTTATTGAGAAGAATAAATTATAGCCTAAACCAGTTTCACTCAAATGTTCCGGTAGAAATTTTCCGATTAACTAGGAAAATCCTTCTAAGTCTGGCAATGCGGCCAATACTCTGAGTTGCACGGTTGTCACTGTGATAACACTGCTTATCTTAAGTAGGAAGTTGAATTCATTTAAACATGGAAAGCAGAAATTAGTAGTATCAACTAATCTCTGTGGAAAGTCAGTAAATTACAGGAAAGTTCTGATAATGTTGTTTTGTCTCAGAAATGAGTATTTTGTATTGTAAATTTCCGAATAATATTGAATTAGGCCTGTTATTTTTTTAAATATGAAATTGGATTTTTTACTTGTGCAAAATATTTTCTACTTTAATGGTAAACTTTCCCATTTACATGCAGTTACATAAAAATTCTATTAATTTTTATATAATTAGAAAACCCATATAAAGTAAAACACCTCACACTGGCAACACTGGTCCCGTATAGATTGTCTGTCTAGCCAATCGAACCACAGCTTTGTATTTATTAAAACATGGTCGCTGTTTTGTTTCAGTGTCCTTGTCGTTGTGGTTGGATGTGTCATCGGCTCCAGTTTTTTTAAAAAAAGTTATCGTTTTAAAAGTTTTCCGTTATAGTTTTCGGTCTTGGTGGCTTCAAGTAACCGAAATTATTGCACAATGTCCAACGAATCACTGAGAAGTGTAAGTATTGTGCGGCATTAATTTGTTGTTGTTTATATTATTTGGGTAAAGGCTTTGTTTTCGTTGAAAGCTAAACAAGTATATGAAAATTCAACGAGATCTACATGAATCTAAGTCAGAGACGTAAAATGCAGCCTATTCCCCCGAGTTTAAGTCATTTAACCGAATATTCACCTTATGGTTGTGTTCTTTTAGTATGCAAGCAACGAAGCCCCAGGCTATGTAGGTTTTGCGAATTTGCCAAATCAAGTTCACAGAAAGTCGGTGAAGAAAGGCTTCGAGTTTACCCTGATGGTGGTCGGCGAAAGCGGGCTGGGCAAATCGACTTTGGTCAATGCTCTATTTCTGGCTGATTTGTATCCAGAAAAGCTCGTTCCATGATGCGGTTGGTAAGCACTAAAATAATCGTACATTTTCGTCTAAGGCAGAAAGGGTTGAGGCCCCTCAATATCGCCCTTGAGCAGCTTTCAGTACGAACTCAAACTTTAGCAACATTGAAATCAGTATTTAAATTTGATTTCATTCAGCAATAGATAATTATTCCCATAGACCCCAATGATTATCAATGAAATGCTACCTACATTCCATCCATATACCCATGTAAGTGTTACTCACTGAGTACTTTATTATGCCTAGCCCAAGTACTTATATAGATCAAATGCCGTAAATACCACAAAGCATAGTTTCAAGAAGGATGATAAGAATGTTATTGACCATATACAACACAATGTGTTAAACCCTGAATGAAATCTTTTACACATACTTATCTAACATCTGGCAAGGTTATTGCTTTCTGTAATATAAACACAAATAATCGCTGCATTCCAAAGTCGAATAGTGTTCTAAGTTTGTCTAGCAACTGACTAATGCTTACTGAATGAAATATTCGTTTATTTTTTCACCAGTCAATTACAGATTAATTTCCAATATTTTCTGCAAAATATTGATCTGTCTGTAGGCGTGTGGTAAATTGGGTTATCATATTGTAATAAATGTTGCTGTTTGTACATTTATTAAAGGAGCACTTACTGTTTGTTCATTTCCCATCTTAGTAAAAACGGGGCTGTTTGTATTCAGACCCAGATACCCACCTGTTATCTCAACTATAGAATTATACATTAATCCGTTGTCAGTTTAAGCTCACTCGGACTAATTTTTCATTGTTTCAACACATCTAATATTTTCACCTGTAATATCAAATTTTTAATACCTTTGAGATCTATTGGTCTGCCAAGCTTCCAAATCAGATATTTTTACTGGGTGCCGTCAAGAAAAGGTCATCAAAGTGTTTGCATTTTATATGAAAAAAATGTTATTTCACTTGCTTATCATCCTAATATTTAAACTGTGTCTCTGGCAATAAAAATTCCACATAGTAGTGAAATTTAGTCCTTTGATTCACACTTTTACTCATCATTTTACTTCAAAGTGTTTTTACTTTACTCCAAACGACATCTTTTAAGTTTAATTAATCTTATGTTCTAAAGTTAATTGCTTTGAGAGAACCTCAACACGTAGAACTATAATATACTTAATTTTGAGCTCTGTATTCCTGTGAGCAACATGAATTTTGTAGCTTGCTTTGTGGGTTTTTGGATTTTTTGCTTTGGATTTTTTGTTTACTAAAATCTGGCTTCAAGCCTGTAGCTCTCTGTTAGTGACTTTTCCATTGGGTCGTCTCGGAGACAGTCTTTTATCTATTCGAGTCAGCAATAATTGTGTTAGCGTTTAGTATTAATTTTGAACCAATAAATTATTTAATACTCGTTTTGTATAATATAAACTATTTTTTTGATTTTAATATCACGTATATCAATAGATTCGATAATAAAACGATGATCAAATATAGTTGCTATTTAAAAATACAACACAGATATATGTGAAAACCTGTAGGTCTTATAAAATATAAATTTCTTTATTTGTAATGGGTTCTCTGAATAATTAAATATTTTCTTTAAAATTCATCTTTGTGAAACTATTAATAAATTAAAAACTCGGCAAATATGTTTTGTATAATTTGGCTTACACTTTACACTAAAACGTTCAAACCTGCAATTCCTTAATAATTTTACCCATTTGGAATCCTTTATATCTGATGTAGTTGCTATTCTTCTACTAGCCATTACAAAAGAATCACTCTTTGAAGTACCAACATTACTTTTACCTTATTTTTGATCGTAATCATTTACAACATACCCTCTCAGGTTACTTTCTATTTTAATTCTGTTATTTTAATTAGTGACCAAATGTCCATAAGTTTGAAGTCAACCAACCATTGTTCTTATTTTAGAAGATCTTCCTTCTACTTGCTAATGTGTCTATAAGTGTACCTACATTTCTCAATGACATTTAGTTTCATAAATAATATTTTTTTACAGAAAAGCTGAAGAAAACTGTGAAACTAGAACCAACAACTGTCGAAATTGAAGAGAGGGGAATCAAATTGAGACTGACAGTGGTGGATACACCTGGTTATGGAGATGCAATTGATAATACCGATTCCTTTTCTGAAATTATTAGATATATTGATGACCAATTTGAGCGATTCCTCAGGGACGAGAGCGGGC
Source organism: Dendroctonus valens (assembly GCA_024550625.1). NCBI lineage: Eukaryota > Metazoa > Arthropoda > Insecta > Coleoptera > Curculionidae > Dendroctonus > Dendroctonus valens. The sequence goes on along the minus strand of JAJTJO010000717.1, from coordinate 1,076,844 downwards.
TCAATAGGAAGAATATTGTAGATAACAGAGTGCATTGCTGTTTCTATTTCATATCGCCATTCGGACATGGGTAAGTACGTCAGACGATAATGTTGTCAGGACATCATCAAACTTGTCAGGAGCATTATTTAAAAAATGAAAATTAAACCCGTTTAAAATTCCCTATAATATTCCATTTTTAACCAATCAATCCGCGATAGTATTCCATTATTATGCACTCGTACATCAATTACTCTGAAAACGTACGTGCAATTATAGCGGAATATTAAGGTGTTTGAACCCATTTACTTAATATGGATTAATCATTTGAATATATATCCGATTTCTAATCGGTTGCAACTATATATGGCTTATTACTTACAAGCTTTTGTCAATGGAGTTGAATTACTAATACACCTATCAATTAAACGGATGTTATTAGGATGGTAAACTTGATATTATATGGTGTAATGGATTAAATAGGGGCAGTCAAAATCAATATCAAGCACAGGCCAAATTAATATAATACAAGATCGGAGCAACGAACTATTTATGACGATATTAAGAAAAACGAATGAGTGATTCACTGATAAAATTTATCAACAAAACCGAGTTTGATGAAATTAAATGTAATTATAAAATATGTCTGACGCATTTTTGTAGAGCAATATAAAGAAATAACAGCATAAATAGTTGATGGTTCAATAAGGTAGATAAAGGGAATCGTGTTGGTTTGAGTTTTGGTTAATGATTTCAAATTATTAAATACAGCAATGATCAAGCGCAAAAAGTAAGATTATTGGAGGCTTTAGGCCTGTATTTTCCAACTTATTTCTCTGGAGATGTTGAGGTCCATGACTCCACCCATCTCTTTGGAGGTCTTCCGGGGGGCGTCTTGACCATTATCTTCAATTTTTAGCGATTCTTGCCAGTCTTCCCTCTGTCATCCTGTCCACGTGGCTCTTCCAGTCCTTTCTACGTTTGCGTCCCCATCTGATAATATCTACCACTTCTAAACATTCGTGTTTTATGTCTGTGTTTCTTTTTCTGTCTCTTAGTATGTACCCTGCGATGTTCCTGAGTATTTTCATTTCTGTTGTTCGTAAGGTTTTTTTTGTTCTTTTAGATACATAGATTAATACACATATACGTTCAGAGTTCGTCACTTTCCTGACACTGTATTTAAAAAAAAAGGTTTTTGCAATCCTACTATGGACATATGCACTTTTCCATAGTTAGATTATATTTTAAAACTATTATGTATAGTAGCAGGACTTTAAGGGTCGATAGGAAATCCAGATGAAATTTTAAGATGAAAATATCATACAAACATATATTGAAAACGGCTTAGTTTTTGAGATACAGGGTGGCAATGTTAGCATTTTATTTTAATTTTTTAAAAATAATTCACGCACATCTGAATTCTAGGACATATCGCAATACCACATCCAATCATGTCCAAGTTTTTGTCAGATTTACAGAAGGTGCTACATGGAACTAATATTTAATTTTTAAATATTAATAACTTTTTTGTGCCTACCCGTATCAACGTGATTTTAAGTCATTTTCCGTTCATATTTATTTATGATATTTTCATCTCAAAATTGGATTTTCTATTGACTGTTAAAGTCTTGCTACTATAAACTCACTCACTCACTACGTATATCAAGTTTCCCATTCTGATTGGCTTTACATTTAATATAACAAGGAAAAGGCTGATGTAATGTTTGGTAGTATTTCTTCATATTATTTCACTTATCTTAAATTCATTTTCAGTCCCGCATTTTCTACATCAATCTTTGTCACATCACAAAACCGTTGTTTTAACTCGAAATACTGTGGCTGATTTTCACCCAGAAACTTGCTTGCTGATATAATTTATACATATTATTATTAGGCTGACATTAATTAAGCTAAACACACACAATAACACATTTTCTTTATTTTCAGGCTAAAACCTTTAGATATCGAATTTATGAAACAGTTGCACAATAAAGTAAACATAGTTCCTGTAATTGCCAAAGCCGATGTTTTAACGAAGAGAGAGATGCAAAAATTGAAAAAGAGAGTGTTAGATGAGATTGCCGAAAACGGAATCAAGATTTTTTCGTTGCCTGAGTATGATTCTGATGAAGACGACGAAGAATATAAAGAACAGGTATAAAGAACGGGTCCTTTCATGTTTGTCAAGATGCTCTAAAATACCATTTAGGATAAATTCTATATTCATATTTGTTTTCAGGTTCGCCAGTTGAAACAGGCTATGCCATTTGCAGTTTGTGGTGCTACCACCATGCTAGAAGTGAAGGGACGCAAAGTAAGTACATTTTTAATCATCAAAATTTGAAATATACAATAAACGATTCTTTTTAATTTATTTTAGGTGCGGGGAAGACTGTATCCATGGGGCGTAGTTGAAGTAGAAAATCCAGAACACTGTGATTTTATCAAACTTAGAGCAATGATGATCACGCACATGCAAGATCTGCAGGATATCACCCAAAGGGAACACTATGAGAACTACAGGAGTGAGAAGTTGGCAAAAGGAGGTCAAGTACCTAAGAGAAACACGTATGTATTGTTTTTTTGGCTTCGAGAAAATTCATACTAACAAATTGCGGAAACTGGAACTATTAATTCTGATATTTTTTCGTTTCAGTATTATTGATGACAAATCACCAGTCGCTGCTGAAAAAGATAGAATATTGCAAGAGAAAGAAGCTGAGTTGAAGAGAATGCAGGAGATGATAGCGCAACTGCAAGCCAAAATGCAAACTCAACAATAGGTGTGGTGGGCAATATATTTCGTAAGTCATTTAAACTTTCCATTCTATACGACAACGTCGTTTTTGTAATTCGTTGCGTTAAACGATTGAGATTCTTGTAGAAATCAAAAGAGAAGTTTAGTTAGCAAAGTAAAGAATTACAAACGTATGTTCTAAAATGATTGGAACAAGTTACCTAAGTATGCTGTCGACTACATATCTATCCTATATATTGTCTATTCCTTTTTGTTTTATTTTGCTCAGATCTTATATTTTGTTTGTTACCTTTGTTCTATGTGTAACGTCTTTACATTTTTGAGAATTTCAATTTACTTTATATTGCATACTCTAGAAATTTTCTCTTGGGTGTTTATGCAGCTGGCAAAAAGTCAAACAGGACATTATTCGAATCCTTTCATTTAGGAGACGTTGACAATGGTTCCAGAATATCAAATCTATTTAAACGAATATATTCCTATTTTTGTATCCTTTAGATATCTATTTTAGTAATAAGTTTATATAAACTATTTTTTTATTATCACGTGACTTATATTGTAATAGTGTCAGTTATTTTCACGAAAGGTAAATATATCGTTCCATCTCGTGATATATTGCTATCTGAAAATGCTTTGTGGCGAATTAAATGAAATAAACACTGAATTGGCACGCATATTTCTCTTCGTAGTGAAATTAAAGCTGGCTTGTCTCCTACAAAATCGATGTATGACGTTCCTTCATGCTTTGCGAATACTTAGGTTTGTGTTAAAATCTAATCAAGGTTTTGCATAGTAAAATAATGAAGCACATTGACGAAGTCGCTCTATTTATTTAATAATGCACATGTATTGGAAATTTGAAATCACTAGAAAACCATTGACTTATCAAGGAGTCTCAAGGCTCAATTTTTTACTTAAAAACTCTGTAGTTGTAGGAAAAGTTTCCGATCATGCTTAAACGTTCCGAATCTTAAAAAAGATTCGACCTGTAAGAGTTTTTGACCGTCCCCGGTATTTCTTTTAGCATTTTTTCTAATGGTTTGTCCCTAGGTTTATTTAACATGTGAGGTCCTTTTCTCACCGTTTCCTTTCTTTCTTCCTTTTCTCACCGTTAAGAAGTTAAATAATGAATACCTGTTCACGCACGCGTTCAAGAAGCGCACTTTCAGGAGCCGCTTCCTCCGCTAGTTTTTTTTTTATCATAGTGTATATGACATTTTCGTAATGTTTTGGGTTGTAGAATATGCCTTTTAAGTCTCGCTGATTAAAATTGGACCACCCTGTATGTCAACTTTTAGGGGCACTATACATGTATATGAATAATATACTATAATGGAAACCAATTCGTTTTCTGCTTAGATGGCGCCGAATAAAGTGACTCATCCTCTATTTCTACAGTTTGTCTGTTTAGAAAAAACACATGATGAAAAATCAACAATATTTATTGCGTAAAAATTATATGCACTATATGGAAACTTAAGGGCAATAATACATCATCACAATTATGAATCAATAAATAGACAATTTATAAATACTTCTATAATGATATGAACAATAACAAAAACAATTAAATACATTTTAATATCGAGCATACATCATATGCATATTGTTTAATACCTAATAATTTGCAACTTTAGTTGTTCATTTTTCTTACCAACGGTAAATTGGCGCAAGAGAAAAGTTGCAATTGTTAATTTTGATATCACAGATTAACATATAACGTTGGAAATAATTAGCATAATTGAGCTAGCTACTTAAACTATGTAATGGATGATTCGGATTAAGGAATAAAAACCCATTACCAAAGGTACGACGTATTTTGATGATATGTTGGACCCTGAACCGCATAGTTTAATTTCGCTTTCCTGCAAATCAAACTCCGAATAATATGTTGTTAATCAACTACTTTTTCAGTTACTTACATTTGCCGAGCGGCTAATGCAGCTCATATAGAACCTTCTAGGCAAATGCTCTTGGTTCATAAAACAAGGCAGACTCATGTTATAATCGATCTGCTGAGGATCGGGAGATGGGGGAAACCTATCTTTTTCTTCTTGACATAAATTGTTGATCACCAGAAGAATCATGTTGGTTCCACTCACGCGTTGAACAATAAATGGCCTGTAGATAAACAGCAAATTATTTCTCAAATTACTTGTATTTTATTTAACCTTGTTGTGTATACTTTCCTGACTGTTTTTGAGGTGAATTTTATTTAACAGCTATTACAAATAATAATCGTTTACCTTGAGCAATTTCCCATTGTTTTGTTGTATCCGCTACTTGATTCGTCCCTGGCGCTGTAATGGACTAAAGTGTAAAGGTATAGTTGATTGTCGCAGGGCTCTGGTTTAGTTTTTTGCATAGTTGCGGTCTCGTCGAATGCTTTATCATTAAGGCCTATATAAAACTTGATTTACACAGCCAACTGCATGTTATGCGTAGTTACCTTCGGGTTCATAGTCGGAGTCGTTTGACTCTGATTCTCCTTCATGATCCGATACAATAGCGCGGTCGTTATGATCTACCGGCTCATCGAATTGGTTATTGTTTGGCTGGTTCGATGGCGGGTTGTAGTACATATTACCGGTAGCGGCTTCGGCAAATAAACTGAGCGTTGAAACAGCCCATTCGAGAATTCCCATTAAGTACCAGAACGGCTGAAGATAAAATCATTCAGAATTGCGTAATTTTCACTGTCTGAACACATACAGTCAGTAATCTTGAAGCGACACTTCCAGAGTCCTGTCCTTCGGGACATAAGCCCTGATAGTCAAACATCCGATGGGCTTGATAAATTTCCTCATCGATTAGTTGGCTCATAACATCTGGTCGAATTTTTCCAAAGAAATGACCGGTCTGTTGAATGTTGTCGCTAACGATGACATAGCCATTATCATCCAATAGCAAGCAGTGGAGTTCTTCAGATTCGCAAGTCTTTTTGCAGGCTTTTTGCATATCACCGCACTTTCCAAAGGAAATTATTAGATGATTGTTATTCGAGTGACATTTTTTAAACCGATTTTCCATAATGCATTTATTTCTGAACGATCTGTGAATGTGATATGAGCTGCAAGTAGTTGACTTAGTGATATTTCACTTGAAGAGTGACTTTTGAGTAATTTTGTTAAAGATCAAGATGTAGCGAAACATTTCGTTTGCCGTGTGTTTTTTATGTTTTATTAGCAACTTACACTGATAGTTGTCTTTCTGAAAATGCTGTGTAAAGACGAATGATAGAACTGATAGCCCACAACGGCAACTGGAGCTTTTTTGCCACCGTCTTCTTTGAAAATTCCAGCACTAACAGTTACCAACGTATTGTTGGCATCACCTAAAGAAAATAACATTAGCAGCGCGTTGATGAATTAATTCGGCATTTAGTTTATATTTTCACTTCATGTAGCTCACCAGCTTCATGAGGAACTGAATAGACATAGGCGCCAGCATCTACGTATGAATGTTCTACAGCTCTTTTATACCAAACTTCATCAATTGCTCTATTGTGTACGTGATGGAAATGTCTATGGGACATAAGATAAAGTTATTGATGTCAACCATTAAATATTTTCGTCTATTCGGATCACAAGTTTTTTCTTGCGAACCAAGATCATAAATGCCACAAAGCAATTAGTATTGAAATTACTTTTGCTAGAAATTGATCGGTTAATTACTTGTGTATAGTTTCACCAAATTGAGTTTAAAATAACATCAAGATGAAAATTGAGATTTGGCCGATTACTAAAAGGTCATTTTATATACGTGCTTAATTAATTTTACTGTTTTGCAGCGTTTTTTATTATAAATTTGAAAGGGAAATTTGGTTTACATATATTATATGCCTATTTGTAGAAATCATCGTAATATAACCCACATAAGTGACAAGAAAATTACTCGCCTGGAGTTCTTTTGCCTGTTCAAAACCTTTGAAAAATCTTCGAAAATTCTTGGCAATCATTCAAAATTATGTAACAGTCATGCGTATTTTGTGGGGTTGTGTTATTTTTTATTTTATATCAAACATTCTAGAAATAACAACGAACGTTTTGATTTGTCGTTTTTTCATTTATTTCTGTTGTCTTCTAAAAATATAAGGCATTAAAAAATTCTGAAAAAAGTAAATCGCATATTAAACTTGTGAAGTGAAAACAAGTAGAACATGAACAAAAACATAAAATTTTTGAAATATGGTTTGACGCGCTTTAATCCATATTTTGAATTCTTTATTTTAAATTCTCATTAATTTTATTACAATGTTAATAACGTTTGATTCTTTCATATATATGGCAAATCTTTGCCAATCAGTTTTATTTAAAGAAAACGTAAGGAGCGGTTCACACAAGATTAGACATTTTGAAAAAGTTGTTCTTTTATAAAATCGTCCTTTATAATAAAATTGTTTTATGCATCTTGAGCCATTCGCATGAAACAGTGAAAACTAAGCCATATATTTCAAAGGGTAGTTATATCAATGAATACTTCTATTTATTGTAAATAAAACAATTAATTTTATAAATTTGAACATTTTACCTAATAAGCACAATTCTTCAGTTGCACGAATTTTTTATAAGGACTCGAAACATGTGATTTGAACAAGGTGAAACATTGAAATAGTGCTTTTTTAATCACTATGTATTTGAAAAAATTCACAGTGAATTTTTATTCACTACAAGTATTTTACGGTCGTAATTTATAGGTAAAAGTGATTCTTTAATATAAACTTGTATTAAAATATCCTCCCAAAGTACAGACATCGAAAGTTGTGTGAGAATTTTTTTTAAGTTGAGTTCCAACAGCTAGACTATAACTCAAGGGATAGCTAAATGTTAAAATGAATAATTGAAAGTAGGACTGGGTGAACGTGTCATAATAGAGAAATATAGTTTTCAGAAAATTTTAATTATCATACTTATAAAGTAAATTATTTACTTCAACGATTAGCATAATAACAATATTGAAATGAATATAAAAGTGAAAATTTCGATTAAACAATATAATCGTTTTCTTAACGAAATGTCGAATGCACTTGATAAAAAAAAGATCAAAGAATCTATCAGATTAAGGAGCACACGGTTGTTTATATCAGGAAAACTCACGATATCAGACTACGATATTTTCTTGAATTAATAGTGACTCAACATGCAGGTGCAGGTGAACTAAAAAATATTTTAATTTAATGCATATCTAGAATTGCAACTTAATAAACCATGTTTTTCTTTCTGTTGGTAGTTTGGTATAGTAAATTTTTGACTTGTACTCAAAATACACTTTAAAACACTTGTACTTACTTTTTCAGTGCTTTTTTACTACAGTTAATTTCCTTTACCGTAAACCGTGCCATCGATGTTCTGAATTGCTTTTAATCTCCACTTTGGAAGAACTATACAATAATTTCACGATTTAATATTTTTGCCGTTTCTTCACCTTTTATTTATTCGCAAAATCCAGCATGGTAATTACGTGCAATTTAGTCGTAGTTTTTTTACCTTTCATAGATAGTGTTGTCTATGTTTTGTGGAAAAGTTTGCCATCTGGTAAGTCCACTGTGGGTAGCCATAAAAGCTACCACTATTCCATATTGCTTTATTAATTGAGCTCTGCGTGAAAATAATGCAAAATATTATTAGTATTATTATAAAATCGTAGTTAATTAATTAGATAATTTTACAAATTAATTTTAAATACTCCTATTTGTCTAACATCCCTGATGTGTAAAAAACTAATTTAAAACAATTAAGTTTTTCCAAGTTCACACATTATTTAATTATATTTATTTTAATGTTTTATTTTGCCGAGAAACTACGTTAACTTTATGTATAAGGTGAAGTAAATTTAATTATGTTTGATCATAGAAAAAATTCTGAGAAAAACCGAACTACGAACACAATCTGAACAGTAGAGCGGTTCAACTTTGTTTTGTAAAAAAAATCATCTAAATTTTACACATGTTTGACAAATAAAGGAAATAAAAGTGAAAGAACGCTAGTTATTTATACAGTAAGCGGCAAATGTATTGCATATAATCGCTCGGACTCGCTGCGTGACCCCAAAAAAGTTATATCAATCCCAACTTTTTGAAATAGAATCTTATTTGTAATTTTATTCAGTTCTCTAGAGAATTTAATCATTTTTATGTAGGTTTTCGAGAAATTGGCGTCTGAAGTCGTAAGCAAAATTGCCACCCAAATTTATATACTAATTAAAATTAAGACTAAAAGAGTTAAGTGCTCAAATTGCCATCTATTGGTTTCTTAACAATACCCAAGCCTATGTACAAATTCATGTTGAACATTATTTCAATATTCCTAATTTCCTGCCTAATTTTACATAAAGCTTGAATTTGAAATAATCCCCAGAAAAAGTGATCCAAGGGTGTGAGATCAGGTGACCTCGGAGGCCACTCTATTGGCTTTTTGTCGCCGGTTTCTCGAAAACTGTTAAATATAAGTATAGGGTGTGCTACGTAAAAATGATTAGAATTTTGTAAAGAACTGAATAAAATTACAAAATAGAGGGGTTAAGGAGGAGGGATATCATAAGTTTTTTTCTGGTCACCCTGTATAAATAAAAATTAGTTCAGAAAATGCACAATTTTGAGCGATTTTTCGAAAAATAAACACCTGGTTTTTAAATAATTATATGCAATACATTGCCGCTCACTGTATAAGCAATTACTTTAAAAATTAATGTAACTATTAATATAATTTTGAAGAAGTTAAAGAAACCTCTTGAATACATTTTCTAAAAGGTTTTATGCAGTGTGATCGTATGTATGGAACATATTAATTAAATTCTATACAGTTGAAGTTAAAAAAAATGTTCGGACACTTCAAATTTAATTTGTAAATATAAAAAAATACGTATATTTTGACCAAGTTATTTCTCATGATGGCATTAATTATGACGTCATATGTACGACATTAATTCCTTCATTATTATTTTACACTGCAATTTGAAAACTCGAGTGGGTAATTTTGGATACAAGATGATTAACGCTCTCATAGGTTACATAACAATTTCCTAAAGAAAATATTTTTGTTAAAAAAAATTAAAAAGTGTGCAAAATGTTTTAAAATTATTTTATTGTATGAAAGAAGAAATAACTTGAGTTTGTGTTATAATGGCGATAAATACTAAGTATGGCAGCTGATAGACTTTAGTTGCATTTTTATAGCATTTCAAACTGAAATCGTGCGTTTAAGTGGAACTCAAATAATCGAAATCCGTTTATTTAAGTGAATTGTTTAACGTTCCCCTTGTTCACTTCTGTTGAAGTAAATAATATTATCATACTTTGTATTTGTCACGATGGTAACTCAAAGTCTTTGTAGGAAGACGAAGATAATCGAAAAATCGACCAGCAAAATATCGCTCTTTAAAGAAAGTAATAAAAAAACAGTTTTTCTAAAAGAAATTGTTATGCAACCTATTGGTAATTTAATTTCCCTGTAGTATGTAGTTTCTCAAATTTTGGCGGTATCAAATTAAGAGGTTGCCATTAAAAAAAATAAATTGCGACGACGTATCTACGGCACTAATGCCGCCATGAGAAATACTTTTGTGTTAAACTGTGCACATTTACAAACTAAGTTTGAAGTGTCCGAGCATTTTTTCTTTCATTTGTATAGGCTTTATTTATAAATTCCCACACTTTAGGTTCACTCTGTATTATTTATTGGCAGTGCTCAATGCATTGCTGGACAATTACACTTCAATCGATCATGAATTATTTTTTGTCAACAAATTTGTAAACATTTGAATATAAGTATCCCAATGTCTACGCACTGGTGCGGAGAGACCAGGTTTAAATCACGAAAATATAAACAGGTTTTTTTTGCAACTTTCTGTAAATCGATCTAAAAATTACCGGTTTAAGTTAATCGCTGATCGCAATTGCAGTTTAACGCGTGTGATAAAGTATAGTGCAGGATGATTTTCTGTGAACTTTTTCAAAAATTAGTGCTATTTGTTTAGAAGAACATGGAAGATTCTAAGCTAAGAAGAGTTTAGATTGGTGAGTACTTTTACAGTTAATTGTTTAAAGTATTTGTAATCATATATAATAACTACTAGGTATGAAAGTTTTCCTGCAACACAAGGTAAGCCGTTGATTTTTTTACGCATAGCTGTGCTCTTTTTTGTTAATCTAATTGTTCGGTGTGCGGATTTTTATTCGCATTGTTCAAGTCGGTGAACTACAATGTTATACAATAAAATAAAATGGCATAGTTATACGTTGATGTCCTATTCCTTTGGCAGCATGAAATAAACATTAGTACAAATAATATTCACCTTGAAGAGTCCTGAAATACAAGATAATAATGTGGGAAGAATATTTACAAGCGAGTTCAGAACAAGTATAAATGCATAATTTTGCTTGTTTCGGTTATTATTAGAGGTGCGTACTACCTTTATACTTTACAAATTTCGAGTAGATAACTATACAAATACGAATTTCGCCTTAATTAGTTTGCTTCTTCCAAGTAGCTTAAGGAAAACACTTTGTGTCGTAATATTTTATAATTCAGAGAGTAGATATGTTTTTTGCATACTCCAAACGCTATATTTGCTAATTCAAGATTCAGGGCAAACTTGTTTTAATTTAAAAATCAACCTTAATTTAGAATTTTATGATATTATTATTTTAAAGGGCAGAAAGACCGTAGGTGGATACCCTTTTTCTAGAAAATAAAGATTGTTTATATATATATTATTTTTAATGTGGGAATTGGCGAATGTGTTTGTGTGCGACAAATCGCGATATTTATGTAGGTTACCCATTTTGATAAAATATTGCAACAGTTTCTTTTTCTCTAAGTTTATTAATGGATGAAGCTCATACATATCTTTTTTGCATAACCACTTTATTTTAGGGTATTTTGGACAAAGAAAATGTTAAAGTCGCGTTTGTATAAAGGTAACACACAATATCAGTATCAAGAACTGTTCTTGCCTATAATTGCTTCACCTTTTTATCCATTTAAAAATTTTCTTGTGTATTTATGTCATTGTCGACTTGTCGACAACATTATAAAGTTGCCCATGCAACGTGAATTTGAAACTTCAGCAAACAAGTTTCACGATGCAAAATCCAGCACTTTGTCTTATTAATTATTATTTTTGTATTTATTTTAATTCATTTTTTATTAGCAAGTATTTTTTTAAAACAATGAACTGGGCTTAACGAAAAAATGTGATCGTTTCCAATTAGTATATGATTTTCAAAGTCTAATTTCCACGTGTTGCCATTATTGCTTTACAAACTTTTAATTTCAGTTCAAAAGATTTATAAAAAGAAGAAATAACTGATTTTTGCATGAACAATGTTAGCAAAATTTGAATTGTTCGAATCGTTAATAAAACCCAAAGTGATGCGTTTTAAAATTTGGACTTTGTCGAAGTTTTCTTATTGGTTATAATGTAACTCAACAAATTTTAATTGTTATAAACACGATCTGTTCGATAGTTTCTTGTGGAATAATCGAAAAATGTAATCCTCTTGAGCGGTTTGAACCGAATTTCATATAATTATTTTTATACCCTATAGCAAAATCTAGAAGATAATAGTTTATAAAAAATTGATTGTGCAGAAGTGTACCAGGATAGATGTAGCAAGATGAGAGAGGTTCGAGAAGTATATGGGAGTGAAATTTCGCTTGATAGAACTATGATATATAAAAAATGAGTTAATTCCGTGTTTTACTGGGTATTTTATACGCAACTTTAAAAAATTCCATCCGAAATATATGCGGGTAGGGCAAGTAGGATATGATGGTTAATTATTGCTATTTGGTGTGTTTCAACAAGGAATTGACTTGAATTTAATCATAAGGTGATATCATTCACAAATGCAATAAAAATCATACATTTTTTGACTCTCACTCATTTGTACATTTATTCTGGGACACACTGTATATCCTGAACAAAACAAGTAATTGATGAAAGAAATTAAATTAGTATAAATTACTATTACAAACATTTCTCTGTCTTATCGAGGAATGTTATATACTGTACCTGGATATCAAAGCCATCAATATAGACATAGGTCTTACATAATAAAAACAAGTTATTAGTGCAGTATTAAGCAAATGTGTGCAAATATACATGGCATATGAACTTTCTAGAAACACTAAGTGAATATGAATCATGTGAATCATGTGTAGATAGAGTGTTCCCAAAAATATGAACATGACTTCTGATACATATACAGGGTGTGAAAATAACATGGCAATTTCCTATAAGAACATTCTACAAACTCTCCCTACTAAAATATGAACCCCCCAAAAAAGAGCTATAAAGCTCCTTTTTTATTATCATATAAATTACTTGGTATACGTTAATATGTTTTTGATATGACAGATACTAGGCCCCTTAAAATAGTGTCTCTAATGCTTATAATTTTGCCTCCCTGTATGAGAAAGACACCAGCAAACTATTTTTAAATATGTAGGTTGAAGCTTGAACTAAAAAAAGAATACCCTTGTTTGAGATCACTAAAATAAACCATTTTCCTGAAAACGCCTAGTATTTAAACTCATTTTTAATTAAATCGAACCTTGTCGAAACAGAAATGAAGAATTCAAATTGATGAATATATCAGACCACAAGAAGCCCATGTCAATCCCAGTTGTAAAACTGTTAATTAAACAGGTAAATTATTGTTTCTTCATTTCGCTTCCGATAATGTTTAATTTAATTAAAACTTTATTTCCTTAAAAGCCGTATTATAGAAAACGGTTCAATTTATCAATGTCAAACAACAACACCTTTTCTTAGTTTAAGCCTCAAGCTATATAAAAAGAGTTTTTTTTGTGTCTTTGTCATACAGGGTGTTAATCGTATGAACATTCATGTGTAAAAGCTGGTGAACCCTAATGAACTCAAACATCAGAATGAGTTTCAAAGACACTATTTGAACGCACCTAAACGAGAATCTAGTAAATTAAAAAATTACCTTAATTAATTTAAAAATAATTATTTAAACAAAAATTATTAGTAAATTATTAAATTAAAGTTATTTAATTAAATTCGATTTACAGCGGCGTCATTTACGATCTATATCTGGGTAGGGAGTGACTGTAGACATTTTTTTTTAATTTGTCATTTTATGTGGACACCTCATAAAATTTCATTAATAAAAAAAATTCCAACTAAGCTAAGGTAATTATCGTATTGTTTTTGAAATGCCATAATTGAAAAGTTTTAATTTCAGACTGGTTTACGATTGAAAATCTTTGGTTTATAACAGTTTCTAAATTCGACATTAGTGTTTCTATGGTTCATGTGATCAAATAAACAAAAAGTCTAATAAACACTCACCCCTTATCTTCTTTGGTAGTGGTTGTGATGTTTTCACTAAACCACACTGTAGTTTTTGCATCAGCTACCACTTTAGTGATCAACTTACGGTCACCTAAAAGATTTAGATGCTTTGAAATTATTTAATTTCTATATACCATACTGTTTTAACAAAAAATATAGAAAACCCAGTTGGACAAATAATAATTAAGAAAAATCTATGGCAAACCAGTTAAAATTTACAACAGTTGAGTTTTTAACTATTAATTTGTTTACTTATTTTTTGTGTCAAATTTCCGCAATATTTTTATATAATTATTTTATTATTTATGTCATGTCAAGAACTTACACTCTCGAGACCATTTCCATCCGGGACGGTCCATTTTCTTCAGGAAATACAAAAATTCTTCCTCTGCTGTATCAAAGTAATGCTTATCGTCTAGATCTTTGCAGTAGTGCCTAAGAAACACTTATATTAATCAATGAGAAGACACTTTTCTATAAAAACAAAAAAATTGAAAGTGTATTTCTCTTTATTAATTACTTCATACAAACTGTTTAAAAAGTATGCAGGAAAAGTGAGGGATCGATACCAAAAAAAATTTCTACTTTCTAGAAATAGTTTCCCAAAGAAACAGTGTAAAATAAATAAAAGTGTTAAGAAAATCGGTTCAAAAGGAAATGACATTTTAATCATATAAATTAATTGATATTTTCTTCCAATTTTTAACTTAATTTGTGAAAAAAGAAACAGTTTACAAAATCAGTTAAATAAATAGCATTCTATAAGTTCTATTGAAAATCAAACGCATTGAACTAAATTAAAATAAGATCTAATCTAATAATGGAATTGAAGTGAACGGAAATATACAAATTATTAAACATCAAATACATTCTGTTGTTGCAATGAAATAAAAATTCAAATGCAATTGATTTAGTTGCTATTCATCTGCATACATTTCTCATCTCATGCGTGTTTATAAGATAAATCATCTACTTGGTTGATTAATTCTTGTAATTTGACTAGCGACTATTTGGTATTGATATTGAAACTTACCATTCGGGATGAATAGCCCAATTCCCATTAAAAAGTTGAGCAAGACTGTGTTGCCCTTTATCGTTGGACCTTAGCCTGTGAATATCATTTTCTACAGAAGGTAACACCCGATAGAAGCCATATTTATCAGGTAACACAATAACTAAACTAAACGGTGTGTCATTGATTCCTCTGTAGTAATAATAACGGTTACTTATATGGATGCGTTTCTGAAATTAGTTTTTCGGAATTAGATAAAGTAGGCAAATGTTTACGATGAACTTACAATGTCATCTAAATGGACTCTTGACCCTTAGAGTGATGTTTCCTTTTTTCTGCATAATAATTTTCTTTCGCAACTCTTGTATTTCTTCATTAAATCTTCTAGGGATCACTATCGTCGTCGAGTATTTCAACTTCCATGAGATCTACTCTATTGTATGCGGGTTTCAATATACCTTGGTACTAGAAATTCACAGAAAAAGGGTTTATTTTGGTCAAATCAAATTTAAACTTGCGTAGTTGTAGTAATTGAACCTACACAATTTGTAAGTGTTCCTTTATTTAAAAGGACTTTATTTTGCTATTATTTGTGCAAAATAATAGTAAATTTAGTTTAAAAATTGAGGAACAGCAAATTTCATTAACCGTCATCCTTTTTTGTAAGACTTATAGACCAGGTGTTTGGTAAGTCGATGCCTTTCTTGTAAGTAGAAAATTCTAGTACACGTTATTTTAGACCTATATCCTTAATATATTATATTTCTAAAACGTGTTATAAAAATGCAGTTTTTCTACTACTCTAAAATAGCGCATCCAACACGGCTCACAAGCCTCACCAAAATGAAGATCAATAACTGTTTTTTGAGAACGAAAATTAAGGTGGCATTCTACAATTTATATGTCACTAAATCCAAGGACTGATACCTGCATGTCCAAAATTGATAATTTGAGATATAAGTCGGTTAATGTCTCAGATTTTTGGCTATAGTTACAAGTATTTAATAAAAATTTATGTTCACAATAATTTGAATCTTGTAAAAAATATTGTAAAACACAATTATACTCCACATTTTATTTTATAATTGTTTTGGAATGGGAAAGATTAAATGTTGATCAAAATTTTGCATTTAAAATTAATTAGTGAAGTAATGTCACTTGTACCTATATGAACCGTTCTTAGAATAGTAACCTTTTGGATTAATTTGGACAACATTTTCTGTTGTAGTGACGAATGATTTGTTTTTTGCTTTGTTTGTTTTTGAGCGTTTTCATTTGCTGACTTACTTTCCTATTTTTTCTATACTTATATTTTCTTGTATTTTATTTCTTACAGTATAGGTTCCATCACGTATAAATACCCGCAAATAAGCAATATCTCCTTTAAAGCAACTAACATTAAGGATTTAACTTAAATAAAATAATGTTTGTCACAACTATGTTTCTTTTACTTACTTTGTATGTAAAAGATAGATTGTATGGTATTTAAACTTACCACAGGTCTAAGGTCCGGATGAGTCAAAATATAGCCATTATTTGTAACAATAAAACCATAACCGTTTACACCCAACTGAAATAAATTAGCACTGATTATTTATGTACAAAAGTTGAAATACGACGAAATAACTTACTCTGTGTGGAAGCATTAATCTTTGAATATATTCTATGGGAACATCAGTACCAGCTACGCCTAATAAATTTGCCACTCTCTCCTAAAAACCATCAAAATAGTGAACTTAATAAATACGATTTTGATTTGCCATAACTTCACGTTTGTTCGTCTCCTGTTTGATGATTTGAGTTAGAATAGTTAGGGTTAGTAAAGTATATTGAACATTTTTGCAAATTTAGGCTTTGAAAATTTATTATCTTTTTAGCTGCTTTTTGGATTTTAACTTTATCTAAAATATATGTAACTCAACAGCTGTTTTGTGCGCCTTTCAACTATATATCGACGGTCGCTGAAACAGTTTGCGCCTTTGCAGTGAAAAATGCAAATAACTGTGGTTTAGTGAAAATTTTCATCAGTGTTGTATTTGAACAACAGTATATGACACTAGAATTGGAGTTAATGTTCAAAGTTTTCCGATAAACGCAATTTAGTTTTCGACTTAGGAATAATTGTCAATTTTCTTGCAAAATTTGGCAATAATCAAAATACAGTTAATTGACTTTGTGTGGTTCAAATTACGAATCATTTCAACAACAAAAATACATTTTTTGCTTTTTTTAGAAATGATATATTAAAACATAGATAGAAATTATATATACAGGGTGTCAATTTGAAAACTTCCCACTTTTAATATCTCTCTTACAGTTAAATATATGAAAAATCGGAAATACACGTTCATTTTATTTGTAAGGGGGACACTTTAAATTAATAATTATAATATTATTCATTACTATTTATTACATTATTAATAATAAAATTCATTACTTGTTCTTCAATTTAGTGGAAATAATTTTCACTCTTTGACTGTAAAAGTTGATGCCATTTTTTTGATTTGGGCCGGATTTACTTGAGTTATTCCATTGAAAACCAGGAGACACTTTACTTTTAAAGTATGGTCTTGAAATTTGCATTCAATATTGGAAAAGTTAAGTGTGTCCACTTTTGCACTAATTTTCATCAAATTAATCAAAATTCGTATTGTCATTGTAAAAGTTACATCACAAACTGATAAATTTGAAAATGATGCTCATCCAGATGGCAATTTAAGAGCTTTAAAGGGGCAAGCATTCTACCTATATCGATCATCCTCACTTAGTTTTCACTTGATTTAAAATAATAATTCATTGAAAGTCTTGAATATCGCGTTATTTATTGGAAAATTTGAAATAATTTCTATTGAACTTGCGTTAATTTCATTTGCCGCTGCAAAAGTGGAAATTTGTCTACCATATGAAGTTGGGCAATTTTATTTAGACTGAAAAACGGACAATCAATAAATAATGAATAACCAACCCTTTATTAATATTTCGGTAACCTGGTGAAAAGGGAGCATACCATTAATTTGTATGGCATTAAAGATTTAGAATTACTCCCAATAAATCGACAATTCACACATTTGATGTAGCAAAACTTGAAAGTAAATCTATATTTTCGATTCTAGTTGCATTAATAGTGGCAAAATTTTCAAATGGTTTATAAGGAAATAAAACAATTCATTTCCTTACGCTTTCGTACCGGTTTTTAGAAAATCTTACAAATATTCTATCTGAATTCAAATATAATGAGCTGTTGGTTGCATATATTTTTTAGATATGTTGTGGCTTTCTAGCTTCCATACGCTAAATATTTCAACTAAATCTTACCGCTTATACGCAATTTATCAAAATTCAACAGGAATGTGAATTTTTGGACAATTTATTTATTTGATTTGAATATCCACGCCAGATTACCAAACATTGTTTGACTTGTTGCGTAAAATATTTCGAATCTGCATTATATGAATCTTAGTTTTATTGTTTAAAGTAACAATATTCATTATTCCTACATTGAGAAAGCACTAAGTTGATTTGGGTTAAATTTAGGTTACAGTAAAGCAGCACAAATAGCTCTACTTCGCAATTTTTAACATGGATCCTAATATAATTTACGTATTTCTAAGAACATATTGCCAATTAATAAAATAGTTCAATCGCCTATTCTAGTTCTAAAAACTCTATGCTCTACTGGACTCTATTCGGTGGTCTATACCTAAGTGTTTTATCATAAACGGCTAAAAACTCCATAAAAATACTCTACTCTGGACTGGAAAATGGGGCCACTGCTAAATATCACGCTTGCTGGCCTAAAATTCGTCTAGAATCTCTAATAATTAACACTGGCCTAATAGCGATTTTCATAGATTACCTCTCTGGTGACCGTTATCCATACTGCTTCGTTTATTTGCTTTTTTTCGGTTATATTCTGCAGATATATTTGAAGAAATTGTTAACTATAGATAATCCAGAGTAAGGAATTTGCCAAGTCGTTTAAATTTTTTTTTCTATATTGGCTCATAAAAAGAATATGGTCTTTGGCAAATTCCTTATGACACTTCAAATATTATCTAGTGTAAATTAAAATAGTCAGTAACAAATTTACCTGACGGGGTTTTTTATCATATACTGGTAATGACACCGAAGTCATCAAGTTGTAAGTTTGCGTCTCTCCATAATGGTCTTGTTTCTGGAAAGGAATTTATACTGGAATTTACTTATAGTATACTTTTACCATTTTATCTTATATATTTGTTGGTATCAACAAGCATACTAGAAACAAGAGCGACATTGTTGAATTAGGTGTCTGGTTAAAAGTGGATTGAAGCTTTTGCATGCAACCTTTGGATATTTAAAAAATACTTTTTAATTAAATATTTAGCAGTTATTTTTCTTTTGGCTTTTATATTTTAATTATTTTAATTAATGATAATAACTTCAATTTTCGACTAAAAATTACCTAATAACAGTAGCACGAAATACAGTGACGTTGGAATAAATTTACTTAAAATGCAGGGCTTTGTTTTCCCTTCACTTCTATTCCTATTTTCGAATGATGTTTTTCTAACGAAAATGTATTTATACACAGTAGCCCAACATTGAATTAATATCATCAAATTTAATCTGTTAAATAAAGAAGCACATATTTCGTATTTTTGAAACAGTTACGATTGAAGACATCAATCATTTAATAAGCCGATGATGTTAGTAAAAATACATGTGATTCTAAGAACCAACTTTTTAAGACAAACAGACGAACAATTTAAATTAAAAATTCAATTTTTTTCAAAGAGAAAATGACTAAAAACAAAAACATACAGCTTACATTTC
Organism: Dendroctonus valens; assembly: GCA_024550625.1. Lineage (NCBI taxonomy): Eukaryota > Metazoa > Arthropoda > Insecta > Coleoptera > Curculionidae > Dendroctonus > Dendroctonus valens. The sequence goes on along the minus strand of JAJTJO010000717.1, from coordinate 1,056,955 downwards.
AGCCATTAAGCTACGATTAAAAACAAATACATTCTTGAATAAAAGCATGCATACCTTGGATATATCGGCTTATACTCCCAAAATTCAAAAACAAAAATTCGTTTCCTTTTAAGTATTTTTTTAAAGTTACATTACGTTTTCAAATATGTATGTATATCACAACATATATTTAGAAACCATTAAAATTTTTGAGAAAATGTAAATATGATATGTCGTTTTGCACCTGAGTTCCTCATTAATAATCTCCAAAGAATGTTCCTTTTAAGTTTAGGAATTTAATGACGAGAAATAACGAGGAATACATTTATTTATTTCTGCCAAGAAACTGAGAGAGAACAAAATGCTGTTGTTTGAATGATAAAGCGGCAACATTAATTTTAAATATATTTTGATTCAAACTCCTTCAAAAAACAAAAACTTCCTAACTATGCCATAAAAAGTTCCGTATATTTTTTTCCTGACTGTACTTTAATTCATTCCAATGTATTCCTGGGTTTCAGTCAATTTTATTGTTTATTATTTAAAATGTTACAAATACTTTTCGGTGTCTTTATCCACCATCATCAGTTTGTATGTTTAGATGTTTCTTTCTTTACATTTGGTTGGATATTGTAATATGTAAATGTAAATATCCAACCAAATGTAAAGAAAGAAACATCTAAACATACAAACTGATGATGGTGGATAAAGACACCGAAACGTATTTGTAACATTTTAAATAATAAACAATAAAATTGACTGAAACCCAGGAATACATTGGAATGAATAAAAAGTTCCAAAATGTATCATTTCTTTTTCAATTTATACTTCGTAAGCTCACCAGTTTCTGTTGATGAACAAACTTCTTATCGATCTCGTTTGGAGACATCAAATCCTTGTATTTACTAAATATGAGGTATCTATCTCGCTGAGTATTTCTTTGCCTATTAACCCACAGCCAGTTGGTCAGTTTCGGGTCGGTAACGTCCGCGTATACTGGTGACCATGCTGGATTTGGCTTTTGGTTACCATTTAGTACCATTGGTCGTGCCATTACTGGAATGTAGTGCAGAACTTCTTCGCGCACTTCTGCATATGTGCTCAGATGAACATAGTAGCCTAGATATAGACGGATTTTCAATATAATATTATTAGACTTCATAAGTAGTCCACCCATTTTGCTGTATTTTACTCACCTTGATTGGCGCAAGCCATCCACTTAACATCTCTTGGATCGCTCACTTCTCGTCCCACAAGATACGTAAATAATCTCACAGTTACTACTGGAAGACTGTCCCAGTTGTACTTTTCGAAAACATCTTTGTAATTATCTTGTGATCCGTCTGTTATCAACATTATTGCCTGATTACAATTAGCCCCTGAAACAAATTTATATTTTGATTGGTTTTTCACTTTTTTATCTTAAATAATCCTTACCCAGCTTTGTTTCGCGATATTCCGCTAGAATTTCAAAAGCTGTTGTCAGAGCTAATGTGAAATTTGCGATTTGTTCTGTTTTAAAATCGCTCATACTTTCTTTGAGTATTCGTATGTTGCCTAGATTTGCCTAAAAGTCGACGCAATTTATTATTTATTTTTATATTTGCGAAATATATATAACCAACGTCTATTCTCACTGCATGTATAAACAATTTGAATTGTATTCTTTGAAGACCGAATTGTGTGAAATGCACGTTGGTGGCAGTTTATAAAACTTGCACTTTATTGTTTCAGCGTTTATTATTAAATTTACATAGACATTTATCTACCGACTATGAAAATATCTTTGCTTTGAATTCAATTTGATTAATGCGGCTAATCTGTAAAGTATTTATTATTCAAAAACGGAATAAAATAGATATTTGCATAGTATATTGCGATTCACTTAATAGTTTTTATAATGCTTTGAAATGCATTTTGTTACTATATAAATGTTGCTATAAAACCCTTAGAATTTGTTGTATTCACGAGATCAAGTGTGAAAGCATCAGCGGTTTATACTATAATCAACTTATTGAATTTTTCTTTAATTTCTGCCTTTTTCTTCTGTGAGATTTGCATACTTCTCACGGAAATTATACTCCTAAGAAAAAATGATCTAATTTTATAGATCTCTATGGCTATTAAACATTAAATATAACTATTAAACAACAAACGTTATAAACATCCGTTCAAGCACTTCAAACGAAAGACAATGGTTTTGGGCAGTTTCACTAGAAAGAGCTTCTTAAAATATACTCTTAAGGAAAAATTGTCTAATTTTATCTTTTGCTATTAAAAATCAAATATAACTATTAAACAACAAGCTTATTAAACAGCTGTTCAAACACTTCAAACGGAATAAAATTGTTTTGGGCAGTTTCACTGAAATGAGCTTTGTAAAAACTAGATTAATTAAGTCGTTTTCATAAAATAAATTAATTATTAATAAAATACCGTATTGATAAGGTTAAAATTTAAGATTTAAGCACAATAACTCATTCGATATTTCATGAATTTGCAACATTTGCATGCATTTAACATGCATGCTACGAATCTAGTTCTGAAAAGATAAACCACTAATTAAGTTAAGTTAACTTCTAAAGTCCGTCTTAATATAAACATTCAGTAATTTTACGATTCGTTCGTTAATTATTTGTTTTTGCTGGCCGATGGGTAATAATTGAATATGATAGGCATGGGTAACACTGAGTTGAATCTGCTTCAATGGCGCTATATAGTTTATTGTATCACAAGTTTATTCAAATAGTATATGTTATTTATTGTATCACAAAATTATAGGTTATTATTATTATTAATTATTATAAAAAATTATAAAAATTATTATTATATTACCCACATCTACTTTTCGTTAATCAATCGATCAAAACGTTTTTATTTTTCTACCGAGTTATGGTATAACCCATAAAATGTATGGCTTCTGGTCCAGATTTAATAATAAACATTTGATTTGTTGAAGTTATTTTTTAAATAATTTTTTGGTATTACTTTTACTCATATTTCAACTTACTTCATGCCTACCGTGAAATTGTGTATACCAAAATGTGAAACATCTTGAAGAGAATAGCATGCTGATTGTAAACATTAGTTAAAATCAATGTAGCATTTAATTGTACGCTACAAAGAAACATCGTTTCACAACAACACACTATACGTCCGATCCATGCATATACATGAAATCTGCTCGTACTTCAATTGACCCTTTCAAAATATACATTTTACTATCAACACCAAATATACGTAGATCCAATTTACGCAAAACTATTTGATGGTACGGAACTGGAAATTCGAGAAGATTGTACCATGACAGGCAATGTCTATCGTCTCATAAAACACCTACATGCTTTACGAATATTTGTCCACATCAAGCAATTTATTTGGTTCCCAGCTACTTGCATTCATTATCAATAAAAATACTTACTTGAACCAATTTACCACTAAAACACTCGATCAAAGGATCGGTAGTGTTGCTAAATGTGTAAATGTTGACGTAATCATTGTTGCCCAAAGTATCTAAAATATTATGGACTACATGGCGGGCTATCTCACGTCTCATCCCTGAAAATGATCCACCTTAAACATATATGTATCCTTTCAACGGAATATTTGTCTTCAGAACAGAAACTACCCATGCATGTCTACACTACACATTTATCAAGTGTTCAATTCGTCAATAGCATTCATTGTAAGTATTTGTTGGCATGTCCTGGTTCCGTTTGTACTGTATTTTAAGTACTAGAGAATGCATTCAGTGTTTCTGAAGAAGTGCAACTAACCTGTCATTGAACCTGATCGGTCTACTAATATAAGTATATCTTTCGGCGAAGAAGCCGCTTCTATGTACCAACTACGAGTACGACAATCGAATAGATCTACTGGTTGTTGTGACCAGATCATAGCTAAAACAGAATTATTTTCAAATTTAGTTTTTTCTAAACAATCTCTGAGCTGATGTATTTTTCATGTGATAAAATTGTCTTAGTTTTACCAGGAAACTGCCTCATAAATCCAGTCGAACTACCAAAATACTGCCATGATAATGTGGGATCAAGCTTATAATTGTTCCTAAAGGTCTTGTCCAGTTCTTCAGACCACATTATTCCAGATATCACATCTTTTGCTAAAAGATCCATTGCCACTCAATATATCCGATCATTATTTAACTTAACTCACATCTTTCATACACATTGCTTGGAACATGGACGGCGCTATTATTAATATTAACCGGAATGTTATAGAAATGCTTATTCTTATACAGAGGTAGCATTGTTTTATCAGCTGGTTGCGTTTGACTGGCTTGTGGATGTTTCTCTACATCTTCAGTTATCTACAAAATTAGTTTTGACAAATTATTCAGCTGTCTCAATAGTATAAAAGTATATTTAATTTACCTCAATATCAGTCTCATAAATTATGTCTCTGTTTTCCAGGGGACTCTGGTCCCTTTGGAATATTTCCATACCTTCAGGAGGCATTTTTTGCTGATAACTTTGCTCAATTTGAAGACTACCAAGCAACGAATCATCGTAACGAATATCTTGTGATGATGCGAGATCATTTAACTGAAAATATTTCTAATTATATTAATATGAAATGCAGTAGTTACAAATTCGGCATTGCTGTCTATTTCGGGAACTATAAAGACAGACTAGTCAGCTTCGATTAAATGAAGACGAAGTTCCAGATATTATTGCTGAACATTTTTAAACAACTTTATATCGAAAAATGCCATTAGTTAATGGCTTTGTACGAGCTATTCTTAAAAAAATTGGAAAAGTTAATTTCCCCTTTTTTATGCTGATTAATTCGAAATGCTCCAATGAGACGAATTTTATGTACCGGCTTAGGAAAGTGCAACGTTTTTTTCTTAATGTTCTTGAGATTCTTGATCAATTAATTTTTTTAAATAAAACAGTCTTTCTAATAACATTAAGTAATTTTAATTAGTTTTCATTAAATTATTGCTTCCTCATAGTTCTTTAATTGGTTTTAGCTCAAGCCTTTGAAACGTACTAAGTGAATATAATATTGGTGTTTTTTTTTTAATTCTTAACTAAGTATATTAATATCTTGCCGGAAAATTTCTAATAATTCAACAACAGATTATTAGCAATTGTGACCCACTATTCGAAGAATAAATTCTTTTAAAGGCCAATAAACAATATTCTGGTTTTTTGAAATTATCAGTTTTTTTCTTTTTCATTTTTATTTCTTCTATTCTTTTTATCATCCTTGAGCTACAGTGCTTTGAAAATTTTGTTTAAACTTTTTTTTTATCATAATCTGCCACTTCGCATTCGTTTAATCAATCTTTTATCTGTTGCCAGTAGCAAGATTGCCGCCCTGCTAATGCATCGAATTGTTACCATCTTTGTTTAAACTGCGTAGGATTCATTTAACTTGAGACATTGATTTAGGCACAAGAATGGTCACAATTGAATTTAACTTCGCCTACGCCTAACTTTGCCTTTTTGTTAGTGTGTACATTTCCTGCTTATTATCAAAATTAAATTTGCTTGATTGAAAATATCTGCTGTTTTCTTCGGGCGGTGCATCTAAGAGGAACTAGTAATAGACAGAACATCTGCTATGTTACAAAAATCACCAGAGAAAGAAACACCTTCATTATTACCAATAAAAGATACTATAATAATAGCGATAAAAATGCTAAAACTATATAAGGTAAAAAAATATATATCCAAGGGCAGAAAGACCGATAGGTCGATAGCCTTTTTTTAGAAATAAAGATGTTTACTACTACTATATATCCGGTGTCATAGCGTCTTGCGCCATCCGGTTCCTCGCTTCCATCTTCTTCTGTCTTTCCATTGCCCTGGTTATAGGTTTCGCTCCGACATGGCTTTTTTATTTCATCCATCCATGTCGTCTTGGGACTTTCTCTTTACCTTCTCTCTGTTGGTGTCCATCTGAGGATTTGTTTGGGAATTCTTCTGCCATTCATCCGGTCAACATGCCCATACCATATCAACTGTCTTCGTTGGATTTATTCCATTATGTCTGTCTTGGCGTTCATGATAACTCTGATTTCCTCATTAGTTATCCTCTCCAACCTTGATTTCCTTGCTGCTCTATGGCAGCAGTCCATCTCCATAGAACGCATCCGCCGCTCTAGGTGTAGTAAGTTGCCAAGTTTCGCATCCATACAGCACTATACTCTTAAATATGGAGTCGTATAGGAGGTGTTTCCTTTCTCGGGATATACATGTTGACTATAAGATGGAGTTCAGGCAGCCGATCACTTTCTTCCGTTTTATGATGCGTTGTTCTATTTTTTTCTCTGTACTGCCTCCAGTCTCAATTTTTGTTCCAAGATACACGTATTCGGTGCATGCTCCTATTTTTTCTTCTTCTGGGTGTAGGTCAGCTCTGTCGTTTCCGATGCACAAAGATTTTGTTTTCGATTGATTCACCGACAGTCCCCATTCTTCGTACTCTTTAAATAATCTTCTTGTCATGAATTCCAAGTCCTCCTTGTCTTGCTCTATAACAACCTGTTCATCTGCAAAATGTAAAGAATACAGCGTTGTATTTTCATTAATGATTATTCCCATTCCGCTGCATGCTCTTCTCCACTTCCTTAGTGCTTGATTGAGGTATATCTTAAACAATGTGGAGGACAGAAGCAGTCTTGCCTCAAACCCTTTGTAACTGGAAAACGTTCTCATAATTCACCATTTAGTTTGACCTTTGATGTTGTTTGATCATAAAGTTGTTTTACAGCTGTTATTAATGTATCCTGGATCTCTCCATTACTTGTCATAGTTTTTGTACGGGAACGCTGTCATATGCCTTCGTAAGATCCACAAACAGAAGGTACACCTCCCCGTTTCTTCCTACTTTCTTCTCGGTTAGTTGGGTCAGACTGAAGATATGATCTATGCATGATCGACCCGCTCGAAAACCTGCCTGTTCTTCAATTTCTTGGTGTTCGTATTCTTCTTCTATTAAACTTTGGATGACTTTTCCATAGAGCCGGCTCATGGTGCTGGTAACGGAGACACACCTATAGTTGAAACATTCATCTCTCCTTCCCTTCTTGTGGATGGGAGTAATCCAGGCTTCTTTCCACACCAGAGGTACTCTCTCGCCATTCATGTATGTAGTAAAGCGTTCTTGAATGTGTTTGATGAGTTTTTGCGTCCCCCATTTAATCAGTTCTGCGGGTATTCCTTCTGGTCCGCTGTCCTTGTTATTCTTCATTGACTTAACTACTTTAACATCCTTTCCTCGTTAATATCTACGCGTGGGCCCTCTACTCGGTATGTTTTTGGAGTTGATGTCAGATACGGTGCTCTATCTTCTTTAAGTTCTTGTGAGTAGTGTTGGTGCCATTTATTCATCTGTATAGGCTGAAAGTTTATTCTATTTACGGTGTCAGTATTTAATGTTCTGATTAGGTTCTAAGCTTCAGACGATCTAGTTCCTCCTATGAAGTTGTCTCTATAAGTTTCCTTTCCCATGTGCCGTTTTTATTCTGCTTTATCATGTTTTTAAACTTTGCCTGTTCTCGTTTGTAAGTGATTTTATCATCTGTGTTTTGTGTATTAAGCCATTTATGATATGCCTGCTGTTTTGTATCTCTCTGTTGCTGTAGCTCTTCATTCCAAGTCAGGTTGTTATTATGTTTTTTATACCGTCGGGTAAATTTCCATGTAGTGCTTCGTTGCCTGCTGATTTTAAGGCTTCCATAACAGGTGTATATAGGTCGTCGGTCTGACGAGTTAGATATTCATTATCCAGCTTTTGATCCAAGCGGCTTTGGTATAGGTGTCTAATACAATGTTCGTGGATACCTTTGATGTTGAATTTAACCTCCCCCAGTTTATCCCGATTCACACTTTCCTGGCTTGGTGTGTCATTGGATATGTTGAACGGGACATGGAGTCTGGAGGCCAAGAGATAATAAGATAAAATAAAATAACAATAAAATGGAATGAGTTAATATAATATTGTTATAAAAATTATCACATTTTTTTCATTTTTGTTTTGGCATATATTTTATCTAATGTAGAACCTCCTCTAACCTGAACCTAATATCCATTTTTGGTTTATAGTAGAAAAGTAAAAATTTTTGATTCCGCATTCTTTACCAATTCTCTGAATGTTGGCTGTAGTCCTAAAAATCCCTAGTATTTTCTTCGACCTGCCGAGTATAAAGCCTGAAACTTTTATTGCAGCAAAGAAAACATTTACTACAGTGTATATTTGTATTACATAGACTGTGTTAAGCGTTTCGACTTAGAGAAAATAAACGTTTTAATGGCACATTAGAGTGTTAACTCTTATTGCAAATGCCATTTAAACGCGAATTTTACAAACGAATGAAATTTTGAAGTACATTTGAATTAAGTAGGTCCAAGTTTGACATTAAAATTAGAGCCATTAAATTCCACAATTATTATTCTGAAATTTGAATAATTAAATTTATTAATTATTTCTTTTAATAGTTTAACAGTTATTGAATTTCTAGGTAATACATTCTAGAAAAGTTATGTTTAATTTGCGAGTAAATTGGTATATGAATAAAAATCCATTTCCCAAGGTTTACGAATCGGTTCTAAAAATTACAAGATTTTTTTGTCAGAAATTCGAAAATATAAATATTCTTTGACTAATAAATACAGTGTGTAAGATTACGTTAGATGAATTAATATCAATAAAAGATAACAAAAGGATAATATACAGGGTGATTCAACACCTACCAAAGAGGCAATTTTTTACAAAGTGTTAAAAACATAAGTTTTAAAATGACGTTGAGGAAACCGCCGAAAATCATTTTTTTCTAATGGAAACCCCCATTTTTATAATTTTTATCTTATTGAGTTTTAAAAATAAGGGCAAGCTTATGTAAGGTTGTCTATAAAATATTTTGGATCGCTTGCCCCCAATGACTTTGGCACACTGTCCAATTTTCAAATTTCTTCTGATTATAGTTTGTCAGAGATCGATCGCGCCGTTTTCCGGTGAAACACCCTGTATAGTGAATTTACTAAACAGGTTCAATATTTCACTGTTTCGGCTTATTGTCCCTATAGCCTCGAATAATTAGTACATAGATATGTTGTAATTGACTAAACGAAGCAACAAAGACAAATACACAAAAAATTACTATCGAAAAAAGCGAATTTTGGTCAGAAAGACCGATAGGTCGATAGCCTTTTATTACTAATAAAGATGTTTACTACTACTACTACTATTAATTACAGTAACTGCTATTTATTTCAGTAAGAATAATAGAATGTGTAAATAATGATATGAAGTTGAAATGAAAAAGTATTAAACTACATGTTCTAAAGAAAATAATAAAGTTGATGGCTACTTCAATCTGGTAACCGGAAATGACATAGTAATTTTTAAAATTTGGTTTCTTTTGGACGGAGATACGCACTTTATGTCCGAGAGATTGATCAAATCACAAGACGTATAATTTTAGTATTAAGCGTATGTCTCGTACTAAATTTTAAACATATATTTGAAAGGCGAGCGGGCATTTAACTGATATTACTTATAAACACACTACATATTATTCTGGAATACTTTAAGAACATAACACAACTTTTTAAAGTCGAATTAGTTCTTCTCTGAAAGTAAGTGTAGAAATATACTTACACCAGTACATGTAGGAACAGTGTATAAACATGGCGTAACAAATTTATGTAAGTATTGAAAACAATGAAGTTCTTGAGATGTCTTTAAATACCAGGAACAATAGCAGTAAATCTCAAGAATTTTCTTCAAACTTCGTAGGATTCTTCCCTAAATCTTCAATATTCCGGAACAAATTCAGTTATCTTTGATGTAATGCATTATTTGTGGTTTGTTTTTAAATGACTCTTTACCTGAACTTTCTAATTGCACTTCTTGCTTAACCTACATCATGGCCTCAAGAAATAAAAAGCTCACATTATGTATTTTACCTCATTCTCGTCAGACCCTGTAATATTTTGTGCCGAATTTGTTAGGTTTTTCGCGTTGTAAAATTGAAAATTTATATTAATATCATCTTCCTTTTGGGCTTTGGCTGCTTGTTCGGCTATATCCATTATTCGCTAAAAATGCAATTGATTTCACTTTAAAAGTCGAATTGTTTTCCACTTTATCCCGTTACTCACCCGTACAGCTTCCACCTTTTGCTTCATCATGTTGGATATTCGTTCATGAATGTCTGTTAAAAGCGACTCTCCGTCTTCCACAACGATTGTTGTGTCTTTAAAACTCTGGAAAAATAAACAGAAAGGATTGTTTATGAACGAATTCTGGAACCGAAAGATTATGAGTTCCGAATGTAAATTTTCAAATTGATTAACCCATATAAATTTTCAACGTATGAACAGTTTACTTGGAAATCCGATTTGATATTGCGCATTTATAAATACCTTATGTATATCAATAATTTCAACACAAATAAATAGTGTACATCTAAACTGGAGGGATATATCACGTTCGAATCAACGCAAAATCTGAGTTACAACATGAATAAATAATTACCGTGTTGAAACATGGAAAAAGAATCTTAAACGAAATATTTAAAACATTGGATTGATGGAAATAAATTAGCCGTTGTGCTGAAGCAGATTTTTCATTTAAATGCCATTGGAAGTACATGTGAAGAATCTGCGCTCAAAGTCCAACAGAATATGTTTAAACTTTGCCTTTTAGAAAATTTTAACATTTTGCTGACCATAGTTTACTCATTTATAAACGCATAATCTTAATGTGCAAGTTAAGTTTATCGAGTGGCTGCAAATTACACTTTTGCATATGCTCATATAATTTATTTAATTATTCAAATAGACATGAAATGTTAGTCAGAAAACTTGAATAATTATAGTAAACAAAGTTATACTTGCTCAGATTTGTGATAATCACATTTCGTTTTGCCAGAGCTTTGAATTCTTAATTATTTGACTATTAGAAAATCCTGGTACTTGACCTATTTCAACAGCTCACCAAACTATACATACAAACTGATCACAGACACAGAGTACGATGAAGCCCTAGCGCATATCAAAAACACAGAACCGGGAAAAGATAAAATAAAGGCAAAACTCCTGAAAAGCCTAACTCAAGAAACACACAAACTGATCCTAACTGAATTGAACAACTGCATCAGAAATAACATAATCCCAATATCATGGAAAAACGGCTTAATAATCCCTAGACCCAAAAATGGACTGGACAATACACAACCGATCAATTACAGACCAATTACATTGCTACCAGTACTTAGCAAGGTTTTTGAGTACATAATAAGGCAGCGACTGGGAAAACTGGTCGGAAAGTACATACCATCGTATCAGTTCGGATTCAAACATCAGCACTCGACTATTCACCCACTCTTCACTCTGACTAACAATATACAAACTACCCACCTAACTGACAGAAAGGCAGCTTGCCTGTTTATGGACATTAACAAAGCTTTTGATAGTGTCTGGCATAGAGGCTTACTATACAAACTATACAAACTACACACACCAACATATCTACTACACACCATAAAGAACTTACTAGAAAACAGACAACTACAAGTACGAATTGACAAAACACTGTCATTTTCTTTTTCCCCTGAACAAGGGCTCCCTCAAGGATCCCCGCTCTCACCGTTTCTCTACAATATATACTGCCATGACATATACAATTACAACTTACCAGACAAAAATCAAATCGACAGATCGGCATACATATTACAATACGCTGACGACACGGCACTTATTGTACATGACAAAACTACTGAGAGAGCAGCTCAAAGACTCCAAACACTAACAAATAACACAATGACATGGTTTTATAAATGGAGACTAACACCAAACGCGTCAAAAAACCAACTTCTGCTCACAAACCACAGACTCAACGCTGACTCCCCTACAATAACTGCAGACGGCCAAACGACACAACCAAAAAACGACGTAAAATACCTTGAAATCACAATTGACTACAAACTTAAATTCACTAAACACATACGAAACATCAGGGCAGAAACAATAAAGAGAACAAAACACTTCCGATCACTAACCTACAAAGACAGAGGAATTAGCACAAACACCGCCACCAAAATATATAAAGCTATTTGTAGACCCTTGCTAGACTATGGACATATACTCATGACCAACGGAACAGAAAGGACAAAACGTTATATACAAACAACAGAACAAATTGCACTAAGACTAATAACACGAATAAGACTCCCCCAAAACCCACTACACAACCCCCCCACCCAACTACTATACGAACGCACAAACATGACAAAGATCTCGGAAAGACTCATACATCTACAGACAAAATGGACAAACAACCCCTACAACTGGACCATACTGAATCCCCTTTGTCTCACAAGACCAACCAGACAATCCCGCTTCCGTTTCCCTACATCAACACTACTCGAACACTTACAAACGCAACTGACTACTGGACAATAAAATAATTTTTTCTTGTCATTAGAATTGGAAAGTTTGTTTAATAAGATTATTAACCTAGAGTAAGAGAATTTTCATCTTTGTTTTTTTATTTAGACTAAGACTACATGTATTAAACATGGCAGAAAGACCGATAGGTCGATAGCCTTTTTTTAGAAAGATGTTTACTACTACTAGAAAATCCTAAAGTTTATTGAATAGTAAAGTAAATAATTTGAATATTGATGGTGTTTTTGATACAGGGTGTCTTATTTTATTAAACATTGACTTAAAAGGCCGCGAATCTAAAAGTTTAAGTTAAAAAGCTACATCTGTGTATTTTATTTTCTACCAATTTTATTTAAACTAGATTTCTGAATATTTTGCTCATATTTACCAGAACCTTGAAAAATAACATGTTTCAAAGCGTCAAAACTATTTCAATACAATACGATGTCTTAACGGCTGACAACGTGTTAGCGATTGAATTAACACTGTGAGAAAGCGGAAAAATACATCTCAAGGCGTTTCTCGGTTTAAATTAATCTCTTATATTTAGACAGATTTAGTAAACATACAGGGTGATCCATAAACATTGGAAGGAGGAGAAAACATTCATTTTTCACAAATTATCGAAACCGGGGGTTTACGAGCTTTTAGATGGTTGTGCAGTAGAATTGTTTCTTGCTGTTTGGCAAGCACAAATGGCTTGCATCTTCAGTAGGTGGTTTACTCGAAAGCTCACAATTAACTATGAGCTTTCGAGTCAACGATCTTTGAACATACAAGCCATTCGTGTCTGAAAAATGTCAGTAATAAGTTCTATTCTACGGCAGCCTAAAATCCCGAAAAATTGACCATTCAATTAATATTCAGGTAATGGTTCCCAAAGCCTATCTTTTTAATAAAAACAGTTAACAGTATTTTAAAAATTGCATAAGTTCAACTTCACAGGAATTTACCATTTTCCATACCAATAAAAATAATTTGCTTATAAAGGGTGTTACAATAAAAACGACGGATTTAAATTTTAAATAAAACAAATATATTAGGGGCATAAGTTTGAAACATTTATTGAAAAATGAAGTACACATCATGAGTTTATCAATGGAATAAGACATCGAACAAATGACCGCCTCGGCTTTGCTGGCACATACGTGCTCGTTTCATGAAATGTTCAGGGACTGTTGCCCATAAATTTGGCGGTATTTCAGAGATACAGCGTTGAATTTCATCTTTTAAGGATTCAATCGTTGTTGGTTTGTTCACATAAACTTGTGACTTTAAAAAACCCCAAAGAAAAAAGTCCAAAGGCGTTAAATCGCATGATTTGGGCGGCCAATGCCGATCTCTCGTGACTCGTGCAGTAATTCAACAGTTTCTCTGGCTATTTGGCATGTTGCACCGTCCTGTTGAAACCACATGCTGTTGTGATCCATATTTTGCAATTTTCGCACAAAAAAGTTGGATAACATTTCACGATAACGAACACCACTCACGGTTAATGCTTGACCAACTGCATTTTCGAAGAGAAATGGTCCGATGATGCCGCCAGCCCACAATGCACACCAAACAGTGACTCTTTTTGTCTGTAGCCATTCTACCTACAAAGTGCCTGGCGACTTGGTCAATTTGCAGAATGCCTAGGCATTTTGGACATTGCCGGATTTCGTACATTGTCGGTAACATATACAACTTTACGGATCCGTTAATTTCACACGCGCCCATGCCATACAAACATTCTGACGGTTAAATGTGTTGCAGTTTTTTATATTTCTTCAAAATACCGTGAATATTCTATCTTTATTAAATATTCATTGTCATTCATGCCTTATTTTATTGATAGATAATTATCAACTAGATAATTATCAAAGTAATTTCTAATAATAATATTTTTAAATTCCAAATATTGAAACGAATTTTTCCACCGCAAATTGAGAAGTATAGTCAATTAAAACAAAGTGATCCTTATTTTAGAAGTAACCCTTATCTAATGACAAAAAATACAATTAAAAGGAACACAACTTTTATAATTTGAGAAGATTTTTGGAAAACTACGTATTTAAATAAAATATTTTAGCCTAAATAAAATATTTTGTTCCTACTGCAACACCCTGTTGAAGATTATTTAAAGACCATTAGAAGGGACGTTTCCACATAAATGCAAAAGTGATATCAGAATGTTGCAAAAAATTTAAACTTATAGCTTTATGCATGATACTTTATTTTAAAAACGCCACTTAATGTCTCCATGTCACTTCCTAGAAAATATTTTAAACAAATACTCAACGCGAAACTCGCACTTTTTCTTCTTGAACCATAATTTTAACAAAACCTCATATTCATTTGTTAATCTTGTATTGTTAAACTTGTAAACTAACGTCTATATTATAAATTGAATTTCGTATTCATTATATATTTCTTCCAAATATTTCGCTTTATATTTGAACTTTCGAAAGCAACTTACATTTTTGACTTGATCTTTCCTAGTAACCATCTCTCCAAAATGCCATAGTTCTCCGCTTAATTTGTTTGCCCAACTTTGTACTCTATAAAAAAACGAATTGTTTTTTAATTTGAACACGAACTGAATATATATAAATAACACATGGTATATTACATGAACGTAGAAGCTTATTTCGAAGTAGCAATAGCAATGAATTGTTATTTGGTTCATTTTAGAAGGAATGTACTTAAAAAAACGGTTTGTTAAACATATCGGTATTAAAAAATTGAATAATGTTTTTGAAGGACACATTTTTTCAAATTATCATCCATGCCATCATAAATGAAAATCAGTACTTACACTTTGGAGAGTTCAGGATGTTGTTTAGTGTCCCTGTTTTCATCTTGCGCTAATCCAAAGGAGCACATACACAAAAACATAGTTATAAAGACATTTTTTCGATGTTTCATTTCTCGCAGCCACGAAATACGAAACTGGAATGATAAAAATGCGATAAATCCGTATAAAATCGATTTTTTCACATCAATTCTCCCGGTTTCCCGTCTTGGTGTGGGTATGTTATTGTAATAGCGATTGTTTATTATGGTTCAATTGAAAGATCGTTTCACTACTCTACACTTTAACAAGCACTTATCAGAACGCTTAAATTTTGACTTTGAATCGTGTTGAACTAAATTGGATTAAGTCGGTGTTTTCAATGGCAGGAATCGTTTTTCTGCGAATACGGGAGAATACGGGAGAATGCAGGAGTTTTAGTAGGGCGAATCGATATTTCTAGGTTGCGCGCACCAGTTCTCTCCCGGAAACACATCCGATATTGTCTGCGCTATAGGACAGACTTGAACAATTTTGGTATGAGCGACAATAATTCTTCACCAATTATTTTCGAAAAACGATGTGTACGTTCTGCATTTGTGTTTTTTACAGAAATTCCGTAGCGCCTATAAGTATGTTATTCGCTCAATTAAACTGGAAAATAGATATATTTACTTGAAATATGTTTGATTATTTAAACATGCTATTGGGATGCTTTGTTTATTCCGACGCAATTAGTATTTGGCGTATTTTTTATAGTTTGCCAGCCGACTTTAAAATCCACCATGAGTGGATGTATTGGAACGAAAAATTAATTTATTTCGTCTCTATAAAACAGAGTGATTTTAAATTGGCGCCATTCTTCTGGAGGTGTTTACTGGGCGAATTTAGAGGTACAGAAAACAAATAACAAAAGAAATGATTTGACCAAAAATCTGAGATATTCGCAGAAAACCGACTTCATAATTTTGAATACAATATATGTGATTGCACCTGCCAATGAATTGTTTTTCATCTGAAATTTAAGTCAACAAAGTTTAACGAAAACTAAAAGGCAGATTCAAAATGAACTGAACTGCTCAACGTTGCTTCTTAACCCCGCTTCACAACATTAGTTTTCGTTGTTTATTTATAAGAATGTTTGGATCTCATATCGTAGCCTAATGAAAGTTTCCTAGTGAAAACAGTTCGTAGAACAGTAGCAATGTAGAAAGGTCGAGGTGATGAAAATTATACTAGAAATCTTTAAGAAATATTTTTATATAATGATGAAAGAAATCTTAATATGCTAGAAATCTTTTTCATTTCACAACTATGATAGTGCTTGTTTTTATTAAACTCAACACGTTCTTAATCGTTCTTTATGAATAATACATTCAGTATGACTTCAACAACCAGCTGCTCAGTTGCGGCCACGTTCAGTTTTATCAATAACATCAACCATTGGCAGCCAACAGCTTCGGGTGGATGAGCTGGCAAGAGATTTGGCACCCTCTTGCCCTTGGAACGTGAAAGCGCTCCTAAAGGCGGACGAACCAAAAGATGGTCAACGGTATATGGTGCAGAAGGCAAAGGGAAACCACTGCATTAAAGATCTTCTTGGATATCCTTAGTAAACAACCAGCAATATCAGCCAACAGCTTCGGGTGGATGAGCTGGCAAGAGATTTGGCACCCTCTTGCCCTTGGAACGTGAAAGCGCTCCTAAAGGCGGACGAACCAAAAGATGGTCAACGGTATATGGTGCAGAAGGCAACGGGAAACCACTGCATTAAAGATCTTCTTGGATATCCCTAGTAAACAACCAGCAATGTCAGTCTAAATACAATTCCGGAGTCATTCCCCCAATCAAATCTCCGGGGGCGAAAGTGTTGAAAGCAATGCCAAACAAAGGCGCAGGAAGTGTAGAACCAAAGAAAGATAACATGAGCTTGAAAGTCGCTACCTGGAATGTAAGAAGCATGTACAGGAGTGGCAAAATCCATAATGCAATCAAGGAAATGAAAAGCTTACGGATATATATCCTGGGTGTTAGCGAGATGCGATGGAAGGGATGGGGAGAGTGTTTAAATAAGACCTACAGCACTTAAATAAGACCATTGAGATCCTCTCCACTATAAAAAACGAGAAAACTAGAGTATTTCGGCCATGTCATGAGAGGAGAAAAATACAGACTCTTACAAAACAACATGCAGGGTAAAATACATGGCAAGCGGGGACCAGGCAGGAGAAAAACGTCATGTTAACACATACTTTGTAGAGCTGCCGTGGACAAAGTACGGCTAGCGTTGTTGGTAACCAACGTTCTGAAAGGACACGGTACATAAGAAGAAGAAAGCATTGGTATTAAGCATGTACTAGTTACCTGTCGTATTAATTTTTTTTATATTACATCTAGACCATATGTATGAGTTTATAAGACCTTATATACCTGCTTAATATTCATCATGTGAAAGTAAATGTATAGAAACGTTTTATTCGTTATGATTTTCTGTTTTCATTAATCCTTCATCAACAACATCAACCGCCTGATCAAAATATCCTCAATAGACGAGAACACCAGGAAGAGGATTATTAGGTCAGAAGCCCTCCCCCCGCGTTTGTATGGATTACCGAAGATTCACAAGGACGGAATACCACTAAGACCGATCGTCAGTGCCCCGGGATCACCAACTTACGATATAGAAAAATATCTATCCTCTCTTCTGCAGCCACACTTGGGGTCCACGGAAACATACATCAAGGATTCCAAACATTTCATTGAGAAGATCCAAGACCTCAGACTGGAACCTACGGATATGCTGGTCAGCTTCGATGTTGTATCTCTATTCACAAAGGTACCCTTGGACGAATCAATAGGATTAGTGGCGGAGCTATTCGAAGAGAGTACAACAAATCTGTTCAAGGCTTGTCTAAAGGGCAGCTACTTCCTGTGGAATGGAGATTACTACGAGCAAAAGGCAGGAGTAGCCATGGGAAGCCCACTCAGTCCGGTGGTGGCGAATCTATTCATGGAGAAGTTTGAGGAAGCAGCGTTGAGCACCGCAGCCCTTAAACCAACGATCTGGTACCGATATGTCGATGACACGTTCGTGCTATGGAGGCATGGACGCGAAAACCTGGACATGTTCCTCGACCATCTAAACACACATCACCCAGACATCCAATTCCCCATGGAAGTTGAACAAAACCACCAACTGGCCTTCCTGGATGTTTTGGTGTCTAGGCAGGGGAATCGTTTGGACCACAAGGTATATCGAAAAGCCACCCACACAGACAGATATCTTCACAAGCTATCTAACCACCATCCGAGTCAGAAGCAGGGAATCATTAAGACTCTCACGGATAGAGCCAGAAAAATATGTGGACCACAACATCTAACAACGGAACTACAGCACTTGGAAAAAGCTTTTCTTCAGAACGGATATTCCCAGTTGGACATCAAAAAAGCTGTAGGAGTGGGACGTGCTGAAAAAAGTGAGTCCACTCTGAAAGCTTTCCTGCCCTATGTTCCCAGGGTTGCGGACAGAATTGGGAGGCTCTTGAGAAACACAACATAACGGTCTACAAGCCCACAACAAAGATCCGAGAATGTCTAGGGTCAGTTAAGGACAAAAGACCTCACCTAGCAACTGCGGGAATCTACCGGATTCCATGCTCCTGTGGAAGCGTCTACATAGGAACTACCAGGAGATCGGTTGCGACAAGATTAGAAGAACATCGACGGAATTGCAAACTTGGACATGTGGAGAAGTCGGCAGTGGCGGAACATGCCCTCAGCGATGGAACACACAACATCTATTTCGGAGAGGCACAGGTCCTGGCCACGACAACAGGGTATTTCCCCATATACTTTTGAGAGGAACTCTCGACACAAATACATTGGCAAGATCAAATAAGTGAAGAATTATCGGTTTCAACAATTTTTCTTATTTAAATATATATCCTGCATTAATTTTCCAAATTTATTTCGGGTCTAAACAAGTTTGGATCACCCCATATTTTTTTGCTACGAACGGAACGCAATGAGGAAATGATAATGAATGAGGTGTCGTTAATTTGAAACCAAATGAAAAATGCTTTAAAGGCGGCAAGAATAAACCGTTGGCCAAACAAGGGTAAGAAACTGTTCAGAGTTCAAGCTTTGTAAAATTGGTGTCATTCTTCATTTATTTTCAAATGCTTTAACAATTCGAACGTCCTAAGTGCTATCCACAAGTATAGAGTGAGGTGCATTGCTGCTTTTATATAACTAGAATAAATGCATTTAAATGTTGTAATAAATAAAATTTTCGACTTAGTATCGTTATGCTTGTAGTTCCTCATCTTTGATTCTATTTTAAAACTTCATGTATTCACTGCTAATTTCTGGCTGGATTGAGTGATTAAAGTGTAAAATGAGTAGGACGTTTTTATCATCTACAAAAAGGAGGAAAACTTTAGCTATACATTTTACACTCTCCCTACCATATTAATAAATTATGCAGCAAAAAACATATCTGAAAAGTAACAAATTTTAAATAATTTCTTCATGTTTTTCTGCATAATGTTTTTTCATAATATTTTTTCGGTTTCTGTTACGTTTATTTTCAGAAAATAAGTGATAATATTATATTTCTACTACATTCTATACAGAATATATATAATATATTTCGTTTTTAAAGTATTTGAGCCCAAAAAGTATTCTTTAAATGCTAATGTTGCCAGTTGGTCAACATAAATATGATTGTAGAGACATCAATCGCAACAAAATGGAAAAACCGCCCTCGCTCATCATAATTTTTCAACTGGTCACATCTTTGATTTTGAGAACTATTCTATATCAGACAGGGAGGAGAATTATTTTAAAAGATGTTCAAGTGAAATGATTTTTATATCACTTAATAATATTGTAAAAAACAGAACTGACACCCAGGGCTTTATAATAATAAATATTCAATACAATCATTTGTTAAATATGTATAAACACAGTTTAAGTAAAAAATCCTCGCATTGCCCACTTTCCTGAATGGTGTAGGAGTTCTCAAATAAATACTGCCTGTTAGGCTTTTAGTATATCGCTTACTGCCACTGTGATCGCCGTCTGTCTACCCCCAAAAAAATTTGCAATATTACTAGCAACGTTTAATATAAATTTAAAAAATACGAACAGCAATATCTATGTGTCTCTTGGTCATGGGTGTCCGTTTTGACAGGGAGCTCTTTTTCATTGAATAGGCATATTTTTAATGTTTATCTTATTTTCTCTTGTACGTGTTTTAATCCTTAGCTACTACCTATTGATTTTGCACACAGTTAATAGCTCTAATACCCCTATATGTATTATTTAGCCTTGAAGAGGACCAAATATATGGTCGGAACGTCGGCTCTTTCAAAAAAGTAAAGAGTTTCATTCCAATTGTCCCAAACCCGCTAAATTAAATAACACATCTATAAATTGGGAACGTTAATACTCAATATTCTTGAAATGTTCAAAAAACTGTTTGTGTCTCCTTAACTGTCCTAATTAAACAGTCACGAAATTATTAATAAAATATGCGTTTGCTACGCATTGCACGTTCGTAAAATTATGATACATTGACCGGTTATTAAAATTTTTGATTTAATACATTTTTTAACGCAAAATTAACGTGTTTTAAATACAATATTACTCTTTCACTTACTGATAAGAACACACGGGCGTCCAAAGGAAACCCAAATCCCATGGTAAAATGAAACGGCTTTTGCACTCGACACATTAAAAACAGCAACAGTTTCCTTAATTTTGGCGGATAATCTAACCATTCTAACTCGTAAATGCGATGTTGCAAATCGAAAACCTAAAAAGTACTTATCTATTTAAAGTCAAACATACAAATTAAATTGAAAAATTTTCTTAAAACTGTTTTTTGCCATTGGATTATTTTGGATCGATTTAATAATGATTAGCTTGCGGTTTGTTTTTAACTCTATGGCCTAGGCAAGGGTTTATTTATATTTTTATATTTATTATTAATAATAAGTTGATTTAAATGATTCATTATCCAAAATATAGGACAAAATTCGAATTTGACTCCTTGTATATTACTTTATATTGTTTTTTTTTTAACTTTTAAGAACTTAATATTGTACCCACTTTACCTATTCGAAGTAATTCTAGAAAAGTGAATCTAGACTAAAAAATATTCTTCTTCTTCTTCAAGTAGCACTACAACCCTATGTGGATCTTGGCTGCGAGCACAATTTGCCTCCACCGACTTCTATCCAGCATTCTTTCCTGTTGGTCTTCTGCTCGTCGGTGCTTCCTGCCATGCAATTTTCAGCATTCTGTCATTCGGTGCTTTGTATATCTGTCCTGTCCATCTCAGTCTTTGTGACTTTGCTTCTCTCACAATATCTCCCTGGTACAATTGTTCTAACTCCGCGTTTGTTCTTATTCGATATTGTCCTGAACTAGGATCCTGGGTTGGTCCATATAATTTTTAAAATATTTTTCGCTCGAATCTTCGCAGGACGTCTTTGTTTTCTTTGGTTAGGGTCCACACTTCACATCCGCATATGACTGCCGGTCTTATAGTAGCATGGTACAATTTTAGTTTTGAGGATCGCGACATTATTCTCGATTGGAACATTTCTCTTGGTGCATAAAAGCATTTATTACCGCTCTGCATGCGGGCCTTCATTTCTTCATTCATATTGTTGTCTGCTGTGATGACTACGCCGAGGTATTTGAATTCTGAGACCCGTTCAAAATTGAAGGTGTCAATGGTTACATTTAGCCCTAGTCGATCTCTTCCCTCTCTGCGGGAATTGTACATGTATTTTGTTTCGTCTTCATTAATACGTTATCCTACTGTGTCCGCCTCCTTTTCTATTTTTCCAAACAACTCTTTGATTTCAATGGTTGTTTTACTGACAAGATCTATACCATCTGCAAATGCTAGTATCAGGTTTGGTCCACTGCTTGAAAAACCTTCTACGTCAATGTTAGCTCGTTTGATCACTGCGTCCAAAATGATACTGCACAGTATTGGAGACAAACTATCACCCTGTTTCAGGCCGTTGTCCACCACGAAGTTTCCGGATATGTTGCTCTCAACTTTAACTCAGCACCGGCTGCCCACCATGCACACTTTTCTAATATTCTATGTATGAGATATCCGTCTGTAGTTTTTGCATACCTCATAGCTTCCTTTTTTATCAAGGGGTATAATAACACTCTGTTTCCAGCTTTAAGGTAATGTTTTTAACGATTAACTCATGCACCTTTTGATAGAATGCTGGACTTCCCATTTTCAGGCATTCAGAGGGGATAGTATCATTTTCTGGCGCTTTGTTGTATGTCCTTCGTCACTTCTTCTAGTGTTGGTTTCTCGGTTTCTATTTCGGCGGTTATATATAATATATTTATTTTTCCTGACTGTGTTTTTAATTTATTCCAATGTATTCCTGGGTTTCAGTCAATTTTTTTTTTCACAATTATGGTGTTATGTGATGGAGTCCTGCGTTTTCATCCCGGGTCTATCTATTGGACTCGTCAGTAGGGCTTAGATAGACCCTGCCCTATAACGCTTCCTACGTTCTTTTGATGTCTGTCAGCCTTCTAGCAGGCCTCTGGTCTCGACATCTGGTTCCATGCGTGTACTCATATATATCCTAATTCGGTCTAGGTGTGTTCGGCGAGATGTTATCAGCCGTTCTTGTCAATACTGTAACCCATTTTTGCTTCCCTCTCCAAAGCCACCTATGTCACGCCATCTGGTATATGGTTTTGCATATTTATTTATCCATGTGGGGACAGGTTTCCGCGCTTTGGAGATGTCAGCGAAACGTGCTACCGATTTTGCTTTTTTTCCCAAGCATCCATCTATATTTATATTAGTTATATATAATATAAATACACAGGTATATTTGTTGTGTCGTCCTTTGTTACATTGAGGAGTTTCTGAAAAGGTTCTTTCCATGTTTTTAATACCTCTGTAATTCCGGCGATGAGTTCACCACTATCTTTCCGTATTATATTACTTGTTTGCGGTTTAAAGCCCATTTTAATTCCAGGTGTTTTTTAAAGAATGCCCTGCTGTTGTTATGTCTGCCACTATCTTCGATGTCTTGTATTTGTTTCTTCTGGTGTTCTCTCTTTTTTCCCTAATGAGTTTTCTTGCTCTACGTCTTGCATTGTTAAAGTTATCTATGTTGTCGTGTGCAGGGTCCTGTAACATTTGAGCCCTAGCGCAGTGTCTTTGGTTCTGTGCGTTCTCACACAGTCCGTATCGTACCAGTTATCTTTCTTTGTTCTTTCGCGCATTCCGATAGTTGTTTCCGTTGTTTCCAGAATAATATTCTGTATAACATTCCACATGGGGTGGGCGTTACTCTTACACGTTTCTGGAATATCCCGCATTTTAGTTGCAATTTTAAATTTGTAGTCAGCGAGGGCTTCCCCTTCCTTAAGTTTCCCCGTGCCCCATTTAGCTGTCTTATTTGCTTGTTGTGGTGGACCTGTCGTCTGTTTCTTGATCCTTATTCTTGTTTTGGCACATACTAGAAAATGGTCCGAGTCCGCCTCAGCCGCTTTTTTACTTCTAACGTCTATGATGTTATTTGAGTGCCTGGAATCTATTTGGTGTCTTGTGATACCATCATTGGATACCCACGTCTGCTTATGTATATCTCTGTGTTCAAACATAGTAGATTTGGCCATGAGATTGTTGAGTCCCGCTAGATTTACTCCCCGTAGTCCGTTGTTGTTGCTTTCATCGTGTAGGCTATGTCGTCCAACATGTTGTCTTAACCAGTCTTCTCTACACAGTTTTGCGTTGAAGTCGCCCAGTACCAATAACACATCCTGCTTGGGGATCAAGTCGAGAATTCGAAATTAAATTTTTAATTCGAGAATTAAAAAATGTTGCGAATATCTAAAAGGCTTGGCTTGTGCTGGAATGACAATGAAAACTTGATTCTGAGCACTAATGCTGCATATAAACGAAATATGAAAAATTTACATTACAAATACAGAAATCAAATCTCCATTAGTTAACTCATTTACTTTCCTTCCATTTTTGACTTTTTGTAAATTTGACAAAATTTTCGAGTTATTTGGCTTATATTATTGACAATTCATCTTTTTGCTTTCATCCAAGAAGAACAGAAGAAGTTTGAAATATCGATTTCCTTTTGATAATAGTTCCATTTTTCTGAACTTGACCCCAAATAGCTCTGGACTAATTGCATAACGTCCTATGCAGCATAAAAATCAAGCAAATTTAATAACGATTTATGACTAATTAAAGCCTACCTCCAATGTAAAACCTTGATTATACCAGGAAACGATAAACATATCCGCACCAATAATTACAGCCATTGTCGATAAATAGCTCATCTCGGTGCTTGAAGTAACCTTTAATAAATGAATAGTATTTCATGAACTTTACTGTGTTAAAAATCTATGAATTTGTTATTAACTTACCACAGTCACTCTGTAAACAGAACAGCAAATAACAATGCTCATTAAAAATTCCTGAATTAGGAGCTGCTCAGCCAGATATGAATTTAACATTTCAGCACAACTAAAATTGCAGATCATTTAACATTTATACAAAGCAATTTTGTTCAAGAATTAGTAGTTACTTGTAAATTTCCTTTAAATCGTTGATTAACTTTATTATTCGTTGTTGTTTCAGCTCAATAATTTCATGGTGCTCCAACATCGGGTTAATGTTGTGATCCACGTAGCCAAAAGCATATCCCAAAATTTTTAAATGGGTGGTTAAATGTATAACTGCAGCCACAGATAAATCTTCAATAGCTGAAAAAATGTCGTGAGCAAATAATAATTTAAATTTTCTCACTTTTTCTATTGTTTCTGTATTTTTATGGAAATAGCTGGTTGATTTTCAATGTGATAAAAAAGATATTTAAGTTATTTTTTTAGAGCCGGAAGTTACCGGTCTGTTGGCGTGTACAATTGATAAAAGTTTATCGCGAGTTTGACCACGATAAAACCCTCACAAAGTTATGAGACCGGTGACTTAATTCTATATAATATGGATAATATAAATCAATAATAACTCATAATAAAGTATACTGAAAATTAATAGCAATGGAAAGAGTTTTCAATAGTCGTTTAATTTCAGTTTACGGTGGTTGTTTTTTTTTATTTTCTTGTATTCTTCTTCTTGCTTTGTCAACGGGTCAACTATAAATGTACTTGTTTCAATATGGGAAACAGTGATAGCCATTACACATGTTCCAAATGTTCATTAGTAAGCCACATTAAAATATTAATCCGGAATAAACATAAATTCGGAGAATTCAGAGTTTGAGAGGATAGGAATTTCTGATAAAAGCAAAGTAGTAAAAAAGAGTTATACTGCAAACAATATTTTGCCTTGAATAATAGTTTGTGGTGTATATTTTCCTCAGTGTACTTCAACTTAATTTAAAAGAAATTCCTGGGTAAGAATAATAAACAATAAAATTGACTGGAACCCAGGAATTTCTTTTGAAATAATAGTTTGTGATATGCGTTATGGAAAAGACATTTTCGGGTATGTTAAGAACATCTCATACACTTGATTAGCGAAATATAGCTCACGGAAAGGTCTAGAGATATTTTGATTACCACTCAACAGACACTTTCAACCGTTTGGGAGTTACGCTCTTTTGAAGTCATATCATTCGATACATTTTCATCAGCTCCTTAGTTTTAAGGCTTAAAATTTCTGGTGGAACCTAAATAGTGAAAACTGGGATAAAGGCGTTCCTTGAAAAATATAATTAAATCTAAACATATCTCATTCTTCTTAGAACACGCTTCGTGAAACTTTCTGACAATTTTTAAACTCTTTAAGGTTCTAAAATTTGGAGTAACCTCATTAGTAACGTCTTAGATACGAAGTCTTTAACTATTCCTTTTAAGGGCGTTTGTCGGCGCAAATTTTTATTCTAATCGCCTATTTTTGCATATTAAATATATGGCAATCAATTTAATATTCGAGATAGTAATTATTTAACATTGTGAAGCGCCGTTGATAGGCAAAGCCCTGCATTCTTTTATGCCAGAAAAATAATTTGTTCCTCTTTATCAAAACAATAATTACGACAAATGGTTAAATTATGACAAATCATTAAAACAATTAAAGTATTTTCAATCCTTTCTGAAAAAACTGTAACACGTTTGAATGGTGCGTACTTAAAGGGGCGCACAAACAATAAACCAGCGAAGCCCGATTTTAACTAAACTAAATTATTTACTAAAATATAGTTCTCGGTTTGCTCTTTAGTTTAGTTCTTTCCCTATATAAATTAAACTATTTACAGATACGATTTTTTTTAAATAGTCGGAAAAGAAAAACGTTTTTCCATTTTTGAAAGCTCATGTGCAGGAAGATGTAATGTATACCATTGTGTGGTATATGGCGCTTAAATACTGTCATGTTTTCTTGGTCAAAGTTTAAATCTCTCTGCGCGCAAAATCGGGTAGCCCAGAGAGAAAAAAAGTATACGATGTTATGGCCTCTTGTTATTTGAGTGATTTAGATCTTTAATCGTTTGGTTATCTTAAGCCATTCGAGATATATAATTTTTTTATGACCGGCACATTTTTTGCGCGAAATTTACTTAAACTTTTTTTTAAATTTGCGACGAAAATTTCGGGAAAAAGGCTGGGCCAACAACATTTTAAGAGTTAAAAAATGTGACCGGTCATAAAAAATAAATACCTCTCGAATGGATCAAGACAAACAGTCGATTAAAGATCCGAATTACTCAGAAGACGTGAGACTATAACACGAGATACATTTTTTAGGTCTGAGCTACCCAAAATTGTCCTCAGATAGGTTTAAATTTTGACCACTATTTAAACTCGCTATACAATATGTTTATTACATTTGTTTTGCCTATCTTAAAACTCAAATTTTGTTCATGAATAGAGCAATTATTCGATAAGAAAATTTTATCAAATCCGATTACATATTGAAAGTATAAACACTAGTGTAGAATTCGACAGTGCCACCTGAAAGTGATTAAAATTACGTGGTCCTTCGAGCCGGTTATTATGAGGCTAAGTGAAAACCATCCACATGCACATTCGAACTTGCTATTTAGTCCAGGTTGTTACAATTTAAAGTTTCAAATAGTAGTAGTAGTAAACATCTTTATTTCTAAAAAAGGCTATCGACCTATCGGTCTTTCTGCCCTTGTTTAATACATGCAGTCTTAATCTAAATGAAAAACAAATATGAAAATTCTCTTATTCTAGGTTAACAATACTATTAAATAAATAAGATTTCAGTGGCAAGAGGAAATTATTTTATTGTCCACTAGTCCGTAGCGTTTGTAAGTGTTCGAGTAGCGTTAATGTAGGGAAACGGAAGCGGGATTGTCTGGTTGGTCTTGTAAGACAAAGGGGATTCAGTATGGTCCAGTTGTAGGGGTTGTTTGTCCATTTTGTCTGTAGCTGTATGAGTCTTTCCGAGATCTTTGTCATGTTTGTGCGTTCGTATAGTAGTTGGGTGGGGGGGTTGTGCAGTGGGTTTTGGGGGTGTCTTATTCGTGTTATTAGTCTTAGTGCAATTTGTTCTGTTGTTTGTGTATAACGTTTTGTCCTTTCTGTTCCGTTGGTCATGAGTACATGTCCAAAGTCTAGCAAGGGTCTACAAATAGCTTTATATATTTTGGTGGCGGTGTTTGTGCTAATTCCTTTGTCTTTGTAGGTTAGTGATCGGAAGTGTTTTGTTCTCTTTATTGTTTCTGCCCTGATGTTTCGTATGTGTTTAGTGAATTTAAGTTTGTGGTCAATTGTGATTCCAAGGTATTTTACGTCATTTTTTGGTTGTGTCGTTTGGCCGTCTGCAATTATTGTAGGGGAGTCAGCGTTGAGTCTGTGGTTTGTGAGTTTCAAATATTAATGGTTCGATTCTGTAAATCCCATAGGGAATGTGCAATGTGCATAAATGATTTATTTCTAATAGCTTACTAAAAAATAATGAAAAGTAAATATTTCAAGTATTTGAAATTTTTCACTGTTTCATAACAGCTTAACATTGCACTTGATATTAATTTATGGCGTAGAATACTGCAAAAATAAACGTTTTGATTGAAAAATGAAAAGGAACAAAACTACTGAGAGAGCAGCTCAAAGACTCCAAACACTAACAAACAACACAATGACATGGTTTTATAAATGGAGACTAACACCAAACGCGTCAAAAAACCAACTTCTGCTCACAAACCACAGACTCAACGCTGACTCCCCTACAATAACTGCAGACGGCCAAACTACACAACCAAAAAACGACGTAAAATACCTTGGAATCACAATTGACCACAAACTTAAATTCACCAAACACATACGAAACATCAGGGCAGAAACAATAAAAAGAACAAAACACTTCCGATCACTAACCTACAAAGACAGAGGAATCAGCACAAACACCGCCACCAAAATATATAAAGCTATTTGTAGACCCTTGCTAGACTTTGGACATATACTCATGACCAACGGAACAGAAAGGACAAAACGTTATACACAAACAACAGAACAAATTGCACTAAGACTAATAACACGAATAAGACACCCCCAAAACCCACTACACAACCCCCCCACCCAACTACTATACGAACGCACAAACATGACAAAGATCTCGGAAAGACTCATACAGCTACAGACAAAATGGACAAACAACCCCTACAACTGGACCATACTGAATCCCCTTTGTCTTACAAGACCAACCAGACAATCCCGCTTCCGTTTCCCTACATTAACGCTACTCGAACACTTACAAACGCAACTGACTAGTGGACAATAAAATAATCTCTTCTTGCCACTGAAATTTTATTTAATAATATCGTTAACCTAGAATAAGAGAATTTTCATATTTGTTTTTTATTTAGATTAAGACTACATGTATTAAACAAGGGCAGAAAGACCGATAGGTCGATAGCCTTTTTTAGAAATAAAAATGTTTACTACTACTGAAAAGGAACGGAACAAAATATTAATCGATAAATATCCCATTTTAAGGAAAAAGGAATACTATTTGGCAGCCTACACACACTCCCGCCCTTTTCTGTGTGAGATAAGATCTTTGATTAAAAATGCTATACAAGTGTCATTTGCAGATTGCAAATTAATTGCATTTGATTAAAATTAAGATATTTTTTCCTTCTAATTCCAAAAATACAAGGACATTTAATATTTTAATAAATTGACCATGGTTTTTCAATTTTTGAATGAAATGAACAGGCAAATAATATATTTGTATGAAATCAGTTATAAAAGATCACTGTAAAGATTTTTTTTGATTTTAAGTGAACCATTTATACACTATATGTGAGGCCGCACGTTTTTTCCATTCTAAGACCATCTCGATTAAACGCAGGCATTTTAAGTTTTATTAAACGAGAAACTTATAAACTATTTAGCTCTAGCAGTGATAGCTAAGTTGCTAAAAATGAGGTCTGTTATGTCTAGGAGATATTAAAATGCAAGTATTGAAAACTGCATTGGCCTCCCCGTCTTTTATTATGGAAGATACAAAAAATGTCAAACAGCTAAACGATCCGGCATTACCCAAGCTCTCAAATGACGTTTTTAAATTTATAGCTCATCTCCCCACTTTCCGAGAAAACATTACTTTTTTGATTTTTGGTAGAAGTTACGCCCCCTAGCGGTCGAGCTATGAACTCCAATACGCGTTCCAGCCATTTTTTTTGCCAACTTTACTTATAAGGATTTTTCCCCGAACCTCTAGTTCTTACCGTTGTCGAGATACCGCCGCTCTTTACTCTTATCGGGACACCCTGTATATAGTTCTTTTTCTCTCGGATATCATCAATATTCAATTGTCGGTCGTTATAATTGAACATTCGGCTTTATAATAACAACTGAGAATCCCGTAGATGAAATACATATTAATAGGCACAAATACTTACAGAAAAATGCACACATTATAAAAAAGAAGGCATAGGGCTGATAAAAGAATCCGAGAAAATAATATCCATCTGAAATCGACGTATCAAATGGATACCAGAGTGGATACGGATAATCTCGGTAAACAAATGTTTTATTACTAGCTGGATTCCATTTCTCATAAGTAGGGCCCATATAATTAAATGTGTATGATATGGATAGATTCAAGCCCACGTAAATCAGAAACACCATACTGATGCGCATGCAATGTAGTTTGGATTTTTCCATTTTTTCTAGTTTATATTCGACAATTGGGTTTCTGCAATAATATTAATGTTAGCAGCAAAAACAGAACATCCGTATTAACATTTCTAAATCAGCAACAAATACTCGCCTTACTGTTGGTACTCGTTGGTTCACATTGGACCCTAGAGGATTACTCTGGTACTCAAACAAAGAGTAATCCATACTAAGTTTCCTTATTTGTTCTAAAATTATATCAAACTCTCCCTTTTTAAATAACCATCTTGAAACTCTAGAACATTCATCTGTTTATTAATTTCATTATTTCTTATTATAATTTTACCTATTAACCGCTGTAAAATGTAACGACGATACTCCCAAGTTTAAGATGTTTGCGCTAAATTCGCCACTACCTCCCATAAAAAGTTTGCTGATCTCCAAAAACGCAGAGCCACATGCTAGGATAAAATGGGGTGTTGCAACGATCCAATATATTATTTTTAATGTAAAGGTTTTGGGAGGAATCAATAGGAACCAAGTGGAAATCTTATAGTTTAAGTCGAAATAATCGGAAGAGTCAGACATTGCAACGAGCACAAACTGCCTAAACAATTATTACCTGCTCCTCATTTTTATATCAGCTATGGAGCTTTTTTTAGATTAATTTTAATTATACCTTCCGACACTGGAATAATGTAACTCAATTGCTTAATAATATAAAGGTATTGGGGTTTGACCGAAAGTTAGGGAAATGGAGATAATTGGAAAAAAGTTTTACATTTAATAATACATTTATAATCATTATAAATACTGTAAGTAATAATTAGGTACTTACTTCATAGAAGTATTATTGAATTACAATAGACCAAGTAGATAACAAGTTAAACATTAATTAATTTTCTTTGGCTTTAAATAAACGGCATTTTTAAATTAATGCGTTTTTTTTCTTTTTGTAAGTTACAAAAAATTTGTGTGAGATATGAAGTGAGCACAAGAAAACTAGCTAAATAAAGAACATTGTCTAATCGCCCCACTTATTTTCCAAATCCTATATTAATTAAAGAGAATTGTTTCATATATTAATGTACATTTTAAAACTAAAGGTGCAACTGGAAAAAGATAAGTAATAATAAAAAAAATCAGTACATTATGTGCTTATTTGCTGAAAATGTTCACCCCAATTTGTTTACTTATAGAGTATCTAATTTTAGCGGATTTTTTTTATCACACATTTTGCTCAATGTGTGTGTTTTTGCAGTTCCTCCTCGTTGTTAATTTCGACAGCACATACAAACCCAAAACTTACCAAAGAATCACCCGGTATTAAAACAGTATGTAAGTTTGACTATTGATTAGGCACATTGATTCAAATTAGTTTTGCAAAAATGCTTCTATTAATAGTAACTCTAACAAGAACACGAAAATTTTTTAAGTAAAATTGATTTTCACGCAAGTTTCTGAGTGAAGTCCGCGGTTCATATAATTCATCCTATTTATGCTATATTTTGGCTTATTTCCATAGAAATACTGCATTTTTTATAGGCATTTGAGTAGACGAAATCATGCCGGAAAATGTTGGCGTAAGGTTGTACTGCTTTCTGACTCTTCAAGACATTTCAGAAACGAAACGAAAATGTTACATTTTTTCGTCGCATTCGAATGCATCCTACTTTGATTTGTTGGAACACAATAACACAGCATTAACTAGACACTTTGTACACTTTTGCACATGTGCATACTTTGTAAATAATTCAATTTATAATAAGGTCAGAAAACTTGTGTCTTAATTCCTAGTTGTCCCTAAAGAGTTTGCATTTACAATATCCTCCTGATCGAAAGAAAAAACATTTTTTTATTTAATGCTTATATCAGCTTGGATGCCCCACCCTAATAAACTAAAAGGTTTCCTTGAAGTGCAACATTCTACGAAATTTCAAACATAACAAGATAATTTGATGGCGCACATACAGCCATAGTTTTTTCGTTGTTTTGGATTTCAGACGTCTCACTTGGACAATTTCGAGCCGGATCGGGTGATTAATGTGTAAAACGAGTATGATGTTTTGATCATCTGCAACAAAATTAATACTTTTTATTACATAAAACCCGCAAATTATTTTTAAGGTGCAAATTAGATACTCTGAAATGAGCCCGAAAGGTCCCGAAACTGTTCCCCAGGTTTAACGAGATTTTCTAAAAGTATTTTCAATTGAAATAGTTGGACGTTGAAAAGATGTGTTTCGTTTCCAATATACAAGTGTTAATTTCAAAAAACTCTTTTATCGGTTTAAAAACCGCAACATTAATCAATTATTTTTAACTTATTGGAAAATTTAGGTAGTAATAGATTTTTTTTAATTATTATTATTTAAAATTAATTCTACTGAAAAATAATTTAGCCCACTAAAATGAGTTCATTTTTGTCTGTTAGCTATTTTTGGACACCAGATATTTATACGAGTTCCACAAAAAAAATAATTATAATGTCCTGTAGCTAGAATGTTAATTTTTAATTTAACTACCGGCGTTTTATTTTTATTTTAGAATATTGGAAACAAAGCTCATGTGTTGTATTTTAAACTCTAAAACGTACTGTATTTGATCGCACATTATTTGAGTATCATTTTACATAGACTGGACTAGAACAAGTGTTTCAAATAGAATAGAAGCAAGTGGGTTTTTCGGTTTTTTAGGCCGTCGTTCGGTAGAATTTCTTCTTGACGTTTCGCAAGCACGTGCGGCTTGCATCTTCAGAAGTGGTTTGCTTGAACGCTTACACTGTTCTGATCTAAGCGTTCAAGCAAACCACTTCTGAAGATGCAAGCCGCGCGTGCTTGCGAAACGTCAAGAAGAAATTCTACCGAAGGACGGCCTAAAAACCCGAAAAACCCACTTGTTTCAAGGAATGGCCTCGAAAGTCTATCTCTTTTGATAGAATAGAAGCGTTTCGAAAACGTGAAAAATTTTGAATGAAACAAGGATTTTTTAGCCAATAATGCATTACTTCTAACGCGAAATTTTCATAATTAACTGATGATAACAACACTTTTGTGGCTTTTCTATCTTTCTGCAGGTTTTCCTTATAATTTTTAATGACTACTTTCGGTTTACCAGTATTGCTGTATATTATAATGGATAAACCCGAGGACTTTTCTTCTCATGAAAAATCTATCCTAAAGTATTTATAGGCAATTCTGGATTTCACGGTTAAGACAATCAAAATCCCGGTACTCATAATGCATAATGAATCACACATGAGAACATTGAGAACAAATTGTGAAGAAAATTTGTAACTTATTGACCATTTGTTTATTTGTATAGCTACACGTATGCCTGTCTACAAGGGTCCTATTAGCGCAATTCTTAATTATATTTTTGGTACATATTTTACAACTACTACAAAACATTCTGTTTTTAGCTACTGTCTTCAGTAATTTGGATTTTCCATCTCAACAGTTTAAATAGTTTCGCATATGTGTTTCGGAGTAGTGGTGGGTAATATGTAAACGTTCAAAGAGAAGAAAATTTAAAAAGATAGTTTGTAATCCGATATATAATAATATCGGATAGATAATATGCTGTTCATATAAAATGCGCTTAACCAGTCGTGTGATGGTTTTTGGGAAAAAAATGTTTTTGGCACAAAATGAAATTACATTCATATTACTAAACTTGTGTCAAAAGTATAATCAGTCACTAAAAAAATTATTACTGGCAAAGAAACCAAATCATTGCTGAATATCGAAAGTACTCTATATCAAATTATTACTACGAGTGAACGTTTAATCTGTTTCCGAATATTTTCGTCGATTCTACACCTCAATAAAGTAAGTAAATATTTGAAACTAATGAATTTAAATCAATCTGAACAAATTACATTCTAGTAACAGTATAATTCTAGTAATAGTAAACTTATAGTAGGACCAACAGAGTTATTATTGAACATGGCTATATTATTGAACTGAATTTGTTTTCCAATTTTCTTCTCTTCTACCATGCGTGGAAATTTATCCACTTTTCTTGTTCATGGAAAGCATAGATTTTGATAAAATTTTACTTACTGATAAAAAAACATTGACATCTAAAGGAAACCCAAAACCCATTGTGAAGCTAAACGGTTTCTGCACACGGCACATTAAAAAGAGCAACACTCTTCTTAATTTTGGTGGGTAATCTATCCATTCCAATTCGTAAATGCGTTGTTGTATCTTGAAAAGCTGAAAACATATTATTTTAAATTAGATCTGTTTCGAATGTACTTATGTTGGTAAATCTAACGAATTTTATTAATACAAAGAGGAATAATTTTTAATATTTTGTCATGTACGGTCGCTCGATCTTTCTCATGTTTGTAACTTGAAAGACTTATTTCTGCTGCGCTTTCATCTACTTAATTTCATAGTGCTTAAACCAGAAAGAAGAACAAGAATTTTAAAACGTGCTCATAAAACTTCCCCATTCAGGTGCATAAATTTTTTTTATTGCTATGAAATAATCGACTCTATAACCTCTGCATACCAATGAATGTGCAATTTTATGCGCCTAGTAAAAATAATTGGTAAATATTAAACACGAAATAGGAAAGCAATGTTGACAAGAATGTAAAAAATGCATCTAAACATTAAGTAATTTTTAATAGTTTTTTATACAACCTGCAAATTCTGAAAACAACAAAGATCTGCAGATATTGAGATAATTGAGAAACAAATATTGTGCATATTCATTCATATTCGGAAGCATTTCCTGTAAATACGATGGTTTCCCATGAGGCCATTTTGGTTTTTTTTTTGGATTTTCGATATTTTTTTTTTACAAAAGTTCCATGTTCTACAAATTAATTAATTTCTTTAACGTTAAAATCTGATCTTCCTCGAACTCGAAACAATTGCAAAATGTATTGCCTTTGGTGATATCATTTTTTAAATTCATTTCCATATGCGAAATTAGTAGAAACATGTCTTAATATATCTAGTATTAATAAATTTGTCAATAATTTGTACTAAATATGTTTCGATCTCCCCTACAATAACTGCAGACGGCCAAACGACACAACCAAAAAACGACGTAAAATACCTTGGAATCACAATTGACCACAAACTTAAATTCACTAAACACATACGAAACATCAGGGCAGAAACAATAAAGAGAACAAAACACTTCCGATCACTAACCTACTAAGACAGAGGAATTAGCACAAACACCGCCACCAAAATATATAAAGCTATTTGTAGACCCTTGCTAGACTTTGGACATATACTCATGACCAAGGGAACAGAAAGGAGAAAACGTTATATACAAACAACAGAACAAATTGCACTAAGACTGATAACACGAATAAGACACCCCCAAAACCCACTACACAACCCCCCCACCCAACTACTATACGAACGCACAAACATGACAAAGATTTCGGAAAGACTCATACACCTACAGACAAAATGGACATACAACCCCTACAACTGGACCATACTGAATCCCCTTTGTCTTACAAGACCAACCAGACAATCCCGCTTCCGTTTCCCTACATCAACGCTACTCGAACACTTACAAACGCAACTGACTACTGGACAATAAAATCATTTTTTCTTGTCATTAGAATTGGAAAGTTTATTTAATAAGATTGTTAACCTAGAATAAGAGAATTTTCATCTTTGTTTTTTTATTTAGATTAAGACTACATGTATTAAACAAGGTCAGAAAGACCGATAGGTCGATAGCCTTTTTTTAGAAATAAAGATGTTTACTACTACTATGTTTCGATTCTACAAAAGTTTTCACCGTTTAGTTACTGAAATACTTATTATCAAGTTTTAACTATTATTTTATCTTTCAGCATTCTAATATGTTCAAGATTCAACAATTCTGTCTGCTGACATCAAGATAATAAAAATTTGCAAAACAGAAGCAAATAAAGTACTTTTTAGTGATTTTGTTATGAGGTTTGGTGCAACTTTAAAGAACCATTGATTACCTCCAGTGTAAAGCACTGATTAAACCAAGAGACAGTAAACATCTCTGCGGCACATACTGCAACCATTGTTGACAAGTACCCAATTTCCGCCGGTAGATATATTCTTAAAGAAAGGCATTGTTTAGGGATAATTAATAGATTTAACATTATCTGCTTATCTACATACCGTAGTAACTCTGTACACAGAACAACACATGACAGTGCTCATTAAAAATTCTTGCATTAGTAATTGTCCAGAAAAGATCGCGTTTAACTCTTTGGCGCAGCTAAAAACGCGCGTTACAATGCTATATTAAATAATATTCTAATTTCTTGCACTGATTAGTTACTTGTAAATTTCTTTCAGTTCCTCGATCAATTTGATTATTCGTTTTTCCTTCAGCATAATAACTTCGCTGTAATCCAACATTGGATCAATATTTTTATCCACAAAACTAAAAGCGTATCCCACTATGTTTACGTGTGAGGTCAAGTATATTATGGTACCAACACATAAATCTTCAATACCTAAAAATATTCTTAGAATAAATGTGAATTTATTTATACAGGGTGGTAATTTAGGAACTTTTATACTAATATATTTACTATTTTTTACAGGTCTTCAAACCACTCTGTATAAATTTCTATGTACAGTTATTATCTCAAAATATACTTACAGAAAAATGCACACATTAAGCAAAAGAACGAATAGGGCTGATAAACAAATCCGAGCAAGTAATGTCCATCTGAAACCGATGTATCAAATGGATATAATAATGGATATGGATAATCTCGATAAGCAGAGGTTCTGTTGAGAAATGGATTCCACTTTTCATATAAAGGGTTGCGATAATTTATGGCATAGGATATGGATATATTCAACGCAACGTTGATCACAAATGCCAAAAGTATTCCCAGACAATATCGTTTAGTTTCCAACAGTTTTGTCGTCTTGTATTTAATAATTGCGTTTCTGAAATATGAAGAAGAGATTCGTGAGAGAAATGAAATTATTTGAAAATAGTTGATGATGCTATCAGCGTTGTATCGTCTGCCTATCTAAAGTTTGAAATGTGTTTGCCTGCAGTTGAGATTCCGCCATGCCGTCTATCCAATATATATATTTCTCATCGTGTATTCTCAGGGGATGTTACATTTGTTTAACATTATGATACATTATGATTTTGTCTGTTCGAAAAGTAATAGTAAAAACGTTTTGAGCTGAATTGTCCTTATAAAACCCTTTATATGTTCGATTTTTAGAAAAGAAGTGTTCGCAGTTATATTTCAATATGGTCAGCTATGTTATACTCGTATATAACATTTTTAATGAATATCTTGACGAATACTTAAGATAATCATTTTCAGATTTTCAATAAATTCTCCGTTTTTTTCATCATCAGCCTGTATACGTCCACTCCTGAACGTAGGCCTCTTCCATAAGTCTCCACGTTTGTCGGTCTTGGGCTCTTTGCATCCATTGCATCTTGTTTTTCCCCGCTTGGCGCTGTATATCGGCTCGCCACCTTGCTTTGCGTCGACCTACGCTCCGTTTTGATTGTCCAAGTCTCCATTGCATGACCCTTTTCGCCCACTTTATGTCTTCCCTAGCAACATGACCCGCCCATCATCATGTGTTTTTGGCAATTTGCTGCATTACATCAATGACCCCTGTTCTCCTTCTGATTTCCTCATTTCGGATCTTATCCCTAATGCTCACGCCCAGCACACCTCTTTCCATTGCTCTCTGGCAAACCCGGAGGCGGTTTGAACTGCCCTTTGTTATTGTTGTAGTTTCTAGTCTGTTCATGGTAACTGAACGTATGAAAGCACTATAGACTTTGCGCTTGAGATTTATGGGAATTTTAGGTTCTTTAAGAATATGCCCTAGTTTCCCGAATGCAGCCCAAGACAGCTCCATTCTTCTCGAAATTTCAGCCGTTTGATCTCCTGCCACGAGCTTAATCGTGTGGCCGAGATATACGTACTCTTCAACAACTTCTAGTGGGTGTCCGTTAATGGTCGCAGCGATATGACTTTTGCTCATGATTTTTGTTGAAACGCGTTCCGGTAGTCGCTAAATGCCAGATGGAGCGGTACGTTGTACTCATTACATCTTTCAATCAGCGTACGGACAGTTTGGACGTGATCGGTGGTACTGAACCACCTTCGAATCTAAATCCGGCTTGTTCTGCCGTTTGATAGAACTCAAACTTGGCACTCAGATGATTCGTTATAATTTTTGTAAAAAGTTTGTAAATATGGAGAGCAGACTTATCGGTCTGCCTTTTTGTATAGTAGGATCACCTCTGCATTTCCCCAGTCATCAGGAATTTTTCCCTTTTCGAGGCACTTGTTTAAGAGAAGAAGTATTGCTTTCTCAAGTGCTACACCTCCCGTCTTTATCATCTCGCACGTTATCCGGTCTTCTCCAGGGGCTTTTCGGTTTTTCATTTGGTGTAAAGCTGCTCTCCATTCTGATACATCTTCTAAAGGCATGTCTTCTGAACCTACATTTGTGAT
This sequence comes from Dendroctonus valens, assembly GCA_024550625.1. NCBI lineage: Eukaryota > Metazoa > Arthropoda > Insecta > Coleoptera > Curculionidae > Dendroctonus > Dendroctonus valens. The sequence continues at coordinate 1,018,173 of JAJTJO010000717.1, read as the reverse complement.
CTTTTTGTTTCTTGGATTTGGAACAGATTGGCTATAAAGTTCTCGGTAGAAGTTCTGAATGATGTTCTTGATGTCCTCTTTCTCTGTTATAATGTCTCCTTGATTGTTCTTCATTTTGTGAATTAGAAGTTTTCCTTTTGACTTTTTGGTTGGCAAGGTTTTCATGTTCATGCCGTCCTCTATTGGTTCCTGGATTTGCCGGCCATTCTTGATAAGGTTGACTGGGTCAATGCTGATTTTTGAGTTTTTCCATTGTTTGTCCTTAAAGTTTACTTTCTTAATTGAATCTCGAATGTTGCAATTTGCATGCTATGCAGAAGTTCTGTTGGTTCTAATCTTTTTTCAATTTCTTCCTTATATTCTTCCTCGTTTTTCCTCAATTCTTCCATCGTAGGTGGGAAGTTTTTGCCGATTAGCTTCTTCCTTTCGATTTGGATGTTAATGCCAATCTTGACTCTCACGAGCCCATGATCGCTACCCGTATCAAAGCGGTTTAGGACGAACAAATCGTCACAAATATGTTTGTCTGAGACAAGTACATAATCAATCTCGTTTTTGAAAGAACTATCGGAGCTCTAACATGTCCATTTCCTTTTAGGAGATTTTTAAAGAAGGTATTCATACAGAATAATTTTTTGTTGTTCAGAAAGTCTATCATATCTTGTCCTCTTGCCGTTTCTTATCCCCAGGCCGAAGTTTCCGATGTTTGGTGGATCTAGGGTTGACTTTTGTCGAATCCTTGCGTTAAAATCACCTATTACAATTGTAAACCCAGCCTTTTCCGCGTTCTTTGCTGTGGTAAGGTCTTCGTAGAACTGTTCAATATCTTCATCTGGTGCTGAACCTGTGGGTGATAAGCCTGTATTACCTGCATCCTGTATATGCTGCTCAGTGCAGTCGATCTTCTTAGTAAAAGTATAATAGACAAAAACCACCATTCTATTTTTTTAGCATCATTCAAGCAGCTCAATTATTGTTATTTGTGTGACGATAACTTTAATTTTTGGGGGAGAAAAAACAACTAACAATTTCAGAAGGTAAGTGTATAGATAATTATACCTACTCTGGTTCATTTGCTCCCATTTTAAAGCTTGATTGATGACTTTGATAATCAAATAAAGAAAAATCTGTGTTAATTTTTCTCACTTTTGCTAAGACAACTTCGTATTCCTTTCTGATGAAGAACCATCTTGAAACTCTACAACACCTCGTATATTAAAAAATACCTACCACATATATGAGACACAAATATCAACGATTACCTGTTAGTTGCGCTTAAATGTAATGCGGATATTCCCAAATTTAGGATGTTGGAGCTGAATTCACCACTGCCACCCATAAAAAGTTTACCGATTTCCAAAAACGCCGAGCCACATATTAAGAAAAAATGCGGTACTGCTACAATCCAATATAGAATTTTCAGAATTGACATCTTGGGGGGTATCAACAGAAAGAAAGCTGAAATTCTATAGTTTAAATCAAAATAATCCGTAAATTCAGCCATTCTGTAAGTCCGAAAGGCACGGAAATACTTCTAATATTATTTTCTTACAGAAATGGTCTGATTTATATACCACTGCTATAACAATTTTAATTAATTTTCTGGAAATTGGTTTAGGGGCATATTGCGCAGTGGCTTAATAACACATATTAGATATGATCGGAAATTCAAGTCATGAGGGTTTTGGGTAATTGACTAAACGTTCCTTTTACTTCAGTAAAAATTCAACATTAAATTGGGTACTTTCTTAGAATATTTTATAACCGCAATTAAGTAAAAACCAATACAACATTTAATGTGCGGTTTTTCTAATTTATTATTATTTTTGGTTCAATACTCATCTGTCGCAATAAATTTTGTTTTAAGTCTGTTTGCAATAAATTAGTAATTAATTTTCCATGACATTTTTTATATTTTTGCTTCACATTCTTCTTCCTAAAGTAGTTTCAGCAAAGTTTCTTACGTGTATATTAAGCATAAACAGTCTAAAGTCTCAGCTTTTAATACAAAGCCATGTCTCTCTCAGAATATCGTAGTTTTTAATAAGTTGTACCTTCTTTGTTAGAGGTTTTTGAACTGCTTAAAAGCTATTGATTAAAACAAAATAATTACTTATATCATTGATCAATTGGTATAATTACATATACCAATGACAGGATTAGAATTTCCAGTAAACAAAAAAGAGGAAAGGGTGTGAAAATAAAAAATACTGTTGATTTGATATATTTGCTGAATTTATTATTTAAAAAAATAATAACCATTAAAAATATGTTATTCGAACAACACAGATATCTGACTTAGACGTGGTATATTTGGTCAATGTTTATGTTCGTAAGTTCAATTGATATTGCACCCTATTAAATACCGATGTCAAGTACAAATACATATTTTCAAAACCTCCTTAAAAGCATCATAGAAATGTGAAATCTCGAATTCAAAACACGTTTGACGTTACATAGAGATAAATCTAATCTTAAGTTGGGAGCACATCGGTAGAAATCATAAGTTTTAAATATCGGATTATTTTTTGTCATTCTAACTGTGCTAAATCAGTCGTATTGTAAAACAAACGTGTGTGAGGTTCTTAGAGCAAGATTCAAATTGGAAAAGATGCGCATTTGTATGCGAAGAGAATTTATTTGTATGTCGCTGGCAACTAGCAACAAATACGGATAATTTTAATATTTGGTCAGATTCGATCCATGATGCTTTAATCATTCGAATTGAGTGCAATAAAAAATTGAACTAGTCCCATTATATTAAAATGCCCACTGAGTTTATAGAACATATAGTATCAGTATTAAAGCCTTGACAGAAGGCATTTATATAATACTTTTCACACAAGAAATGCACAAGTAATAAAGAAATGCAGCAATTAGAAAACCTACTATCCGAATGACAAGTAAAAATAAATAATGCACTCAATAATCCCTCACCAGTTTGTTACAGAGTTATGAAAAATATAAAGCATTACATTTAGTTGGTGTGGCGGAAGACAAAAAAATATTTAGAATCCATTAATATTTAGTCCATTCATTAATAATAGTTAAAGCTAGAGTTGAGTTGAGTAATGATTATGTTGTATTATCTTTGGTTTTTTTTTTTAGTATTAAATATTATTATTAAAGATTATTCTCTGTAGTAATTTGAGACCAATCAATTCTGAAGTGAAACACTGGTGAGACAATATCAGCCGTGTATAGATCAGGATAATTATTAAAATTAGATGACTTAGAACAATAAATAAGTGTAAGCAAAAAATATCACACCATTGAATAGGAAGTTGTTTTATTAGAGTTTTCAGCTTCTGCCAAAACCTTCAGCAACTCAGTCCTAGCTTTACTTCCTATCCAAATGATTAGAGAGGCTCCACATATTAACTGAAAGAAAACACCATATATTATTAATTGTAAATAACCAATAAATAGTTTTCATCAGCAGAATATTACGAATAAACAATGAAAATGAGAAAATAAATACACCGACTATTTTTATCTTTGTGGTGTCATTTGTGTCTAGCTAACCGCGTTAACTTCCGCGTTTTCATCTTTTGGGAATTCATATAATTATGAGTTATAGTTTTTTAAAATTAATAGTGCATTTTTAAGCAGCGGAAACGTTTTTTGAGCGCAATGCTTTGCTATGGTTTATTTCAAAACAACTAAAATTTATATCAATTTTTTAAAATCATTAAACATAGTTGCAGCTTCCTAAATAGAAATTTTTCATTTTTAACCTGCCTTTTAGTTCATATTTATTATTCTATCTAGACGTGAATTTTGCTTACAGACAATTTAATTAATTTTAATTTAGTAATAATACACAAACCAATGAGAATACTTGAATGATACTGAACTGGTGCATCCTTTGTGAATAATTACAGTTTTCAGTTTAACCAGTCGCGTGGACAAACGTTCAATTTTAAAGAAAAAAGTTAGTTTTCTAAAAATAGGAATTCTTTGCATTTAACATTGCTTCCTTCTTCTTCTTCTCAGCCCATCTTCATCCACTCCTGAATGTAGGCCTCTTCCAATGATCTCCACGCTTGTCTGTTTCGGGCAGCCTGCATCCATCCCTTTCCTGCTATCCTTTGGAAGTCATCCCGCCATAGCTTTGGGGGCCTTCCCACGCTTCTCTTCGATGTTCTTGGACGCCAATCTATTATTCTCTTTGTCCATTTGGAATTGGAATGATCCTGCCTTGCCACATGACCTACTCATTGCCACTTTTGCTGTGCTATTCGTTAGAGAACATCGACAACCTTTGTTCTCTCGAACCCAAATCTCATAATTTCTTACGTGGTCTCTCAAGCTGATCCCCAACATGGCCCGCTCCATCTCTCTTTGTGTTATTATAAGCCTAGCTGCACTTTTCTCCGTCAGAGTTGCAGTTTCCATACCATAAGTTGTTACTGGCAGAATGCAGCAATCATATACTTTCCTTTTAAGATTCATAGGAATGCTTTGGGACTTTAGAAAGTATCCCAGTTTGTCGAACGCTGCCCAACTCAATCCTATCCTTCTAGATATTTCCGCTGCTTGATTTTGATTTCCCAACCTGATGGTGTGGCCTAAATATACATATTCGTCGACAATCTCAAGAACCTTCCCTTCCATGCTGACTCCAGCATCCTCATTGGTCATTATTTTTGTCTTTCCCAAATTCATTTTCAGTCCAATCTGCTTTGATGCTGCTTGTACCAATACACCAATAACCACGATATCATCCGCAAAACGCAGGTGACTTAGGTAGACTCCATCTATATGTATACCTTTATTCTGCCATAGTAGATTCTTAAAAGTGTCTTCCATCGCTAAAGTAAATAGCTTTGGTGAGGTGGTCAAGGTGTCTCCTTGGCATACCCCTTGTCCCAGCTTGATTTTATCTGTCGACATGTTTTCATCAATGACATCTCGTATTGTAGCGTTTTTATAGATACTTTCTATAAGTTTCCTGTTATCTCGTATCTTTCTCGCGTTGTCCATTGCTCTCAAGATCGCCCAAGTTTCAACAGAGTCGACAGCCTTTTCATAGTCGACGAATGCCAGGTTTGTAGGAATGTTATGCTCTGTGCATTTCTCTATCAAACTCCGAATCGTTTGCAGATGGTCGATCGTACTGAACCCTTTCCTAAATCCCGCTTGTTCAACTGGTACAGGAGACCTAATGGGTCGATAGTCGGCGATGTTAGTTTTATCCCCCTTTTTAAAAATCAGGATAACCTTGGCATTTTGCCAGGATTCAGGGATTCTTTCCACGCCGAGGCATCTATTCAACAGGACACAAAGTGCCTTTTCAGAGTAGCCCCTACAATTTTTAGCATTTCAGCGGTGGCGCGGTCTCCTCCAGGAGATTTTTCCGTTCTTCATTTGTTTTAGCGCATTTCGTATTTCTGCCCTCGTTATTTCGGGAATTTCTTCTGAGCCGGCATTTTAGTTTTGGTATAGTCGAGCTGTACAGATCTTTGTAGAATCTTTGAATTACACAAATAATTCCCTGCTTATCCGCAACCAATTCCCCCACTTGATTTTTAATTTTAAATAATGTTTTCTTTTCTTTGGACATATGTGATTTGAGTACTTTCATATTGGAGTTATTTCTATTACGCTTTGTACTGCGGCTGTTATGGTTCCTTAGGTCTTTTCGAGTTTCCTTGTTTATTGTTCTGTACAACTCCCTATATTCGTTGGATACATTGCTTCAGAGGGTTTTAATTAATTTAAGTCACACAAGTATCGGTTGGATCAATTTTAAGTTAGTTATCATTAACACCAGAAGAAGAGGTAACTCAGAAATGTGTTTACAGTTAAATACAAATGAGATTGCTTCATCTGTTAATTACAATGTGTTGTAAATAACGAGTTTTATTGAGTTAAATATTTTATTACTGCCTGCCCACGCCAATGGTAAAACTGAAAATACAATTTTTACCACAAAACATGTGTTGTTAACTCTCAGGAGTATGTAAAATTGCATTCGAATATTCCGTTATTCGAAAAAGTTGGTCTTGTAATTAATCCTTAACCCAAAGTAGATCGTAGACTAAGAGTTTTGGGGGTTTTACATTGAAGAAACGTATGTAAAATCAGTGGTACATTATTCTTCTGAAAGAAATGCATGGACTTAGCAAACACCCGGAATATAAAATTTTTAATTCAGCACATTTATCTTCATTTTCTCAACTTTTTTCAAAAAAAAATGTTACCTGCAATGCTGCAAAAAAGTAAGTTGCTGATGATATATGGTTATTTTCTATCACATCCTGCATTGATCTGAGTGTAGATCCAATATAAACTGCCACTAACTGAGCAGGAAACAGTCCAAAAAGTGATGCCATATGGTAAACTTTGGCACTCACATTACTTAACTGAAACAATATAAGTTGTACGGATATTGTCAGGGAAAAATTAAATTGTTAATAGATAATATGAATTATACATACAGCAAATATGGTATTTTGAAGTCCAAATGGGATAGGAGTCAGTCTTGCACAAAAAACAATCTTGAAACAGAGAGGTCCGGATATTACTTGCATTATAGCGGCAGCCATATCACTTCGAGTAAACTTGTATATTGAGGGATGGTGTCCTACTACCTTTAATATATTATGGGCAATGAATAGTCCAGTATTTGCCCCACAAACCACTGGAATCAATAAATAATTAGTATTAATTATTAATAAAAAAAGTATTAATTATTAATAAAAAATTTAGTTTATTAAAACGATTTTTGTTAGTTTTTTAATTACGTTAGAACAAATATTTTATACATGACAAATGTATTTTTTTATTTAAAATCTTTATGGTCAAATGAATCGTTGTTTGAATTTAATTATCGTAAAAAAACTGCTACTATTAGCGAGAGAAATAATGTCTTTTACCAAGTATGTTTTCTTTTTAAGGAACCTGCACTCCTGTAGTGCTGTGTTGACGCTTAGAAGTTCCAAGATATATATTTTCAACATTTATAATACATTCTGTAAGTATGTAAGTCTTTCTATCGATTTTTAAGCGAAAATTAGTTTGAAATTGTGTGTTGAAAAAAGTGACCAATGATTAGTTTAAATTAAAAATTTGCGACGAAAAGTGATTGATATGTTAGTTTGGTAGGAATAATTGTCAATTTAATTTACCCAAACACATTTTGTTGGTCGCATATCCGCAAATAAATATTAATTTTGATGAACGAAAGGTCATTGACTGCAAATTATTCAGTTCTTTCTATATTTAACTTATACATGGATTCAAAGCTAGTAAATAACAAAACAATATTTATTTCAGAAATCGGCTATAGACCCACGGTCTTTCTGCCCTTGTTCAGTATATATACACTTGCGTGCCTAGAAATCGGCCCACAGTAAACTTTTGACTTTAACTATGTTTTTTTTTAAAACTATTCATCCGATCAAAAAAAGAAATATGCTGTTTGAAAGACAATTTAATATGCTTTAATGTGAGTATTCTTATTGTAAGTATTCTATGTTTGACATAGTGAAATTAATGCATTAAGCAAATTAAGCTTTTTTATTATTAACATAAATAGGGTTATTGACAATTTAAAACTTAACACTTAATTTTTTAATAATGGGTGTGACCTCCTCTTTCCCTAATAACTTCTCTCATACGATTAGGCATAGATCTAATCAAGTTTGCTATTGTTTCTTGAGCGATGTTAAACCACTCTTCTTCAACTGCAACAATAAGCTCTGGGATCGAGTTTGGGGTATGAAGTCTAGCTCGAATTCTTCGTTTTAGCTCATCCCATAAGTGTTCGATCAGATTAAGGTCTGGACTGTATGCTGGCCACTCCATAACCCGAAAACCGACTTCTGCAATGTAATCTTGCACGATTCTTGCGGTGTGCGGCCTGGCATTATTATGCATAAAGGTAAATTCGTCTCCAATGTAGTCGACGTAAAGTACCACATGAATTGCTAAAATCTCCTCGGAATATCTAACAGCCGTTAAACCTCTACTTCCGTGAACATGGTCGCCCCTTCGAATGAACTGAGAGTCGGTTTGTGCTCCTATAGAAATTGCACCCCATATCATACAGGAACCACTTCCATAAGCACTCCGCTCTTCAAAGCAGCAATCTGCAAATCGCTCTCTTGATCTTCGGTACACTTTCCTTCTTCGGTCACTACCATGGAGGCATATTCTGATCTCATCTGAGAACAGAACAGATCCCCATTGTTCCAACGTCCAATTCAGATGATTCCATGCAAAACGCAGGCGCGCTTGCCGATGAGCTGGAGTAAGTTTTGGACCAATCGCAGGTGTTTTAGGGGTCAGGTTATTTTCCTGCAGTCTTCGTCTTACTGTCCACTGACTAATAGCCACTCCTCGTACCAAACGGAGCTGTCGTTGCACTTGAACTGCATTAAGGTGACGATTTCTTAATGTTGTTGCAACAATAAAGCGGTCATCACGAGCGGTTGTAAATCGCCTTCTGCCTGTTCCGGGTCGGCTATGAAAGGATTCAGTCTCCTCATAACGTTTGCACACTCTTCGAACCGCTGCGCGTGTCATATCCAATTGTCTAGCAACAGCTCGCTGACTAAGTCCATTTTCGATTAAAGTAATAACTTGGCCGGCTTTTTGTGGTAAACTAACACACTTAAACACTATTGATATTATGAAAAACGAATTAATGTGCAAATTTCAGTTGCAAACGCAATAATTTTAATATTTGACAATTTATTTATTTTTGTTACAATCACCACATAAATACGTTTCATTGGTTTACCGGTTGCTACTCATATAAACGACAAGCCTTCTTGATAAATTTATACTCACATTAAAGCATATTAAATTGTCTTTCAAACAGCATATTTCTTTTTTTTGATCTGATGAATAGTTTTTGAAAAAAATATAGTTAAAGTCAAAAGTTTACAGTGGGCCGATTTCTATGCACGCAAGTTTATATATTGTGTCTTAATCTAAATGATAAAAAAATAAAAGATAAAAATTATCTTATTCTATGTTAACAACCACAGAGTCTTAAATTTATTTTTATTGTCCAGTAGTCAGTTGCGTTGTAAGTGTTCGAGTAGCGTTGAAGTAGGGAAAAGGAAGCGGGATTGCCTGGTTGGTCTTGTAAGACAAAAGGGGTTCAGTATGGTCCAGTTGTGGGGGTTGTTTGTCCATTTTGTCTGTAACTGTATGAGTCTTTCCGAAATCTGTGTCATGTTTGTGCGTTCCTATAGTAGTTGGGTGCAAGGGTTGTGTAGTGGGTTTTGGGGGTGTCTTATTCGTGTTATTAGTCTTAGTGCAATTTGTGCGAGCATATTAACAGAGATGGGAGCACTACAGTTAATATTTAGCTGTAAAGATTCACACCTCAAAATAATTTATGATTTCAAAACTGCATTTAGCAAATAAATCGGCTTTATAACAAATTATTTCCAGTTTGTTTACAAAAGGCGCAAGTTATTCGGGTTTATCAGAAATTGCTGCCAGTTTTGCAGTTGAAATAAGTCGTGAGTAAATGAGTTGAAAACAAATTATATAAGTTCGGAAGCGTTTATTTAGATTTCAAGAGTTGCTATCCATTATGATAGATGTGTGTGTTTGTGGGAATCGGGACGCATGTATAGGAAAGGTGTATGCGTTTTCAACGTATTAAATTTTTTATATAGAATTAATAAAACTTAGAACGTGAGCCCTTTCGGTCTCTTCTCCGGTTAACTTGAATATTTGCAAGTCAAAATTGCCTAATTCGGAAATTGGTTGAAACCATACGATAATTAATAAAAAATATGAGGCGTGGACTAAAGAACGATTATTTTACGGACAGAGACCCGGGAAAAGTAAAATTAAATAAAACATCAATTACATTACACAAAAGAAGATAAATATAGCCAATTAAAAAATAATAATTATAAAGCCATTGTACCAAAAGGAAAAAGGATTGAACCTAAGCTGTTGAAGGGAGTTTTTCTCCCTTCAAGACTAAATATAATTTTTATTTACTTAAAATTATTCCTGTCGGTAACAGGAATGTAACCATTTCATGGAGTGTGTACCAAATAGTTCTTTACGATCAATAGTTTAGTAGTATAAATTGACGTAGGCATCCTTTGGCTAAATATCTTTTAAATAAGTATTATCTGATAGGAAATGTAATTTCGTTTATAAAAAATTTCGCATATTTTTTAGACAAACTATCACATACAGATATTAATACTAACAAATTTCTGCTAAGTTTTGATGTTGCTAGTTGATTCATGACTTGACAAAACTTTAAATATAATTCATTCCAATATATTCCTGGGTTTCAGTCAATTTTACTGTTTATTATTTTAAATGTTACAAAAACGTTTCGGTGTCTTTCTCCACCATCATCAGTTTGTCTAAAATATACATTTACAGTCATCATCAATTCAAATAAAAAACTCTAACCAAATTTCACACATTAAAATACAATTACATACATATTAAAATGTATATTAAGAACATTGGCTTTCAGGTGATGAGTCAGGACAAACATATCCGGGAAAAGACTAGAATCTATTGTCTAGAGATTCAAACCTCAACCTCAACTTACGTGTATAGTTCCTAACATGGCAACACTCAACTGGTTACTGAATTTTCCATATTTTATTCGATATCAGGCGATATTTAAATATAATGAAACACAAATAAAAAAATAACGTAAATTCCAAATAACGAACAAAATTAAGTATAAACACAATTACTGAACTCTTAACAATATGTGTAAAATGAACTTAAGTTTCAATATAATAATGTTTTTGATAAACCAAAGCTTGTAATAGTGATAGAGCCCCGCATATCAGCATTTTAACAATATTGTTATGAAACATTTTGAATCAAATATTGTTATAATAAAATAAATAGTAATTTGGCAGAGGTAAGTATGTCGTTGATGTATTTTCTATTTAAAGTCGTGGTGAACAAACATCTAAATTTTGATTATACATCTACGAAAAAGAACCAACAACTAAATTCACAATTGAGAAACAACAAACTGGCCAAATTGCCTTTCTAGATATACTAATAAGGAATGAAACTTAAGATTGAAAAGTCCTTATAACAAAGCAAATATATTCTGTAATGAGTTTAATTTCAATAAAGAAAAGCCACTCGAAGGAAGTTTTAAAATTCTATAATTAAATAATAATTATGCAAAATTACTTCAACAAAATTGAACATTCAGAAATCAGATAAAAGGCAATAAACTGCATAATAAACCGTTTTTTCATTCCAGGACTTTCAGATAAAACTTGATAAATGTAAGAATTATCTTTAAAACATAAGATACTATTAGAAACTAACTCGCTAAAACCAAACCATACGATAAGATTGAAAATACGAGTACAAGAAAACGGAATTCGTAAACTTTCTTGTGGATGTAATAATGTAATGTAAAGATACTATTGCGGCGTAAATTACAATAATAAATCGTGACATTAGATCTTCTGCAACAGAATTTAAATAATGTTCATGTGTAAGGCTTGAGATTCGGCTTTTACAACCACATGATCAAAACGCAATATAACACATGTTTAACCAAAAATAAATACGATAAAAAATGTGGGAACAAATTCTATTTTCAAATTGAAACATACTTCAACGAGTATTTTATTGTTTGAGCAGAATGTATAAAGCATATGAGCCCACTTTTAGGTCAGATGTTTTTATTTAAATGCGAAAATCAGGTCAAAGTGTCAGCAGCTCTGAAGCCATAAAATCAAGCCATTTTTCAGATACAGTTTAATATGATTTTTGCGGCAGAAAATAGGAAGGTTAGTGAAACAAAGCCTTGTATTTTAGCAAATACAAACACAGTTGGAGTTCTGATTTTATTTTTAATCATTGAGAATAATTGACTTAGTAATTCCTTGAGTACTTACATATCATGTAAAGTTTTCTTTGCTGAAATTTATGAAATTTGTAACTAATGAGCAAATGCACTTACCTAGTAATAGTCCATTGGCAATTCCAAATAAATATCCAGAGGCTAAAACTAAAACTATGTATCCTACACTGATAGGAAGGGCAACTATCACAAAAAGTACGCAAATTGTAGCTGCTATAACGATACCGTCTTGCTTTTCGAGCCACAGTAAAACAAACTTAATGTAGGCCTTGCAGAGCACCAGAGCAAATCCTATAACAACTAGAGTGGACAATATTGCCAAGATTCGTCCTATAGAGAGGAAATAGAGCGATGAACGAAATCTGAAACATCTTTGCCTAGACGTCTCGAATGAGTTATCATAGTTTTCAATGGGAACGTTCATGGTTTTCCGTATCAACTGCTTCTTAAATACACCACAGGCCTATTTCTTTTTACACATACTTGACTACTGCACTGAATCGCGGTTATTTATGACCAGAATAATAAATTTGTATTTCACAGCTTCATCGAACGTTTCGTAAACAAACCACATAACCTAAGTTTTCGTTTGGATTCAGTTGATACGGAGTGGTTCTTGTATTTTACACATTTTTCTATCTAAAATCACATTGCAGTAAATGTTTACGTATTCATTAGTGTTAAAGGAAATATCTCTCTTTATATATTTTTAATTGATTAACTGGCATTAATTAATGTCAATAAAGTAATGCGAATCATTGACGTACACAATGTTGATAACCGAGGTAACAATGTTCAGAGGTGTTCTGTGGTTGACAATTTTATTTTATCTTCATATACAGGGTGATTTAAAATTGCCGGTAGCAGTTAAGTTGATTCATCCATGTTATCAGGTCTGTTCGGGGTGCAGTTGAAACCATCGGCAATAGACATGGGTAACACTGAGTTAAATGCCAGTGTCACAGCGCATCTGTATACATCGGCATACAAACCGTAATTGACAAGCTAGATTTAGAAATGAAGTTTTGGCTCCACCTATGTTCGAAGTGCGAAACTTGAAACGTTTGGAATGATAGCATTTTATCCAATAATTGTTTTCTGATTATTGTATTCACAAGTTTTATCAGGAAGAAAACTGCAAGTTGCGCATACTGTTATCAGCCTGATAAATATATCATGTCAATAAAAGAAAACGAATGTTTTCTGCAACACGGACGGGCATGGTCGTGCCATCTAAAACCACACCGAAAAACGTAGAACAGCATCTCAGTTTATCCGCATTCAGTTACAGTTTTTAGGGGAATGCGCTGTGAAAGCGCCATTGAAGCAGATTCAACTCAGTGTTACCCATGCCTAGTCGGCAACTGTCTGACGCAAGCGAAGTACGTTTGTACGCAGCGCAGTACGTTTTGTGTCGGAAAGTTGCTGACGGTTTCCAACTGCTCCCCGAACAGACTTATTAGCTCTTGAAGATACCTTTTCAGTAATTTTTTAGGAGCCATCCCCCTCGCGTTCGAGGTTAAAAACGCCATATTAACTCAATTTACAAGCACTTTGGTTACTTATACAAGGTGTCCCACAACTAATGTTCAATTTTTAATGGCCGATACCTGTGGAAAAATAACACGATTAAGCACAAGGTTCCGTCGAAGAAAAGTCAACAGAAACAGATATACGGGGGGTCAACATTATTTTCTTTAAATGGTCATTTTCAAATAACCCATGAACAAATTGGAGTTTTTTTAAATTAAAATTAGCTATTCAGGGGTTTTCGACAATTTAATTACCAACTCAGTTTTAAGCCAGCTCATAGAAGGCGTAATATGCAGCAAATGATTCGCTTTAAAATCGCCTCAACTTTTTGTCATGTTGCCAAGTGACAACTAGCGTCCAAAAATATATTTTCTAATATTCTCTGAACAAAAACCTAGTTGGTATTCCTAACTAACGGTTTTCGCTATATTTTCAATTAAAGAATTCGGTGCGATACATTTAATTTTATACAGGGTGATTCGAAATTGGCGTCATTTCTTTGGGGGTGATGGCTGGGGGTATTTAGGGACTACAGGAAAATTAGTAAAAAAAATTAATTCCTATTAAAAACTGAGATATTTGCAAAAAACTATATCAGATGGACGGCAACAATGTTTTTCAAGTTAATCTGCCTCATTAACATTACTTAAATACCTACCTGTTGCTTCTTAAATATCAAAAGATCAAATAACTATAGATGAAGACAGAAAGTGAAAGTGACAATGAGATAAGTTAGACTAACCGGCTTATCGAATGTCAACAAATACCTCCTATGAAAGTTTATGGCTACTGATCTATTTATAATTAATGATTTGAAATGTGGACAACTCACAAGAGGTGTTCGAAGTTCTGCTCGTTTAACTCCAAACATGTTTGTACCCACTTTATTGCGCACTCTTCGCAGCATTCTGCGCGCACACTTTGAGCAGCTTCTCGTATTCAGTTTAATAACTCCTGCTCAATTTGTACCGGTGTCCTGTGTATCTTACATACACGGTAGGGATGTAGCCATTCCTCGATAATTATCCGGTGCTTAGTTGCCTGGGAAAGTGTCAGTTGTTGTGCAGTGTTCCCAGTACTTCTGGAAGGTTCTACTGCAATTATCTCTAATATCTGTTCCTCTATGTCTGAAGCGCGACCACCTTTTGGTCGTCCACTATCTGTCTCAATTTCTAGAGCCAATCGTCCAGTGTCTCTAGCCCTTTGTTGGCATAAGTGGCATTTTGCGAAAGAAGCTTCAAACTAAGTCACCATTTGACAAATGCTTGTTATTCTTGACAAAAGCTATCTACCTGTAACCACCTGACATGACGAAAAAACATCGTTGCCGCTTTGAATTTTCATCAAAAAGTTGTAGGAAAATATTTTTTTAACATAAAAAATGTTCATAATTTTAAGTAGAGATGGAATTTTTTCTTTTCGAATGCTTAAGTATTTCAATAAGGTACCAATCAAACATGGGAACATTTCAAAATAGTACTTAATAATACAGTTGAAATTCGATTTTCAACTGTTAATATTTTCTAGACATTTTCGAAAAAAAAATTTAATAAATGGAATGGCGGCAATTTTGAATCACCCTGTAGGCAGGTATGTGAAAAAGTTAACTTAGCAGGCTGTTATGCCTTCTAATTATTAGTTTGACATTTGACAGTAATGACATGCTTTGTCTTGGGGCTCATCTTTTACCACCCAATTTATAATACAAATGGAAAATTGTATTTAGGTTTTCTGCAAAATAAATGTAAGTACCTACAAACATGTGTACAAGTACCTACTTGATTATTGATATTCATGCAGGATGAAGTCCCAGCATAGTTTTCGCTGCAAAATTTTCAAAACATTGTATTCGTCGGGGAAGTTAAATAGGTATCATAGCCCGCACGAAGTCAGGATCTTAATCCTCTAGATTTGTGTCTATGGGGATATTTGGAATGTTTAGTGTATGAAGAAAGAATAGATATCTTAGACTGACCTAGACGAATTATTATTAAAAATTCATAATGATCTGGAGACATTGCGGAATAAACACCAAATTTTTTTTATTATAAGATCATTTAATGAACGTTGGATTAAATGTATTGAAGTTAATGGACGTCATGTTGTCATTTGATCAAAAAAATAAATAAATAAATAAAAATTAATAAAAATAAAAAAAATAATAAAATAAAATGTGTCACCTTCAAAAACCCCTGAATACGTAATTTTAGTAAAAAACTCCAAATTGTTCGTGAGTTATTTGGCAAAAATAACTTTGACCCTCTGTCTTTCCGTATTCTTTTGACCCCAGAAATCCATCGTTAAATTTTTTACCGTCACTTTTGGGACACCCTGTATATTAATCCTTAAAACCGCCGTAAAAGTAACGGTCTAAACCTTACCTTTATTTTCACCTGTCTCAAATGCAAACATATTTGCATACACATTGCAAATTTATGACATTTTTTAACATTGTATTATATTAAATAAATTGTATTTTTTAATGTTCTAATCGCATGTTTCTTTCAATATTGAAACTTGATGTTGGCACCTGTTCATTCGATGAGCATCGCTGGAAATCTGTTTATTTTCATTTGCAGGTTGTTCTCGATGTATTCGATCGCTGCATTCATTAAAAACTCATTAAAACGCCCATTCTTTGAATTTGTATCTTTTAAATGGCATAATGGTAGATATCTTGCACTCTAAATCGTTGCGAGACTACCGGCATAAGCCGGTAGTATTAAATTAATATTAAATAGTATTAAATTAATATTAAATTAAATATTAAACAATTAACAAATATGTATAAACGACACACACCAACATATCTACTACACACCATAAAGAACTTACTAGAAAACAGACAACTACAAGTACGAATTGACAAAACACTGTCATTTTCTTTTTCCCCTGAACAAGGGCTCCCTCAAGGATCCCCGCTCTCACCGTTTCTCTACAATATATACTGCCATGACATATACAATTACAACTTACCAGACAAAAATCAAATCGACAGATCGGCATACATATTACAATACGCAGACGACACGGCACTTATTGTACATTGACAAAACTACTGAGAGAGCAGCTCAAAGACTCCAAACACTAACAAACAACACAATGACATGGTTTTATAAATGGAGACTAACACCAAACGCGTCAATAAACCAACTTCTGCTCACAAACCACAGACTCAACGCTGACTCCCCTACAATAACTGCAGACGGCCAAACGACACAACCAAAAAACGACGTAAAATACCTTGGAATCACAATTGACCACAAACTTAAATTCACTAAACACATACGAAACATCAGGGCAGAAACAATAGAGAGAACAAAACACTTCCGATCACTAACCTACAAATACAGAGGAATTAGCACAAACACCGCCACCAAAATATATAAAGCTATTTGTAGACCCTTGCTAGACTATGGACTTATACTTATGACCAACGGAACAGAAAGGACAAAACGTTATATACAAACAACAGAACAAATTGCACTAAGACTAATAACACGAATAAGACACCCCCAAAACCCACTACACAACCCCTCCACCCAACTACTATACGAACGCACAAACATGACAAAGATTTCGGAAAGACTCTTACATTTACAGACAAAATGGACAAACAACCCCTACAACTGGACCATACTGAATCCCCTTTGTCTTACAAGACCAACCAGACAATCCCGCTTCCGTTTCCCTACATCAACGCTACTCGAACACTTACAAACGCAACTGACTACTGGACAATAAAATAATTTTTTCTTGTCATTAGAATTGGAAAGTTTATTTAATAAGATTGTTAACCTAAAATAAGATAATTTTCATATTTGTTTTTTATTTAGATTAAGACTACATGTATTAAACAAGGGCAGAAAGACCGATAGGTCGATAGCCTTTTTTTAGAAATAAAGATGTTTACTACTACTACTATGTATAAACGTATTTCTTTAATTGATAAACTGTAATGAGTTTACCCAGCATCTTTATAGTTAAGAATTTATTACAAATTATAATAAATAATAATATATTTTCAAGCGAAAGTGAGCTCATGTGTCCCTTTCCAATTTATTTGTTTTACTTTTTCAAACATCATATCAATCAGTGGTGGGAAAAAAGTAACTAATCGTTACTCGAGTACTCGTTACTCGTAACCAAGCTATCAAACGAGTATTCAAGTAATCCTTCTCGGAAAATCAAGTTCTTATTCCTACCCTTCGAGTCCGCATCCGCAGACGTTACTACTCGTACTCGCTCAGACTAACTAGTAACTAGAAGTAACTGGTAGCTGGTCAGTCAGTCAGTACCGAAGACCGATACCGATACGGATGGATACCGATTACCGACAGCCGCGTTTGATTTTCAACGTCGGTCGTTCGTAATCATTAAAAACTGCGTTTCTCATTGCCGCTTGGTAATCTTGAATTATGCTTTTACATTTACATTTATAACATGAAATGTAACATGATAATTGTAACTTTTGTTAAAAGACGTTTTTTAAAATTGATAATTGTCGCACTGTATTACTACTGGGCCACAATTTATTTATTGATGTGTGGCATCTGGCTTCCCAGAGTTAAGTAACTTGCTTTCCAAAATTGTTTAAAAAATTTATTTAGAAACTGCAAGTTTTAATAACCGTGGGAGTTCTAAATGACTGTGTACATATACAATAACAATAGAGAGACTATAGAGAATCAATTAACAACTGACTTAAAAAGGGCTAAAAATGGTCTGTTTATCCACTCTTGGACGTAAATAAATCTATTAGGGGATAACATATCATGAATTCAAGGGTCCATATGGTTTATATGACTAAAGTGTGCAACAAATCTGAAGGGCACCAATAAAATACCAATATCGGTCCTCGACTTTCGTAAGACTAACGACTAGATCGAGTACTTGAATAACTGATCCTAAGTATCATTCAATCGACTCTTCTCATATAGCGATTATTGGTTAAACACATTTTCTTACATATTTTGTGGACTGTCTGTAACACTTATTTCAATGCAGCAATTAAATATGTCTGCATAATTTGTCAGATTCGTTCGTAATTTTTCAAGGAGCATTTATCGGCGCCTTTGATGAGGTTTATATCTAAGAGCGTTAATTTTAGGGATCACCTTTTTAACAAACGCAATTGTTCAAATTTGTTCATATACACGGTAACCGTTCACAGGCGAATAATGAATCTTAAAGCTACTGACTTATAGATCTACTTCGTATAGGGCGTTAGTTTATACTTGTCACAGATAACATCAACTACTTTGAAAAAACATATAATTACACCTACAATACACTTACTTTACAACTAACAATATTAAATTTATGTCAGTTCGTCAGGTGGTCGATCGAGATAATACATCTGAAACCAATTTAGAAAAAGTAATTGAGTAACCAGTTCAACAAGAAAAGGGATATGATTGATAATTATAAAAACTTGTAAACATATCAGGTTCAGCTACAAGCATCAAACGTGCCTCAATCCAGACTCAATCCAGAGTCCCCACTTGGAGCCAACAGTTATCTACTCATAATTCTTATGGAAACTTTAATTGATGATCTCTTTCACTATCTCTGAACCCCGCAAGACTACAACCGAAGTTGCATCCTGCCACCGCTAATCCTGAGTTGTTAAGAGATATTAAGGGAACAGCGCACGAAATACCTCCTCAGGAAAAGCCTCCAACCACCGCTACTCCTGAGTTGTTAAGAGGTATTAAGGGAACAGCGCACGAAATACCTCCTCAGGAGAGCCTTACTAGTCATCGGCGTTTATCATGATAAATAGTCTCAACATTGGCCATACTAAGTACTGCTGGAATCAGCACACAGCCAGCACTCGCCTCTAGCGTTCTCTCTCTCAACGGGTTCAGAGCCCAGGTACTGCGGGAACAACGCGCAAACAGTACCCGTCCCTAACATAATTACTCAAACTGACTAAATAGATTACAACTTAACGAGCTGCACTCGTTTCCTTTTTATGGTTTTATACGAAGCGTTAACAGTATCTAACTTTAAATGGATATTGAAGAGAAACAGTTAAATATTAAGAAAGGTAAATAAATATAAAAGAAAGACAGAATGAATATTGAACTATAGTTGAAGAGGTTACTATCTTTAATGTTTAACCAATAGTAAATATGCTGAAGAGGCTACTCTGTAAAAAGCACTCACTACTTAACATTATCGTTAATGGTTCACCAAATAGAAACATGCTGAAGAGGCTACTCTGTGAGAAACACTCACTACTTAACATTATCGTTAATGGTTCACCAAATAGAAGTATGCTGAAGAGGCTACTCTGTGAGGAACACTCACCTGGTAAATAATTTACACTATCACGGACTGGCACTATCAATGTTGGTGAAAGTGGTACTGATTTTAAGCAGGGACTAATTGCATTACGAATAATGTTTCCCTTATTTATAACAATGTTCCCACCCCCAGATTGGGTGGAGTTTGGGTCAAGTTTGCTCCCGGATTCGAGTATTGGGAGGAGTTAGGTTTTGAGTTCGCCCTTCGATTCTAGACATCTGGGAAAGTTGTCTCGGAACTAATAAACAAAGCCATCCTTGTGACTTACCGACAAAGACTGCGGGTGGTAGCTAATAAGGCCCTCTTCAAAAAATTGCCCATTGTCATGTTAGCCAGGTTTGTATTGTTAACGTATAAATGAATGAATGAATGAGACGAACTGACTAAATGCGACTTCTGCTGGCCATCTGGGCACCCTCTCAGAATTTATTAGGTCCTGTGTCTACTTACGTCTTACATTCGTGATCGATCTTCTGGAAAATTTATTCATTGACCTCTCATCCAACTAGCATGAGAGGTACCTACATATATCCAAACATATAATAGCTAAATAGAAACAATTTAAAAACGACTTATAAAAATAAAAGACATTATATTTTCTAAATATTTAATTCATAAGGAAAAGTTAATCATTTAACAAATACGTAAAATTCATCAATTTTTGATATGTGTTGACAAAATATAGGTTATCGATACTACCGAAAAAAATAGTTTTGTTTATTTACATCAGTTAGTAAAAACATTATCTTATTAAATGCTAGACAATAAAAATGCCACGTTTCCTTTCGTTTAGAGAGCAACATCAACCTGGTTCTAAGGCTCGTTTAACAAACATTAATGACTAAAATTAATCTGTTTTCGGGATTGAATTATGATTTTTTATCGGTTGCGTATTTTTATTTGATTAAACATTTCTTTCTGCATTTAATAATCCGCTGTTGAATGTTGCCTGGTAAATGTTATCGACAATTCTACCACATTGCCTAACAGTGCCTTATTATTATAACCTATTGCTATTATTAATAGTACATATATTTATAATATTTGGTTAGTATTATCAAAACTATCTTTGATTAATGTAAATGTTCATTTCATTAAGTAGAACATTAATGTTAATTGCTGTTTGATATCAACATATTGTGATACCTAACCGTTGTTGGTTTATAACGTACAAGTTTGATGTAATATAACAAAAAAACTTAGTACATTTTTAGTTAGTGCAACTTTTATTATATCAACACACGTGTTCAAACAACTTAGTTAATTTATTAAAAAACAAGTAAATATAAAAGTAGAAAAAACTTTAATTATGTGGAAACAACGTAATGCAGTTACCTCTTTGTGTCTAAGACTTCAGATCAGAGTAACTAAAACTTTTCCGCGATTTTTCAGTAATACATAAGTATACCAGGTGGGTCAAGAAAGTGGGTGTCCCAACATATAACGTGCATTTTGTAAAATGCAATCTTTTCCAAAACATAATATCAAATAAGGTTTTTCAATAAACCGAAAATCTTTATTAGCAATAGCCCATTAAGTAGATACAGAGTGTCCCACCTCAGTTATAAGTATGTGAACACCTTCAATATCAATTATGCAAATACGTTAGTTTTACTTTCAAAATACGAAGTTTATCAGAACATTTATCTCAGAAAAGTGTACACTTTTTCCTGTATACATTTGCCGTATGAATCCTCTTCATCAAATTCTTTAAACTACTCAAAAAAGCAGACGCACTGTATATATTAAGTTTTGAAGTAAACACTTTATAGTTAAAAAAATCGCCGTTTAACGGCAATATTAAAAAGTTGCTGGATACGAGGAACATGCTGCGGTAGTTAAAGTATATTGCACTCGTAACTCAAAATTGACACAAATTAAGCCTGATTAAAAAAACCTTTGTAATTAAGAACATACTCTAATAAATTAATCTTGACCAAATTTGTTAATTTCCTTTTATTAGTAAACTTGCAAATAATTTGCAGACATAAGTAATTCAGACTTTTAGACGAAAATAAAGGAAGTGCTGGTGTCTTTGCATGTTCTGTCCTCGCAAGTTCTATCGGGTTCTGCGCTAGCTCTCAGCCATTTTCCATGGCAATGCGGTGCCGATAAGGCGGACCATCTAGTGATACGTCCTTCAACTCCATGTCCTTGACATCTCCAACCAAGCTCTTCATGGAGGGCTTCGGATTCGCATCGCACGCACACTCGTTCACCTAGAATATAAAAAATTGTTTATAGAGGCTGTTCGGAAGCTAAGCCCACAACATAAACAGGACATTTTTGGGCCTCATTTTCATTCGGCATAAATCCTGTATCTAAATGCGCTTTCTATAGGAGAGATACGTCTTTAAAGATGACCCATTGATATTGGTCTTAATCGTCGTTTTGTTCTATATTCGGTCACAACAGAAATTTTTTATGCTTTTCGAGCAACTTGGAAAAGTAAAGTATTTTGAAATGTTGCAATTTAAGTATGTAAAATGAAATGGGAATATTTCAAACCAACTTTTCTCGCGTACAATATGTACTAGCCACTAGGGACCAGCAAACTTTTTACACCTATGTTATTATGGTGAAAGCAAATCAATCAAGCAACGGGGAACTCTAGAATTCTTATCACCAGGTAATATAAATAATGCCGCCTCTTTTTCCAAATTTCTCCTCATTTCGGCTAAATATCCTAAATGTATGGTCGCAGCTGCAGCCGTATGAAAGCCATTTTTTGTGTTTGCACTTGATCCATTTTTCCAAGTTTGCGATACGTTTAGTTTTCTATTGTACTTTTCCAATTACAGTAGCTGATAGTCTAGAACGCATTGTGATCCGATTGTGCACGATTCAAGAGGTTAAATTGTACCTTCATCTTCGGTAACGATGGTAATATGCCTACTTGCGTAAGAGATCTTTGCTTCATGTTTCGAATGCAAGTTGTTATTGCCAGAATACCCGCTTGGGGAGCGGTCGTAAGAGTACCTGGGCGTAAGATTATTCTATGCATAGATTTTCCTCTTTTGACTTCAATAACGCATTTCCTTCTTGTTGACTTTGTACCTTCCGGATGTCGTAAAAAGTACCCGGTAATAGTCGGTGGAATCGCTCTGCCATCCATCTCGCCCTCACCCAGAACATGAGAACTGAATAGTACCGAAGTGCCTACTGAATGTCTTGATTCTGGGTCAAGAAGAATCTTGACCTCCACACAAGAAGTTCGAGTCTCGGTAGACAGCTGCCCGTTCGTTGTTTAAGCGGAGACTAGAGTATCAGCTCTCCACTTTGCGAGATGCTATCTGGTTAACTTTGGCTCCAGTCGGCCGCACCACCATATTTGTGCCGTAAGGCTTTTCTTCCGCCTCCGCTACCACTTCTCGGGCCTGTCATTGTCTTCCTCGGGGGGGCGAGAGCATTACATGCGACGCACGAGAAGTTTCCATGTTTGTTGAAGGGAAAAACATGCTAGAATTAGCATGCACAAACTAATGAAAATTATGGCTGTTGCAACAGGACATGCACCCGAAGAAAATCTATTATCCGGATGGGTCTGTCCCATCAGCCCGCCTATGCAGAGTGCAAGTGCATGGCTGGATGCCACCACGGCGGTGAGGAAAGGGATTTAAAGAGTAAACTGCTAGACTGAAGTCCCACACAACCCAGAGCACCAGAACACTATCTCTGGGTGGTCCGTAAGAGAGCATTTCTCAAACCTCATCTATAACAAAAAACAAACAAAAGAAACAAATGTTATTGTTGTCACGTTTGGATAACAACTGATGAAAATTAATTTAAATTATTTGTAAACAATATTTCTTTGCCGACTTGCAGCAATGAATAGACTACCTACTTGAAACAAAGCCAAACATTCATGCCTATAACTAGGCTACTTTTATTAAGATCGCGTTTTTCATAGTTTCTAAACTGAAGAATCCGTTGGAAATCGTGCAAAACTGAATAAAAAACTTCAAGCCGGCACTCGGGAAACTACAAGGAGACACTTGGAAAAATAATTCGTTATTAGAAACGTCTGCATTGCAACTTTTCAAGTTAAATTAAACGTCTTGACTGTCTGCCTGCCAGTGAAGCAAAAATTAAAGCAGTTTTATAGGAATATCATGAGAAGTTAAGGAGCGCGCGTGTTGTTTCTAGATTGAATTAATGTTCTGCGTTTCAAAAACGTATTGAAATAGATAAGAAATCTGTTTGAGGAGCAGTGATTATGAATAAATATAAAATTGTGAACGAATGTCAATTTCACGTACAGAAAGGCCTTTCCAATATACAACTTAATGAAACTTGCATCCAGCTTAACGTTTTCATTGCGCCAAATCTGAATCACCGTATGTATTTACATACGGGGTGTGAATTTGAAAACTTCCCACCCTTAATACCTTTCTTGCAGTTAGAAATATGAAAAATCCGAAAGACACGTCAATTTTATTTGTAATTAATATTTTTAGCCTTCTTGTTTCAACCCCCTAGGAGGGGTGGGAGTCATCCTTATAATCTTAAATGGGAAGTGGAATAATATGAATAATCTTAAATGGGTCAAGTGGTACCCCCATTCCCAAGAAGAACAAATATTTAATTAAACTGTCTCCCTTACAAATAAAATTGAAGAGTCTTTCCGATTTTTCATATTTTTAACTGTAAGAGAGATATTAAGGATAGGAAGTTTTCAAATTGATACGCCGTATAATATATAATATCATACAAGTTTAACACTTTACAACCAGACAGTTTCTTCAGAATAAGTTATATTTTAATTTCAAATATAGCACTCTTTTAAAAAATATCGCTCTTTTCTACAGTCTCACTGTCTCGCTGTAGAAAAATAGACAAAAAATCTAGCAGATGATGAGCAAATGAAACAAGAAATCAAATAGATAAGAAAAACACACTGATTAAAAATAAAATAAAAAATTTATGAAATCTTTAAAAGATTGCATTAATTGCTATCGGCATATATGCTAAGTGGCACATCGTTTTAAAGGGCCTTCAATTTTATTTTCAGTGGGTTTCACTCGCTACGCCCATGGGTGGCACCGTTTCAAAATTAGCCAAAATACTCTTAAACTAATTCAAAAGAGAAGAATCCTCACTCGTGAATCGACCGAATATAGACAGCTTAATACAGAGATAACCCACCATATTCGAAGAGACATAAGAACGTACAACACCCAAACGATCAAGCAGGTTATAGAAGATAACTCGAATTTGAAGGTTTTAAAAAATTCGCTGTTTCGGGAAAAAGCTAAGATCTTCAAAATTTCAAACGAGAACGGAATAATAGTTAGAGACCAACAAGATATCAAGCACGTCATAGAGCAAACCAAATCCTAACACTGAGTCGATTACAATAAGAAACGTGAACTCCGAAGAAATTCCCGATATTAGTAGAATAGAAGAAATAAGCGCAGCATTAAAGCATATAAATTTAAACAGTGATTGGTAGATACTAATGAGAATAAAATAAAACTCAGACAGCAGTCATGATTATGTAAAATGTACATCCAAAAAAATAGCTAGAGCCGGCATAGAGAATGGAATATTTGCGGTTTCAGGGATAAAAATTAATGATTTGTAACGTGTCGTTAATTCAAACGGCAATGGTTTGTAAACGTTCTCATTGGTTGCTTTTTAATTGAATTTTGTTTGGGGAAATTGCGCTACTGAAATCTGCATGCAGTATTTTTCTTTTAAATGCCCATTTCGGAAATTCGACATAAATACCATAGACCCGTAAGTTTCGAAAAGTGTCGCAACCATCTGCTATCGAACCGATAAATTCCGAAGGTATATTTTTATTTCCTAATATATTGACGGAACGGGAAACGCGTTTTTTTCATAAAAATGCCAATAATACATCTCTCTCGTTTTACCGGGCACATTATCAGAGTAGACGAGGGTATTTGAATGCCGACGTACGAAGCGTGAGTCCTCGTTAAAAACGCTTTTAATAAATCAAGATAGACCAAAGATAAATTAATGTTAGAAGCTATGTGATTTGGTGCATTATTAAAGAATATTTCTGTTCTCTATAGGAAGTCTATTTTGTCTAATCACGGTGGAAAAGCACCGATCCGCTTTTATTTCTACACTTTTTGTCTGAGCGTTTTAGCTTAAACCAGTGAGCAGTGAACATAATAACACGGATTATCACAAAATAATCCGAGTGTCACCGAATATCACTACTAAATTTATTCGGCATTATTATTTGTGATATTAGTTTAAAAAACGTGGCAAATTAAGTACATGGAATTTTTCCTTAATTGTCTGAAATCAGCCGCTTAGTAAATTTTGAACAGAAGTTTCCAAAATTTTTGCCTCTTGATAAGATTCGGAATTTCAAGAGATAAATTATTCCCAATAATTGTCACGAATGCTATTTGTGTTTCCACGTTTGTCTCTATTCGGCCACGTTCAGCTTCGTGCTGAGATGGAGCAAATACGTTTTACTCCAATTACTCAAAAGAACATTATTTTATACTGAAGTTATGATGTTAGTGATCGTGATTCTAATTGGTAAAACATGTCTGTTTAGGTGCTTGAGTTTATTGAGCAATAGAAAGCGGCAGAAAATAAAACCTTATTTTATGAACTCAAGGAAAATAGTGTTTTATTTACTGCCGCTTTCCATTGACCGATATTCCAAGCACCTAAACAGACATCTTTTACGAATTATATTAAATATAATTTGTGCATTTCTAGTCTAAAATCATTTTTATAATTTAACTGTTTTCCTAAATTTATTTATAGCCAATTCTTTAATTGAATTTTAACTATTAATTATGTTAAATACTTTGAAGTTGAATAACTTGATTTTTAAATTAGGCTGTTTCAGAAAAACAAAATGAACAAAACGATGAAAACTTTGCTTTTTATTAGTAGTAGTAAACATCTTTATTTCTAAAAAAAGGCTATCGACCTATCGGTCTTTCTGCCCTTGTTTAATACATGTAGTCTTAATCTAAATAAAAAACAAAGATGAAAATTCTCTTATTCTAGGTTAACAATATTATTAAATAAAATTTCAGTGGCAAGAAGGAATTATTTTATTGTCCACTAGTCAGTTGCGTTTGTAAGTGTTCGAGTAGCGTTAATGTAGGGAAACGGAAGCGGGATTGTCTGGTTGGTCTTGTAAGACAAAGGGGATTCAGTATGGTCCAGTTGTAGGGGTTGTTTGTCCATTTTGTCTGTAGATGTATGAGTCTTCCCGAAATCTTTGTCATGTTTGTGCGTTCGTATAGTAGTTGGGTGGGGGGGGGGGTTGTGTAGTGGGTTTTGGGGGTGGCTTATTCGTGTTATTAGTCTTAGTGCAATTTGTTCTGTTGTTTGTATATAACGTTTTGTCCTTTCTGTTCCGTTGGTCATGAGTATATGTCCATAGTCTAGGAAGGGTCTACAAATAGCTTTATATATTTTGGTGGCGGTATTTGTGCTAATTCCTCTGTCTTTGTAGGTTAGTGATCGGAAGTGTTTTGTTCTCTTTATTGTTTCTGCCCTGATGTTTCGTATGTGTTTAGTGAATTTAAGTTTGTGGTCAATTGTGATTCCAAGGTATTTTACGTCGTTTTTTGGTTGTGTCGTTTGGCCGTCTGCAGTTATTGTAGGGGAGTCAGCGTTGAGTCTGTGGTTTGTGAGCAGAAGTTGGTTTTTTTGACGCGTTTGGTGTTAGTCTCCATTTATAAAAGCCATGTCATTGTGTTGTTTGTTAGTGTTTGGAGTCTTTGAGCTGCTCTCTCAGTAGTTTTGTCATGTACAATAAGTGCCGTGTCGTCTGCGTATTGTAATATGTATGCCGATCTGTCGATTTGATTTTTGTCTGGTAAGTTGTAATTGTATATGTCATGGCAGTATATATTGTAGAGAAACGGTGAGAGCGGGGATCCTTGAGGGAGCCCTTGTTCAGGGGAAAAAGAAAATGACAGTGTTTTGTCAATTCGTACTTGTAGTTGTCTGTTTTCTAGTAAGTTCTTTATGGTGTGTAGTAGATATGTTGGTGTGTGTAGTTTGTATAGTTTGTATAGTAAGCCTCTATGCCAGACACTATCAAAAGCCTTGTTAATGTCCATAAACAGGCAATGCTGTCTTTCTGTCAGTTAGGTGGGTAGTTTGTATATTGTTGGCCAAAATAAAGAGCGGATGTAACGGTCGAGTGATGCTGTTTGAAACCAAATTGGTAGGTAGGTATATACTTTTCCAATCACTTTGTCAATGCCGCTGCTTCATTATGTATTCAAAAATCTTGCCTAGTACTGGAAGTAGTGTAATTGGTCTGTAGTTGCTCGGTTGTGTATTGTCCAGTCCATTTTTGGGTATAGGGATTATTAAGCCGTTTTTCCATGTTTCTGGGATTCTGCCCATTTGTGATGCAGTTGTTCATTCAGTTAGGATCAGTTTGTGTGTTTCTTGAGTTAGGCTTTTCAGGACTTTGCCTTAATTTTATCCTTCCCCGGTGCAGTGTTCTTGATGTGCGCTAGGGCTTCATCGTACTCTATGTCTGTGATCAGTGTGCAGGCATAGTTTGGTGAGTTGTTAAAATAGTTCAAGTACCAGTCGTTGATCAAGTTCCAGTTGTCATTGTCGATATGCTGAAGGTCCTTTGATAGTGTCTGGCGAATGCGTCCGCTTTCTCTTTGTCTGTGTAGCGTTCTAGTCCGTTTTCGTCAATTGTGTCAGTAGTGCCAGTCTTCCTGTATTGCGCCAGTTTCTTAATTTTTCGCCAGTATGTTTTGCCTTTGTCCTTCTGTATTTCTTTACATGTTTCTAGCCATTTGTCTTGTCGGTATTGTCCAATCAGAGTTTTAATGTTTCTGTTAAGTTGGTTCATTGTCTTTTTAGGTCGTTATTTTGAGTGTTTGTATATAGTCTGTACAGTTCTCTCTTATGTTTTATTAGTCTCAGTATGTATTTGGGTAGTGTATGTCGGTAGAAAGCATTTTTTATTTCCGGGCTAAATTTTCCTATGGCTAGTGAAAGTTGTTGTATGGTTTCTATTGAAATGGGGTGTGCTCATTTTTATAATTTAACTGTTTTCCTAAATTTATTTATAGCCAATTCTTTAATTGAATTTTAACTATTAATTATGTTAAATACTTTGAAGGTGAATAACTTGATTTTTAAATTAGGCTGTTTCAGAAAAACAAAATGAACAAAACGATGAAAACTTTGCTTTTTATTAGTAGTAGTAAACATCTTTATTTCTAAAAAAAGGCTATCGACCTATCGGTCTTTCTGCCCTTGTTTAATACATGTAGTCTTAATCTAAATAAAAAACAAAGATGAAAATTTTCTTATTCTGGGTTAACAATTTGATTAAATAAACTTTCTAATTCTAATGACAAGAAAAAATTATTTTATTGTCCAGTAGTCAGTTGCGTTTGTAAGTGTTCGAGTAGTGTTGATGTAGGGAAACGGAAGCGGGATTGTCTTATTCGTGTTATTAGTCTTAGTGCAATTTGTTCTGTTGTTTGTATATAACGTTTTGTCCTTTCTGTTCCGTTGGTCATGAGTATATGTCCATAGTCTAGCAAGGGTCTACAAATAGCTTTACATATTTTGGTGGCGGTGTTTGTGCTAATTCCTCTGTCTTTGTAGGTTAGTGATGGGAAGTGTTTTGTATTCTTTATTGTTTCTGCCCTGATGTTTCGTATGTGTTTAGTGAATTTAAGTTTGTGGTCAATTGTGAATCCAAGGTATTTTACATCGTTTTTTGGTTGTGTCGTTTGGCCGTCTGCAGTTTTTGTAGGGGAGTCAGCGTTGAGTCTGTGGTTTGTGAGCAGAAGTTGGTTTTTTGACGCGTTTGGTGTTAGTCTCCATTTATAAAACCATGTCATTGTGTTGTTTGTTAGTGTTTGGAGTCTTTGAGCTGCTCTCTCAGTAGTTTTGTCATGTACAATAAGTGCCGTGTCGTCTGCGTATTGTAATATGTATGCCGATCTGTCGATTTGATTTTTGTCTGGTAAGTTGTAATTGTATATGTCATGGCAGTATATATTGTAGAGAAACGGTGAGAACGGGGATCCTTGAGGGAGGCCTTGTTCAGGGGAAAAAGAAAATGACAGTGTTTTGTCAATTCGTACTTGTAGTTGTCTGTTTTCTAGTAAGTTCTTTATGGTGTGTAGTAGATATGTTGGTGTGTGTAGTTTGTATAGTTTGCATAGTAAGCCTCTATGCCAGACACTATCAAAAGCTTTGTTAATGTCCAAGCTGTCTTTCTGTCAGTTAGGTGGGTTGTTTGTATATTGTTAGTCAGAGTGAAGAGTAGGTGAATAGTTCGAGTGCTGATGTTTGAATCCGAACTGATACGATGGTACGTACTTTCCGACCAGTTTTCCCAGTCGCTGTAAAGGAGAGATTTACTCAGAAATTCAGCAAAACTATTTCATCCTAATAAATAACCCTGTATAGCATATGTTGCAGATATTTACTATCTATACGTAGGTATATGTATGTTCGGTTAATGTTGTGTTTCAATATTTCATATAGAGTTAAATCCATATTTACTTATAGTGTGGAATAATAAATGAGGAAAAAAGCACTCGGCTCTAATTTAAACCATATTAAAAATATTCTGCAATACAGACAATGAAGCTTGATGCCCGGTCTTTTATTATGAGCTTAAATGAAGCAGTCTGGAAATTTTTGAGCTGACAGCCAATTGAAAAGTGATGAAAACGACAGCGCCCGATTTAAAATGCATGATATGATATGATACTGGCATTTGAAAGCCTATATATTTGAAAAAGATTGAAAAGTTGGCAAAAGCTTTTCAATTGGCGTGTGATCTGAAAGATCGTAATAGGAAGTTTTCCTTTTTATTTTTGTCAGCTGCATATTTGTAAACTTTTCTAAGAATGATCGAGCGATTTCATGTGCAAACAAATTTGAAACTTTTCCAACTTTTAGATTTTCTGTAATAACCGTTCAATTTAAAAACATTTTAGATCGCTTCCGTTAAGTAATCTAATTTAAACAATGTTCTTACGGCATACTCATTTGTATAAAGCTGAAAATGTATCTTGAAGGTGAAACATATTCAATTAAATCAGATGTCGATATAAGGGAGATCTAAAATTGGCGTGATTCCTCTGGGGCTTATAGAAGGATCCAAGGTAGGGATTATAGAAAAAGAAACAGAACTCATTCTTGAAATAATATTGAAATTTTGCTCTGTGTTAAATGATAAGTATGAAATATTGAACTATTAGAAAATCTTCCATTTCAGCTAGATATGTTATCACCAGCTAAAATCATGGTACTTTATCAGTTAGTAAACGATAAACCATGCATTTTTCTAGACGAACCTCTCACCTCTCTAGACGAACATGAAAAATGATAGATATCTTAATCAATACACCGGATTTTCTGAGGAAATTGAGGAACACTGTACTATCAATTCTGTTCAATCTAGAAACAACACGCGCGCTCCTTAACTTCTCATGATATTCCTATAAAACTGCTTGTTATATAGGATGAGCGGGCATTTGCACTACTTATAGTGTGCTAATCAATCTTAAGATATCGTCCTTATTCGTGTTGATGTTAGAGTTGAAATATTATCTGATATTTAGCTCTACGAATGGAGCCACAACTAAAGAAAATCTGTGGAAGCTGAGTGCAAGCACACATTTTGATAATGAAGAAAAGCTGCTTAAAAGCACGTGACTCGCCTTGCTTCTTTGTGTTCTATTTGGATTGACTTCCAAATTCAAGAACCAGATTCCGAATATTTACTGCGTCAGTTAACTGGATCAATGACTGGACCTTCAGCTCTTCCACAAAAATGTAGCACATCTATTCAAGACCATACCAAATCAACCCGCTATTACTATCAGCAAAAATCGATTTTTGCGGTAAATTTAAGACTGACATTGCATCAATACATATTAATAGTTTGGTATTTGAACTGCCCATAGCGTTTTGAAGATATGAAGACAGAGTGAACGCTGCCAACTAAGCCACAGTAACTTTCACAAAACTAATGCTAAATTACTTCACCTCGTAGCGTTTGCTCATTTAAAGGGGGAACTGAAGAAATGCTTAAATTATATTAAAACAGTCTAAGATTTGCATTATTACCTTCCTTCAGAGCTTTGTAGTTTCCCTCTTTCCTGCAGGCTTTGGACGCTTTTAATATTTCGAATTCCACGCAATATCTGAAAATGAAAGCACTCTCATTAATAAAGCTCTACGGACATTTGCAATTTTGAAATTTCAGTATTATTTATAACTGTTCAAAACTGAAGTGATTGCATTTCAGCTGAAATCACAGCTACCCCTAAATAGTATGAAAATATCTTTAATCTAAATTGTATCTATGCATTGCGGTTATTAATAATAAAACAATTATTGGCAGAATAATGATTTACCAATCCCTATCGGAGTTTAGTCCCATCGTAATATTCAGGGATGTAATAAAGTTTGATAAATTTCCGTCGGTAATCGAATTATTATTTTAACTCTATTAGCATAAATTATTATGAAATGTAGAATTGCAGCTCTTGTCTGGAATAATGAATGCTCATGTTTTGTAACGGACATTTATGATTTATTTTGGTGGTTGGATTTATTTGGTCCCTCAAACCAACCAACTAGGTGGATTGATCATTTATATAATTATAATTAACAATCTATTGTTTGAAAATACAATTCTTCAGATCAATCCATTCTATGCGATTTAATTTTTAGTTTGATATAATTGGCTAATGATGGAAATTACTCCCGAAGCGAAATTGAAAATTAATTATAACGTATTTAAATTGGTATAGAAGACTAATTATCGGGGGAGTGGAACTGAAATGCGTATTACCCAAAATGTGATTATGATGATGATGCCGGTTATTATCAAAAAGAAAACTGGTGAGAAAGAAAATGAAGTTTGGTGAGTTGCAGTGAAAACTACGGTAAAAAGATGATCTGGAATCTGATAAAGAGACAAATCTGCTACTTGCATCTTTAAGAGTATTATCATTTAATATGTGTTATGGTTTACATGTGTTCATTGACGAGCTGGTCAAATAAAATTTAAAAAATTCTTAAAGGATTGAACATTAAATGTGTGGAATCTTAAAGTAGGACACAAGAGAAATTAAAACTACCCACTAAAACTACTACTACTAAAAAAAAACTATGACTAAAAATATAAAACTGTCTATTTAATA
Organism: Dendroctonus valens; assembly: GCA_024550625.1. NCBI lineage: Eukaryota > Metazoa > Arthropoda > Insecta > Coleoptera > Curculionidae > Dendroctonus > Dendroctonus valens. The sequence continues at coordinate 985,323 of JAJTJO010000717.1, read as the reverse complement.
AATGGTAAACGTAGTTACATTATTGATAGAGAGAGAGAGAGAGAGAGAGAAGTATTATTGATATGATATACACTTAGAATGTTAAATGGGAATGGGGGTCAAGTGGCACCCCCTTGAAGAACTTCAGAAGAACAAGTTGAAACAAGAAGGCTAAAAATATTTATTTAAAGTGTCCCCCTTACAAATAAAATTGAAGTGTCTTTCCGATTTTTCATATTTTTAACTATAAGAGAGATATTAAGGGTGGGAAGTTTTCAAATTGATACGAGTTTAACACTTTACAACCAGACAGTTTCTCCAGAATAAGTTATATTTCAATTTCAAATATAGCACTCTTTTCAAAAATATTGCTCTTTTCTACAGTCTCACTGTCTCGCTGTAGAAAAATAGACAAAAAATCTAGCAGATGGTGAGCAATTGAAACAAGAAATCAAATAGATAAGAAAAACACACTGATTAACAATAAAATAAATAAAAAAATATAAAATAAAAAATTTACGAAATCTTTAAAAGATATCATTAATTGCTATCTCTAGGATAAAGTAAAACCGTTTAATCTTTAAAGAACCTAAAATGCTTTTCAAGAAGCTAAATTAAATTGGAAGATTTTTTAATACAGAAGAGCTATTCTTAGCGGACCCATTGCGAGATCCATTAATTAAAAATATACATATGATGTTATTTCCGGTTAGTTCAAAGAACAAGTGAAGTTTTTGTTTTAATTATTAGCAACCAGCATTGCAGATAATTTATTGCTTAGGTTACACGTATACATGAATTTTGTACGTTTGTTATTACGTACATTTTTAAATTCGTTTCCTTAGGTCGCCGTCTCCCTACGGAGGTTGGCGATCCAACTGGCAGCAATGGTGTGCGAGACTGCACCTCTAAATATTTCTATTGTTCTTCCGAACCATTGATGTAAGTCTCTGAGCCATCAGTTTTGTCGCCTTCCTATCGATCTTTTGCCCTTGATTTTTCCCTCAATGATGAGTCTAAGAATCCCATAACGCTCTCCTCTCTCAATACATGTGTCCTATGTATCGCTCAATACATGTGTCCTATGTATTGTAGCTTACGCTCGTTGATGGCCAACATAACCTCTCTGCCTTTATCCATTCGTCTGAGTATCTCCTCATTAGTGACCCATCTACCCAGGACACGCACAGCACACGACGGTACAGGCACATCTCAAATGTGTTTATTCGGTTCTCCATTGATTGGTGGAAAGTGCAGCTCTCAGAACCATAGAGAAGGACTGGGAATATGTAGCAGCGTAGTATGTGCATACGGGATTGCAGGCTTAAGTCTCGACTAGTGAGGAGAGTTTTCATGGATGTAAAAATTTTCCTGGCTATTTAGATCCTAGACACGATTTTGTTTTTAAAATCGTTGGACTCGTTGACAAGAGCTCCGAGATATTTAAACGATGATACTTGTTCCACGGCTTCGTTCTTAATTCTAAGGACTACGCGTCTTGGTGTTTTTGAGAATTCGTTTTGTATATTCTATTTCCTGACTGTACTATAATTCATTCCAATGTATTCCTGGGTTTTCAGTCAATTTTATTGTCACTAATTATGGTGTTATGTGATGAGCCCTGCGTTTCGTCCCGGGTCTACCTATTGGACTCGTCAGTAAGGCTTAGGTAGACCCTGCCTTATACGCCGGACATCGGTTATACGCGTTCGGACGTAAATGAACCGAGCCGGTGTAGATCTTGTGCGGTGAGATGTTGGCAACCCGTGTTGCCGATGCTGCCACTCGACCGGACGAAACGCAGGGCTCATCACATAACACCATAATTAGTGACAATAAAATTGACTGAAAACCCAGGAATACATTGGAATGAGTTTTTGAGAATCCCACAATTTTAGTCTTTGCGACATTCATTTGAAGACCGTATTGTTCGCTGTCCGCAACGATCAGATTCATCATGTTTTGGAGACCTGGTAGGTTGTCAGCGAGTACCACCGCAACGTCAGCGAATCGTACATCATTTATGAGGATGCCATTGATCTTATGACCCTCTTTCGTATTTTCCAGTGCTTCTCGGAAAACTGCAGGAGGAGAGGTGATAGGACACATCCCTGTCTGACACCTTTTCGTATCTCTAACTCATCCGATGTGGTGTTTTCTACTTTGCCTCCTGCAGTTTGGCTCCAGTATAGCTGAATGATGATGCGTAGATCTCCCGCATCGACACCCCTGCACTTAAGGATTTCGACAAGTCTCTGATGCGAAACACAGTCGAAAGCATACCGATAATCAATGAAGCAGGCGTATACACGTCTACATTAATATCCCTGCATCTCTGTGTGAGGACGTTGATAGAAAAGAGAGCCTGTCGTGGGCCAACTCCATTTCTAATCCGAACTGCGTGTCGCCAATTTGTCGTTTCCATCTGGTGTATATAAGCGTGTGGATGATTCGAAGGAAAAGCTTGAGGACATGAGACATAAAGCTGATCATCTTGCACTCATCGCACTGGGAGGCGTTTACTTTCTTCGGTAACGTGATGAATGTCGACTTTAGCCAATCATTTGGTATTTTCCCGGCTCTGTATATAGAGTTCAACAAATTGGTAAGGATGTTTAGGCCCCAGTCATTTGTATTAACTATGAGTTTCAAAGTTTCCGCGTATACCTGGTGTGGGCCTATGTCTCTATTGTTTTTTGAAACATTATAGCTCGTATCACTTCTTCTCTTGTGATGTCAGGACTGGGCTCATTAAATTCGTCGTTTAGTGGTGGTTGGTCGGGTCGTGTGTCATTGAAGAGGGTTTTAACAGACTCTTCCCATCTCTTCATTTTCTCTTTTATATCAGCAATAATTTTATTATTTTTATCTTTCAAGATTCCATATGGAATATAAGTTAGTTTTTGTTCTTCAGCTGCTTTTGAAAGCTTCACTTAGTTCATCAAGTTACAATTTCAAGTTTCAAGTTACAGTTTCAGCACAAAAAGTGCAATTTTTTCTACTAATGTAACAATTACTATTTTCATTATGCATCAAATGATTAGAAACCTTCCGATTATTTACTTTCATATAGATACTTTTATGTTCTAATTTAATATGGCTTTGGTAATATTTTTTGTTTATATGTGTTAAATTATCAAAAGTTTAGACAATTTGATAACACGATTTCGTAGATTTTAATATTTTTGCAGAAAATATTTTTAGACCATCCAAATTGTATGACATATTTTATAAGGGATTTTGGTAATATTGAGATTTCAAGTGGAATGATAAGATAATTGATTAATTAAAATATAAATATCATAAACTTTTTTTTTATTATCAGTATTTTATAAATGTTACGCATTCAGTTTTTTCAATTAATTTTAAACTCGTAGCATTTTTTTGGTTAGGAGTTTCGAATTGTGGAAGTTATGTGAGCAAGAGCCTTTATTTTTCCTTTAACAAGCCGCCTAAAACAGAAGCTAAGAGAGGTTCAATCGGTGGAACGAGCAGCCCAATTGACCGTACCTTTTCGACCAACCCATTTGCTTCCAAATGTTTCATTTGAATAATTTCCTAGGTATCTGAATTTTAGAGTGTGGTGAGGTTTCACCTTATTGCAGCTGAAACTCAGGGTTTTCATTTTCTGGTGGGTAAAGCCAGTTTTGACCACAAATAATTTTCCACGTGTGTTTAATTAATTAACATTTCATTAATGTTGAAATGAGCTATTCTATGGACGGTGCAGTAACTTATTTATTTTACGGAAATAATTTAATAATTAATTTAATAAAACGAAATGAAAGTCACGTAAGCTATTTAACACTAATCGCAATTGTAATGTCTAGAATCAAAATGGGAAATAATTGATATGTCTTCTAGCAAAAAAGGCGGCAAATTTTTCGTATTGAGTTTCTGTGTGTGTCTTAAAGCTCCGTTATTGCATTTGAGGTGTTAGTAGTTCAAGAAAAACTGTTCAGTTCTTTAGGAACTATTTCTTACTGTACTTACAAAAATCCTTGTATGTAAGTACACAGTCAAGAAATGCGAAACTATTTTTCATATAAATTTGTTTTTTTGTAACCACTAAAGGAGAATTGAAAGAATCTTAGAACTACAATATTTGAAAGAAAATCTTCAACACGTTCAGATGCATAAACGATTGTTTCTTATTATAATTTAAACAATTGTAGAACACTGGATGTGATCTTCCGTTTGAAAAGAATGGGGGTCGTAAATACTGCAATTAACAAATTCTAATTCAGTTGGTCAGACATTTATGTTGTTCTCATGTAAACCTTGTAAGACGTCACTTTGAATAATAAAAAATACATTTGTGAAATCTCAACACCTAAAATCACTTAAGCACAAGATTTAAAATAGTTAACCTTTGAAACAAGTGGGTTTTTCGGGTTTTTAGGCCGTCGTTCGGTAGAATTTCTTCTTGACGTTTCGCAAGCACGTGCGGCTTGCATCTTCAGAAGTGGTTTTTTGGAAGGAAGTTTCTTTTCTGTTGAAATTGTCGTCGTGTTTGTAGATTTCAATGGCTTCTCGTATTAGTCGGGGGCGATACCCTGTTGTCGTGGCCAGGACCTGTGCCTCTCCGAAATAGATGTTGTGTGTTCCATCGCAGAGGGCATTTTCCGCCACTGCCGACTTCTCCACATGTCCCAGTTTACAATTCCGTCGGTGTTCTTCTAATCTTGTCGCAACCGATCTCTTAGTAGTTCCTATGTAGACGCTTCCACAGGAGCATGGAATCCGGTAGATTTCCGCAGTTGCTAGGTGTGGTCTTTTGTCTTTAACTGACCCTAGACATTCTCGGATCTTTGTTGTGGGCTTGTAGACCGTTCTTATGTTGTGTTTCCTCAAGAGCCTCCCAATTCTGTCCATAACCCTGGGAACATAGGGCAGGAAAGCTTTCAGAGTGGACTCACTTTTTTCAGCACGTCCTACAGCTTTCGTCCACTCCTACAGCTTTTTTTTTTAAACTGGGACATGTGGAGAAGTCGGCAGTGGCGGAACATGCCCTCAGCGATGGAACACACAACATCTATTTCGGAGAGGCACAGGTCCTGGCCACGACAACAGGGTATCGCCCCCGACTAATACGAGAAGCCATTGAAATCTACAAACACGACGACAATTTCAACAGAAAAGAAACTTCCTTCCAAAAAACCACTTCTGAAGATGCAAGCCGCACGTGCTTGCGAAACGTCAAGAAGAAATTCTACCGAACGACGGCCTAAAAACCCGAAAAACCCACTTGTTTCAAGGAATGGCCTCGAAAGTCTATCTCTTTTGATAGTTAACCTTTGCATCGCTAAAATATAAAGAAATGCTTAATGGACCACACTGGGACAGGTAATTATTTAATTATAATGTAATTATAAGTAATAATAAGTTTAAAGCGAAAAAAGTAGTAATAGTAGTAAAAAAATCTTTATTTCTGTCAAGGCTATCGACCTATCGGTCTTTCTGTCAGCGAAAGCCGTTTGAGTTGAAAACGCATATTGGAATCTTAATTTTTGCTGTAAATGGGAAATTATAACGGCCTCGTAGAGCCTTTCAAACAACACAAACATGTTATTCAAACATTTACACATTTATTTAAATGTATTTATCCCCAACGTCATCATTGTATACGTATTTCGTATAATTTTAGAAGCGACCATTGAATTCTTTTTTAACGGAGAAGTTTTATTAGCATATAGAGCACACAGATACTTTTAACAGACAATTCCATCAAAAAAAAGTGGAAAACCATCCTCGAGGTCCCTTCGGGCAACCGAACTTTCCTGCACTCCTGGGAATTGGTACAGAGTTTTCCCAGAATGTGGTGTTAGACAAGGAAAGAACATTTCCGGTGTGAAGGAATGACCGCCAGGGAGACCTACAAGGCATTTCGCTTTTATGGATTATATTTTTATTTTATTATAACTGCCTATGGGCCTACAGGGGAAAAAAAACTAAGTTAACTATAGAAGAAGAAACTTTCAACTGATCTAATTGTTGAAATTACTCTACTTCCACGTCCTTTACTTTACATTATTTCTTTTATCTATGGAATTTTAGACATAAAACATGTGTTGTATTTTTTATTGCTTGGGTTTTATATACATTCTTTTCCATTGTTTTTTTATATGCTTTCAATCTTGCAAGTCTAACGGAAATTATTTCAATCTTGTAAATATTTCTCTAGACTACGAGATCGATTGTATCTATGCCAGATAAATTAATACATTATATGTATTATCTGTTGTAAATAACGTGAATTAAAATTGGTCCGATTCATTTTAAGAGATTCCTTCTGCTTACTAGGAAAGCTCGGAAAAATGCTTTTAAATAGTTAAGTGTATTTTTTGAAGATATAGGATATAATATATATAGGACAAAAGTTCTTCTTGGAGCATTTAAGAACGGTATAATTTAGGTTTTAAATCAATTCTTACTGGACTCTAATAGTCCTGTATCCAGGAATTTTTGAATTAGAGGGGAAATTGATAGGAAAAGTTCCTATAGGATAAAGAATTTAAAGTCAGTTTATAGGTGCCGATAAGTAGAAATATTGAAGATAGTAATATCCACAATCATGACATGATAATAAGCAATCCTATGGACAAAATTCACTTTTCCTTCCAAACCCCTAATGCGCCTAGTTTTGGAAAGTTAACAGTTTGAGCACGCCTTGTAGGCTGTAGGCATAACTCCTCGATTTAATTGGTTAATTTGTCTTTCATGTTCCAGTTTGTATTTACATTTCTGTTTAATTAAGAGTTGTTATCTTTCATCCTACGATGATGTGCAATAAATAATTCCTTGTTCGATGGTTTGAGCCAGCCTTGCAATATCTTTCATCAGTTTAGTTGCATTGCCTTTCTCTAATTCGAAATTTCATTTAATAGGCTCTTTTATGGACAACACGCCCAGAGGATGATCGCAAAGTTGGAGGGAGTATATCAAAATGATGCTTTCCAAGTCCCACCTGACGACTCATGTTCTTAGAATAGGTTAATGATAAGTCAGAAAATGTAGAAAATAGCAGTAACCATGTACATGAACTGTTGAAAATAAATACAATTAAAGATCATTGATTTTTTGTTCCGTTATGTCTTTTATCGATTAGCAGGACACTATGGAGCAGTGTGTAGGTTTGAGAACGACACCTTGACACACCGAAACTTTCAGGAAAGTAGCGAAGAAACTTTGTGTCTTGACTAAAATCCAGTTTGCATCAGGAGAGCAGCATATCGAAGGAGGTAGCGACAAGGAAATATCAGATGTACAAATAGGCATTCATCGCAATTCACGTAACGCTAAAATAGGTTGTTGGGGCTAAAACAAGTGTTTTGACTAAAATGTCATTTGCATTAGGATTGCGTTTTTTAAACTTTAACGTAACCGTTAACGAAAAGCTATTTGTCAATTGCTTTAAGAGCTGGACATGATTATAACCCGCAGCAGAATGTCATAAAAAGGAATAGAGGTATAGTCAAAAAAATCAAACAATAAAAATTGAATTATATTAATTTTATTCGGCAAATAAATACAATCTACTAGTATCTATTAACTAAAGCACTTTCTCTGCAGAAAGCAAAAAGTTTGTACTTCACATAAATGTCTCAATGGTTACATTTCTTTTAATATTTTTTTTCCTTTTGGGAAACTGAACTGAACATTAATCGATTCGAGACCGCACTGTGTTTTTTTCATCATGGAACGCACAACTTACTGCTAGCAGAACAAAACGTTTTTCTTGGAGCACTGAAGAAACCCATATAATTTACAAAGCCTTCTACGCTCTATCATGAATGCAACCAAATTGATTCTTTTGAGAAATTGAAACTAAAGTTGCCGAATGAAGTGAAAGTGTCTGCTACTGAGCAACTCAATCAGCAATCTGAAATAAGACTGAAGGCGGTGCGCATAAGGAAGCAATAAGACCGTGTTGAGATAGACAGAAACATGTTTTCTTCTGATTTTTCTTGACTTCACACTCTTGAAAAAAACTTTATATCACTTACTTTGCCTTAAATAATTACAACAAGGGATTGTGTTATGGGATTCCTACAATAATAATGAAGAGTAGCGAAAATAATGATGCTACCGAACTTCTTTTGACACATTTTGCATTTAATTTTCATAAGAAGCCGCTAAAACCTAACATTTATGAACATCTTTTTTTCATTAATACAGCAATTTTATTATTCTAACGTTGCTAGAAATTATGCAGTAAAAATTATGACTTCACATTAAATCGCATCGATTAGTATTAATATTGAAAAGATTTCGTGCTCTGTACTTCTTGTATTTCTGAATTTTCTTTTATGCTGAGCAGAACTTCTGAACTAGTGTCAACTCATTTTAGTTATAGCTATAATATTAAATTGATTCTTTGATGAGTTTTCTATAACTCGTTCTACAAATGCACGATAATCAAAAGTCATAAGTTATTTCTATCCGAAACCAAAAGCTTTGGAAAATAAATTTAATTTTTATGTGAATAACGCATTAAGATAAATCCTTCAACTCGTAAAAAAAGGCGAAACTTAACTATCGCAAATTGCATTTAGGAAGAATCCTCTAAGTAGTATTAATTTTGTGAGTTCAGTATGGTTAATAAAACACCAAATTACAGCTGGAAATTAGAGCAGAGGGTAATGCATTCGGCTCCATTATTCCGAGCTTCCAGGAAAACTACGTAAAGAGACGGCACATTTAGAAAATAAACTTTCCAGTTGAATCGGTTCATGAATTTTAACCACTCTATTTCAATGTAGAGTTCTCTTGTTTTCGCGGCGTGGTTTCAAAGGAGCTTGCCTAACGTATTCTCAACCGTTATATTTTTCACATTTTTACTACTTTTCACTTAATTGGTGTTGGTAGAAAAATAATCAGAATTCCACTTTGAGATAATGGTCCATCGTGATTGTTACATTCTAATCGTACAAGTTGTTTGTTGTAGCATGTGCATGTTGCTCTGTTAGTTCCTATGAACAAAAACTTTTCAAAATCTGAATTATTTTTGTTTTTATTAGAATTACACCTAAGATTTTTCAAATCTTGACATCGGAAAAGAAGGTTGCTAGTCTAAAAATTTGATGTACTTTTGTTATTATTTATTAACTTAAGAAATGCATTTCTGATAAGTATCTACTCTGTCAGTCAAAATCGACTTTATTAGAAAATGGATCGAGATAAATAAATATAAACCATAATAAATAAAAATAAATAAATAAAGATACGTAATTAACAAAAAATTAATTAATCTTTCAGATTCTGAATGAACTTTTCGTAAAATATCCAGGGCAAAAAGTAACTACTGTAAATGGCGTCCTCTAAGAGCTGGCAAAAACTGCAAGGTGTATATTATTTCAGCCGCCTAAAAGACCACAACTTCTCAAAGTCTTCAAGTGCTCAACTTGAATAATTTTAGAATAATTATAGCAAAACAAATTTAAATTTGAACTTTTAACACCCTGTACCTCGAAAACGAATCATCTTGGAGCCATTTTTCTATGAAATTTTGTCCATATTTTGCTCACCGGAATCTCATCTAGAACCTTTGTCACCAGAACTCCGAAACACTCTGTATGGCAAATATGAAATACGATTGAAATAAGTCGCAGAAAATCACTTGAAAAATTAAATGATGTAATCGCTTCAATAGTTATTCAACCTGCTAAGCTTATGACATCTTAAAAAACTTTGAAATAAATATTACTTCGATTATTTGAAATATTGAAAATCTTCATCATCATCATCATTAAACAGCCTGTTTTACGTCCATTGTTGAACATAGGACTCCTCTAAAATTCTCCAATTTTCTCAGTTCTGAGCAATTGTGATCCAATTTGATGAGATCCTTTTTAGGTCGTCTGTTCAGCGAGTGGGGGGTCTTCCTCGGCTTCGCCTGTCGGCTTTTGGTCTCCACTCTTTGAGTTTTTCTCCATCTTCCGTCCTCACATGTTGCGACATTTTCGTTTTGCGATACTTTCTACGATATCGTCCACCCCAGTTCTTTTGCGGATCACATTATTCCTTACTCGATGTTTTAAAGTCAATCCAGGCAGATGCTTGGTCAGAGAGTCAATGTCTCTGCACCATAGGTTAAGACTGGGAGGATACACTGGTTGAATGCTTTTCGTTTCAGGAATATTGGAATCTCAGGCCTAAACACATCCCTCATTTTCCCGAACGCTGCCCATCCCAAAGCTTTTCTTCTCGTTAATTCGCTTGTCTGATTATCTCTGTGAATTCTCATGACCCAGGTATATGTACTTGTCCACTATTTCGATGTTATTATTGCCTATCTGTATTTGTTCACTGGGGACCAGATTTGTCATAATTTTGGTTTTGGAGACGTTTATCTTTAGGTCTATATGTTGCGTTGAAATTTGAAGTTCTTCGAGCATTTGTTTAGCTTCGCTCAGACTGTCTGTTATTAGGACAATATCATCTGCAAAGCGAAGATTATCCCCATCGATGTTTATACCTTTACTCTCCCAAGGCAGTTTCTTAAAGGCGTGTTCGAGAACTGTGATGAACTGCGATGGATTCCTCTTTTGATTTAAGTTTCACTGGTGGTGGAGTGGATATTTATGGTGGTCGTTGCGTTTCCGTATATAATTTTAATTATTGTCCGGATGATTTCGTTTTTACTATATTAAAAATATATAACTTTTAATAGAATCTCTAACTAGTTTGTCATTGAGGTGGTCGGTTTTGTGTTTAAATACGCATTTAGCTATCATTAGTAGCAGGAAAAATATCTATAAATAACAATTATATTTATAATTATGGGAAGGACGTGTGATTGAGTGAAAAACTATAATATTATGTATTTACACATCGGGAATATGATAATGATTAAATCACGAAAATATCTAAAATCTCTAAAACCTAGTTGCTTTTATATCCAAAATTTGTTGATTTTAAGTTTGAAATGCAGTATAGTATTCTTTATGACTAGATAATTTAAGTAATGATGTTAAATCACAGAATGTTCTAGTTGAGAGGAAAGTGGGCATTTGGCTTTCCCAGTGCCAAATAAACACATACACTTTCTATTTGACATTAAAATGGAACTACTCAAGCTCAAAACTATTAAATGTTTAAATGCACTAATATATAATTAAATACTTCTTGCTTTAAAAAAAATAAATCTTGCTTTTTGCAACCGATCAACAAAGGTTTTAGGAGAAACTAAAGTGTAAATAATATATTATTTTAGTAATTGAATTATATATTCTCAATTGTAACTGAGTTTCCAAAGAAATGATTTAAATACATGTATAATATCAATTCTTTCTAGATTACGTGAGATTTATCACCAAACTGCATAATTCATCACAGAACTGCTCAACGTAAATTCATAACCCCACCTCACAACATCAGTGTTCATTGTTTACAGGAATGTTTGGATCTAAAATCCCCGCTTGATACTGAAAGAAAGTTTCCTTGTGAAAAAAGTTGATTAAATGATATAAAAGTGGCTCTTAATGAATGTATTGCTTGATTGAGGTATCTTTTGAAACACCTCTTTGGTCTTAAGCACAAAGCCTAACGCCAATGTCTTTAACAAAAATGATCGTATTGATTAAGAGAAATAAGAAAAGACAAAATTTCATTCCTTTAATTGCAAAGTTTCTTGTCAGAAAGATAATTTCACATATTAGTAAGACTAAACTCGTTTCATATGCTTCGACTATCTTCAAGTTAAATTACAAAGTACATTAATTAATAGTGTGTTATCAGCATGAACTAACTTTCGTGCTTCTAACGGAAATTTGTCTAATTTACTTTTGGTCGTTTCACCCTTCGTAACAATTTACGTAGCTCAGTAGAAAAATCGATTTTTGTTTAATGTTCCTCTATTTTAAAATTCCGCAATGGTTAAACGATATCAATTTGCACAGTTCGGTTCGAGCATAGAGCGTCTTCCAGATGACGGTAATAAGATTGCCTTTGACAAATTCAAATATCAGACAAAGAGAAATATGATACCTGAGAGGCAATTTCGACCGTTTATCTTTGCCTAGATAAGGCCAGGTATTTTTCATTAGGGAAAGCCTGAGGAATAAAAACGGTTTTAATAAAGCTGTTTAAATAGAGCTTCATTAGTCGCGAAAAAGCTTTGCTGGCTAGTGAGCTCTCATCCTTCCATAGGAGGATAGTTTCTAATATTTATGTTTTAAATGCATTTTCCACCAGGTAAGTACTAGAACTAATTTTGAAAGCTTGTGCTCCATTTTCCTTGTATGAACTAATGTTCAATAAAAGCCGCTTTGCTTCTATTTCCAGGGTGAATCCACTACTTTAATAAGTACTCTATCGGCAGAAAAGTTTGAAGTTACGGCTGCTCCTTTTGTATATAAACTTTGAAAAGTGGAAGATATTAGCGATCGATCTATCTGTCGATCGATCGATCGGTCTGTGGACACATTGCCAATATCTTATAAAGGGTTTTCCAAAAAGAAGTTTCATTTTGATATTAAAAAAACGAGTATTTTTTTTAGAGATATCAATGAATGTTTATTTCATTGTAAAGATGAAGGTATGCCATTAACATTTGAAAATGAGATCAGCTAAATGGCCGCCATGGCTATGCTTGCAGCACCATATTCTTTTCGTGAAATTTCCATGACCAATTCACACATTTGCGGCTCTATGGCCTCGATAACTTCACTAATTCCATCTTTAAGGTCTTGAATCGATTGCGGAGCATTGGCCTTATCTTTCACGTGACCCCAAAGAAAAAAGTCTAAGGGTGTTAAATCACAAGATCTCGGTGGCCAATTGTAATCACCTCTTCGAGAAATAACACGGTCAGGAAACTTCTCTTGCAATATTGCGATTGTTTGCTTGAAATGATTGATGCAATTGATTGACTTGCTTGAAATAAACGTAGTCCACATCAATATCTTCCAATTTCGGCCATAGAAAATCATTAATCATAACTCACAACATTAACAGTTGCACCAGCCTCACTTTCGAAAAAGTAAGGTCCAATCACACCGCCAGCCCAAAAACTGCACCAGACACTGACACCTTGAGGAGGAGGGGCTTTTCAACAATCATTCTTGGATTTTCTGAGCCCCAAATGCGACAATTCTGCTTATTAACGTAGCCTCCGAGTTGAAAATGGGTCTCCTCACTGAAAATGATTTTTCGATGAAAATCCGGATCATTTTGATGCATTTGGAGGACCCAATCAGCGGAGATATGACGTTTATGGTGATCAACCGGCTTGAGTTCTTGTGTTAGCTGAACTTTGAAAGCCTTAAGACTTAAGTCGTTATGCAAAATACGGTGTAATGTCGTTTGTGGAATGTCTAATTCCAAAGATCGACGAGGAATCGACAAACCTGGGATTTCTTCAACACTACGGGTTACAAGAGCAATATTCTCAGTTGTTTTTGAGCGACGCACACGTTTTCGATTGTTCACATCACTAACTTGTCCCAACAGCTCAAATTTTGCCACCAGTTTCACTATTGCCGGTCGAGAAGGTGCTTCACGACGACCAAAAAGTGCTTTAGTTTAGCGAACTGTGACCGAAAAATTTTCACCATTTTGTAGTGAATTTTAACAATTTCAGTGCGTTGTTGAAGCGTGTATCGTACCATTTTTAAAATGGCGTAGTTTTTACTTGTCAAATGTCAAAAATGACAGCTTCAAAATTGATAGCTGACCAAATAGCAGGCTATTCAGCAAAGCAGGCATAGCAGACGGTTTGGTCAAAACCAATTTGTATACAAATTTAAACTTTCTATTATTCTATTTTACCTGCTATTTTAGTACTTTAAATAGCATTTAAATTATTTTGCTGTTAGTTCGACAAACTTGCAAATGTGTGATATGTCCCAGCAGTGTAACATATACAGGGTTACTCATTAGTGCGTCAAAGTGCGATATCTCAGTAGATATGAACTTTAGAAGAAAAGACTTCCTACGAAAGTTTTTGATGTTTAAAAGGTGCACATTTTAAAATTACATTTCAATATACGGGGTGCGTCATAAACGTGTGGTAGTTACCAACTATGGTTTTTTAAATGGAACCCCCCTTTTTTTGGCGCTTTTCGGATTTAGCGTCAAATTCTAATGTAAATTTATTTCGAAAATTTTCTCTGAAAAACTTACGGTTTTCGCATTATTCGGAAAAATATGAAAATTTTGACAGCTACTGGCTTCCACATAAATCGATGCTGTACCCTAATCGCAACGAATTTCGAAATCGGTCTTGTGGACCTCCAAGAGGACTAAACAAGCTACGTGCTCACATATGCTAGTTTACGGAAAGTTTCCAATAAACCACCCAATGAGCATCCAAAATTGCATGATTGTTAATCTCAATAACTTGGTTATTTCAAATGGAACGCCCCCAATTTTTTTTCAACTTTTGGATTTACCGTCAAATTTTAAAGCTAGTTTATGTAAGGTGTGGTAACCTTAAAACTTACCGTTTCTAAGTTATTCGGCAAAATTTAGAAAATAGCCCAATTTTTGCTTGAATCAAGTCAATTGGGCACATGTCGACCATCAAAAAATGCATTAAATAAAAAATTAATATTATAAATGTATTATTAAATATAAATAATTAAATAAAACATTATTTTTAAACAAATGCGGTGTTCATTAAAGGTTCTCAAACACATGTACTATTCGTTGTCTCATATCTTCTGCAGTAGTCGGAGCAGTTTGATATACAATGTTTTTTCCAAAAAATCCAATTTTGTAAACTCTGGCGATCTGGGTGGCCAAGAAACGGGATCGTCACAGCATATCCTTCTATCTTCAAATTTCAATAAAAAAAACAAACGTTTGTTTTTTGCTTCCATGTCAACATGTACCCTGTTAACCTGATCAAAATAAAAATAAAATAATTTTCTAAATTTTTGGAAATAGCTTAGAAGCGGTTATTTTTAGGACTAGGACACCTTACATAAACTAGCTCTAAAATTAGACGTTAAATTTGAAAATTGTAAAAAAGTAGGGGGTTCCATTTGAAATAAGCAACTTTTTGAGGTTTAAATACATGCAAGGTTAGAGGCTAATTGAGCGGTGTACGGACATCTCTTTATGAATTAAAACAAATCTGCACGTAGATTATTAGGTCCTTTTAGAATCACATAAGGCTGTTTTCCAAATTCGCAGCGGGTAGGGTACAGCATCGATTTATGTGGAACCCAGTAGCTGTCAAAATTTTCATATTTTTCCGAATAATTCGAAAACCGTAAGTTTTTCAGATAACATTTTCGAAATAAATTTCCATTAGAATTTGACGCTAAATCGGAAAAGCGCAAAAAAGGGGGAGTTCCATTTAAAAAAACATAGTTGGTTACTACCACACGTTTATAATGCACCCCGTATACTGGAAAATAATTTTAAAATCCGCATCTCAGAAACACGAAAAACTTTCGTGGGACACATTTTCCTCTAAAATTCATCTTTACTGAGATATCGAACTTTGACGCACTAATGAGCAACCCTGTATACACATCAAGTTTTATGCCTTAACGCATTTATGCGCAAAATAATTTGACGTTGGAGTTGGAACTCCGAAAAGAAAAATCAACGTGCACACTATAAATTGCAAACAATGCAACACGTTTTACCCCGAGACCCCGACAGAGTGAAGCAAATTGCCTTTTGTGAAAACGTAATGGAAAGGGCAAATTGGGATGACTTATTAGATTATTTTTTGATTAATCAGGGGTTATATTAGCCACATTTTCTTTACGGATGAATCGTCAGTTTTATTACAAGACTATCACACCCCATCTGTCACTGCACATGATTATATGATAAAGAATCATATTGGTATAGCAGATATCTTGCCAATGGTGGTTAAAATGTTCAATAGTTTTAACTTTGAACTGAAGCCATATTAGGGGAAATGTGCCTGAGATGGACCCCTGCCAATGAAGGACCATCATCTATATTTTTAAAATTAGCTCCCCTGGCGCACTAGCACCATGATAAGCCAATCAGCGAACTTCTAATAGTAACAGTAACCGAATTTGTGTACGTTTGTGTTGCGTTTTTATCTAGTCCCGTGACTAAATTAAAACTTGTGTGTGAGTCTTGATGTGACAACATAGGCTCAACTTATAACGTTTTTTTCTTAAAATATCGTTATTTAACGGTTCCTTTGCATATGCAACGTGGCCACTGATGTTGCTCAACACCTCCTATATTTAAATTTAAGTTATAATAAACGAAACAAAAGTGACAATTGCCAAAGTGAACCTGGGCACGTTCGCTTATGATGGACCACCTGACGTTTTCCATTGATAGACCAGGGGTCCATCATAGGATAACATATTATTGCATTGTTCACTGTAGAACTTTGTTTCATTGTTTGACTCGAAGCACTAGAATTTGCAAAGGAGGACAACATCGTCATGTTCACATTTCCAGCTCATTTTCTTAAGTCAGTTCACACCTATTACGATTAGGAAATCAAATTATGGTTACGCCAAAATCCAGGCACAAGGGGTTGACACAGTATAAAATTGGAAATCTTTTCAACAAAGATTGTTTAAAAAGTGAATTCAGAAAAACATGTGATTCAAGATTTCAATCCACATATGTTCCAATATTGGGAGTTTGCATCATCGTTAAGAACAGACAGACCAATTTACAAAGTAAATAGGGAATTTCCTGAAGAATAATCGCAACAACTAGGGACAACAGGCATCAACCAGAAGATTCAATTGGCTGGGTATCTCAAGAGTCATCTGAAGAGAATTATACACCTGGACGGCCAGGCATAGATCAAAGCGTGTCAGTTAGAGATATGTATACTTCACCTGTAGCTTCTGCAATTGCAACAGGTGACAAAACCGGGTATTTAAATTTTACATCTGAAATTGAAGAACTTAAACAGAAAGTAACCGAAAAAGCAATGAAAATAACAAAACAAGAAGGTAGGAAAGTCAAAAACCAAGTGTTGAATATCATTGATGCTAACACAGAAGAGATTCTCGAGACCGTTGAAGACGATCGATCAGAGAACGTAGCTTGCATGTATTGCAACGAACTTTTCTCCCATTCAAGACCGCGAGGAAAGTGGATTAGTTGTGAAATATGCAAGTCTTGGTGCAACAATGAATGCGCCGGAGTTAGCAGCAAGTGTGACATATTTCTTGGCGAAATATACACATAAGATTTCCCTCGTTTCGCAAATTATGCACTCGGTTATAGGAGGTTCTCCAATGACATGCAAGGTTTCGTCGCCTGTTTTTTACATAACTTTTTTATTTGACTTTGTATACATTTCTGGAAAGGCAATGAATTATTCTTTTTTCACATTTATTACAGGTCCATCAATGGCGGTCGCTGGTGGTCACTTTTTCTAAAAATCACGATAACCCAGACAAGTGTATTAAATGCCAAGACTCAAATACATCCAACTCACTTTAATATGAATGTTGTTTAGAAAGTTATACGAAAATTTCCTTAGGGGGTCCATCAAAGGCACCCCCCCCCCCTACGTATGATATATCTAGTACTTCGAAAGATAGCATAAATACTGTTTTACCTGGATTTCATTACTACAAATTTACGGTTCCAATTTTTTTCCTCTCATATATCTGTATCTCATTCTCAATCTCCTGATTATCCTTTAATATTGCTTCTTAAGGGCTCCCTCAAGGATCCCCGCTCTCACCGTTTCTCTACAATATATACTGCCATGACATATACAATTACAACTTACCAGACAAAAATCAAATCGACAGATCGGCATACATATTACAATACGCAGACGACACGCCACTTATTGTACATGACAAAACTACTGAGAGAGCAGCTCAAAGACTCCAAACACTAACAAACAACACAATGACATGGTTTTATAAATGGAGACTAACACCAAACGCGTCAAAAAACCAACTTCTGCTCACAAACCACAGACTCAACGCTGACTCCCCTACAATAACTGCAGACGGCCAAACAACACAACCAAAAAACGACGTAAAATACCTTGGAATCACAATTGACCACAAACTTAAATTCACTAAACACATACGAAACATCAGGGCAGAAACAATAAAGAGAACAAAACACTTCCGATCACTAACCTACAAAGACAGAGGAATTAGCACAAACACCGCCACCAAAATATATAAAGCTATTTGTAGACCCTTGCTAGACTATGGACACATACTCATGACCAACGGAACAGAAAGGACAAAACGTTATATACAAACAACAGAACAAATTGCACTAAGACTAATAACACGAATAAGGCACCCCCAAAACCCACTGAACAACCCCTTCACCCAACTACTATACGAACGCACAAACATGACAAAGATTTCGGAAAGACTCATACATCTACGGACAAAATGGACAAACAACCCCTACAACTGGACCATACTGAATCCCCTTTGTCTTACAAGACCAACCAGACAATCCCGCTTCCGTTTCCCTACATCAATGCTACTCGAACACTTACAAACGCAACTGACTACTGGAGAATAAAATAATTTTTTCTTGTCATTGGAATTGGAAAGTTTATTAATAAGATTGTTAACGTAGAATAAGAGAATTTTCATATTTATTTTTTATTCAGATTAAGACTACATGTATTAAATAAAGATGTTTACTACTACTACTACTACTATTGCTTCTTTTAATCACATGAAAATTAGAGTATTTATGAATTTGACCAACAACTTATATGTAAATCATATTTAAAAACTATTGTTCTGAAATAATTTTGTTCTGCTCTGCCTAAACACTTTTCGCTAAAACTTTTACAAGAATTACTGCAATTTTGAATCAAAATGTAGAGGGTGATTTGAAAATGGCGTACGGAAAAACTGTAAACAAATATTTTCTGGTTTATTACTCGAAGATAAGAATTCTTGAAGATTTACTTTCAACTTTGCAATTGAGAAATATGGATGCGGACACATTAAAAATGAAACATTGCAAAACGTTACATGACATTTCTATCTGGAAAATTTACGATTCTATAATTTTTTTATCAAAATTCATTACGACAACCATGCATTAACAAGTTACAGATTATTTGTAGTTGGTTTTTTATTACGCTCTCCCAAAACAAAAAGTATATCGCTGTCGAACATTTATAAAGACTACCTTTCTTGTGGATACTATAAATAGCCCTAAATCGGTGCGCTCTTCAACATTAAAAAGAAGCGGAATCCACGGGTGGATTAATCCAATCAATAGATTCATCAGAGGAATTGAAAGTTAATTTTTCCCATAAACTAAAAGTGTTCGCTCTGAATCACTGATTAATAAAGACGTGTTGTGTTCGATAGAAACAAGCACCAGGACCAGCATGGATAACCCTTTTTATTCTCTCAACAAGTTTTCAACTATCAAGTACTGTTTACTTTATATTATGTATTATGTTATTGTTTTGGACACTCAATTGAAAAGCGAATTATTGAAAGTCTGTGTTCTTCTAAACATGTTTAATGTAATTGATAGTGAGTTATTTCAAAGTTCATAGTTTCATCGGTAAAATGATGCCTTATTGTTTTTATTTTCCGTTTAATAGTTCCGTTTTACTTTTGTGGATTTACGAATAATGCCAGGGGTATTGAGGAAATGCGAATGAAAAAAGCGGTCATCTACAGTTGCGATATTACAACATTTCTGAGTGTGTTTCTTGCTAATTTCTAATTTTTTATTAAACATTGTCGACACACCCGCAGACAACCCTTTCATAGGAATTTGTATTATAAATTGAATCGGATTTTGTTAAGGCCAATTGCAATCGACGATAAATTTGACTTTTGGTTTGACAAAAGCAGTTATATATTAAATTGAAATTGTATTTATTAGAAGCCCTGAGTAAGAACAAGCCCTCTAACGTCTTACACATTGGAAAATAGATAATCTGCGCTTGAGAAATTCCAATTTCCTCGAAGTGGTATTGCCAATATATGAAAATGCTGTAAACATCTATTTGGATAACGCAAATTACCTCACGTTTGGTTAGCTCCTAGTCAGGTATGATGAGAAGTGCACTTTAAGCGCCACAAAGTCATCCAGTTTCCAATAGAGATAATTGGCCACGTGATCATTAAACAGTAACACGTTTTGAGGCCAAAGGAAATTGTTTCGGGAATGCATTACTGCGGCCCCATAATGGAAATTGCCAGATAGTTCGGAAGTGCAATGGGATTGACTGGTATAATGCGGCAAGCTTAAATTAACATATTGTGTATTTATACGCGGATTTTATGGATTTCGGAAAATGTCATTAAAGAAGCGATTCTCGAGTTTACCGAATTATCGGACTACGAACGTGAAATAATCTCATGGGAAAATAGTTAGGTAACAGAAAAAAAAAGGTAACTGAAGAAACAGTTTGGTATGGAAATCATTATTCATCGTATAAACGCTATATATCTCAGTGAGAGAAGATATTGGTAACCACGCCAGGGGCAGGGCCTCAGTTCTTCTCAAATTTGTAACAAAACTAGGCAAAGCAAACCCTCCCCACCTCAACAACCCTTTGAACGACTGTGTACATTTTACCATACCCTACTTAAACGACCTGATACACATATTTCTGACATACATACACCCACACTCCAACCTAGAACAAAACAAATTGACCAAAGCAAGCATCTATAAATATGCAATAACTATAGGCGACTTTAATTTGAACAAAACAAAACGAAACAGCTTAAAAGATTTTTACAAAATTCGGACTTTATAAAACAGCACACCCCACCAACTTCTCTGATGCCCGCAAACCCAGATTCAACACCAGACGTTCTACTGCACACAAGAAACTTAACAAACACCATTAACAACATAAACCTAACCAACGAACTTGGATCCGACCACCTGGCTATTACGTTTAACATAGACTTACAACATACGCAACCTACCTCCAGTACACCTCCTGTAGAGAAAAAGTTAAACCTAACAAAGACTGACATAGACAAAGTGAAACAACATATACATGACTACATTCAATTGCAAGCACAGCCCATTTCAATAGAAACCATACAACAACAACTTTCACTAGCCATAGGAAAATTTAGCATTTAAATAAAAAATGCTTTCTACCGACATACACTACTCAAATTCATACTGAGTCTCATAAAACATAAAAGAGAACTGTACAGGTTATATACATACACTCAAAATAACGACCTAAAAAAGACACTGAACCAACTCAACAGAAACATAAAATCCTTGATTGGACAATACCGACAAGACAAATGGCTAGAAACATGTAAAGAAATACAAAAAGACAAAAGCAAAACATACTGGCGAAAAATTAATAAACTAGCGTAATACAGGTAGACTGGCACTACTGACACAATTGACGAAAACGGAATAGAACGCTACACAGACAAAGAGAAAGCGGACGCATTCGCCAGACTCTATCAAAGGGCCTTCAGCATATCGACAAACCTTAACTTCGACAATGACAACTGGAACTTGATCTACCAGTCGTTGATCAAGTTCCAGTCCCGGAAATAAAAAATGCTTTCTACCGACATACACTGCCCAAATACATACTGAGACTAATAAAACATAAGAGAGAACTGTACAGACTATATACAAACACTCAAAATAACGACCTAAAAAAGACATTGAACCAACTTAACAGAAAAATTAAAACTTTGATTGGACAATACCGACAAGACAAATGGCTAGAAACATGTAAAGAAATACAGAAGGACAAAGGCAAAATATACTGGCGAAAAATTAAGAAACTGGCGCAATACAGAAAGACTGGCACTACTGACACAATTGATGAAAACGGAATAGAACGTTACACAGACAAAGAGAAAGCGGACGCATTCGCCAGACACTATCAAAGGGCCTTCAGCATATCGATAAACCCTAACTTCGACAATGACAACTGGAACTTGATCAACGACTGGTACTTGAACTATTTTAACAAGTCACCAAACTATACATACAAACTGATCACAGACACAGAGTACGATGAAGCCCTAGCGCATATCAAAAACACAGCACCGGGAAAAGATAAAATAAAGGCAAAACTCCTGAAAAGCCTAACTCAAGAAACACAGAAACTGATCCTGAATTGAACAACTGCATCACAAATAACAAAATTCCAAAAACGTGAAAAAACGGCTTAATAATCCCTATCCCCAAAAATGGACTGGACAATACACAACCGAGCAATTACAGACGAATTACATTACTCCCAGTACTTAGCAAAGTTTTTGAGTACATAATAAAGCAGCGACTTGAAAAACTGATCGGAAAATATATACCTACCTACCAATTTGGTTTCAAACATCACTCGACTATTCATACGCTCTTTATTTTGGCTAACAATGTACAAACAACTCACCTAACTGACAGAAAGTCGACGTGTCTATTCATGGACATTAACAAAGCCTTTGACAGAGTCTGGCATATGGGCTTACTCTACAGACTTCACAAACTCCACACACCAACACATCTACTCCACATCATAAAAAACTTACTTGAAAAAGACTATTACAAGTACGAATTGACAACATTCTCTTTTTTTTTTCCTTGAACAACGACTCCCTCAAGGATTCCCGCTCTCACCATTCCTATATAATATATACTGCCATGATATTTACAATTACGACTTACGAGACAAAAACCAAATAGACAAATCAGCGTACATATTACTATACGCCGATGATACTGCACTAATAGGACACGACAAGACCACTGAAAAAGCGACTGAAAGACTCCAAACACTAACGAACAATACAATGTCATGGTTCTATAAATGGTGACTAACACCAAACGCTTAAAAAATCAACTTCTACTCACAAACCACAGACTCAAAGCTGACTCCCCTACAATAATTGCAGACGGCCAAACGACAGAACCAAAGAATGACATAAAATACCTAGGAACCACAACTGACCACAAACTTAAATTTACTAAACACATACGAAACATCAGGTCAGAAACAATAAAGAGAACAAAACACTTCCAATCACTAACCTACAAAGACAGAGGAATTAGCACAAATAGAGCCAGCAAAATATATAAAGCTATTTGTAGACCCTTGCTAGACTATGGACATATACTCATGACCAACGGAACAGAAAGGACAAAACGTGATATACAAACAACAGAACAAATTGCACTAAGACTAATAACACGAATAAGACACCCCCAAAACCCACTAGACAACCCCTCCAACCAACTACTATACGAACGCACAAACATGACAAAGATTTCGAAAAGACTCATACATTTACAGACAAAATGGACAAACAGTCCCCACAACTGAACCATACTGAATCCCCTGTGCCAGACAATCCCGCTTCCGGTTCCCTACAGAAACACTACTTGAACACTTACAATGCAACTGAACCAACCTGCTGGGCTTGGTTAAGATTAAGATTAACATTAAGATTTAATTGTCAACGTTTTATTTAATTTTTTTTTATATTAAGTTGGACTGTTTAGAATAGTTTCGATGTAAGGTAGCATAAGATAATAGATTGTATTATACAAGGGCAGAAAGACCGTGGGTCGATAGCCTTTTTCTAGAAAATAAAGATTGTTTATATATATTTATATATACGCTATATATTCTACGTACGTATCTTTTCACTAGATCCTTACTATTTGGGAGTTATTGAAAAACTAATTATATTTTGTATTCAGAAAACATTCTCTAAAGGCTGTGTGTCTTACTTGACTAATTTTGTAATTTTTTAAATTTCAACCAATTCTACGTTTCTGAAAAATATAGGAAATTTCGAGCAAAATATAATTTGACTTTTTAAAGGTCTGCCGAGAGAGGGGATTGGAGCTTTATCGAAACGTTTTATGGTACGAATATAATTTTGATATTGCCAATGTCGCTGCGTTCTACGAGTAGATACACAAGCTGTCGAAACGTCTTCAAAACTTTCTTCTGGCCGTTATATTGGGGTAGAGACGTTATACTTTTAAACTGTTAAAATTTTTCCAAATCTTATGATGTAACAAATGAAGTGGTTAAGTTTCACAGTTTGGTTGTTGCGCCAAGAGTAACTCAAACATCTAAATCCCCTTGTTCTCTCATAGAACCCAAATTAGAACTTAAGAAATTATTTTTCGCTTAATTTTTCGCTTAATAGTTCTTTTTTTGCTTAATTTTGTGAAAATTTACTGGTATAATTATGTACCGTTCTCGAGATGTGTTCATCTCAGACACTCTTAGGACCAGTTTAACTAGTCTATTTGCTCTCGCCTTCCAAGTTTAGCCTGCAAACGCGAAACTTGCAGTTTATTATATGTGAAATACAGTGCATCTATCAACAGTTTTATTTTAAAGCTAAACTCGGCTGATGAGGACTAATAGGCTCAAAACCAGTCCTGGGCATGCCATCTCGATATATATACATACTTATTTCAATGTGGAAGTTAAATGGTTTCTTCGGATTCCAGGAGGCAATAACATATGGAAGTACAAATAAATAATTTAATGAGGTTGTTTTCAAAGCACAAAGTCCTGTTTTTGCGTTGAAAATCCCGATATTGGGTTATATAATAGATAATATGCCTCAATATAATTGAGAATACGTATAGAACATAAGGATAATATAAGATTAAACGTTTTAATCGTGTGTAAAAATATATTAAATTATCTATCTCTTCAAACGCGTGCTAAGAGGTTTTCATCTCTGTTTTACTTTAACATTCGATTAACAATAATTGTGGACGATTTTATTAAATTCCTTTAACTGGTGTACGTAGGTACATAGTACGTACGTAGTCTCTTCTAATGTGACAAATGTCTGATACAGAACGTTATCCAAAAACTGCCTACGTTTTAATGTTTCCCAAATTATTATAAAACGCATAAAATATATTAATTGATGACCTACAAAATCGAAACAATATCAAATTTTTGTTCATAGTGCACAAGTGTCACTACCGACATTGTTTCTTAACAGAGAATATGAGATACTGATAAATTTAAAAAATTCAAAAGCAAGACCTGAAAATACATGGAAATAACGTCGCAAGAACACTATTTTGTACACATCAATTAATATATTTTATGCATTTTATAATAATTTGGGAAACATTAAAATACAGCAAATATAATAAGCTAGTGGTTGGTAATGGGTAAAGGCGGTATCATTTTACATAACTAATTTAAATCTGTTTCCTGAAAATCTTAAAATTATGTCGATTCAATTAGACAGCAGTCATGGAATAAAAGGGCAATAAAAATTAAAATTAATATATCGACAGACTTGGGAAGTAAACACTGTTCCAGCCTTACCGCCGACTTCTACTATACTACCACGATTTTCGTGTTTATTCGTTTCAATCTTTTGATCGATCTATTCAAAGGAGTATTACCATTCCTTACAGCAAAACTAGTTTTACTTTCATGTTTAATCTAATTTTTCAGAGAGCAAAATCTAACAAAACAAACATTCATAATAACTAGTCGGTTAATATGTTAACAAATTTATTTCGAATCTTTTTATGCTGGAAAATATTCCCCCAAAAGGCAGCGGAAAAATACATTTCAATTACTGGCTACGCGCGAAAAGGAAATTTATTTACATACAATCTCTGACATGATGTATTATAAAAACATATCCGTGTTTCTTTCGCAGCATTACTGGTGTATATTTCATGCTTTTTTGTTCCAGATTATGAAAAAATAAGTGATGGCATTTAATAAGTTCGAAAACAATGTAAAAACAGATGGTTACACGATAGGGGAACAGAGTCTTCCCATATATTTTTAGTTCTTAAAATCTAGGCTGACTATGATGTTCGCAATTCGGGTAAAATGAGAACTGGATTTTAAGTTGCAGATCTCTAATATGAGTAGTAGTAGTAGTAAACATCTTTATTTCTAAAAAAAAAGGATATCGACCTATCGGTCTTTCTGCCCTTGTTTAATACATGTAGTCTTAATCTAAATAAAAACAAATATGAAAATTCTCTTATTATACGTTAACAATATTATTAAATAAAATTCTAATGGCAAGAAAAAATTATTTTATTGTCCACTAGTCAGTTGCGTTTGTAAGTGTTCGAGTAGCGTTGATGTAGGGAAACGGAAGCTGGATTGTCTGGTTGGTTTTGTGAGACAAAGGGGATTCAGTATGGTCCAGTTGTAGGGGTTGTTTGTCCATTTTGTCTGTAGATGTATGAGTCTTTCCGAAATCTTTGTCATGTTTGTGCGTTCGTATAGTAGTTGGGTGGGGGGGTTGTGTAGTGGGTTTTGGAGGGTCTCTTATTCGTGTTATTAGTCTTAGTGCAATTTGTTCTGTTGTTTGTATATAACGTTTTGTTCTTTCTGTTCCGTTGGTCATGATTATATGTCCATAGTCTAGCAAGGGTCTACAAATAGCTTTATATATTTTGGTGGCGGTGTTTGTGCTAATTCCTCTGTCTTTGTAGGTTAGTGATCGAAAGTGTTTTGTTCTCTTTATTGTTTCTGCCGTGATGTTTCGTATGTGTTTAGTGAATTTAAGTTTGTGGTCAATTGTGATTCCAAGGTATTTTAAGTCGTTTGGCCGTCTGCAGTTATTGTAGGGGAGTCAGCGTTGAGTCTGTGGTTTGTGAGCAGAAGTTGGTTTTTTGACGCGTTTGGTGTTAGTCTCCATTTATAGAACCATGTCATTGTGTTGTTTGTTAGTGTTTGGAGTCTTTGAGCTGCTCTCTCAGTAGTTTTGTCATCTACAATAAGTGCCGTGTCGTCTGCGTATTGTAATATGTACGCCGATCTGTCGATTTGATTTTTGTCTGGTAAGTTGTAATTGTATATGTCATGGCAGTATATATTGTAGAGAAACGGTGAGAGCGGGGATCCTTGAGGGAGCCCTTGTTCAGGGAAAATAGAAAATGACAGTGTTTTGTCAATTCGTACTTGTAGTTGTCTGTTTTCTAGTAAGTTCTTTATGGTGTGTAGTAGATATGTTGGTGTGTGTAGTTTGTATAGTTTGTATAGTAAGCCTATATGCCAGACACTATCAAAAGCCTTGTTAATGTCCATAAACAGGCAGGCTGTCTTTCTGTCAGTTAGGTGGGTAGTTTGTATATTGTTGGCCAAAATAAAGAGCGGATGAACAGTCGATTGATGTTGTTTGAAACCAAATTGGTAGGTAGGTATATATTTTCCAATCACTTCTTCAAGCCGCTGCTTTATTATGAATTCAAAAATTTTGCTTAGTACTGGAAGTAGTGTAATTGGTCTGTAGTTGCTCGGTTGTGTATTATCCAGTCCATTTTTCGGGTATAGGGATTATTAAGCCGGTTTTCCATGTTTCTGGGATTCTGCCATTTGTGATGCAGTTGTTCCATTCAGTTAGGATCAGTTTGTGTGTTTCTTGAGTAAGGCTTTTGAAGAGTTTTGCCTTAATTTTATCTTTCCCCGGTGCAGTGTTTTTGATGTGCGCTAGGGCTTCATCGTACTCTGTGTCTGTGATCAGTTTGTACGTGTAGTTTGGTGAGCTGTTGAAATAGTTCAAGTACCAGTCGTTGATCAAGTTCCCGTTGTCATTGTCGAAGTTAGGGTTTGTCGATATGCTGAAGGCCCTTTGATAGTGTCTGGCGAATGCGTCCGCTTTCTCTGTGTAACGTTCTATTCCGTTTTCGTCAATTGTGTCAATAGTGCCAGTCTTCCGGTATTGCGCCAATTTCTTAATTTTTCGCCAGTATGTTTTGCCTTTGTCCTTCTGTATTTCTTTACATGTTTCTAGCCATTTGTCTTGTCGGTATTATCCAATCAAAGTTTTAATGTTTCTGTTAAGTTGGTTCAGTGTCTTTTTTAGGTCGTTATTTTGAGTGTTTGTATATAGTCTGTACAGTTCTCTCTTATGTTTTATTAGTTTCAGTATGTATTTGGGCAGTGTATGTCGGTAGAAAGCTCTAATATGATTTTAGTGCGAAATCAAATTTTGAATTATTTGGTTTCTGTTGAGATCAACAGATGCAAACTGGAAAATACGCTTCACAAAATTGCCGCAATCGATCAAATTAAATTTTGATTTTTTCTCCATCACGTATTATTCAGATACCCTGTATAAGTTGCTTTGGAATCATATTTACCGGTAATTTGTAATATATAATCTTATCTACTATTAAATGAGGTCGTTTTCAAAGTGTTCATTGTGAAAATAAGTAATGCAAATCAAGTTTCTTCGAACTTCTAAATGGAAAATTGTACCAGATTTGAACTTATTACATCCAGTATTATCAATAGAACTCAGAAACTTTAAGATTTCATCTTTGAAGTAGTATATTATTATGCAATAATGGAGATATCAAGTCACATTTTCGATGCGTTACTTTTAATAGCCTAAAAACTAAATAATTTGCCTGAAGATACGTCTTGGAGATTCAAGATATGGAATAAAAATTGTACAGATGAACCGTTATTCATATTCGTAGACGAAATGGCCTATTTTATCTATCAGATGACGATAATTGCAAATATATTATATTTTCGATCTGATATGTTTCCGACTTAACGCCGATTTATTTGTTACTTTATAGATCATCCCTAAAATATAACACCGTCATCGTTTCTCCAAAGTTTGATGATTAATATCCGTATTTTCTTATTGGGTGCGTGGCAGATCGGCATTAAATCAAACTGAATTACGAAAATTCTGCATAGTTCCGCGGTGTTTGCATCGATTTTCTGTTTGCTATGGTGTAGGAGCGTTCATTTGATAATTCAAAGTTAATGTCCTGAACATAGTTCGTACGGATTTTAGATTCGAAGTTGGTGGTTAAAACTTTGAAGTTTTTATGCGAACGGCAAATTCTATTTAATACCCTCATAAACAAAACCGTTGGGGTGCTACTTTGCGCCAAGAAAATGAAAAAGAAGTTCTTTTCACCTATCAAGTTTAAAAATAAATCTTTATATGAAGTGAGGTTTCCAACAGAGCGGTCATGTAGCAAAAAGTTACCTTAGTTGGAGAAAACTTGGAAATTGCTATCATGGACAGAAAACGAACTATTTCCAGTTCATGTGGCGAGACGTTGTAAGTTGGAAGTGCTTGACGTTGATAAATTGAAAACGAGAATGCTGACACTGTTACAATGCCCATAACTGCAGATTTAGCAACTGTATATGTGAGCAATATGCTAATTTTGGCCAAATAGGACAGAATCAGTGAAACTATCATACTTGGATGCGTATTAGCATTTTGGTTGGGTCATAAAGAGCAAAGTTAGTGAGAAGAGATGCAGATTGTTTGTCTGATTTTAATGAGGAACTTCTACTACTTTTGCGATATTAGAATAATAATGAACTGAGTACATTTTGTGACTTTAGTTGTTAATTGAAAACAATTATTTCCAATAAATATTTTGAAAAACTGAAATATCCGATAAAATCCGCATCAAAATTACTGCGGTGTAACTTCAATTAACGCACCTAATTAAAATTTTGCTTAAAATCCTGATTTAGGTAAAATCAACATTTTTCCATATTTTTCAGCCTTATTCCCTTAATTAGTTGAAGACGAACAATCCGGCTGACAAACGCTGAACGAGCAATATTTTTTTCAATATTTAAATGTCCAATCAGCTTATGAGAGGCAAAAAGTGCCTGAAAGTTCGGGGTATTAACATAATAAAAAAAAAACGCGTGAAAAAGTTGAAAAATGTCTTGAACATTTTTCTTGCCCGGCTTAAATGTGTTTCCCTTCTTGCGTTGAGTTAAGACGGATAATTTACTTGAAATTATTTCTTTGCAATGGAATTTCGGAAGATTTAATTGGATGTCGCTGATAAATATTACAAGCCAGGAAACCTGGAGGCAGTTTAATTAGCAAGAAATGAGAAAATAAAAGAATATGGAAATCATAGAAAATTTCTGCAAAATTATACAAAGAAACTTCCGGTTGTTGACACGTTAATGTACTTACAAATAAATACTATACAAATAAAATACTTACAAAAATATACCGGGATATTAACAATTGATGCAATTGCAAAAAGGTGATTAAAATGTATTTTTTCTCCTTATCAACTAACTATCAGTTGGACGAAAATGACGTTACCTTTCTACCGTTTTATCAAATTTTTCACCAGGAAACTTAATTTTAATGTCAACCTGCTATATGAAATACAAATATCTTTGCACGCAATGAAAACTGATGTTGTAAAGTAGAAAAAGTTGATCAGTTCTGTTATGAAACTCATGTGATCAGGCCTCGCCTGGATATGCATGTATTTATAAAACGGCTCTGGAAACTAAATGGAAACTATATTTTGGCTTTTCTCAAATAATTAAAATATTAAAATATATCAAATAAATATAAAAAATAAATAAATTCTCAAATAATTAAAATGTTGGTGCTTGTGCTCCTATCTATATTCGCAGATACTATATTTGAAGTGTTACATTTTATATATTGATAGCTTTCTCTCGATATTGTTGTCTGTTTAAAATCATTATTTTCTTAGTAGTTGAAATTCGTATCTTGACCGGTTTACTTATTGTTTCCTAAAATTACTCAAATATTCGCCTTCCCAAATATACAGAACTTTTTGAATTCTAATCACTTCTTAACGTTTATCACTCATCATCTACAGAAATTTTAGAGATGGTTTATTCTGGGAATGTTGCAGTTGTATGTAGATGACAAATTTTTCGTCCGTTTTATTCATAACCAATTTATCTCGGTTCTTTACATTAAAACTAATAAATTGTCGTATTAGTAAAGCTTCTAGAGCCTTTGTCACAAAAATTTTGATAATGTACGCGAGACAACTAATATGCCGAGTAAGATAATACGAGATCAATAAATTCCATTATCTAATACGAAATCTCATGTCATAAAGCATAGAGCTAAGTCGTCCAGAATACGTCTAGCTTGTACCAGCTAATTTTGCTCGTGTTACCTGCTTGTAAGTGAAACCAGCCTGTTTGCGTTTGAAGTAATTGTACTCTGTAAGCTAACCCGACATTTCTAGTCCCACGGGAACCTGCAGACGTGTACGTTTTGGGTTTCCGGGATTTATACCGATAAATCTTTACCTATGTCAACCCTGAAGGAGAGCGGCTCCTTATTTTTCACTTTTTCTGCTCGCAAGTTAACTTGGAAGATAGGGTACGGTGACATTCTCCCAGCCCATGATAAATAAATAAAAACTATTGCGTTCTGGACGGATCAGGTTGAATAACTTTTTAAGGTTTTTGAATCAAAAAGTTTTTTGGAAGCGTCCGAGCGAGCATTTCTTAATTCCGTCCAGTATGAAATGAAAAATTTTGCGGCCGAAAATGAATTTGAAATAAGGACTTGAGATATCACTTAATCCAAGTGAAATTTTCAGATACTGAAGAATGGAACACACGTTCCCTGTTTCATTCAATTGGAAGAATGTAATTTCAATGATTCCGATATTTTTGACAGAATGTTTCATCAATTTGAGCGAAGAATCAGTTTCCATTTTATTAAATCAAGAGAATTGTGAAGAGTATCAAGTAGACTTCGAAATACGAATAATTAGAAAAATGTACGAACATTTTACCAAAAGAGAAATAACCAGAGGAAATATTTTACAAATTTCTATTCTATAATCAATCATAAAAGACGTGAATAAATTCGGTGCTTCCAAACAAAAGGTTTTGTAATTATACTGTTGTAAAAGTCTGAGTCAATCTAGAGTCGAATGTAATTCAAAGTAGCTATTTATTTCAAAGATAGCAGAAAGCTCACTTAGTGACGGTTAAAATATGATTTAAAAGCTTCCAACCTCTTCAATACATGACAATTTGATGTTTTATTTTTGAGGTGCTAGTTGGGTCCATTCTCGGAGTTGTTCGCAGTAATCAAGGCAAATTTTTGCAATTATACATTTTTCTAAAGGCCAACCTAAACTATTTATTGTTGGTCAAATACTGCCAAACCCTCAGGTTCTCAATCTGTAGTGTTTTCTTCTTCATGCAGTTCGATTTTTGTAAGTTCTTCGTCAATTATCACTCTGAACGGCTGCTATCGCTCTCCTCCCATAATGTTCCCAAGTACCGCATTTTCTTTTTTTATGTTTAGTATAACTCCTTTTTTCTAGAACTGTATTATTTGTGGCACTGTAAACAGTAAATCACTGGCACTGTAAAAAGTAAAATGTAAATCATGGCACCCACAATATGCGATGGTACATCCATAGTTCGAAACTTTTGAGTCTGCTAAAATCTGTCTGTGTCTCCTCATCGTACACTTCTACATTCATACATAATAAAGTGGGAAATACCACATCATGAGTACATCCTCATACAAAATGTATATTTTTTTATTTGGAGCTTCTAAAAATCTGACAATTACGTCTACTGAATACATGTTAAACATCGCTGGTGGAAGAACGCAACGACAAATCACGCCTTTTCCATTTATATCCCGTGTAATGTGTTATGATCTATTCGCATGAGCTTCTTATTATTTTAATATTCTTGTAGTTTAGATCCTTTTCCTCAAGTATGCTGACTATGAATAATAATCGTGCTTCACTGAGTTCACAAAATATGCACGCATGACTTCCCACTATTATGAAAATGCGTTACAGGGGAAGTATGTCTGTCTCGTATGCAGTCCACTTCCAAATAAGCATTGATTCTCACTAATGTTATTTAAGGTGTGGCTCAGTATACTTATTATACGATAACCAGCATATTGCTTCTTGGCAGTGCTATAAAAATTCGCCGTAGTTATTCACTTAATATTGTTCTACTTGCGCATGTTGTGTTATAAAAGTCCATTGGGACTTAAATGTGATATTCTTCTATACCACTACTACTCGTACTACTACTCCGTAGCGCTACAGCCCCCTGATGGGCCTTGGCTGAGGCAACAATTTGCCTCCATCTGTCTCGGTCTTCCATAACTTCTAGACCATTCCCGATGCCCATTTTCCGGAGGTTCGATGTTATATTATCACGCCACCTTAATCTCGGTATTCCAAGTGGTCGTCTTACTTTTGGTGCTCTGTCCCTCATATTAAGCGGACCATTCTATCCTCTAGCTGTCTTCGTACATGCCCTGCCCATCTCAACCTTTGTGACTTTATGAGGTTAATCAGTTCTGGTTGATTGTTTATTTGTTTTAGTTCTGCATTTCGGTAGCTTTGTGTATCCTGGTTTTTGGTGGCTTCAAAAATTTTTCTCAGCACTTTTCTCTCGAATCTTCCAATGAGTTCCTCATTTTGCACAGTAAGAGTCCAGGATTCGCAGCCTTACATTACCACGGGCTTTGGTATGTTTTGATTTTCGTTCTCCTAGTCACGTATTTGGACTCTAGTATATCCTTTAGGGCGTATAAGCACTTGTTGGCTGACTTTAGGCGTTCTCTGATTTCTTCACTCATGTCGTTGTCGGATCTGATTGTTGACCCTAAGTAATTGAATTGTTTTACGTTTTCAAAGTTGTATGTGTCCATGGTCACATTTTGTCGTACCCTCTTGCCTGCCTGGTCTTGAGACATGCATATATTTTGTTTTGGCCTCGTTGACTTTAAGCCCCATATATGCCGCTTCTTCTTCGATTTAGTAAAAGAGTTATTTTGCTTTTATGACGCTTATGCTCACCGCGTCTATGTCGTCGACATATGCTAGCAGGAAGTTTGATCCACTGCCCCGGGGTTCTGTGTGTGGGGTTTCGATTTTGGCTTCTCTTATGCGATATTTTGAGGACGCTCTCTTATGCGTCCTCCTATGCGATATTAAAAAGCGTGGGTAATAGTGCGTCTCCCTGTTTCAGACCTGTGTTCACCTGAAACACATCTGAGAGGTCATCACCAATCTTTACTCTGCAACTAGAACACTCAGCACAAGCTCTGGTTACTCTGATCAGCTTAGGTGGGATACCAAACTCAGCCATTGCACGCCATATTTTGACCCTTTTTACGTTGTCGTATACCTGCTGGAAATCTTAAATAACTGGTGGAGGTCTTGATTGAATTCCCAACTCTTCTCTAGCAATTGCCTAATGGTAAAGAGCTGGTCCGTTGTTGACCTGTTTGCTCTGAAACCACACTGGTAATCTCCCAATATTTTTTCGGTGAAGGAGGTTAGTCTTAGAAGAATTACATTCGATAGGACTTTATATGCTACATTGATTAGTGCTATCCCTGTGTAATTTTTGCAGACCGTTCTATAGACCTTTTTGTGGTATCATAATACTCTCATTCAAGTCATCAGAGATAGCTTCTTTTTCCCATATGGCTTTAGTGAGGATTTGCAGCTGTGTTATGATAGTACTGTCACCGTATTTATGAAGTTCTGCTGTGGTTAGGTTCCCGCCAGCGGCTTTACAGGAATAACATTGGATTGTTTCGCAGTCAGCAGATCCAGTGCTTCCTCGTCTTCACCAGTTCCTCTATTAATAAGATGCTGGAAGTAGTTTTTCCACGTTTGCAATATTTCTACTTGGCCACTCCATCTTCCTTCTTTAAGATATTGTCGGTCTTGGCTCTGAATCCTGCTTTTGTGGAGCGTAGTTTTTGTAGATTGTTCTTGTGTTTTTTTTTTCTTCTTCCAGTGCAATTAATTCTGTCTTGCCATTCTCTCTTTTTTATTCTTAACAGTTTCTTTCCTAGGGTTCTTAGTCGTTTGTATCTTTACCTGCTATCGTATGTGGGACTTTTTAGCATTTTGACTCTGTCAATGGTTTTTGTGTTGTCTCCTGTAAATACAGGAGACTGTAAAATACAGGTAGGGGAGAAATCTCCCCTACCACCTTTCTAGCTGCTTCTGTAATTGTTCCAGATATAAACTCAATGCGTATCCATATCAGTGTTGTATGTGGTATTAGTATTTTCTCTGATAAGTCGCTCTAGTTCTTCCTGATACTGTGCTCTTATCTCTGTCTGCTGAAGCTTTCTGTATCCCACTGAGGAGAGAGACGATTGGTTTCTATACGCTGAATATAATACTGCATGTCAATTGGGAGCTCATCTAGACTTGCTCATTTTCAATCCATATACAACTCTCATTTTTTGGTTTTTGTTATACTCCTATTAATATGTTTTCGGTTTTCAGTGCCTGTTTTTTACATATTATATTTTTTACTGTATATATTATTCTAGTGCCTGTTTATACCTATTATATTATATATTCTGAGTGTTGAAATAGTCAGGTTTTGCTTGGAGTTGTTTGACCTGTTCGTATTTCACTTGAAACTAGTAATCTTTTGTCAATCTAACTATAGATCTTTCTTATTTTTGTATCTATTCAATCTGTTGCGTTTGATTTTTCGTCTAATTAGACGAAAATAAATAACTATTTTGATCTAATGTCTTTCTCCTGTTAGTTGTAGGATTTCTTGTGTCATCCATAGCTTCCCCTTCCTGTATTTTCTCTTTGTAGTCTTTGTAGTGCAGTGTTTGTTAATACGATGAAAAGAAGTTTGAGGTCCTTTCACTTTTTATTTTTCGACTTATTTGCAGGATGTCGACCAAAGCGACATTGCAATGGAAAATAAGTGCACATTGAAAATCCGCACTTGTTTTGTAGCACTAAGCCATCTTCTTAATTAGTCTGAACAAAGAATACACTTGAAACTACATTATGATTAAAATGTCCGTAAATCTACAACTTAATTTAAAAACGGAGATATTGGCTAAGAACGAAAAAAACAAACAACTTGTTATCACACACAACAATCTTAAATAAACACCAGCAATCACTTTAACCCGAATTACATCTCGTAGAGACTCAACCATGACAAAATTGTAATAATAAGAATAGTGCACGGTTTAGTAATTCCAGTATGTCCAAAATATATCCGAATAATAATGTCGCACCTATGATTTCAAGCACATTATGGAAGATCTGTGGGAACCCCTCGCACGCTTTATTCTATAAGAGAAAGGTGTTTGGTAATCTGTATCTGTCTGTCTGTTATTGCTATTTATTTTGTTGCATATTTTCAATGGTTTTTCACCAGCTTTCAACTTTCGTTAAAAGGACGATAAATATTGTGTTACAGGTGAACATTTTAATTTAGGTATGCAGAATATCCTGTGAATGGCATGTCACGATATATGTATATCAAATTACATTAAAATCTAAGGAAAGCACGAATATTTTTGTATGGAAAATGAGGCTTTCAGTTCTCCACTTATTCAAGAAAGCGAACATATTTCACGTTGTTTACGATATTTTCCACCACATAAAAGAAACGTGAATTAGGTTGGATTACCAGCTCAGGCGTTCCTCATACACGAATTTTTTCCAGAGAAAAAGCCTGGCTGGAAAAAGCAATTTTAAATACCTTAAGTATTTTCGTGTGAAAAAATGAATTCCATTCCAAGGCGTTTGTTTGCGATATAAAGAATGTTACAAATAATTGGTTTTATAATGGCATAGAAATGGATTCCAAATTAACTGAATAGTAGGAAGAAAAAACATGTTTCAACATCGATATTTTCCGAAATGCCCATCAAATTCTCGACTTCATTCATTTAATGCAAAACCTTTCGCATTAAATTTAAAATAGCGAGTGTGCATACGAAACACACGTTCTTTGCCAACTGACTATTATTTCAATTCGTTGCTAAAAATAAAATGAAATTTTCGACAAATTAACATATGAATAAAACAAATGTGCGTCGAGCAGCCGCCACTTGTCTGAGGAAATTTAATTAAAAATGAAAAAGTAGGCGCCAGTATGAAATGTAATTTTAGGAACAATTAAATTGAATTATGATTAAACACGGATCAGTTTAAGCAAACAACATCACTTATACGTGTATTTGGGCAGAAGCCATCTTTGGACTGCAGGATATAAAAATATTGAAAAGCTTCATTTTTCTAGCGAACACTAAACATATTTTAAATACCTAACGCTAATTCATATTCCCAAATTAATCTAGTCAAATAGAGACATTTGATAATTTGAATAAAATAAAAAAATGTTAGAAGAAAATCGGACAACTTCAGTGAAAAGCTCTTACATGAGGAGATGTAGTTGTCACCAAGCACTTAACTTTTATGAAATGAAATTTGAAAACTCAGTAAACAGTGCAAAGTGTGTTTTTTCATGTAAACTTAAAAATTCACCTAAGGAGAATACAAAGATGCAATGTCCACCCATAATCTTTATGAATACCGCAGCTGCAAGTCAAATTCAATTACTCCCGAAATTATCGGCCTCAAAATGCAACAAAACCCTCGTAGTTCCATTAATCTCTGCTGAGACCGATTTGAAAGAAATTCAAATAGCACTCAGCGACGACTTCGGCCATTGTAGTTGGCTCAAATTCGCTAATTACTTAAAGCAAAGTGCGATTTTGTCAAGTATAATTAATTAGAAGGGAAACGTTGCAATTCAGGCATTGAGTGAAGTGATAAGAACTGATTACCGTTTCTATTTAAAGCAGCAGAAGGTTTTTAGATTACAGTTTTAATGCTGTCAAAGATAAAAAAGCTTTTTGTCAAGTTCTATTGTTTTATTAATATTTTAAATTAATTTTGTTAGGCACTGAAATGTTGGGAATTCTCCTACTCAAATGTTGTCTAAAATATTTTCGTATATAAATGAGTAATTTGATTTAAACACCGAATTTAAAATTTGTGTGTGTAACCCGTTTTCCAGAAATATGTGTTTTTCACAGTGCATCGACTTTTACCTAAAACTTTTAACGTGTAATTTGATGTTTTATTAGCTTGTTGAGTTAATTTTTAAATATATTTTCAATTTGGAAACTGCGAAATGGTCGTGTTCTTCCGTTGAAGAAATCGTGAAAACAGCAACAAAAAAACTACGGAAAAAGTATCTTTTACGTCTTGCAAACATGATTGTGCAGCAGAAAATCCGACACTACAAGCGTCAGACGGACTGCAGTTCAAGAACGAATTGAACTCAGAAAAAAATTGTATGTGGAAATCTTTTAGAAAGAAAGCGCTACATGCACATCATTTCCAGAAAGCGTAAGCTTTAAATTCTGAACCAGATGATTTGCCACAAAGAATTAAGTTTTTTCAGTAACCCAACTAACTCGGGAAATTTTAGATTGAATGCAAAATTTTTACTAAAAATTCTCTATATATCCAGCAGTCATGTTTGCACACAATGCTGGTATTTTCAATTCTCGAAATGCTCATATTCGGCGGGCTTAAAATTTGCAAAGATTTTTCGGAACGCAACTTGAGGCTATATTTCCGTCGATATTTGACAAGAAATAGTAGGGATTTTTGGGCATCTTGAAAACTGATTAACCAGACTTGGTAAAATATGTTCACTATCAATTCAGTTGTGAAATGGTTTTTATTCAAAACGAAGCCCTGCCGCATTTCTCTATCAGTATAAAAGCGCAATTACCACCATGCTTAATATATTTAAATCCTCTAGATTCTTTTCAGTGGAGACAGTTGAGAAAATGAGGAAGAGGAGTATATTTATTGTTTAAAATGTTATCAAAATTATGCCTGGTGTCTCAGTCAGGGAAGAAGGGGTTCATTGAGATGAACTGAAGTCATTGTCAAGACCTTTTATAAAAACATTTCTTAAACTCGGGTTATCAACTATATTTTTAATAAAATGCATTCCATTATCCATATAAGAGTGCCTAGATTTCTAAAATCGTATTTCCATTTAAATCATTTGATTTCAAAAATTGAAAAATGATTCTTATGATTCTTAAAATGATATTTACGTAAGAAGAACGCTCCTCGCCAAAATCTTCCACATCTTCCATATATTACCATTTCCACTTATGCAAAAATACCGAATTTTAGCGTAAAACATTTAAAACATATTGTGGGATAATCGTATTCCAAGTTTTCCTTTCAATAAATTCCATCTCCCTTAAGAATACATTTTTGAGAAATGTGTATAGGAACTTTTAATCTTGTTATTTTAATCCGAAGAGTAATCCCCTAACTTACGATGTTATTTAAACACGTGTTTGCATAAATTAATTTATCATTTTGTCTTACAAAATTGTATAAGAATTAAGGGATCAACAAGGCATTCAAAAAAAGCACATCAAAAATGATAAAATAATGAAGCAAAACAACTAACATTTTTGTGCAAAACGATCCGTCCTATAACAATAAATAAGCGGATCTTTCTTACATACAAATATATCAGATTCCGTACTTAAATCGAGATAATCACTTATAGACCAAAAAGTTAGGGTAAGTTTTATGCAGGACAATTCGCTAGGTAAAACGCTTCTGACTAAAATCTGCAAATATTAGTTAGATTAGAATATCGAATTTCATACTTTTGGCACAGCCCTTTTAGAGAAACTTGAAGAAAAATATGTTGTGAATTCTCCCTTGAAAAGTTTCCAGCCCCTTTCCGAAACAGTTTTTGGGGTATATTTATAAGAACTTTTTCATTATTGTAATGTAATATAATAACCTGCCAAATATTTCGGCGTTATTTCCGGACGTTCTACATACTTATCAGTGTAATATTTTCGTAAAATTAGCCAATCAATTACTCCAACATGATATCCTTCGTATACAATCAGAAACCGCCAAACAAATAACGAAAATTGTCGAGCGTATTTCGGGGGGGCTCATATAGTCGGTATTGTTTAAAAATCTGATTTTACGCTCACTAGCCGTGTGTGGATACGTGTCAAAAGTACCAAAACCTGCGGATAAAGAAGAGCTGAAAATGAATACAAACACATTTCCTGTGAAATGTGGGATACAATGTTGTTTGTGTATTGTGTATAGTAATCATATTTCAATAATAATAATAATAATAGTGCTGGTTCCTAGATACAGGGCGCCGCTATGTACCCTTAACGGTCTTTGTGGCTTGCTTTATTTTCGCCGTGCAACTATATGCACAGTTAATTATTTTCTCCAATAAAACTTAAACTTAAATTGCCGTTTACTTTCGCCATATCATTCTGACAAACTACAATCGAATTTCACATCTTGTATGCGTTATCATAGATAAACCCAGGAACTGTAGATACGTACATAGAGAGATAATCCGAAATAGTAGTAGGAAATAGAGTAGGAAACTATCTGTTAAATCGCTTTTATGTAAAATACTCGATATTCCGCGTTAACAAGGAATACGCATCCTTTTGTTACATGTTGAGAAGGTTGAAAGTCCAAAATAAAGCGAACTTTACTAGCTGCTAGAATTCTAAGAAATTTTGATACGTATAGTTGATATGGCAAACTAATACTATTTTGGTAGACAGACAAAAAGGTGGTAATCGTGCTACAGAAAGATGAGATAATGTGGATGTTGTACCAAGGGTGGTTATGCTGTTCTATATTATATTATCATACAACTAGCCACAATTTGGACTTCTTTTCATGTTAACCCATTGTAACTTGTAGTTCCTTAGTAGTAGTAGTAAACATGTTTATTTCTAAAAAAGGCTATCGACCTATCGGTCTTTCTGCCCTTGTTTAATACATGGAGTCTTAATCTAAATAAAAAACAAAGATGAACATTCTCTTATTCTAGGTTAACAATACTATTAAATAAATAAGATTTCAGTGGCAAGAAGAAATATTTTATTGTCCACTAGTCCGTTGCGTTTGTAAGTGTTCGAGTAGCGTTATATTAGATTGAAAACCACTCGTTCCATTCTGCTTTTTTCTCCCAA
This sequence comes from Dendroctonus valens, assembly GCA_024550625.1. NCBI lineage: Eukaryota > Metazoa > Arthropoda > Insecta > Coleoptera > Curculionidae > Dendroctonus > Dendroctonus valens. The sequence continues at coordinate 944,830 of JAJTJO010000717.1, read as the reverse complement.
GCATCTATATCTTTTTCGTATATTTCTTTTTCCTGACTGTACTTTTAATTCATTCCAATATATTCCTGGGTTTTTCAGTCAATTTTATTGTCACTAATTATGGTGTTATGTTTGGTTTACGTCCGAACACGTAGAACCGATGTCTGGCGTATAAGGCAGGGTCTACCTAAGCCTTACTGACGAGTCCAATAGGTAGACCCGGGACGAAACGCAGGGCTCATCACATAACACCATAATTAGTGACAATAAAATTGACTGAAAAACCCAGGAATATATTGGAATGAATTAAAAGTACAGTCAGGAAAAAGAAATATACGAAAAAGATATAGATGCTTGGGAGAAAAAAAGCAGAATGGAACGAGTGGTTTTCAATCTAATGCTAATCGGCAACACGGGTTGCCAATATCTCACCGCAGAAGATCTATACCGGCTCGGTTCATTTACGTCCGAACACTAGGGCAACGGAAGCGGGATTGTCTGGTTGGTCTTGTAAGACAAGGGGATTCAGTATGGTCCAGTTGTAGGGGTTGTTTGTCCATTTTGTCTGTAGCTGTATGAGTCTTTCCGAGATCTTTGTCATGTTTGTGCGTTCGTATAGCAGTTGGGTGGGGGGGTTGTGTAGTGGGTTTTGGGGGTGTCTTATTCGTGTTATTAGTCTTAGTGCAATTTGTTCTGTTGTTTGTGTATAACGTTTTGTCCTTTCTGTTCCGTTGGTCATGAGTATATGTCCAAAGTCTTGCAAGGGTCTACAAATAGCTTTATATATTTTGGTGGCGGTGTTTGTGCTAATTCCTCTGTCTTTGTAGGTTAGTGATCGGAAGTGTTTTGTTCTCTTTATTGTTTCTGCCCTGATGTTTCGTATGTGTTTAGTGAATTTAAGTTTGTGGTCAATTGTAATTCCAAGGTATTTTACGTCGTTTTTTGGTTGTGTCGTTTGGCCGTCTGCAGTTATTGTAGGGGAGTCAGCGTTGAGTCTGTGGTTTGTGAGCAGAAGTTGGTTTTTTGACGCGTTTGGTGTTAGTCTCCATTTATAAAACCATGTCATCGTGTTGTTTGTTAGTGTTTGGAGTCTTTGCGCTGCTCTCTCAGTAGTTTTGTCATGTACAACAAGTGCCGTGTCGTCTGCGTATTGTAATATGTATGCCGATCTGTCGATTTGATTTTTGTCTGGTAAGTTGTAATTGTATATGTCATGGCAGTATATATTGTAGAGAAACGGTGAGAGCGGGGATCCTTGAAGGAGCCCTTGTTCAGGGGAAAAAGAAAATGACAGTGTTTTGTCAATTCGTACTTGTAGTTGTCTGTTTTCTAGTAAGTTCTTTATGGTGTGTAGTAGATATGTTGGTGTGTGTAGTTTGTATAGTTTGTATAGTAAGCCTCTATGCCAGACACTGTTATGCCAGACACCAAAGCCTTGTTAATGTCCATAGACAGGCAAGCTGTCTTTCTGTCAGTTAGGTGGGTAGTTTGTACATTGTTGGCCAAAATAAAGAGCGGATGAACAGTCGAGTGATGCTGTTTGAAACCAAATTGGTAGGTAGGTATATACTCTCCAATCACTTTTTCAAGCCGCTGCTTCATTATGCATTCAAAAATCTTGCCCAGTACTGGAAGCAGTGTAATTGGTCTGTAGTTGCTCGGTTGTGTATTGTCCAGTCCATTTTTGGGTATAGGGATTATTAAGCCGTTTTTCCATGATTTTGGGATTCTGCCATTTGTGATGCAGTTGTTCAATTCAGTTAGGATCAGTTTGTGTGTTTCTTGAGTTAAGCTTTTCAAGAGTTTTGCCTTAATTTTATCTTTCCCCGGTGCAGTGTTCTTGATGTGCGCTAGGGCTTCATCGTACTCTGTGTCTGTGATCAGTGTGCAGGCATAGTTTGGTGAGTTGTTAAAATAGTTCAAGTACCAGTCGTTGATCAAGTTCCAGTTGTCATTGTCGAAGTTAAGGTTTCTTGATATGCTGAAGGCCCTTTGATAGTGTCTGACGAATGCGTCCGCTTTCTCTTTGTCTGTGTAGCGTTCTATTCCGTTTTCGTCAATTGTGTCAGTAGTGCCAGTCTTCATGTATTGCGCCAGTTTCTTAATTTTTCGCCAGTATGTTTTGCCTTTGTCCTTCTGTATTTCTTTACATGTTTCTAGCCATTTGTCTTGTCGGTATTGTCCAATCAGAGTTTTAATGTTTCTGTTAGGTTGGTTCATTGTCTTTTTTAGGTCGTTATTTTGAGTGTTTGTATATAGTCTGTACAGTTCTCTCTTATGTTTTATTAGTCTCAGTATGTATTTGGGTAGTGTATGTCGGTAGAAAGCATTTTTTATTTCCGGACTAAATTTTCCTATGGCTAGTGAAAGTTGTTGTTGTATGGTTTCTTTTGAAATGTGCTGTGCTTGTGATTGAATGTAGTCATGTATATGTTGTTTCACTTTGTCTATGTCAGTCTTTGTTAGGTTTAAGTTTTTCTCTATAGGATGTAGTTCCTTAATAAGTAATAAAACCTAATTTTTAATGACTAGACTTGGACGGGACTTGAGACTATTTCTAAAATCATCTTTGAGGTATCTTTGTTGAGATGCTTGCCTATACTGAATTTAACTAACAAAATTCTGATTCGTTCCAATAATCTTTAACTAACGTTAGTTGCTATCAAAAGCTCGATGAAACTTACTACTACTTAAAACAGAAAACAGCGGATGTGCTGTTTGAACCAGAGCCGGAAAAGTACTTAGTCATCCAACGAATTTTGAGCTTATCCGACTGACTACAATTTTAATTTCTCTAGCTCTAGCATTTTATTAAAATTTCGTTTTTATAACTGTGGTATGAATATTTGGTTTGTTATTGTTATCAGTCAGCATGGCTTGATAGAAGTCAGCAAGTTCGAGCATATCTTCAGACATTGTATCATTAAAATATGCCACTTCAGGCAAATCAAAAGTTTAAGCGCTGTTAAGTAGTTTGAAAGATTTTCTTATCATTTGCATCCTAAAAACTGCCCAAAGGCATTTCCAATGTTAAGGGGTAAATATTTTTGTAACTTCTACGCAGATTTGTAAGTAAAGTAAAGATACGGGTTTTATACATTTTCTTGACTATGAGAGTTTCTGAGTTTTGCGTTTAAGGGCATCTTTTGGCGTTAAGATTAGCGACAAGAAATGCATTAAAATAAGTGACAAAACATCAATGAAATCTGGAAAAACACATTTCCGGTAAACGAACTGTTTCTTCAAATACGAATAGGAGAATATGAAACGTTCACGGGCTATGAAAAGCAAATATTTTGATCAAACGTAAAAATGGTTCAAATAGAGGTTACATGTATTTGTTTTCTAATGGAAAATTTGTCAAATGAGAAAAGTTTAGTAAATGTATCAATTAGGCTGTGTGCTGTTTTAAAGATTTAGTTGAATAGTTGAGGTAATTAAAAAACATAAATGCGTTTTTCGAAAATACTGTATTGTGATTTCAGGATTTCCAATATTTGGGAAAGTTGGTCAAACATCATTATTAACAAGCTGCCACATCTACAGTGTGTCCGGATTAATAAATTACTTTTTTTGTAGAATCATTATTACTTCATCGAGCTCAATGTCTCTTTTTTTATTAGTTAGATATTCAAAAAGCACATTTGACTGGTTAGTGCTTTCAATATTAACCTGTAGGCATGCCTGCTAACTACATCAATTTTTATGTTGTCAAGTTTCAAAAAAGAAGGAGCAGAGCAATTTGTAAAAAAAATGGAGACCGATTCTCGCTTAAGAACCCGTTTTAATTTATGCAGTTATGCACTTATGCGCACCCGGTATTGCAGAGCAATGAACTTCAGTAGATATGGATTTTCTGTTCTACTAGTACTTTTTGAAATTCGACAACATGAAAGTTCACATTGTTAGCCGTGACTCTACGTGAAAATGAAGAGTGGGCACTGACTAGTGGATTTTGAATATCTATGCGTATTTTAAGTACCTAAAACATAACGGTTTATTTAACATTTATTCCTTTATTTCTTAGCACATTTGAAAATAACTTTATTAGGTTCCGCCCTTCAAAACTATTTATCTTTCCAATGATTTCGATTTCCATGCCCCGTACGATTTTTGCCTCTTACATTTTTACGTGCCTCTAACATTGCCATGAAGCAATGAAACTTTTAAATGTGCCCACACAACAACTTGAGCCCAATAATAATAACAAAACTTATCCCTACAAAATCGGTTTTTTATTTTTAATAAAAAAAATATTTATTGATGGCATCTAAAAGGGTGATTCTAGAAACGTTATTTGCTTTTTAATTAAGTAATTGTAATTAGATTTGATAAAAATTGCATCAGAAAAGTATTGTTACGTTATTTCGAAAATGTTTTAGAGTATTTTTATACAGCTTACTTATGTGGTGTGACCTTAAGGCACCGACTCGCATCTCTCCATCTCTCACAAGACTGCTCACACTGATACTAATCAGTAAAATGCACTATAGTAAAATCAAGCATTAACAACAATATTACTATGCGACAACGAGCGTTGTAAGAGAAGTTCTTTGCAGAAAAAATGGCATTTTTATATTCTACTCACGTTTACTGCCTTGACGACAAAGTGTTTTTTTTGTAACAATTATTAAGATTGGCGGAATTGCTCAATTTAAAATCTTCAACCTTACTTGACATGGCCGATTAAATGATACTAAAAAATCATCCGTAATTAAATTTTGTTTGCGCACTCGAAAAAAAATCAAATATATAGAAATTATTATTTCATTTAAAACAACTTTAAACGATTAGGAACATGCCAATTAGGGCTAATTAACTTGTTTAATAGAGGATGCCGAGCTTTACGCATTATAATTGCGCTAACTATTACTGATTTATTGAGGCAGGTCAAAGTGTTAGAATATCTGTAAGCAATCAAAACCATGAATATTAGAAACTATTTATTATGACTGAAGAATCGCACTTCTTTTGGTATTTTTAGTATGTTGCCAATATTTACCATCCTGTGGAAATGCCTAAGACAATTTAAACTTAAAAGTAAAGTATTCAGAATTAAGGGTTATTATTAATTATTATTGAACTAAAATGTACATAATCGATTTTGATTCACTAATGTTGCTTTACTTTTTTAAAATATTTACTATTTAATTTACTACGCAAAAATTTTAAATTGATATTTTTTAATATAATTTTTCCAAACGAAATAAGATATTTTGGACCACATCAATCAATCAGTCAAGTAGCATTGCAACCCTGGGTGGGTCTTGGCTGACTGTACAACTTTTCTCCAGGTATTTCGATCCTCCATCATTCTATGTTCAAAGGGAATGTCCATTTTTTGTAGATCTGACACAATGTTGTCTCTCCAACGGATTCTGGGTCGTCCAGGTGGTCTTCTTCCCGTAGGAACCTCCTCCCATATCAGTTTCACCAGTCTCTCATCGTGCAGTCTATGCACATGTCCTGCCCATCGCAGTCTCTGGCCCATGATTTCCTGCACCACATCCCCATCCCTATACAATCTCCTAATTTCGGCATTTGTTCTCATTCTATATTAATTTGTGGTAGTGTCGTGGTATGGTCCGACAATTTTTCTCAAAATCTTTCGCTCAAACCGCCTGAGTTTTTCTTCGTTCTCTTTTGTCATGGTCCACGCCTCAGACCCATACGTTAGTATGTAGTAAGTAGTTGTAAGACTTTTCGATTTCATCAGATTATCCAGTGCCAACATACATCGGCTTGTCGATTGTATTGCTCTTTATTTCTTCCGTGATGTCGTTATCTGCGGTAATTGTTGCTCCCAGATATTTGTAGCGTCCCACTCTATCGAAATTGAGGGTGCCGAATGTGATGTTTTGCCCTAATATATCTCGCTTTTGTGTTCGGTTTACGCACAAGTATTTCGTTTTTTCTTCGTGTGTTGAACGCTTCCTTTACGGATATTGTGGATCTTCCTACAATGTCAATATCGTCTGCGTATGCCAGCAGCAGTTTAGGTCCATGGACTGTAAAACAATTTGTTTTTACTCCGGCTTCTCTCACTGCTTTCTCGAGAACAAGATTGAAAAGCACAGGTGATAGGGAGTCACCTTGCTTGGGCCCGTTTTATATTTCAAAACTGTCAGAAAGTTTATTGTTGACACGTACTTTTGATACTCCATCCTCCATGCACACTTTGGTCATTCGTATCACTTTTCTTGGTATCGAGAGCTCTGCCATCGCATTCCATACTTGGTTCCTTTCTAGGCTGTCATAAGCTTGTTGGAAGTTTATGAAAAGGTATGGATGGGTCTGTTATATTCTCATTCTTTCTTCAGGAGCTGGCTGGCTTAGTGTGAATAGCTGGTCTATTGTAGATCTGTGTGGTCTAAATCCGGCTTGATACTCTTCTAAGACGATTTCAACATAGGGGGTTAGTCTGCTAAGTAGTATGTTTGACAGGATTTTGCATGCGGCGTTTGTTACTTCTCATTTTATCCCCTTTTTCTCCTCATTTTCAGTCTCTCCCCCATATTTTATTAATTCTGCTGCTTTGTGACTCTTCATCTTATTTATGGCTTTTTGAGTTTCTTCAAAGGAAGGTTCGTCGACCGCGAAATCTGCTGTCATATATGTTTCCTCCTTGTGTGTATCTTCATGAGTGATGTTTAGAAGCTCCCTACAATATTTTCTCCACTCTTCGATCGGTTCCTCGTCGCCGACTATCAACTGACCCTGGTTATTTTATAGCATTTGTGTGGATTTGGCCCAATATTCTTTTTTCTCCGAGGAGATGGCTTTGTAATATTCCCTTGATCCTGGCTTAGGTCGATCTCTTTCCACAGCTTCATATGTTTTCTGCTCGTACATTATTTTCTTTGCTCTTATTACTCTTCTTGTTTCTTTTCGGTACTCTTCGTATTCTCTTCTACTTTCATTATTTTACAATTGGATCCTTTACCGGATTGTCTTTTAGACCACAGGAGATAACAAAACATTTATAACAGTTACTGAATTATTACTTTTGTGGCACTCATGTCATAGCACTGCAAGCTCGACTGAAAATTTCTAAGTGAAATTTTTCGAACTCACGTTGAGATACTGCTTTTCACCAAGAATCATTTTTTCGTTTGAAAACATCAGAGAGTAAGACGTGACTGAAAGACATTCAGTATTGTAAAGCACACAAATGTTGGATTGTTTCAAACGAGTTTAGAGTACTGCAGCCAGCCTTCTAGGACTTACAACCAAAACAATAAAAAATTTTAATTTCTTGACTAGAAAAACCTTCAACCACAAAACTCAGTGCTCAGAGTGAAACCAGTTACCAGGCTATTCGAAATAAACCAAAACTTACTTTAAACTTTGACACCCGGTATTTCGAACACGATGGCCCAAAATGAAAAATGATATTACGAGACTCGTATTTATTTTACGGTTGGCTTACTTTTTTGCAACACCCTGTATATTTAGTATAAGCTACAGATAAATATTTACATATACAAGGGAAAAAAGATCGATTGGGTCTATAGGATTTTTCACAAATGTTAAAGATTGGTTGTGAAACATATAAAACTGCATATTCGACTATTTTTAATAATAAGAAACTGTCCAGGTTTAGGCAAATGTTTATAAAGCTAAGTAAGATATATTTTTCAGATGTTGTAAGTGCTATAAAATCGCTCCTTTATTGTCTCTACGTACATTGAATTAGATAAACTTGTTAGTCACCCTATAGATGTCCTAGATGTTATTAATTATAAATGGACATCTCCGCCAATTAAAGAATTCCAATAATTAAAAGTGTCATTACAATATGAAGTATAAAATGAGGGTATAAAATTATGTTATAACATGCTGATTTGTAATTGTAGTAGACTGTCGATCAAAATGAAAATTATAGTGTATTTAGTCAGTTTGGTTTTTGCTGCCACAAGCACAGAATCCAAGAAAATTGGTAGGCGCAAACTAGGTTGTGTCTAGCTGCAATTCAAGCAGTTTCTAATACTTTGAACAATATGCCATTACTTTTAAGTTTATATTGTTTTGATGAACCAATCAAATATGAATCTTTTAGAATATAACATAACAGGCATTTTATTGCAGCTAGCTACATATCGCCATGTAAAAAGGCAGACCCTAATTTCATTGAATGTGCAGTGAAACAAGCAAATGAAGCTGTTCCACATTTAATTGAAGGTAAGCGATACTTTGTCGATTTGAACTGGAGCTGGTTATAAGTAACATAAAATAATATATTTTAATATAAAAAATATATGCTTCTGAAAAAGGTTAGAAAAGTTCTTCCATGCTTCTGGAAAAAGTATGTGCGATATATAATTTTGTCAGATATGAAAAATAAAACTTAATGCAAAGAATTGGTGGATAAAATAGTGCTATAAAATTATAGATGCCGCTACAACATTTTCAAATTACAAGATAAACTAAAGAGTGGAAACTGCTGTTTCGGATGTTACTTTCTACCAAAAAATAATATTTTTCTTCTAAATGAAAATTAAAATTATTTCATGTTTTTTGAAAATATGTTTTAATGTGAATATACTCACAAACATATCACCTGTTTTTTTTAATATTATGCCAAGTAAGAATCTATGGAATATCAAAGTTACAATGAATTTTAGTGATGGAAATCTTTCATAAATAATCAGAACCGATTCATTATAAATTCACTGAAAAACAATGCTGGTAACCACAACGTAACACAAAATATTTTTCATCCTTTCCGAGGTTAATAATGACAAATTTGCTAGTTTCTGTGCAGAAAAACTAGATACCTCAAATGATACTTTACTACGGCGTATCACGATGCTCTTAATTAATTAAATCAATTAATTTTTTAAAATTTAGTAGCATGATTTGGTAACTACAGATTATTTTTATTCCATTTTGAGGGGTGTTTGTTCTCCCAGCACTTATAAATGTTTAACGCTTTATTTGCTATGTACGCATTTTTCTAAAATAAAAAATGTTTTGTAAAAAAAATACTTCACACCGTTTTTGTTCGAGTTTTGTTTAAATGGAAATTTACATGTGAAAAATAGGTAATAAAGAGTTAAACATTGTTGGTATCCTATAATATATTCACACATTTGGAAACACATTTTCTGGGTGTTTTAGATATGAAATAAACTATTAGAGAAATGTTTCATAATATCGTTAAATAACTACGTACCTTCATACTGTAAATAGGAATATTTTTATTAATAAAACTTAGTTACCTTTGCGAAGAACGGAAATAACTATAAAATTAAACGATTTGCGGATTACACAGTGAAGTATGCAATGGGGAAATTTCTTATAAAAAGGCAAAAAGTTGTCAATGTTAATTTGAGAAACTTATTTCGGTGAATCTGTACTAATCTGTACATTGAGTCCTAACAAGTCAAGTTTCAGCAAATGTAATTGAACAAAAATCATAAATTAAATAACATTAATCTGGAAAGCGGGCATGGTTAGGTAGAGTAGTGTAGGAGACCAAATATTTGGGAGTTTATATTAATTTGAATTTCTATGTAGTTGATGATTCTGCTACTAGAAAGTTCTTTGGGAAAGCTGTTTGTATTGCGAAATCTGCAGCCCGATAGCTGCTCCACATTTTGTGTTATGTTCGTGTCTATTGTGTGGTTTCCAGACTTAGCAACTAGATATTATCTGAAAATTGCTCAGAACAAAAATGACGAATTATTTTTAAAACGCCGAATGGTTTGAATTTCTGTGTTAATTTGTTATTAAAAGTAAAATTTTTATGTTTCCCAGAATATATTTCTTATAGTATCACAAAGGTGTAATACCATTCGAATTCCTAATTGGGAAATGTACAGGAGCATACTCTAACTTAAACATACTGTGATAGTTTCATGCTTTCCAGTAATTGTTGGAGGCACATTGTGGCAATAAGCCTTGGATTTGGAGTTATCGCTTACTGGCGATTTTCATTGTGTTTTAAAAATCTGCTCATTTATTACTCCTTTTATTGCAATATACTAAATAGAGATTATCCTAATGAATTAGATTAAAGACATAATTTATACTGAGAGCTTTTAATCGAGCTCTGATAACTCTGACGAAAAAAATGGTATAAAATACAATGAATTTACTGTCGTTTACAATATTTTCAACGAAATTTTAAGTCACAAGAATCTCCGTTTATAGTTTCTTTATGTTTTCAGGAGATAAAGAGCACAACATTCCCAAACTCGATCCATTGAAAATGTCAAAACTCGAATTGAACAGTGGCGCAAACCTAAAACTCACATTGACTGATGTAACTATTGTTGGACTGAAAACGTTCCTCGCAACAAAAATTGAGTATGCATACTTTTTCGCATAGAATCATAAATATCTGAAACCAACCCCAATTTAACTTAGTTACTCTTACTACTTTTTTTTACATTAAGTGAAATGCATGGATTTATATGCAATTTTTAATAGGGTTCATGATAACTACGTTGTACTTGATCATACAATTGCTAAGATCGTTTTGACGGGTCAATACACTATTTCTGGGCAAATTATGGTTTTGCCAATAACGGGCAGTGGGCCAATCAAGATGACTTTCTGTGAGTACATGCAATAGTTTTTCATTATTTTAAATTTATGTTAGGAAGTATTTACATGCCCTTCTCGTTAAAATATTGCTTCAATTGCGGGGTAACAAGATACACCAATTGGTAACACACTTTTTTACTTTTTGTAACTTTCCAGCCGATCTTCAGTTTTTCAATAAATATTTCTATGAACTTTACAAAAAACCTGATGGTAAACAATACCCAAAGCGGACGGGACTCGAGATTAATGTTACCGCTCGGGATGCGAAGTTTCATTTGGACAATTTATTCAATGGAAATAAACAATTGGGTAAGTTTCGCACATATTGAAATAAAATAAGCTTCAATAGAAAAAATAAATTTCCAGGCGACAATATGAACAAGTTGTTAAACGATAATCCCCAGGACGTTTTACGTGACCTCGGATATCCCATTGCTAGAGAAGTAGCCAGTCTGATGGTGGGTTCAGTAGTCGATGCTATGATAACTGATGTACCCTTTGATGAAATATTTTTACCATAAAAACATTAATACTAATTGTTCATCGTATTGCATATACGATGTGGTAGATAAAATATTTATATATATGTTATTGAGAAGATAACAGAATTTTGAAGATATATTAGTAAATATTAACAGTTGTTAACAGTTTAGTTTTATTTATTATTCAGGAGCTTTTTAAAACAAACACTTACTTGTTTATTGAAGCTACAAACTTTTCAAAAGATACTACTGCTTTCAATCAATCAATCAATTAAGTAGCACTAGAACCCTGGGTAGGTCTTGGCTGACTGTACAACTTTTCTCCAGGTGTTTCGATCCTCCATCATTCTATGTTCAAAGGGGATGTCCATTTTTTGTAGTTCTGACACAATGTTGTCTCTCCAACGCATTCTGGGTCGTCCAGGTGGTCTTCTTCCCGTAGGAACCTCCTCCCACGACAACTTCACCAGTCTCTCATCCTGCAGTCAATGCACATGTCCTGCCCATCTCAGTCTCTAGCGCTTGATTTCCTGCACCACATCCCCATCCCTATACAATCTCCTCATTTCGGCATTTGTTCTCATTCCATATTCATTCGTGGTATGGTCCGAAATTTTTTCTCAAAATCTTACGCTCAAACCGCCTGAGTTTTTATACGTTTTCTTTTGTCATGGTTCACGTCTCAGTTAGTATGGGTCGGACAATGGTTTTGTAGATTTTCACTTTTGATGTTCTTGTAAGACTTTTCGATTTCATCAGATTATTCAGTGCGAACATACATCGGCTTGTCAATTGTATCCTGCTCTGTGATTGTTACTCCCACATACCCATCCCCATGTTCCGGTTTACGCACATGTATTTCGTTTTTCCTTTTTTCACTTTTAACCCTATTCTACTCGTGGCTCTTTCAACTTTGTTGAACGTTTCCTTTTTTGTTTTTACTCCCGCTGCTCTCATTGCTTTCTCGAGGACAAGATTGAAAAGCACAGGTGATAGGGCGTCACCTTGCTTGAGCCCGTTTTTTACTTCAAAACTGTCAGGAAGTTTATGGGTGACACGTACTTTTGATACTCCGTCCTCCATGCACACTTTGGTCATTCGAATAATTTTTCTTGGTATCGAGAGCTCTGCCATTGCATTCCATACTTGGCTCCTTTCTATGCTGTCATAAGCTTGTTGGAAGTCTATGAAAAGGTTTTGTATGGTCTGTTATATTTCCATCGTTTCTCCAGGAGCTGCCTTAGTGTGAATAGCTGGTCTATTGTAGATCTGTGTGGTCTAAATCCGGATTGATAATCGCCTAGGACGTTTTCAACATAGGGGGTTAGTCTGCTAATTAGTAAGGATTTTGTATGCGGCGTTAGTTCTGGAGATTCCTCTATAATTGGAGTTTTTCATTCGATCCCCTTCCTTATGTATAGGCACAATGATATTTTCCTTCCATCCGGTTTGTATCAATTTGCCATATACGCGTTATTAATTTGTGCAGCTGGTGTTGCAGAGTTTTTCCCCCATATTTTATGAGTTGCGCTGGTATTTCATCCGTCCTGCTGCTTTAAAATTCTTCATCTTAATTATAGCTTTTTGAGTTTCTTCGAAGGAAGGTTCGTCGACCGGGAAATCTGCTGTCATATATGTTTTTTCCTTGTGTGTATCTTCATGAGTTAGAAGCTCCTTAAAATATTTTCTCTACTCTTCGGTCAGTTCCTCGTCGCCGACTATCAACTGGCCCTGGTTATTTCTTAGCATTTGTGTGGATTTGGCCCTATATCATTTTTTCTCCGAGGAGATGGCTTTGTAATATTCCCTTGATTCTGGTTTAGGTCTATCTTTTTCCACAGCTTCATGTTTTTTCTGCTCGTATACTAATGCTTTGCAAATGGTAACTCTGTAAGTTAGAAAGCAGAACAGAATTGGAGGTGCGCAAAGCGCAAGTTTTCAAAGAAAATTTTTTGAAAATACATCATATATACGCAGATCATCAGCAAATAAAAAAATTGTTCTTACAAGTACATAGTCTAGTTTGGATTTGTCTAGTGTAAAAACGGGAAAATTCTATGATGGATTTTGATGACACTCGCAGTGGATTTGTATCTGCGTTTCATGGATCATGATTTTATTAAGCTAAGCGCGGTAGTACTCGCATTACCAAGTGGTAAATTCTTGAGTGTCTTTGAGGTACAAAAACTTATAGAACTTTCTTTGGTAGGTGCAATCAATTTATTTTTTGGTTTTGATTAAACGGTGAGCCTTTCCCCATAGTTTTGTGCTTTTGGTAAAATGTTGTAGCATTCAGAGTTATTGCGTGTAACAAAGTTTGTCTGTTTCTACCACGAACTACGAATAATGCAGGACATTACCAGGGGCATAAAAATTTCGTCAAAAAATTAATGTATCCACAAAAAAAATTGAAGTGATTCCAGCTACCACGCAAAAAATTCTGGTAACTTGTGTTAGTAGAGAGACAGACAGACAAATCGCTTAAGACAAATCCTTCCATTAGCCAAGATCCGATGGATGCAGAATCCTCACCAAAATATGAGCCTTACGTAGGAAGAAATCCGCAGCAAGTGTCAGTAAAACCGATAGTAACATTTTTCCGATATAACAAAAAACCGTCATTTTCTGAAGAACTGTGACCATCAATAAAAAACAGGGGAGCCAGACAGTTTTTTCTTAACAAAAAATGTATAAGATCATCTTGTTTTGAGCCAGTCCCATTTTCGTCATATGCTTACGGAAGATCTAAACTGCTCAACAAATTTTGGAACTGGATAAATTCTGATTACTTCAAGCGATTTGATTTATGTTTGGAGCGTTATTTACTTCAATTATTTTCCGGTTAGTGTGTGTTTGAAAAAAAAAACCGTGGTTCAAAAAAATCAACTTTTTTTCTCTAGAACCCATTTTCAAAATCTACCGTTCATGTTCAAGCTGAAACTTCACAGTGGAATTGAGAAAATAATAATTCAATATACCGGGTTGCATGAATATACGGAATAGTAGTAGTAAACATCTTTATTTCTAAAAAAGGCTATCGACCTATCGGTCTTTCTGCCCTTGTTTAATACATGCAGTCTTAATCTAGATAAAAAACCAATATGAGAATTCTCCTATTCTAGGTTAACAATAGTAGTAGTAAACATCTTTATTTCTAAAAAAGGCCATCGACCTATCGGTATTTCTGCCCTTGTTTAATACGTGCAGTCCCAATCCAGATAAAAACAAATATGAAAATTCTCCCATTCTAGGTTAACAATGTTATTGAATAAATAAGATTTCAGTGGCAAGAAGAAATTATTTTATTGTCCACTAGTCCGTTGCGTTTGTAAGTGTTCGAGTAGCGTTAATGTAGGGAAACGGAAGCGGGATTGTCTGGTTGGTCTTGTAAGACAAAGGGCATTAAGTATGGTCCAGTTGTAGGGGTTGTTTGTCCATTTTGTCTGTAGCTGTATGAGTCTCTCCGAGATCCTTGTCATGTTTGTGCGTTCGTATAGTAGTTGGGTGGGGGGGTTGTGTAGTGGGTTTTGGGGGTATACGGAATATTTGAAGCAAAAATTCACTTTAGTTTGAATTCAATAAGAATTATAGGTTTAGTAGGCAATTTTGATTTTGGTCATTTTGTATGCAAGCCCTGTATTTTTGTTTTAAATTGTCTATGGAGTTTTTGCGTCAATATTGCTCTAGATCGTGAAAATCGGACCAATAGCAGAAAAGTTATTACTACAAAACCAAAAAGTTAATTTTTCGAGACCACCCTGTAAATAGAAGAGATGGCCGAAAAATCATTCCGAGCGATTTGAGTTTTATTTAAAATTTTGTTGTTGATATCTAAAAAACATTTTTTTTGTCCAACAAGGAGCAGCCGAACTTTCCGAAATTTTGCAATTTTTTCATTTGCCACTCTGTAGAAAATGTATCTGAGGTACTTAATTTCTACCAAAACATTGACTAACAAAAAACAAATGGGGCTCAATAACGCTCCAAACAGAAACCAAATCGCTCTAAGCAACCAGAATTGATCCAGTTCAAAAGTTGGGGTAAATCTGGCTGTGTAACGTTCATTTTGTTGAGCAGTTTATTACAAATAGTACAGCTACAGTATGCATAAGACAAAAGAAACCCATTAATTTTGGATTTTGAGATGACATGTTGCAAACCCGATATGTTATCTTTAAACTTAATATTTTATTTACATGTTCTTCCAAGTTACACGGGCTGAGTTTCTTCTCAATTTTATTTCTGTTATATTTGCAGGTTTCAGTCATGTTTGACCTATTGTTCGGGTTAGTTTGGGTCAGTTTAGCTATTGTTTTTTGTAGTCGTTTTTGTAGCAGTCGGAATTCCTCGTCAGCTCCGGCCGCTTCTTAATTGCTGTATTATTTCCTACGCTTTTAAATTGATTCTTTCCTGATGTGTTGCTTAATTATATCCGAGAGATACAGCTCGATACAAGCAGAGGGAATTTGAGAGCCATTAAAAAAAGGCAACGTATTTTCAGAGGAGAATATTGTATGTCAAATGTTGCATTTAACATTGGCCACCATTCGTATACCTTAGACCACATACGTAAAACTTTTAATATCATGAAGGAGAGATTAAAATTAATAGAACGTATTTAAATTTGCACAGTGTAAGTTCTGCTGAGACACTGGTTATACAAATTTCATGGCGTTCAACGCTTAATTGATGAATATCAGAAAATATATTACAATGTTGTTACAATTTTATTACATATTATATGCATTAATTGATCTAAATGTAACAAAGAAGACGCATGTAAGTAATTAACAGCAAAATCAATTACTGAAAACTACACGTTTTCTAAACACATGTTATTCTTAATGTCACATTCAACAACATCGTAATAAATGTTGTCATGTGAGAATTTATTTTATAAAATACAAATTTACCTTCATTTTGAGTTTCCATTTTTATCAAGATTAATTGGCGATTTAGAGAAAACCACTGAAACGTATATTTTGATCAATTACTTGAACATATTTTTATTGTGCAACCATAACTTGCACAATAAATTACTTGATGAGGTATCTAATGATTTTTTAAAAGTTAATTATAATAGCAATGTAGTACAGTGTACTAATAAGCCATTTTTCTTTAACTTAATCTACTACATTTAAAAATAAAAAGCACACATATCCTCTGGTAGTCACTTTGTCTGTAAAGCATCGGGTTGACATGTACTCTCTCTCTTGTAGTACATTCTTTTTTTTTGCTATTTTTAATTGTTATATCAATCTAGTACAGTATACTAATAAGACATTTGTCTTTATCTTCTCAATCTACTACATTTAAAAATACAAAACACACACATCATCTGGTAGTCACTTTGTCTGTAATACTACATGTACTATCTCACAATTCTTGCATTCTAAACCAGTTCGAATGGTTTAGTTCTTTTGAGTCTTCTCTGTATGTCCGCATTATCCAGGAGCTTGAGTTCCTCAGGTTGATTGAGTCGCTGTTCATGATTCTGTTCATACCTTTTGATGGCGTTAGCTACTGTTACTACACCCAAGTATGTAGAAAATGTAGATTTTCATTTCTTATATAACATAGTGCATCAACGATCCTACGAAGTACGTTATTCTGGAAGCGTTGCATCATGTTTCTATTGCTCTGTTTGGTGCAGCCCCAAAGTTGCACACCATAAATCCACACTGGCTTGAGGACTTGATTATATAACAATAGCTTGTTATATACTGTGAGAGCTGAGTTTCTACCCAATAGCCAGCACATCTTTCTGTACTTCAGGTTCAATTCGTTCTGTTTCTTCTTGACGTGTGGTTTCCACCAGAGTTTTGTATCGTGGGTTATGCCTAGATATTTAGCTGTATTCCCAAATGGTACAATCTTGTCATTAATGTAGACTGGTTTGTAGTCTATTCGTTTGTTGGTGAAGTCGATATGGACCGATTTCTTTTCATTTAATTTGATGCGCCATTTCAGGGTCCAACGTTGAAGATCATCTATAGCTGCTTGGAGTTTTTCAGTAGATTGCATATTTCTGCCGCCTATCGCTAGGATTGCAGTGTCATCAACGAATGTAGCAACAAGATTTTGATCAGTAACAGTAGCTTGACGCAATTCTTCTTCAATCCCACTCACACTGACATTCACTAATGTGGAGCGCTTGGATTCTTCTACGGTTATTGTGGTGGGTGTGTCTAATAACGTTTTATATTTTTCATCAGAACCTACAGTAGATCAGAGTAAGCATTGTCTTGTCTGATTCTGAAGTACTGCTCAGATACGTAAGATTTCAATATTTGTGAATATTGAACAGGAAGCAACTTTTCAAGTTTATGGATCAAGCCTTCGTGCCAAACTTTATCGAAAGCATGTGCACCATCCAAGAATATAGCTGAGCAAACTTTCTTCTCTTCTAGCGAGTTTTGTATAGTACTGACGGTTCTATGGACTCGCTCAATTGGACAGTGTTGATACCTGAAACAGAACTGATGATCCTGGATAATCTGTTGAGCTTCAATTATTGGTTTAAGTCTTTTCAATAGAAGTTTTTCAAATAGTTTAGACATAACTGGTAGTAGTGATATTGGACGATATGACATTATTTCATGGGGTGGTTTTACAGGTTTTGGAATAATGATCACTTCTGCCACTTTCCATAACTGTGGCACGCGCTGAAGTCGAAATGAGGCATTGATCAGGTTGTTGAGCTTAATTAATGCTTTTTTCGGCAATTCTTTGAGGATATGTCCTGTGATTAAGTCGAATCCAGGAGTTCTTTTCGGATTGATATAAGTTTTTATTTCTTTTATAACTTCAGTGAGAGTGACGAACGGGATTTCTGCTTCTACTTGCTGTTTAATACAAGGCAATGTTTCTGCGTTATCTACTGCATTAGGTTGAAATATTTCCTCAAGATGTTCTGCAAAGCTTCTGGCTTTTTGCTCAGTTTTTAGCCCAGCTCCCGTCTGCATTTCTGATTGGGGGTGCATCCATGATTGGTCTTTTCAGGTTTTTGGTAGTTTTCCATAGCGAATATTCTGTACTCGATTCATTAGTAAGTTGCCGTAGGAACTCGCCAGTAAATCGTTTTTAATATCGTTAACATAATGAGATTAAATATATATTTTAAATACTATGTTATCACATTTAACTACATTATTGCAGCAATTTATCTAATTATAAGAGTCTCCAGTTAGAAGTAATTGAAACATTAGAATGGAGATAAACGATAATGAATTGAATAAGAGCACAGCTTAATTTGTTTAAAGTTGTAAGGACACTTTTTAACGAGAAGCGAATTACTATTGAAAGGTACGATCTAAGTGCAGCACTGTCTTAATTGCTAACTGACATGGAAAAAGTCGCAAATATTGTGGAAGACATTTGAAAATTTAGTTAGTCAGGAAATAAATGGTCGGTCCCATAAATGAATGGCCAATTATCAGTACACATTTTTTGCTCGAAAACTCGGTTAATGAAAAGCGGAATGGTGGTATTTAAAAGTATGGCCGGTGATGAACACGTCAGCAATGGCAATTAATGAAAATTTATATATAATTAGCAGTTTTTCAATTTGAAGCAGTTTGATCTGGCATACCATTCGTTAGCGACATGTATTTCTTAAGGTGTGCTTTAATAATTTTTGGAATATGTTGGCAGCTAACGGAGTCAAAGAATTTACGTAAGTTGTTAAATTTTACTTAAATACTTTTTAATAACGGTTTAGTTATCTCCACAAGCATGCTAAAACAACCTCTCGGGATGAATATATAACAAATGTTCTGCTATATGCACTAGTCACAGTGAAAAATGTTATTATTGATAATAAGATTTTTATTATTATAGACTTATAAGATTAAGATTTTTGGATCTATAAAATAATTATCACTAAGCATGTGTTTTGCAGCTAGCTATATAAAACCTTGTAAGAGAGCGACTGTAGCGAAAGACGATTGCGCTTTAAAAAGTGCTAAAACTGCAATACCACAATTGATTAAAGGTAAAATATTTTTATTAACTAATTAATATTTGTAAAATACTTTAGGCAGCGCTTTTCAATTTAATTGAACCAGATATTAGTAGATTAAACTATAGAAGCATCCTACAAGAAGCCTAGAAGACATCTAGCTGATAATAGTGCTCTAAAATTAGGCCTCTCATTTTATTTTTAATTTTTCCATCCAGGAGATAGTGAATATAAAATTCCCCAACTGAGCCCAGTAAAAATACCTAGACTTGAATTGAATAGTGGTCCAAATTTGAAAATGACATTGAACGATGTTTCTCTATTAGGATTGGAAACGATTAAAGTACTTAAAATGGCGTAGGTGAAATAATGTTTTTTTCAACAGTTTGCCTCATTTATTCATTCCGCTTTAGAGTTGATCCTGATAAGAAAACCGTCACTTCAAAATTTTCAAATTTGCAGTTCACCTTGATTGGACAATACGAAATTTCTGGTCAAATTCTCGTCTTACCAATAACCGGAGCCGGGCCAGCTAACATAACACTGAGTAAGTTCAAAAGGAAACGTTGCTTTCTGTATAAGTATATGTATTTTGCAAGTAAATTTGCTCAAAATTTGCTGTTGCTCGTAGTTGATACCGAATTCGATTATGTATTTGGTTACGAATTAATAAAAAAAGATGACGGACAGGAATATGCCTCTGTAACTACAAGCGAATCTGACTTTATTGCCAAAGCAGCCCAGTTTCATTTGGGAAATTTATTTAATGGAAACAAGGCTTTAGGTAAGAGTTTGTTAGTGGTGAGAGGGAACTTTGGAAATTTCGTTTAAATGGTACCTTCACGTAAAATTTTTAGGCGATAGTATGAACCAAGTCTTAAATGACAATCCCCAAGAAGTACTGCGGGATATTGGGTATCCGTTGGCAAAGGAAGTGATTCGTAATGTGGCTTTTGCTACTGTATCGTCGATATTATCCATTGTGCCTTATGATGTCTTGATTCCAGTATAAGGCAGTTATATATTATCAATAGTTATAAGTTTTCCTTGCTTGCAGAAAACAATAAATATTCAATTTGTAATTTTTTATATATTATATTTGTATTAAAAAAGAATACCAGTCTTAATAATTTTGTGATTTTCATTAAATTATTGGAGAAAGGAGACTTTCAAAATTGCATTTCATTGAATTTAAAATGAAAATAGAAACGGAATTAATTGCATAAATTGATAATTTTTCCATATTAAACGAACATAACTTGCTTACTCTTTACACCTACTGAAGTACTTACAGTCTACAATGCACTTAGCCTTCCTAGTCTGAAGCAAAGCACATGATTTATTCTATACACACTACAAATTCACTACAGCATTAAACATACTGATTTGACGATTAGATTTTTGTTAATATTGTAAGTGAGAGACAAAAAAATTAAATAGTGCGGTTTTACAAAACCAACTGAAGTATTGTCACTGATACAACAGTTTTTCTATTAAATTGCAGATAACATTCAAATAGAGGAAATAATTTGTAATGGCTCTGAACTACAACTACTTTTGTTCAATAATCAATAAAAGAGTTTTGCGATAGCTTTACTGCGGGTAAGATGTGCTCGGTAGAAATTCATCCATTTACTCCATTTCAAAAAAAACTTTCATCGATCCAAATCGCAAATAAATTTATTTCCTGGGAGCTCGCCAATCTGCCCCAGCGTCCCAGAAAGATCTTTCAAGAAAAAAAGTCTAAGAAAAGAAATAGAAAACCAGTCCAACTACACATTACAGCCAACACTAATTGCTCAACGCAACAAACTAGCTACACACATGGCTAGACGACTCAATAGTAAACAGTGACTGAATACAATATGATTGTAGCTATAAAACAACATATTTTATATCACATTGGACAGATGGTTTGCAAAGTGCTTTTCTTCAAACAGATAAAAAGACTAAGTAATAATTCAGATATAATTCAGAGTGTCCAGTCACCAGTGGTGTCTTTAGCGAGTTCCGAAAAAAAAAGAAAAAAAAATTCAATAAAATTGTGGTTACACTTCCAAATAAGACAAGGAAGTGCAACTAATCCAATCCAATCAAGTAACACTACAACCCTGGGCGGGTCGTGGCTGACTGTACAACTCTTCTCCAGGTGTTTCGATCCTCCATCATTCCATGTTCAAAGGTGATGCTCATTTTTTGTAGATCTGACACAATGTTGTCTCTCCAACGCATTCTGGGTCATCCAAGTAGTCTTCTTCCCATAGGAACCTGCAGTCTATGCACATGTCCTGCCTATCTCAGTCTCTGGCGGTTGATTTCCTGCACCACATCCCCATCCATATATAATCTCCTAATTTCGGCAATTGTTCTCATTCTATATTCATTCGTGGTAGTGTCGTGGTATGGTCCAAAAATTTTTCACAAATTCTTACGCTCAAACTGCCTGAGTTTTTCTTCGTTCGCTTTTGTCATGGTCCACGTCTCAGACCTCAGTTCTTGTAAGACTTTTCGATTTCATCAGATTATGCAGTGCGAACATACATCGGCTTGTCTATTTTATCCTGCTCTTTATTTCTTCCATGATGTCGTTATCTGCGGTGATTGTGCTCCCAGATATTTGTAGTGTTCCACTCTTTCGAAATTGAGGGTGCCGAATGTGATGTTTTGGCCCAGCAGTTTAGGTACTTGTCCTGTAAGTAACTTTGTTTTTACTGCGGCTTCTCTCACTGTTTTCTCTAGGACAAGATTGAAAACCACAGGTGAAAAGGCATCACCTTGCTTGAGCCCGTTTTTTTATTTCAAAACTGCCAGAAAGGTTATTCTTGACACGTACTTTTTATACTCCGTCCTCCATGCATATTTTGGACATTTGAATCATTTTTCTTCTATGCTGTCATAAGCTTGTTGGAAGTCTATGAAAAGGTTGTGTATGGGTCTGTTATATTCCCATCCTTTCTCTAGGAGCTGCGTGTGAATAGCTGGTCTATTGTAGATATGTGTGGTCTAAATTCGTTTTGATAATCTCCTAGGACGTTTTCAACATAGGGGGTTAATCTTCTAAGTAGTAGGTTTCACAGGATTTTGTATGCGGCGTTTGTTATGGAGATTCCTCTATAATTGGAGCTTTTCATTTTACCCCCTTTCTTATGAATAGGCACAATGATACTTTCCTTCCATCGTGTTGGTATCTCTTCATTTTGCCACATACGCGATATTAATTTGTGCAGCTGGCGTTACAGACAGAGTCTCTCTCCCATATTTTATGAATTGCGCTGGTATTTCATCCGTCCTGCTGCTTTAAAATGCTTATTTATAGCTTTTTGAGTTTATTCGAAGGAAGGTTCGTCGACCGGGAAATCTGCTGTCATATATGTTTCTTCCCTGTGTGTATCTTCTTGAGTATGTTTAGAAGCTCCCTAAAATAATTTGTCCACTCTTCGATCAGTTCCTCGTCGTCAACTATCAACTGGCCCTGGTTATTTCTTATCATTTGTGTGGATTTGTCCCTATATCCTTTTTTATACGAGGAGATGGCTTTGTAATATTCCCTTGATCCTGGCTTAGGTCGATCTCTTTCCACAGCTTCATATTTTCCTGCTCGTACATTCTTTCCTTTGTTCTGATTACTCTTCTTGTTTCTTTTCAGAACTCTTCCTATTATCTTCTACTTTCATTCGTTTGTAATTGGATCCATCTATTTCTCACCAATTGTCTTTTTTCCAGTTGTTGTCGGCAGTCCTCGTCATACCATGTTTTTGTCCTTTTTCTCTTACTTCTTCCGAAGAGCTCTTCCGCTGTCTTTTTCATCACTTCAGATGTTTTCCCCCATAACTGTTCAACAATGTCATTGTATTCTGCTTCAGAGTTCAAGGATCTTTCTATTTGGCGTCTATATTGCTGTATTTTTGTCGGATTCTGACATTCCTTCATATTCCTTCACATTGCATACTAATGTTTGATTTATTATATTTGTGAAGAAAGTGCAACTGCTTTTACTAACTCTTTCTGGCTAAGTATAATCAGCGAGCTGCTGTTCTAGATACTGAATTATTTATTGAAAAAGTCGGGATTTAAATTATTTAGTGGAAAATTTACATTTCTGGTACTCTATTGGATATTGCCTACTGCGTCTGTGTCTAGCCGACTGAAATTGTAACATATTAAAAATTAAAAAAAGCAATTGTAACTGTAAAAGTATTATATATCAAGATTGTAGCAGTCATTTTTCTTAAAATTTAAAACATGGCTTTCTGTTAACTTCCAAAGAACGTCCCTTATACATAGAAAATAACTCGGACTAGACCTCGATTGTGTACATACTGCCCGTAGATGTCTTCAAGTAGAAAGGAGAAAATTGGATAGTTAAGTGGCAGCTAAGCTTCAGAAAATTTCTATGACAATAAAACAAGACCAAAGTGTGCTAGAACACCATGATCAATGCTCTCCTTGCATGTAGAATAATTACATTTAATTAACAGAGAAATACTCATGGTTGAGAATTGTGTCCTTTGTTTTGCGTTAATAATACAATACTCATGATTCAATTCAGTTCACTATCTAGTTGCTTTCATTTGCTAAACATTTCCAAACTTTACAATGTTACACACCAAATTTAACGAAGCGATTGGCAGCATTTCTACGGCTATTTTCCACTTCAAAGTCGTTTAACAGTTTGCGGTTCAGCTTCGGCTATTATAATTCTGAATGGAGGCAAATCTATTCAGTTTAGGCATTTAACAAAAGGCAGCTTTAACCTTATCTGCCAACAGTAAAGCATTAACCAAGGTTTCGCCGGCTTAAAAGCTAAGCTAAATGAAAACTTTGAAAGCGTTGTTAAAAATAATTTAGCTTTGGCGAGAGCAAAAGAAGTGAATTATCCATTAAAGCGTTACAATTTATAAACAACCAGGGGCAGTTTTGTATAAGATATTTACATCTGGGAATAATTCGCATTCTGGTTCGTAAAATTTTCCATTTATTTGGGATTCAAATAAGAACACTTCAATATTAAAACTTTTATGTGCCAAGCCGTGTATCAAATTTGTAATTTAAACTCGATAATAACAAAAAACGATTAATAGACTCTCGAGAATACCATAAACTTTTTCAGCTAAAAATTTAATTTACCGGAAAATTCTACATCTAATCATTTGAGTGTAGTGTACATGGAATTACTCGAGAATTATTATTTGTATGTAAATTTTCCTCTTATTGTAGTTTATGAATAAATTACAATTGCTGGCATTCATTCCGAGTTAAATTCCTGTACCCTAAGCAAGTAAAATCACTTAAATGCTTAAATCGTTGTTTAATAGTTCAACGCTAATAACACGAATAAGACACCCCCAAAACCCACTACACAACCCCCCCACCCAACTACTATACGAACGCACAAACATGACAAAGATCTCGGAAAGACTCATACAGCTACAGACAAAATGGACAAACAACCCCTACAACTGGACCATACTGAATCCCCTTTGTCTTACAAGGCCAACTAGACAATCCCGCTTCCGTTTCCCTACATTAACGCTACTCGAACACTTACAAACGCAACGGACTAGTGGACAATAAAATAATTTCTTCTTGCCACTGGAATCTTATTTATTTAATAACATTGTTAGCCTAGAATGGGAGAATTTTCATATTTGTTTTTTATTTAGATTGGGACTGCATGTATTAAACAAGGGCAGAAATACCGATAGGTCGATAGCCTTTTTTAGAAATAAAGATGTTTACTGCTACTATTGTTAACCTAGAATAGGAGAATTTTCATATTGGTTTTTTATCTAGATTAAGACTGCATGTATTAAACAAGGGCAGAAAGACCGATAGGTCGATAGCCTTTTTTAGAAATAAAGATGTTTACTACTACTAGTTCAACGGTCCACGCTTGAGGCTCTTTTGATGTCAATCTGAGAGTATCCGTTTTGAAAGAAAACCCTTTCTAAATGCTGTAGTTCCGCTGATAGGAGCTGCGTTCCACATATTTTCCTGGCTCTATCCGTGAGAGTCTTGATGATTCCTTGTTTTTGACCCGGGCAATGGTTAGATAGCTTGTGGAGGTATCTGTCGGTGTGGGTGGCTTTTCTATATACCCGATGGTCCAATTGGTTCCCGTTCCTAAATACCAAGATATCCAGGAAAGACAACTGTTGGCTTTGTTCAATTTTCATGGTAAATTGTATCTTTGTATGTTGTTTGTTCGGGTGGTCGAGGAACTTGTCCAGGTCATCGCGTCCATGTCTCCATATCACGAACGTGTCATCGACATATCGATACCAGATAGTCGGTTCAAAGGGTGCAGTTCTCAAAACTGTTTCCCCAAATTTCTCCATGAAGACATTTGCTACAACCGGGCTGAGTGGGTTGCCCATGGCCACTCCTTCGTTTTGCTCGTAGAAGTCTCCATTCCACAGAAAGAATGTGTCTTTTAGATAAGCTTTGAAGATATTTGCGGTACTCTCCTCAAATAGCTCCGACACTAGTTCTATGGATTCGTCCACGTGTACTTTTGAGAACAGTGAAATGACATCGAAACTGACTAGCATGTCCATTGGTTCCAGTCTCAGATCCTTGATTTTGCTAATAAACTGTTTAGAGTCTCTGATATAAGTGTCTGTGGAAGAGAGGCTAGATATTTTGCCACATCGTATGTTGGCGATCCCGGGGCACTGACAATCGGTCTAAGTGGGACTCCTTCCTTGTGAATTTTAGGTAATCCATACAAACGTGGTAAAAGGGCTTCTGACTTAATGATCTTCTTAATGACTCGTCTAAGGACGACATTTTTATAAGGCGGTTGATGTTCTTGAGCTTGACCTGAGTCGGCTCCTTCTTGAGCTTTGAGTAGGTGGCTGGATCCAGTAGGTCTTGGTTCTGCTGCACATATTCCTCTCTGTTAATAATGACAGTAGCATTGCCTTTGTCAGCTGGCAGGACAACGATGTTTGTGTTCCTTCTTATTTCTTTGAGAGCTTGTTGTTCTTCTACCTTTAGGTCGGTTGGCGGTGGTTTTTCTCTTCGAAGAATTTGGGCGGTTTCCAGGAGTATTTCATTTGCGGCTTGTTCCGGAAGTTCTTGCAGCGCCGCTTTGGTGCCAGAGATGAAATGCCAGATGAAAGGTAACGGACTGCGCCCGAGGAACATCAGGAACCATCAGTACAGTGTAAGCTCTCAAGCAAACCATCTCTGAATATGCAAGACACTCGTGCTTGCGAAACGTCGGGAAGAAATTATATTTTACCACGTCCTAAAAACCCGAAAAACTCACCAGTTTCAAGGAATGTTAGTCATCACAAAGCACTATAAGGTGTTACAAGTTAGCTAAACGAAGCTCTTGAAAGATAATAGAAGAAAAGCCAGTCTGAGGGGATTAATGGAGAATTGCCTCGTTAGTTTTTCTAAATATTTGGTGTACAAATCAAAAATTCCACAGGCAAAGAACAAATGTGTCAAAAGTTAGTTGTTACAAATTGCCCAAAAATTATTTCTTCAAAAAATCTTGTGAGTAGAATACTCAAATAGGTAGACGAATACGAATATTCATCAACAATAATTTGATAAAAAACCTCGTTATAAACGGGCTTTACAAATGCAAATCATGTTAAATATGTATATGAGCCGTCATTGTCCCTAGAGCAAAGTATAAAAACGTGCTTATAATCCAAAAAATCCGGCATGCACTACACGAATGTTACTCGCGGCAAATTTAACACATTTATTCCAGATTTGATCCCGCTTTCCATAGTATATCCGGAGTTTATTTTCAAAAATAGTTGCGATAAATCTGATAATATCGACAATTTATTTCGTACACGCACAATGACGGGAACAATAAATAACAACCATGCAATTTTGCTCACTGAAGTAATTCAAATATTATGGTTCGAATTTAATTGATAAAGTATTCGCTTTCACCTGGAGGCTTATGTCGTTACATTAAAAGTTTTGTTTGGTTTGCTTTTTTATAATTAACTCTATTCTAAATATCGGATGTCTTACGCTGGTATCGGAAATTTCGGCTGATTAAGAAAGCGAAGATTAACCGAAATCGGTTTTTCAACATAAACCTGTATATAATATAATTAAATTCAAATCTATGCCACACTTTTATTTAATCTAGCGAATCTTGGTCATAAGACATCCAATATAACTTTTCCAACTTTTCCAATTTCATTACTACCAAGTCAAGATTTATAGGCTCAACGGTTTCACATTTTATGAATACAATTCACTTTAGTTCGAAATTGTTTCTTGATGACTGCGAAGCCACGCAATAATCCTCTAATAGAAACTTAAACAAAAGGCCGAAATTAAGTGTACTTACGTTTTCTTGGGATCATACTGAGGATTTTCTGCAGGATCTCTTACTCGTAGGTTTTTTCTTATATCACTGGTGGCATTGGCTGTTCTGCTTTGAGAAAGCAATCCCGGAAGTAACATGGCAATTTCTGCAACGAAAACGTTCATTTAGTTTACAATGACAATTACACCTGCTCAAACTAAGTTACATTATTACAGAATTAGTAGTTTAACTGGTTTAAAAACTGGAACTTGACTGATTAATATTATGCTGCCATTTCTTATATTTTTTTATTTGATAGAACCAAAATATGAAGCGGGATTTATGTAGAAGCATCAAAGCAAGTATCAAGCCGTATTTAACATGAACAAGTCGATGTTTCAAAACAATTTTATTGTGCCTAGAACTCTACTGTCTTGAGTCGTTAATATCCAAATTTTTCAAATTGTTGAAAGTTTGCTTTTGGAACTGTTTTCTGGAAAAGTGACGACCATCCGCTTAATTAATTCTATAATTCAAATGGAAACACCGATTTCCTATTGTATTTTTGAATACATCCGTCGAAATATAAGTATTTTTTTCGAACATATAATAATCCAAAAAAAGAGCTTATTAAAGACCACAAAAGGAATAAGTAGTAGAGTATGCCGAACTAAACAAAACGACAAGGAAAATGACCAAGCAGGACATAAGAAAACATCAAGAAATCCGAATAGAAGATGTTCGAGAAACCTCAAACATCGCGAAACTCAATTTCTGCATGCCATCAGCATCGGCAACATTGCAGCTGTTTGGCATTCGAAAACTAGCCGTCTGCCCTGATTGGTGAAAGAACCATCGACGGTTCCGGTTCTCTTCACACGGTGAGAGAAAATATTTGGTTAAATAAAGATATTTACTACTATTTGGTTAAATAAAGATATTTACTACTATTTGGTCCCGTTTGTACCCTCGAACATAGTTGCTCATGTTTCGTAAGAAGTCTCGCCCTCGTTGTTGTAATAGTAACTAAGTGTGTTTGGTACTGTAAAACAAACTGGTCCTTCGAAAACCGAATAAATTTGTTCATCGAACCGTGTTGTGTTAATTCAAACGACTTTAAAGCCTCCAGTGCGCCTGTGGAGAAATGAATAGAATACAGTCCATTAACGTTGCTCCACTTGATTGGGCACATCACGGTCCCCAAACAGAAGAGTTGATACATCAAAACAGAGGCTTGAACATCTTTGAAAAAGAAAACGCACATAAAAAAGAAATGATCAAGCTGAGAGACGGAGAGGGTCACATAACAGTGGATCGAAGAGAGATACTCAGGGCAACAGAGGTGTTCTACACAGGTTTGTACAAGTTCAACATAGGCAATGAGGATAGCAGAAGAGCAAATAATGACCAAAAAAACAGGATATGTAATGTTGGCTCCGAGGATCTACCAGAGATTGAAGAAGAATAAATTTGGAAAGATTTAAACCAATTAAAAAACGGAAAGGCAGCAGGTGACGACAACATTATACCGGAAATGTTGAAGGAAGGTGGAAGCCTACTGGTAAGGGAACTTAAATCACTATTTAATACATGCATAATCCAAGGAAAATACCAGAGGATTGGAACACCGCGATAGTCATACTGATATATAAGAAAGGCGACCCAAGCAACCTAGAAAGCTATAGATCAATCAGCCTGTTATCACAGATCTACAAGTTATTTATGAAAATAATAAGAAACCGCCTTGAATACAAACTTGACACATACCAATCCTATTAGCAGGCGGCATTCAGGAAAGTCATGAGTAGAGATCATCTCCACACCGTAAGGATACTGAACGAAAAAGCAACGGAATATAACATATCAATATGGGTCGCCTTCATAGACTTTAGAAAGGCCTTCGACACAGTTGAATTTTGGGCAATTATTAGGTCAATGCTAAATGCAAGAATAGACCAACGTTATATTAACATTATACCAGACACTAAATGACCGCTCAAAAATGAAAGCAAGGCTACATGAAGACACCGACGAAATCCTGATTCAAAGAGGCGTTGGACAAGGAGACATTGTGTCACCCAAATTGTTTACACTAGTGCTAGAGGATGTTTTCAAAAGCCGTTACCGGGAAGACAGAGGAATTAATAACTCGGGAGAAAAACTCAGTAACTGAGATTTGCTGATGACATTGCCATTTTTGCACAAACAGTGAAGAATTAGATGACATGCTTATAGAACTACAATAAGAATCAAGAAAAGTAGGCGTAGAAATGAACATTTCTAAAAACAAATTCATGACAAACGAACGGTTAAACATAGAGTATAAATGTGCTAGGACAACAAGTAGAGAAAGCAAACTCTTATCTCTACCTAGGTCAAGAAATAACATTGGGAAAAACTAATCAAGAGCTTGAAATTAACAATAGATTACAACTAGGATGGGCGGCCTACGGGAAGATGCGACACGTCATCAACTCCAACCTACCTCTCAAACTAAAAACCAAGGTGTATATGGAATGCATTCTCCCAGTAACAACCTACGGATGTGAAACATGCGTTCTAACAAAGAAAATCCTAAATAAATTAAAGATACACCAAAGATCAATAGAACGGAAAATGCTAGGAATAACGCTTAAAGATCATAAAACCATTGAGTGGATAATAAATAGGACCAAGGTCTAAGATATAGCGAGGCGAATAGGTAGTCTTAAATTGAACTGGGCCGGACATGTTGCCCGAAATACAACCAATTGGAGCAGAAAAACAAGATGGAGACCTTGGGGGGAGAAAAGAAGCACCGGCAGACGACAACAAAAATGGTATGATGACATCAAAAGAACAAGGAAAACTGGAAAAACATGAGAGAGGCCTATATCCAAAGGAGAGAAAACGACTAGAACAAGAAGAAGAAGACTTAGCCTAAATTCAACTGTTCTCAAACAACTTCAGACTAAACATATATTTCACCAATAACTAAGCAATACCTGTTTTTTTAATTACTTTTGCATTGAATATTCAATCTACAAAATCAACATTAAAACTGAAATCTCTTTGAAACAGCATGCCAAACACATATTTATATGTGATTATGGCTGAAAAACTTGAATAGCACTGCGGAGGAAAATGTGCATCGTACAATAGACCCTATTTCGGACAGATAAGGATATTAATTACTGTTAAAATGCACTAAATTGACGATTTGTATCAAAAACCATCGAAAAAAACATTGTGAGTCAAAATTAGTCTCATTCCTTTTAATCGGTTATTAGTAATTACTTCAAAAGTACGGAGAAATATTTAGAAAAAGTTAATTTATTTCTCAAAGATATTCAGGCTCTTGAAGATGCATTGTCGACTTTGTTATTAAGTAATATTTGAAATATATTTAACAAACACTAATACAGCTGATCCCTACAAGTAACGTATTGCGAATTTTGCTGAAACTTAGACAAGATTGCTACTTTGAAAAATTACAATTCTCTAATTTTAGTTGAAAATGTATAATGTCAAAGATGCATCCAGGCAGATTTCAGCGTAACAGATTTTCAGAAAACACCTTTTTTGTAAAACCATTCAATGGTCCTTGGCAAAAATATTTTGAACGAACCTCGTGTCAAGAATAGTTGGAGAAATGCCACATTTGTACCGGTTTAACAATTTTATAACCAGAAACCATTTCGTTAGCATCAAGCTGCCATATAAAATCTACAAGTTCTTGCCAACGATGAAAACTGATCTTCTGAAATGAGGTTATAAAGTAAAGTTGAGCATCAGTAACTTGATCTCTTCTAGTCTATTTGCCTTTTAAATACACTTGTTACCTTTAGTGCTTTTTGATTAAACAACAGGTATTTACTCGTGAAATCTAATATATGTTAACGATTTTTCGTAAATAGTTTTTATATGAATATCTCTGTTTTAGTGAGAATTATATTTAAGTATTCCTTACGTACCCTATAGCCAACACCTGCAAAGTATTCGCGCTAATTTTGAACCGCGCTATAGAAAAACACGTTTTATCTTGTATCTATTTATCAATTTTATCTGTGTACATAACAAACGCAACAAAGCATGTATCTGATCTGTGATATATTATGGAAGAGCAAAGAGTGCAAATATTAAATCATTTTTACAACACTTCATTAATAAATGGTTTTGTACATAGTTTGTTTGCATTGTAATTACGTTAAAAACAAATCGGAATGGCCATTTTCCATTAGTAGAAACCGATGCAATTGGCATTTGTTCTCATTTAATAACACACTTTAAGGTCAAAAAAAGTGGAACTATTCAAATAATAACCTCGCTTCCAAGTGCTGAGCAATAATTAGTTCAACAAGCAACCTCCCAAAAACTCGGCTGGTGGCAATTTATCTGAATCTCTGTATTCATAGAGAACGAGAATAAATTTCAGTAGTTGTGTATACAACTGCAACTGACTGTTAAGGATTTTATATCTGATTTAAATGCAGAGCTTTAACAGGCTCAGTGGTTCAAATATGGAAGACGTAAAAATTTATGAAAACGAAAACCGCCATAAAACTTGCACTGATAATGAAATAACATTTAATTGTTAGAAGTTAAATGGTGGAAATCGACGCTTGGTTCCCAAAAGTCTTCCCAGTCCGGGTTAATGTATGTGTAACTGATCTATACAAAGGAAAATCAGTCATCGTGTAAAAGAACACAAGTAAATGTTAATTTGAAACTATAAGATTATATAGATAAACTAAAAAAAATAATTTGGAACATTATGCCCATTATGGATTGCTTTATTTACATGCATTATTTTGGGGGTTTCAAGTTTTCTTTTAAAGATGAAAATATAATTATAAGACTTGGTACCAACTGAACTCTCTTCTAGCATAAAACTTTATAACACTTTGTGTTTATACCTTAAATAGTTAAGCGAACTTTTCCTGTTGAGGAATCAATGAGTGAAACAAGACATAAATATAAATGTATAAGCACGTCGAAGATATGAGAACATGATTTAATTCAATTTAAATTGGAAAAGTGTTGAAAATTTATTGATCATCTATCAATATAGAACCCCCCCCCCCCCCCCACCCAACTACTATACGAACGCACAAACATGACAAAGATCTCGGAAAGACTCATACAGCTACAGACAAAATGGACAAACAACCCCTACAACTGGACCATACTGAATCCCCTTTGTCTTACAAGACCAACCAGACAATCCCGCTTCCGTTTCCCTACATTAACGCTACTCGAACACTTACAAACGCTACGGACTAGTGGACAATAAAATAATTTCTTCTTGCCACTGAAATCTTTTTTATTTGATAGTATTGTTAACCTAGAATAAGGGATTTTTCGTGTTTGCTTTTCATTTGGATTGGGACTGCATGTATTGAGCGAGGGCAGAGGGACCGATGGGTCGATGGCCTTTTTTGAAAGTAAAGATGTTTACTACTACTAGAATTGGAAAGTTTATTTAATAATATTGTTAACCTAGAATAAGAGAATTTTCATATTTGTTTTTTATTTAGATTAAGACTACATGTATTAAACAAGGGCAGAAAGACCGATAGGTCGATAGCCTTTTTTAGAAATAAATATGTTTACTACTACTACTTTATTGATCATCTATCAATATTAATCAAAGTATCGGCCTTAATTCTGAATCGAATTTAATAATGATAATAGTTCTAGGTTGTGTCTTGAATTGCGTAATCAAACTTCCATAGTTTATAACACTATACGCACAAGATCTATGCCGGCTCGGTTCATTTACGTCCGAACGCGTATAACCGGTGTCCGGCGTATAAGGCAGGGTCTACCTAAGCCTTACTGACGAGTCCAATAGGTAGACCCGGGACGAAACGCAGGGCTCATCACATAACACCATAATTAGTGATAATAAAATTGACTGAAAACCCAGGAATACATTGGAATAGTTTATAACATAAAAATTTGCAAATTTCTCCTTGTTAACTAGTTTGATAGGGGTTTGAATCGGGCAACAAACTGATACGTGTTTTGAAGAAAAATGCTGGAAATTCTTTGGTAATTGTAATTCATTAATGTTTTCCATTTTTCTCTTTCTTTGGATAATGTTCAATGCTTTAATAGAGCGGTATTTGTCATTGGCTACCACTACCCAGTCTTCTGCTCGTAGACTTCAGTACCTAGAATGTAGAATGATTCCTCTATCTCTCGCTCTCTGTAGCTCTTACAACCCAGGATAAGTTTTGATTATTATCGTGATATTCAGATTTTTAAGATCTGATGCCATGTTGTCTCTCCACCGTAGTCGTGGTCTTCCTAATGGTCTTCTACCCGTGGGTGCCACCCCCATACCAATTTAACAACTCTTCCGTCTTGCTGTCTTTTTGTGTGAAGTGAATATATTATATACATTATTAATTATTAAATTAATTTAAGCAGGTATAACACTTATTCTTCCTGAAATTCCGCTCCTATCGAAGATTGGAATTCATTACCACTACCCGGACCCTGTTAAGCGCCCGCCCGAAGAAATCTGCGGACGCGCAACCAAACCACTCCCTCAAGTTGCGCAGCCAAGAGATTCTTCTCCGTTGTTCTTTTGCCTTTTTTTACTTTATA
Source organism: Dendroctonus valens (assembly GCA_024550625.1). Lineage (NCBI taxonomy): Eukaryota > Metazoa > Arthropoda > Insecta > Coleoptera > Curculionidae > Dendroctonus > Dendroctonus valens. The sequence goes on along the minus strand of JAJTJO010000717.1, from coordinate 910,977 downwards.
GAATAATTAACCTAAGGATGTTATATCTATCTCTTCTCAGAACAAGTTCTAGATATTCTAATTTTCGCCTTCGATATGAAAGTGCTGCGAGCTACTTAAATTCGACACTTGATTTCTTTTGGTTGTTCTGCTGTTTCAGTTACCCATGTACCAAGACATTTGTAGGAGGATACCCATTCCAGGTTGTCGTTATTAATATTTATAGATGGTCTACTGTGTATTGTGTTTTGGTTTTTTGAAGTTGCCATGACTTTGGTCTTCTTTAGGTTCATATCTAGGCCATAGCAGAAAATGCTTTTTAACTCAACCAGATGTTGTACGTCTTCCAGACTGTCGGAGATAATAACGGTATCTTGTGCGTATCGCAAGTTGTTAATTATTTCCCCGTTTACGACAATACCACCGGTTTCTCCTGACAGGGCTTCTTCAAAGATGCCCTCACTATACATATCTCCTCACTTAGATCTTCTCCGACTTTGAGTCGTGCTGTTTGGTGCCAATAGAGATTGGAAATTATTCTTATGTCTTTGCTTTCGATGTTTTTTCTCTTTAGTATATCTAGAAGTTTTGAGTGTTGGACCCTCTCAAATGCCTTTTGAAAGTCGATGAAACAGATGTGCATATCATCATGATTCATATCTAGGTATCTTTGTCTCAATACGTTTAGTCCGAAGAGCGCTTCTCTTGTTCCCACATCCTTCCTAAAACCCATTTGATTGTCACTGATGTCTTGTTCTAATTACTTATAAATTCGGTTATGTATGATCTTTAAAAATATTTTTTATTCAGGTGTGACTCATCGGGGCACTGATTCTGTGGTGCGAACATTATCTGTTTTTTTTTTGGTAGTGTATCATAATACAGAAATACAGAAATAATAATATAGAAAATACAGAAATAAACGTACCTATTTTTCATATTCGAGACTAAATGACAGGAAAGTAACTTTGTCATTACGTTTTACACTGGTATGAGAAGAACACTCAGAGTCGTGTTATGGAGACACAATGCCAAAATTATTGGATAATATGTGTCTAAAGCTTCTGAACTGTAATAAATACCGTGTAATGGTAAAGATTCGCCGGATAAAGCAATAATACCCCAGATGGATCAGCTTGTTATGTTGATAGATTGGTTTAATGAAATTTCTGTGGTGCGTGAAACCGCAACGTATGTCAATTGAAATGAATGTAGTAGTTCGAGTAATCCGACGTGAAACATTTATATTAATTTTCAATTCAGGATGGTTTAAACAGTGACTAATGGACGAATGTGATTAATTGTCTGGGTGTTGTGAAGTTCAATTAACCCATATCGGGTAGCCAGGCCGGTAATTTAAGCGCTAAAGAGGTGTGGCATTGTGTCTTTTTCATTCAACCATATGCCATTAAAAGTTCTTAAAAGGAGCTCGCTAATGCCTTTTTCATGTAGTTGGCCATCTAGAAAAATTAGACTTTAAAACTTGACGGGGTTTATATTCAAAACTAACAGCTAGAAGAGGAATATGTTTGAAAGTTTGGAAAACATTCGAAAAGTTAAATTTACATACTCTGCCGGTACGGTTGGGCTAAACAGTGTGCAAACTTTCGTCTGTCTGGAAAGTTTTCAACGGGAAGTAGACTAGTGAAGTTTTTAAGTAGTAAACAGATTTAGTAGACTGATTTCCTTAAGCCTCGGCGACTTCGGTTTCAGCTTCTAACTAAAGCTAATATTCAATGTGTTGTTTTTATTCATATGGCATTCGTTTAGCCAAAATTGCAGTTCAAATCGCAAATTCCGGTTCAAATAATATATTATTTAAATATGCTTTCTACGTTAACGTAAAACCTAAAATAGGACGGAATGGAAGATAATTAATTGGCAATAGATTTTATAATTTGGGGAGCGATGAATGGACGTAATAGACACTGAATTCACCTTTAAACTTGGATCTATTATTATATGCCCGGCTAAAACGCAGATATAATGGGTTAAAAACAAATGATTAATTGATGCGTACAAAGCAGACATGTTAACAAAAGATAGTTTTAGCTATTATTGAAAAATTCGTTTCCAGACTGATTGAAAAAATGTATAAATCAAGAAAAATAATACAAAAACGTCGTTAATTATCGGATATTGATTATAAAATTGAATGGATTTTCGACAAAAAATATAAGTTGTTTAACAACAGCTAAACCAACAGCTAAAACCAACAGCTAAACTTGGAAGAGCAAATCCTCCTTTCCTCAACAACCCTTTGAACGACTATCTACATTTTACCATACCATACTTAAACGACCTGATACATATATTTCTGACATACATACACCCACACTCCAACCTAGAACAAAACATACTGACTAAGGCGAACATCTACAAATATGCAATAATTATAGGCGACTTTAACTTGAACACGAACAAAACGAAACAACTTAAAAGATTTTTGCAAAACTCCGACTTTATAAAACAGCACACCCCACCAACTTTTCTGATGCCCGCAAACCCAGACTCAACACCAGACTGCACACAAAAAACTTGACAAACACCATCAACAACATAAACTTAACCAACGAGCTGGGATCCGACCACCTGGCTATTACGTTTAACATAGACTTACAACATACGCAACCTACCTCCAATACACCTCCTATAGAGAAAAACTTAAACCTAACAAAGACTGACATAGACAAAGTGAAACAACATATACATGACTACATTCAATCACAAGCACAGCACATTTCAATAGAAACCATACAACAACAAATTTCACTAGCCATAGGAAAATTTAGCCCGGAAATAAAAAATGCTTTCTACCGACATACTCTACCCAAATACATACTGAGACTAATAAAACATAAGAGAGAACTGTATAGACTATATACAAACACTCAAAATAACGACCTAAAAAAGACAATGAACCAACTTAACAGAAACATTAAAACTATGATTGGACAATACCGACAAGACAAATGGCTAGAAACATGTAAAGAAATACAGAAGGACAAAGGCAAAACATACTGGCGAAAAATTAAGAAACTGGCGCAATACAGGAAGACTGGCAATACTGACACAATTGACGAAAACGGAATAGAACGCTACACAGACAAAGAGAAAGCGGACGCATTCGCCAGACACTATCAAAGGGCCTTCAGCACATCGACAAACCCTAACTTCGACAATGACAACTGGAACTTGATCAACGACTGGTACTTGAACTATTTTAACAACTCACCAAACTATGCCTGCACACTGATCACAGACACAGAGTACGATGAAGCCCTAGCGCACATCAAGAACACTGCACCGGGGAAAGATAAAATTAAGGCAAAAGTCTTGAAAAGCCCAACTCAAGAAACACACAAACTGATCCTAACTGAATTGAACAACTGCATCACAAATGGCAGAATCCCAGAAACATGGAAAAACGGCTTAATAATCCCTATACCCAAAAATGGACTGGACAATACACAACCGAGCAACTACAGACCAATTACACTACTTCCAGTACTAAGCAAAATTTTTGAATACATAATAAAGCAGCGGCTTGAAAAAGTGATTGGAAAATATATACCTACCTACCAATTTGGTTTCAAACAGCATCACTCGACTGTTCATCCGCTCATACGAATTGACAAAACACTGTCATTTTCTTTTTCCCCTGAACAAGGGCTCCCTCAAGAATCCCCGCTCTCACCGTTTCTCTACAATATATACTGCCATGACATATACAATTACAACTTACCAGACAAAAATCAAATCGACAGATCGGCATACATATTACAATACGCAGACGACACGGCACTTATTGTACATGACAAAACTACTGAGAGAGCAACGCAAAGACTCCAAACACTAACAAACAACACAATGACATGGTTTTATAAATGGAGACTAACACCAAACGCGTCAAAAAACCAACTTCTGCTCACAAACCACAGACTCAACGCTGATTCCCCTACAATAACAGCAGACGGCCAAACGACACAACCAAAAAACGACGTAAAATCCCTTGGAATCACAATCGACCACAAACTTAGATTCACTAAACACATGCGAAACATCAGGGCAGAAACAATGAAGAGAGCGAAACACTTCCGATCACTAACCTACAAAGACAGAGGAATTAGCACAAACACCGCCACCAAAATATATAAAGGTATTTGTAGACCCTTGCTAGACTTTGGACATGTACTCATGACCAACGGAACAGAAAGGGCAAAACGTTATACACAAACAACAGAACAAATTGCACTAAGACTAATAACACGAATAAGACACCCCCAAAACCCACTACACAACCCCCCCACCCAACTACTATACGAACGCACAAACATGACAAAGATCTCGGAAAGACTCATACAGCTACAGACAAAATGGACAAACAACCCCTACAACTGGACCATACTGAATCCCCTTTGTCTTACAAGACCAACCAGACAATCCCGCTTCCGTTTCCCTACATTAACGCTACTCGAACACTTACAAACGCAACGGACTAGTGGACAATAAAATAATTTCTTCTTGCCACTGAAATCTTATTTATTTAATAACATTGTTAACCCAGAATGGGAGAATTTTCATATTTGTTTTTTATCTGGATTGGGACTGCATGTATTAAACAAGGGCAGAAATACCGATAGGTCGATGGCCTTTTTTAAAAATAAAGATGTTTACTACTACTATTGTTAACCTAGAATAGGAGAATTTTCATATTGGTTTTTCATCTAGATTAAGACTGCATGTATTAAACAAGGGCAGAAAGACCGATAGGTCGATAGCCTTTTTTAGAAATAAAGATGTTTACTACTACTATAAGTTGTCGATAGTTTTATTTCAGTACCAGAATAATGACGAAATATATTAATTAGATATAAATATTAATCTCAGAATGAATGCACAAATAGTAAGAAAACTTCAGCACTGATATAAACGTAAACTGAAAGATTCTTCTAAGAAAGAACACATATGTATATTACCCCCAACGGTAATAGTTGTAAAATACATAGAAAAGCAGTCGCAGGTATTTTTAGGCATTTAGTAAAATTTTAAAAGTTTTATATACAAACAACTTTAGATAATGGGATTGTACTTAAGACAGCATTGTACATTTCCTATTAAAACCTCTATTCTGCTGTAAATTATAGTCATTATAATGGGTAGAAGTTGGACTCAAAACTCAGAAATTATTTCGATGTGACAAGAATGGCTTTTGTGACTGTGTGAAGGAAACCGAGTGATATTTTTACAATCAGTTGAGGAATTAAAAGATATTATTGCAGCTTGTATACTAATCCTATCTACGCTCAAGAAAAGACTAATGGTAATGCCCTACAAACTTCTTTCACCCAACAAAATGTGTGAGCCCTTAAAATTTCTATTTCAGCTTCACACAATGATAACAAAATATTTTTTCAATTTATGAACATACTAAACAAAATACGGTAGCTATGAAAGAAAAGTTTTAGAATTATCATTTGTTTAAGCTTCTGGGCAGTGCCTTGTGGCATTTATTACATATCATTTGCAAAATAAGAAGAACTGCTAAATAATATCGTCAGTTTTTATTCCGTTTTATTTGCGAAACTAATTTTGCTAATCTAGAATTAGAACACTAAACTTAAACTAATGCACTTCTCTTGATTCCGCTTTTAGTTACAGTTCGCCTGTCGATATGTTCTACCTCTTTTGTATGAGTACCATTACTAACATTTGTGGTGCTATTATTCTTAAACCAAAGTGATTTACTTTCGTTTTCTATTCGGTCTCCTTGGTTCATTACAATATCCCATATCTTATTCGATTACTTAACTTTTGATAGCATAATGAATCAAATCATAAGAAAACATACAGACCTAAAATTATTTGAGTCATCCATATCTTCAAATTGTTATCTCTGATTTTCTTTGGCCAACGTAAAAAGTGGGTTTTCTTTCCTGGATGTAACTTCATTTTTAAAAAATCTTTCGGTAGTTTTTAAGATAACTTGTTAGAGTTGTAATATCACCTTAATGGTTCTCCACTCTATAGAACTAGTAAGGTGTATATGATAAATTGTAAAAACACTTACTAACATGTCACTTTGCGGGACGCTTTCACTTAGTGTGTTTATACATGTGCAGCTTTTTGTAAAATTCTATTTTATTCCACACCATTCTTTCTGTGTTAAATTGCACACCTGTTCGTGTTGCTTTTCATCAATTTCACTTAAGTTTCACTGAACTTCTGGCGGAGATTTTACAGCTCTTTGCAGGAATATTTTCTTAGTATGGCTGACATAAAACATGTTCGTTGCGTTATGTTCATTTCTCTTATATTTTCGTGCCATAATGGCACGTAAACTATATATTCCATAGAAAACTTCATTTTAGAAAATAATATGAACACGGCGTGAGCATAGAAGATGGAATAAATTCGGAAAAAAGGCAAAAACCCCAAACAAAAACATGTTTAATGCAGTTTTCAATTCTTGTTTGCTGATTTATATCAGTAAAATGGAAAAAATCAACTAAAAGCGGTCGTAAACTGGTGAGTTTATTTTTATTTTTCGGCCGTCGTAAATTAGAATTTCTCTCTGACGTTTCTGAAGCACGAGTGGCTTTCATCTTCAGAGGTTTGTTTGAAAGCATACACTGCATTGAGGATCACCCATTCAGTGTAACGTTTTGAGCAAACCTCCTCCGCTCCATTATGAAATGCTGTATATATTTTTAAATGTTACTGAGGTTTTAAGGGTAAGAGGTAAGAGCATATATTTATTTTCACCTCTCACTTCTCTAATTGTATTAGCTTCGGCCTCGACCTTTTTGAATCATTGCAGCTTCCAAACTATTTCTGGAAACTGGCTGTAATGCAAAAGCGCTAGAAGATTGTCGCAAATGAAATTGTAAAACGGAATGCAGAAGAAAATCATTGTTAATTCTTAGCTGCTTTAGCCTTACTCAACACAATTGACAACAGTTACATACGACCGCAAGAAAGAAAAACTTTCTTGGATCAGAAAACCAGAAACAGTCTAATTAGAAACAAACAACTTACTTGTTTGGAGACAGAAGAACCATTTCGGTTTTAAACTAACCCTGACTCGGGTAAAGCTTCATCAGGAATAAACATCCACTGCTTGCTCTAACAAGATCTTAATACTTCAGGTTATTGACGTGAAAATTCTATCGTTTCCCAACCCGACAGAGTTACAAAGCTTTTTTTTTTGCCTCAACTAATTTTTACTGCAGCGGAAAACCTAATTACTGCAATTTGGAACGTCGAGAGACTTTATGGTCTTTATGACACATCATTGCTGTTAAGCTTTAGAGAAGTTGGAGAAAATTACTACAATTACAGAAAACTGGTTTTGTGATAAAAATTATAGCGCGGTGTGAGAAAAATTGGTATAAATGTCTAAAAAGCACGATATTAATAAAAGTTTAAACCTTTTAGAAACTACTAAACTTAATGTTGCGCTTTGTACGTTTCCTTCTTTTCTGTCTAGGTTCTTTAAGAATGTGACAATAAAGAGCAAAATGTGATGTGTATCTTGTTATTGGATATGTCATATTGCAGGAAAATGCTTGTTAACAACTACTAATTAATTTGCCAATCAATTTCCTGTCTGGAAACAAGCCGATTTCCTTGCGAACCAAAAACTCCTCCCACTGGCATGTCAGTCTGTGGCAATTAATTAAAACGATGTAATTAAGGAAGGAAATTTAATGTTCTTTAATGGACGTTATTTATTGTAGTAGATATGTAGCCCAGTAATTGTGGGTATTTTTCAGTTGTTACAGGAATGCCCACCTTTTCGTTTACAATATTTCAACCGAAGGATTAGAAGCCAGGCTTAGTTAGTTAATGCACGAACGTAAACGGAACAAATTTGCATTTCATTTTACTAATTGGCGAAGAAAGGAATTTTGGGGAATGTTAATTACAAATACTCGATATGCGTTTGGAAGTAAAACAACAAAGTCAGAGGCTTTTAGGCAGCCAGATATAAGCAGAAGAAAGGGCCGTAATTTCATTTATGTAAAATATTGAAACTTTACTAATTTATTTGATCTGTTAAAAATGGAAATAATACAGCTTCCTGAACACTTAATGACTGTTGTAAAACTGTTCGTTTAAATGGATTATTTAACGCAGAGGGCGCACTACTAAAATAAATTGCTCGTTTTCTATTAATAAATGCTGCAGTTCTGATAAAGTGCCAGAAGCACTCTTTGATGGTTGTTTATTGACTGAATTATTCTATTCGAGCTGAAAGCGAGATTATTAATATTTTACAAGTTGTATTTGCCAATTGAATAGTGCATATTCATTTGAATTACACAGCGTTAAATTGATGGAATATTAATTGGAGAACTTCAACCGCTAAATTACCTGAAATAATAAACATTTTTTAATCGTTCACATCATGTTTTTTGTGCTGTCAAAAATTCAAAGCGGTCACTATGAATGTTTTATTTCATAATGAAAAAAAAAGCCCAATATATCAAGCAAAAAAAACAAGTTACTTATTCAATGCTCAATGTGAATAATTCAGAGTATCCTGTTCCATTTCCCATGGTCAGTTTTCCTGTTGAAGACAAATATTAAACGAATATGCAACTTAAATATATTAGACTATACAATTACAACTTATCAGACAAAAATCAAATCGACAGATCGGCATACATATTACAATACGCAGACGACACGGCACTTATTGTACATGACAAAACTACTGAGAGAGCAGCTCAAAGACTCCAAACACTAACAAACAACACAATGACATGGTTTTATAAATGGAGACTAACACCAAACGCGCCAAAAAACCAACTTCTGCTCACAAACCACAGACTCAACGCTGACTCCCTTACAATGACTGCAGACGGTCAAACGACACAACCGAAAAACGACGTAAAATACCTTGGAATCACAATTGACCACACACTTAAATTCACTAAACACATACGAAACATCAGGGCAGAAATAATAAAGAGAACAAAACACTTCCGATCACTAACCTACAAAGACAGAGGAATTAGCACAAACACCGCCACCAAAATATATAAAGCTATTTGTAGACCCTTGCTAGACTATGGACATATACTCATGACCAACGGAACAGAAAGGACAAAACGTTTTATACAAACAACAGAACAAATTGCACTCAGACTAATAACACGAATAAGACACCCCCAAAACCGACTACACAACCCCTCCACCCAAAAACGCAACTGACTACTGGACAATAAAATAATTTTTTCTTGTCATTAAGATTGGAAAGTTTATTTAATAAGATTATTAACCTAGAATAAGAGAATTTTCATCTTTGTTTTTTATTTAGATTAAGACTACATGTATTAAACAAGGGCAGAAAGATCGATAGGTGGATAGCCTTTTTTATAAATAAAGATGTTTACTACTACTATATTAGACTCATCAGTTTTAATCAGAGATTCAAGCGTATTCATTAAAATCGAATTTTCTACGGCGTTTGCAAGTCTTATGCTTGTAAAGTAGAAAGTAATTATACATACATTTCTTCGAAATGCGAAAATGGCTTGAGACCTGAAACAGCTCGTTTATAATGAAACCGACAACTAATTAGTTAAACTTTGATGTTCTCAGCTTAACATATATTTAAAATTTTCCAACATTGCTCCTGTCTGTTGAAATTAAGTCTAGAAATATGATTTTCAAACATGGTGCTTTGTTGGGGCTTGCCTTAGTTCTTAGTTTTAGTTAGTTAGAATTTTTTTATATTTTTCCTGACTGTACTTTAATTCATTCCAATGTATTCCTGGGTTTCAGTCAATTTTATTGTTTATTATTTAAAATGTTACAAATACGTTTCGGTGTCTTTATCCACCATCATCAGTTTGTATGTTTAGATGTTTCTTTCTTTACATTTGGTTGGATATTTAGGATTTGGATATTAGTTAGAATGCGATTGGGGCCAAAACCTTATAAGCATATTTTTATTTTCACTGATTCAATTTACACAATGTAAAGTTTCGTTAGTTGTTTACCTCCTAGTTGGCAGAGCATAGGAGTAACCGAAAAAATAATCCAATGGTAAATGTTTCAATATGAACTTGAAAATGAAGTAGCAACCAGAACGAATGCCAATTAGGCATGAAAAGGCAAACTTATATTCGAATCAATTTCTTCCGAATATAATTTTGCGTAAAGATGTATGTGTTATTTCCAGTTTTTTCGAGCAGCTCTTAATACGCCCGTTCCCCAAAAGATTTTGTATGTTATGCCGCTCAAAACAAGGTCTTGATGTACAATTATTTACGATTTTTTTCCAAAACATTCAGTTTGCTTAACCCTCATGTCCACGCAGAGTTTTTAAACCTATTCCGCACGTATAGGTACCTGGGTTCCCACGTATATCTAACACTAATTGTTTGTGTAGCGGATTTCGCGAGTTTGCTTCAGCAAAATTCGTGAACCATCGGATGTGTAAACAATCTCGAACGTTCCGCAGAAGCATACATGGAAAGCTTGGTGCAGGAAGAAAATAGTGCTAGTGAAGATGGAGATGAACATATGGACTCGGACGATGAATGGGTGCCTTGGCTCAGCAAGTAAAGGAATTTTGTCGGATTTGTCAGACGTCGATGGCGCCTACAATTATGGGAATAATGAGATTAATGAAGACGAACATGTTTCAAATGCTAGTAATGCCAACGAAACCACTAATATAAATGTGGACGTTACCGAAAATTTACCAGAACTTGTGGCTAAAGATGGTAGAATCTGGAAAAGGTCTGTACCTCCAGTTACTCGTGTTCAAAAGCAGTAATATTTTACGTCAAAAGCCTGGGCCTTTGCCATCAACTAAGAATTTATTTGTTGCTGATATTTTCAAGTGTATCTTATCCAATGAAATGGTAGACATTATTGTAGTTTATAGATGTACACGAATATGATAAAAGGTATTCAGAAACTAAAAAAATTCCAACTATAAATATACTTAGAATTCTAAATTAAAATTTATCATTTAGGCCCAGTGTTTTAAAGTCAATACTGTTAATCTGACGATGAGATGAAGATTCTGCTGTAGATTAATTATATTAACTCATAATCAGTAAATTCATCAATTAGATTTTAAAATGTTTTGTTTTTTATACTAGCAGCAAAAAACGTTCAGAGATTAATCTTGAAATAATACGAAAACAGTTTTATTTCCTCGTATTGGTTTTACTTTTTATGAATGCTTATTGCGGAAACATGTAAATGCAAATATGAGAGCGATGAACCTCTTGACGCCTTGGACATTTGCATCAATCTGCAAGCCGACTGCTTATTAAATGGTTTATTTCTATGCAACTGTAAACGAAAAAAGTACGAATTTATTGACAAGAAAAATTGACTGCTTGCATCTTTAGATTAACTAAACATTATTTGTATCCACATTTTCAATTAATTTCTAACGTCTAAATGTAGACTAAAACATCTACACTACCCCTACAACTGGACCATACTGAATCCCCTTTGTCTTACAAGACCAACCAGACAATCCCGCTTCCGTTTCCCTACATTAACGCTACTCGAACACTTACAAACGCAACGGACTAGTGGACAATAAAATAATTTCTTCTAGCCACTGAAATCTTATTTATTCAATAACATTGTTAACCTAGAATGGGAGAATTTTCATATTTACTTTTTATCTGGATTGGGACTGCATGTATTAAACAAGGGCAGAAATACCGATAGGTCGATGGCCTTTTTTAGAAATAAAGATGTTTACTACTACTATTGTTAACCTAGAATAGGAGAATTTTCATATTGGTTTTTTATCTAGATTAAGACTGCATGTATTAAACAAGGGCAGAAAGATCGATAGGTCGATAGCCTTTTTTTAGAAATAAAGATGTTTACTACTACTACTACTACATCTACACTTCTGAAGAAATAAAAAAAGTATGCATTCCACTATTGAATCCGAAACTTCAATTTGAAGAATATTAATACTTAAGACAACAATATAATACTTAAACAACACATACATGATTACATCCAATCAGGGACAGGCACATGTTCAATGGAAAACATACAACAACAATTAACGACCGCCATAGAATCTCCATACACCAAAAACACATACTATCAACACAGTTTACCGAAATTCATACTAAGACTAATCAAACGCAAAAGGGAAATGTATAGACTATAAACAATATCTCAAGACGATGAATTGAAAAGAAAACTAAACGAACTCAAAAGAAACGTCAAAATACTAATAGGCCAATACAAACAGGACAAATGGCTAGAGGCATGCAAAGAAATAGAAAAAGACGAAGGTAAAACGTACTGGAAAAAAATTAAAAAACTGTCACGATACAAAAAAAACATTATTACTGGTATAATAAATGAAAACGGTACAGAACTGTATACAGACAACGCCAAAGCGGACGCATTTGCCAGACATTTTCAACATGCCTTCACAACCGCCACTAACCCTTACTTTGACGACCAAAATTTTAACGCAATAAATGATTGGTACGGGACCTACTTCACAAACGAAACAAACAACGCACATCAACTAATTACTGAAGCAGAATACGACGAAGCACTCGCACACATTAAAAACACGGCGCCGGGAAAAGACAATATAAAAGACAAACTACTGAAATATCTTACCCCACAAACACACGCACACACATATTGAACCTATTCAATAACTGTATTGAAACTAACACTATTCCAAATACCTGGAAAACAGGAATAATAATACCAATTCCTAAAACCGGACTAGACAATAGACAAACACAAAACTACAGACCTATCACACTACTCCCTGCACTGAGTAAACTTTTGAAACTAATAACAAATATACTGCAACAATCAGTTGGACAACACATACAACAATACCAATTCGGAATTAAACCTAAACACTCAACTGTTCACCCACCTTTTATACTACCCAACAACATACAAACAACTCACCTCACCAACAAGAAAACAGCATGTCTCTTCATGGACATCAATAAGGCCTTTGACAGGGTCTGGCACAAAGGAGTTTTATATAAACTTTACCTGCTTAAAACCCCCAAATACATAATTCACGCAATCAGAAACCTACTCATAAACAGATACCTAGAAGTACGCATAGACAACACCCTCTCCTTTGCTTTCTCCCCTGAACAAGGACTCCCGCAAAGATCCCCGCTATCACCCCTTCTTTACAATATATACTGCCACGACATATACAATCACAGTCTCCACGACAAAACACACATTGACAAATCTGCTTACATACTACAATACGCCGACGAGACTGCATTGATCGTGCACGACAAAACTACAGTAAAAGCAGTTCAAAAACTTCAAACACTAACAGACAATACAATTGCTTGGTTCTACAAATGGAGACCTACACCAAACGCCACGAAAAACCAACTACTTTTACCAAACCACCAAATTAAAGACGACTCTCCATCAATAACTACAGACAAAAACAGAATTAGACCAAAACAAGAGACAAAATACCTAGGAATGACACTGGACCAAAAACTAAAATTTAAAAAACACGCACAGAACGTAAGAACAAGAATCATTCAACGGACAAAACACTTCCGATCACTGACGTACAAAGACAAAGGAATTAGTAGAAAGACCGCCACAAAAATTTACCAATCAATATGTAGACCTCTGCTTGACTACGGACATATACTGACAGCGAATGCATCTAGGAAAACTAAACAACACATTCAAACAACAGAACAGATTGCCCTGAGATCAATAACGAAAATAAGACATCCTCAAAACCAACTGCACAACCCCTCAAACCAAGTACTCTACGAACGAACAAAAATAACGCGAATAACAGAAAGACAACTCCAATTGCAAACGAAATGGAAAAACAATCCCTACAACCCTGGACCCTACTGAATCCCCTTTGCCTCACGAGACAAACGAGACAATCCCGCTTCCCCTTCCCAACAACAACACTACTTGAACACTTCCAACATGACTGAACCAACCTGCTAGACGATGACATGACATGACATAGAAGAGAGATTTTTTTTGCTTTGTAATAATTTTAAGTTTATAGTTAATATAGTTTAAGTTAGAAAATTAACACAATACATGTACTAAACAAGGGCAGAAAGGCCGTAAGCCGATAGCCTATTGGGAAATAAAGATTAGCTTCTTAAGAGATGTCGTTTATCTAACATTTGGACTTTCAACTTTCCTAGTCTCAATCAGAACATTCTTTAAGAAACTTGTATTGGCCTCGGTCGTGTGCATGATTTAATGATTGAATTTGAAGCGGTTTGAGCAGCATCGAGTTTTTGCCGCTACATTTCCCTAATGAATTAATCAATCTGTGCCCAAATTAAACTTTCACCCGAACTGCGCTAATAACCTAACGCAAATAGCTGACAGCTGATTATTCAGTCGACAGTGAACCACAAACACTGAACCTGACAGCCTGTTTAACTTCGGAACTTTAATTAAAAGGCAATAGTCTGTTTAGTGGACTTTGCGAATTTTTCAGGACAATCCACCGAACAGAAAGCGCTGTCGACTCGCCTTTCAGAAAATGTGTTTACATTTGGATAAGAAACTAGTCGCCCTAGTTAACGCATATTCTGAATCAATCCGAAAATAATTTGTCAATATCGTACATCCAGCTTTTATGTGCTTGAAACCTTCGTTCTTCATATCAACTAGGAACTCCTTCAAAACAGCCTTTTCCAGACTGGAAACGAGAAAAATGTTTGACTTTATCTTGTAAGTAATTTATTTAATTAAAAAATGTTTTTAGTTATTCTAGTGACTTGAGTATTTTGGAGCAAAAATTAATATAAAGTTGATGAAAACACCGAAAGATGCTGTTTTTTTTTGAACTGAAGAAAAAGCACCTGCTATATGCTCAAACAAACTTCAAATCGAATGCTGAATTGATGAGCGTATCTACTTCGCTTGAGTACAACGAATTTTACAGTTTTTAAAAACGTTTCGTAAGGGTCATTTAAAACTCTAATTATAGTAAACACCTTCCTCCATACAAAAACATTTAGAGAACTGAAAAGCTCATATTTATAATAAAAGTAAATTAAATATATTTAGTCCAATCCTTATTTAAATTGTTATCACATAATAGGTTAATATGATCCAACAAACATAGACTATCTGATTATAATGCAAAAGTTCAAATGGATGTTGATGATTTTCGATTTACATATCAACGATACAGAAACATGATCTGAATGTTAATTTGTACTGTCCATTATCGCATTTAATATAAATACCGATTATGTCAATTCATTTTAAAAACGGAATTTCATTACCACAAGACGCAGACGTATTCTGCAAAATTACCTGGGAAAACGGTAAAAAAAATATAATCTGCTTATAAGGCTGGCTAAATGAAGTTAAAGGTTTTTAAAAGCTGTTCAATAACCATTTGGCAAACTATTAGAACAGCTAAACATCTTAAATAAAACATGCATAAACTTCGGCGATATTTTCATTTGGAGAAATAACGATTCACGATTCTATGCATTATTCGCATACAAGCAGGTGTTTGTTGACAACTTTACAGCATATTTATAGATGGTTTTTAATTGTGCTCTTGAAATCTTAAAAATGTATAACAATGTCCAACATGCATACAGTTTACCTTCTTTGGGAAGACTCTAAATTGTAAAATGTCCTAAATGATAAATGGGCAATCGAACCACTCAGTTCTATATTGCAAGCAAATACCTTTTTTTGATCTGAAGTTAAATATCTGCTTTTTGGGACAGTTATTTCTAACAATTTTTTCCGTGGTCACGTAGGCGCAATTTTGAAGCAAATCACGCCAACTTTGATGTACCCTATAACATTCAAATATTCCTCCAAAAGAATGGTAAAATTCGATCCTTTGTTTCAAATACCCATTGAAAATTTTTTTTAGTCTTAAAAATGCATTGATTTTTGAAGTGGAGCTAGATAACTGCTAACCAGACCATAACAAAGTTGTCAATCTTCTCTTTTGCGGGTAGAATAAATAATTTATATTGTTTTACATTTTCTGTTGAAGAGTGGAAATCTAGTTGATAAGAGTTGCTGCCTTTATATGGAAGACCGCACTGTTAAATGTGAGAGACAATACTTGAAAAAGTATATTGCTCTAAAATGTACGTATCTTTTAAAAAATATACTTTACCGATTTAAGTTTTTGATAGTTACGAGCTTGAACAAATACTTTGTCATCAGTTAAAACGACGTATAAATTTGCATAACGACGGATAAAGTAAGATAAAAATAGTTCAGCTAATTCTTTAAGATAGTAGTAGTAAACATCTTTATTTCTAAAAAAGGCTATCCACCTATCGGTCTTTCTGCCCTTGTTTAATACTTGTAGTCTTAATCTAAAAGTCTTAAAAATCTTTAAGATATTATAAAATGAAATAAAGAAACAGATGAAAAACGACTATCGTACTTTACCGAATTATGAATCTTAAAACATTGTCCAAATTTAAAACTTGCCTATAAAATTGAAAACAATCTAATCGAGTTCTTGATAGATGGTGGCTTAGGTATCCACTTTTTAAGAATAGCAAATACAGCAAATTCAAAGCCCCAGCAATTCATTAATAATTGCCTCTGAAATTATAATATAAATTCGGGAAATATAAAACATTGACAATCGTACTTTGCCAAATTATAAAAAAATATTTCCTATTGTTCATCTAGTGCTCGTAAAATGTTTAAAAAAATAAAGTAACTCCGCATCAAGAAAGTAAATGCTTCGGGGAAAGCCCGAATTTGCAACACAGGCACGTCTTTCAACTTTATTAGATGGCGCAAAGCGTAGAGCTTGACATATAAAGGTTACAGTAGGGAATTGTTTATTGTGAAAAATATGATATCTTAGTCACGACAAGGTAAATGCGTTAACCGGTATTTTGCAGGTCATAACTCACAGGAAATATCAGTTCCTACAACAAAATTTAGATAAGATTTGCTTTACTCGGTGATTTGTTGTCAGTTTTTTAAGCTCTTCATGACAACGTTTTAATTCAATTGACGAGCTATGCATATAATAACGGTTAATTCACTAAAACAATCAAAATAGACCAATAGATCTGAAAAACAGCATTTGGCTCTACAGGGCTTTCTATGTAGGCTAACGACTGGCATTAGCCCGCTGAAAATTAACTAATACCCAACGGTTTAAATTTTGGTCAGCTTAATTTCATTAAAACCGTATTTAATCCACTAATTGCCGTTAAGCCACACAGAAAGCTCAGAGTTTATATTACGACGGCGAAAGTACAGTTTAATGCTAAATAAACAAGTTGTTTGGAATAGCAACAGTTTGTGAAGATCAAATAACGACTTTCCGATAATATTTGCAATATCAGAAAATATGCTAGAACTATGATTTGTGCTTCAGGCTGCACGCAATAATGATTCTTCAATAAGTTCTATAATATATCAATTAGTAGTAAAAGATCTAAATTCGAATAACATGAACGGAGAAATATGTAAATTCTAGCGTTTA
Source organism: Dendroctonus valens (assembly GCA_024550625.1). Taxonomy (NCBI): domain Eukaryota; kingdom Metazoa; phylum Arthropoda; class Insecta; order Coleoptera; family Curculionidae; genus Dendroctonus; species Dendroctonus valens. The sequence continues at coordinate 893,501 of JAJTJO010000717.1, read as the reverse complement.
TATCAATAATTAAATTGGAATTCAAATGAAATTAATTATCGTGCTGGTTTACAAACATTACAGAAATTCAGCAAACGGATTTTACCGGTGAGGTATAACTCAATGAAGGCAAATTATGAGGCAAATTCACTATAATGAAACTTTAGCATGTCTGCAGGACTAATTTGGCCAAACTATCAACTGCATAAATTTAGCCAACCAACTAATGTTACACAAGGAGTGCATAGTATTAATTTGTTATTCCAGATTAAGTCAAAATTTATGTTCGGGATTAGCCGACATACATTATGATACTGCATCGCATGTCATGGTCATGCATTTTTATGTAATAAAAATTTGTGAAACGACTCAATTAACAACGGTTCTACAATTTTTTTAATTGCCCATCACGCAAAAAGTTTTGTGTGTAATCTGCATTGTAAAAAGTAAATAAGTCTTTCAAAACGTACATTCTTTTGTAAAAGTATTAAGGTTTAAGTAAGGCATCTAAGAGCAAAATCCTTTTTCTGGAACTTTTATTTAAGGCATCAGCATCGTTTGAAAATTTAGTCCTTTCAAATGTAACAACTTTTTTTTTTTAAAGTTGGTGTGCGTTTTTGAATGAGAAAGTAAAACTACTAAACGATAGCTAGGGTGAATCTGATAAAAAATGTTACCACCAATCAGCCATTATATCAAAAGCATTAAAGGCATTTGAATGAAAAACACATAAATTTGATTATAAAAACGCTTTTGAGCCTGATTGCACGCTGAAGAAGTACATTTTAAAAATGTTCTTTATTAATAACCTTACTATTTACTGAGTTTACTCAAACGACCAATAGAAAGTGGGTGCAATATCAAAACTACTTGTTCAATAATAGCAGAGATCAGATCACTGCTATAACAGAACACCAAACTATCAACGAACTATTCGACTGCAACGAAGAGAGAATCGGTGAGGAGAATGGGAAAACAGCAAAGCAAAGATAGACAAAACCTCAAATAAACTTATAAAATACGGTACAAACAGAAACACTCGAAATCAGAATATTAACGTTATTTATACAGGGTGATTCAAAATTGGCGATATTCTTCTGGGGGTGTTTTAGGAGTGTAGGGAAATTAGTAAGAAAAATTAATTGTTATTAAAAACTGAGATATTTGCAAAAAACTAGATCAGAAGGATGGCAACAATGTTTTTCAAGGTGCTTAATGATTGAAAACTGTAGTAAAGATGGTTAAACACAAAACAAAGAAAGGGAGAGTAAAAGAAATATTTTGAGGTTAGGATAACGTGATATACCTAAACTCGCCACAGACATAAACAAAAACCTCCTGTGTAAGTTTATGTTTCAATGATTACTATTAATCAAATAAAATACAATTAAGTTGTTAAATCACAAGATGTTGACGAAGTTTTGCCCGTTTAACTCCAAACATGTTTGTACCCGTGTCTCATCACTTTATTGTGACCTCTTCCGAGCAGTCTGGGCTCACATTTCGAGCAGCATCTCGTATTCGGTGAATTAAGTCCTGCTCAATTTGTACCGGTGTTCGGAAGACCAGAGATTTAATGTGTCCTTGTGTCTTGTGTTCCTTACATACATGGTAGGAATGTAGCCCTTGGCGCCAATTTTGAATCACCCTGTATAAAACCGATGTTGTTTAAATAATTAGCATGTAAATCAGCCAAAAAATTAGTATGTAAATTAGGCTCTATAATTCCACACAATCTACTGGCTTAATATGCGGCTACCTAATCACACCCTAATAAAACGACCATATTTGACAAACTAATTACCGCACGAAACTGCAGAGCATGATTCGTGTTAATTTTGTAAACTATCAATCAAGCAAATTTCAGTCCGTGCGCAAGGAAACACTATAACCGAAGGGTTAGGGATAATCTCACCCCTACGTGCTTCATAACAATATTTGATATTCATAACGAAATCAGAAATAAAACGTAATGTTTCCATATTCTAATATTATGGAAATGATACAAATGATATACCATATGAAATGTTTTTCAAAAAAGCCTGTAATGGAAAACGACAATAGCGGTTGCAAGTTTTGTGATAGTAAACCACCTATACCAATTCAAGAAAAAATATATTCTTCGGGTGCCATGTACTTTGCCTCACGTCGGCGAACATTTGCCCATGTCATGGTCACAGAATAGCTAGGGTGCCTCCTCAGCCCGTCTGAAAATGGCTGCGGCGTCCAGTATACCTCACCAGTTTCTTATATTGCGGTGCCAAGAGTGTTGTTTTCGACCTGCCCCTTTTCTACCTTCGATTTTTCCTTGCAGTACTAGCTTAGGTGTGGAGTAACAGGGTTCTCTCAGTATATGCCCCAGGTATGACACTTTACTTTTTTTTACCATGTGCCCATTAGATGTCTTTCTATGCCAGCTCTTAGTAGAACTTCATTATTAGTGGTGTGGGCTGTCCAGCGAATACGCAGCAATCGGCGGAGTGTCCACAACTCAAAAGCTTCGATCCGATTCGGGCTTTAAGTTCCGACTCTGACCAAGTTTCAACACCGTACAATACAAGGGGCTATACATAACATTGTACTACACGTATTCGAGTGTGTAATGGCATATTTCTGTGAAGACGGATATTTTTAAGTTTAAAGAAGGATGGTTTCGTGCTGCCTATTCCTCCCTTCACTTCTTTGTCACATTCCCACTTTTCATTTAGAGACGCGTCAAGATAGTTAAATTTGGTAACACGTTCCATATTTCCTCCGTTGATGTTAAGAGGAGTAGTATGCTGATTTCTGCTGATCACCATAATTTTTGTTTTGGTAATATTTATATGTAGTCCGAACTTTCCACCGCATTCGTTGACTTTATTTAGTATTGGGACGCCATTGACTAATGATACCTCAGGTTTCCTTTTCTAATGCTAGTCCATGACGGACTCCCTTAGATATACTAAAGGTCTCCATTGATAGCTCGCCATTAATACGTACCTCGGCCAACTGTTGCCAATACAATGCTTTTATTACTCTAACATCTTTATCATCCAAACCGATCTCCTACAATCTTTCCAGCCGTGGCCCGTGCTTTATGTTATCAAAAGCTTTTTAATAGTCGGTCGATGAAGCAGACAAAGCCAGTAACGGTACTAAAACTCAATTAATATAATCCTTAATCGGTTCTGCATTAAAAATATCCAATATTATTAAACTCAAAAGAAGGAACGCGATTTAAATTGGATGGGGACCTGGCCTTTTTCCAGTAATAACTTCCAAATTTAGATAAGCCATTTTGTTTCAGTTCTAATGTCTGCCTCCATAATCACCCGATTTACCGCCGTCATAATATGTTCCATATACAAAAATTGTCTTATTTGATGTTATTTCATACGTGCATGTTGCGACCATCAACATATTAGATGATAGCGATTATCATGATTCTTTATTGCAAAGGTACTAAATTTTACTAAATGCAATTAAATTTATTTAATTTCGTCAACTGCTATGCCTTGAAATTTTCGCGCGTATCCTAAAAAGTCTTGCAGTTTGTTTAAAAATGTTTGTCAAAACAAACCGTTCATTTGATAGGCACCCATAAAGCTGCCCGCTTTTTGAAAAATAAATTATTTAGGTTCAGGCCGGTAAATTAGCACGTCCTGTATACATTAATATGGGAATAAGTGCAACCAATTAAATACTTCGAAAAAATTATCCCATATTTCATTATAATTTCGGTAAAAGTAATCAAAATTGGGACTATAACATGATTAAAACTTGTCCGAACACCGTCACTGAGTCGAGTTTTACAAGTTAAATTTTCAATTGAAAATCGCGTTGATAAATAAGTATTTTCACATTCCTCGACCAAATTCTGTCAGTTTGGATGCACTCTAAATCCAGAACCAATCAACGTAATAGATAAGAGACAAATTAGCCAATCGGGGCACAGCGCGCACAAATTGGTACCATTAGAGCGACTGATAGTTTGACAGTCAAACCGATGGCACAATTAACTTTTTTCCCTGCTTCACGGCAGTTGGTGTTCGTTTGCTTTATTTAATTTAGAGATTTAAAACTGAAACTTTTTGCAGTTGGGTCGAGGAGAGTAATGAGGTGGTTGTAGCAACGGAAGTTGGGCCATCATTTTTGCGAAACGCTTTTCCCATTCGAGTCGAAGTTTTATGGAGCACGGTGTATTGAAAATGTGCCAGTTAGTTTTATTTAGAACTTAGCAGTAGTTGTGAAACGTGCAGCTTTACACATTTAACTTGAACTAAAGATTAAATTGTTAAGGGAGCACGAGTCCAGCAAGACAATGTAAGACAAATTGGATGACAGTTTCTTCAAAGATTCCACATATTTTATGGGTTTAATTTGATTTATTAAAAACATTTATTAAGTGGAAACTGTTAAAAAATTATAAATGGTAATCTGCTTTCACATTAATACAATTCACATTATACAATCACATTAATAGAAACTTACGTAAGTAACCACCATTTTTTTATAAAATGTTGAGAGTCAAGGTGGTCAATTTTATTTCTCAAGGCAGATGATTAGTAAGAATTATATTTAAATTGTTTAATTAATTTAAATGCAAATAAAAATTAGAATTAATTACAGGGAAACAAACCCAAATTTAGTTAAATGAAGGATAAAATTACAACTTAAAATAGAAATGCAAATACTTCTCTTTGTGATTGAGGCCGCTGAAGACTATTTAACAACATAATGAATGACAATGATATTTATAAAACATCATGAGCAAAGAATATGAAATATTTAATGCAAAGGTTTAACGCAAGAGTTTGTATTTAAATAAATTACGTAACTCGTACTCTTTACAAAAACTTCATTTTCTTACTTCTTATAGCTTGATTTTCAGTGTGGCGCAGGATACTTTACTGTTTTTTTCATACTTTATAAATTGTGAGTATTGGAATATTTCGAACACATTCCAGTTCAAGGCACCCAACCCTCTGGTAAACCTATGAATTTCTTTCTATTCTTGCATTCAGTTCTTCTTAAGGTGACAGCAAACATTTGTACATTTGTGCCAGTCCATGAAATCGCATATAAATAAACGTTTAGAAAATAACTACCACTAAAGATCATCAATCAATAAATATTGTTGATACAATAATGATAGTGATGACTATAAATGAGTTCAAAATTTCACTCTTCCACTATCGTTACACTTACTTTGCCAATATTTATCTATACATTACATTAAACTCAAGAAATATTTGATTTTCTGATTCTAATAAAAGGAATTACATCCATTTTCTTTAGCTTTCCAGTACCTATTTGGGCAGTAATTTTGGAAATGTTCAGAGATTGCTGCTGTAATTCTTGCAGAAAATATAGAAGCCTAAGGGTGGATATCGCGGGTATGGGACTCAATTTTCATTAAGTATCCCTGAATCAAAACCGGCAGATTACAGCCACAAAGCATCTCTCAGGAACTACTATTAATCAGAAGCGACTGTTGACATTTTGAACAAATTAATTATGTTAGAGACTCAAATTAGAGAAGTGGAAGACCCTCCTCAAATAGTTTTTGACATATACATACGTTCGTTCAGTTAGCAATAGTTAGCTACGCACTGAGAAACATTTCAAGGGATAGCATTATCACCAGATGGATAATAAGTCAGCATGTTATTTATATTAAAGTTTTCTTTTAGTGCTTACGCGTTTGGTTTTGAAGAAAACCTTCGTTCTAGTTCTCCATGTCTGGCCATTTTTCTTTTGAATTTGGAATGTTTTTTTTGTGAAAACTACAATTTTTTAATAGGCTTTCTGTACTCCCTACAGGCTCACAGGCAACACCTTCAGAGTACCAGAGGAATGACGTTTTATTTACTACTACTTTTAACTACCATTAGCTAGTATTATTGGTCTGTGTCGGAGATAGATTTGTAAATTTGAAGCCCTTTTTCACCATACTTGCAAAAAGTTTTTCGTTTGGAGTGGACTAAGTAAACGGACTTTTAATCGACTAAAAATATGTGTACCACTCAATCATATGAACAGAGTTGGGCCACTCAGACGTCCAATTGAGCGATTTGACTGCAACCTTCCTCACCGGCATGTTTAAATTTACATAGAAGAAAAACGAAACCCATTTGTAAATAATACGTCAAGACTAAAGAAGCTAGACGACGCGTGATGTTCATTTATCAAGATGGTGGTGTTCAGAAAAAATACTAGCTCCTCTCTAAATACCGCATGATTGACGGCAGTTTTTATCGGCACAATAGGGAAAGTTAATTCGACAAGGTGGAGTAAATTCAGTGAAAAATTATGTGTCAGTGGGGCGTCGCTTCGGATGGGGAGATAGCGGCATATGCAGTAAAAATCTGAAGTTTTTTGTTTGAAAGATTTTCGTTTCACCTCGAACCAGGTTTAAATTAAATGAAGCAAATAGAACGGGAACGAAATTTCTATACAATATTTTTCTTATGTACCTACTTACTTATAATTCGTTGCAGTTCAAATTGTATCTAGATAGAAGTTATTGTAAAAGGTGGAAAACTGTTTGTTGAGATGAAAAAAGTTCAACAACAAGCTCACAGGGTTACAATGGAAAATGGAGTTCAGTTAGTAAAGTATATATATAGTAGTTATAGTATACTTTGAAAAGTGAAACATATTGAACCGAAGGATCGGTCTGCTAAATTATGTCTATAAATATCGGTTGGTCTGTTAAGCTATAACCGTTCACCAATATTTTCCCCTTTTCTACTCTTCGCAGCATTTTGGTCAAATTCCCATTCCAGTTTTATAAATAATATTATAAATTAATAACAAAGCATTGAAATAAAAATAACGTAGATTTTTCTATAGATCTTTAAAAAAACAAACTAGTTTTCAAAGTGCACATAGGTTTTTAAGCTGTATCGCCAGAGTGATGGGAGAACTGAATTAATTAGATTGTAGAAAAAGTAGAAGTTTCCACGGTATTGATTTGGAAGAAAGGAAATGCAACTGATATCTACTTCTGCTGGGTCACTTCTTTTATTGTGTTTTTTGTGGGTGTATGAGGGGTATCTGGTAGCAGTTCCATAGTAATATTTAATTCGACTAAATAACACGAAAAATTGAGATATTGGTTTCTCGCTTATAGAAACAACTCGCGACAGACGCGCTCCAATTTCGATCATCGCCACAGAAATATCAAATTATATTAAGTAAAGTTTTAAAAATCTTTGTTAACAATTTAAATCATTTAATAACATTTCGACCTCTAACCTTATTTACAAGTTTTAAAGATCCTTGTTAAAAATTCATTCAATCATTTAAAAATACTTCTTTCTTCAATTTTATTTATGACCTGTCGCTTAGAGGTACTCGTACCGATAGACGTGTTTTGTGTGTACACAGTGATTCTTATCATAGAATTTTTTTGTACCAAAACAACATATTAACCTCCAAAACTATTCCAGGAATTCCAAAGCAAACCTTCAACTAAAATTGACTCTCGACTTAAACTGCAGTGGTTTTTACTACCGCGAGATATTTTAGGTTTATTTTTCTTCAGAATACTAGCAGCGAATATCTCACGATGAGGGACATACCATTGTTTTTTGTGGATTTAGAACCGAAGGAAAACAACCAGGACATATATAAATTGAACGTAGCTAACAGGAGACAGTAATTATTGAGCCACCTAAAAAAACAAAGCGAATCATCCAATGTACAAGATGTGAAAGATATGGACACACAAAAGGGTTCTGCAACAGACCACACCGATGTGAAAATGCTCAGAAGAGCATGACACAACCACCTGCAAGAAGAGCAGAAAGACACATCAGTAACATGCGTCCTTTGTAGCGGGCAACACCCAGCAAATTACAAAGGATGTACAGTCTATAAATAGATACAGAAACGCAAAAATGACACAACCAACGACGGAAATCTAAGAATTAACATTAACGAAATTAGAACCATCAACCCAGAAACCAACGATCATCAACTACCATCCCAGAACCCCACTAATAGAAGACTTTCAACAACCGGAAACGACCCTCGAAACTATGCACAAGTGATAAAGGGAGCCCTTCCAGCCAACAATACTACAAATGCAGACGACATCGCCCAAGCATTCAACAGACTAGAAAACATACTTATCAAACAGGCTGAACAACTATCCACCTTGCTCAATCTACTAACCACGCTATTAACAAAAATCTCCAACGGACCGTAATACCCTACACATAGCACTCTGGAATGTCAACGGCATATGCCAACATCGACAAGAAGTAGAAGTCTTTCTAAAGACCAACAATATTGATATTCTACTTGTGTCCGAATCACACTTTACAAACAAATCGTATTTCAAAGTTTCCTGATACATCACATACGACACAAAACATTCAGACGGAACTGCTCATGGATGAACAGTAATAATACTAAAAAATACCATTAAGCATTACGAATCTGAAAAGTTTCAACATGATTATCTACAAGCCACTGCTGTGATTGTCGATACAACAATGGGACAAATCACTATATCAGCAATCTACTGCCATCCGAGACACATCCTCAACCACGATATTCTGGACAACTTCTTCAAAACACCAGGACCGAAATTTATCGCCAGAGGCGACTACAATGCTAAACATACTTCATGGGGATCTAGATTAATAACAACAAGAGGAAGAGCACTCCAAAATTATATTACGAACAAAAACTTGAACCCAATATCCACAGGGCAAACTACATACTGGACTGCGGACCCACAAAAGATACCGGACCTATTAGATTTCTTCGTAACGACAGGGATAAACACAAACTACTACCACGTTCAACCCAATTGCGAACTATCTTCCGATCACTCTGTCGTAGAACTGTTTGTTACCCCAAAAATATTAATCAAGAAGTTCCAACCTCGGCTCCACAACTATAAAACCAACTGGACATAATTTAGTTAGCACATGGAACAAAACATCTACCTCAAAATACGCCTTAAAAACCAAGAAGACATCGACAATGCAATAGAAACATTTACTATGCAAATCCACGGAACAACGTCAATAGCAAATCCGGAGTAAATAAAATCTAAACACGAATACTTATACCCTATGGAAATCCTTGACAAAGTCAAGGAAAAAAGGAAGGCTAGAAAAGCATGACATAACTCAAGAAGACCTGAAGATAAAGCTAAACTGAATAGACTATCAAAAGAGCTAAAAGACACCATCAAAGAGCACAAAAACGAAGAGTTTCAGATTATGAAAGATAACAAAAAAATTAAAGAGGCCAATAGCCACTACCAATGAACAAACCATTAAAACCATTTAAACCGAGCTAGGTTAAAATAATAAATTTGTCTCTAAAATCCAAAAAGGCACCAGGACACGATTTCATCACAGCGGAAATACTGAAAAAGTTAAGGGCAAAAACTCTAACTTACATCAACTCAATATTTAATGCAATTCTCAGAACCAACTGATTTCCAGGGCAATGGAAAGCTTCACAAATAATAATGATCCTAAAACCTGGAAAACCAAGTGAACAACCGGATTCGTATCGACCCATTGCCTCCTCCCGATATTATCTAAAGTATTTGAAAAGCTACTACTAACCAGACTCAAAGAAAAGGAAGAAGATATCAAACTGATCCAAAACCACCAATTTGGATTTCGAAATAATCACTCCACAATAGAACAAATTCATAGGCTTGTCAACGAAATAGGCAAAAGTTTAGAAAGTAAAACGTACTGCCCTGCAGTCTTTATTGATGTTCGCCAAGCATTCGATAAAGTTTGGCACACTCGGCTACTATACAAAATAAAAACACAACTCCCTGAATTCTACTTGCTGATCAAAACATATCCAAACAATCGAACAATATATAAATCTCATATAAAATCATATAAAAATCAAAGATGAACTTTCGTCATATTTCAAAATAGAATCCGAGGTACTACAAGGAACAGTTCTTGGATCACTCCTCTATACCATATACACAGCACACCTACTACAGGACGAAAATGCCATAACAGCCAGATTCGCTGATGATACAGCTATACTAACATGAGACCACAACCCAATTACCGCATTACAAAAACTGCAAACAGCCAACAAAATGGAAGAATGACTAACCAAGTGGCGCATACGAGTAAACGAGGTCAAGTGCTTCCAGGTCCTGTTCACAATGAAGAGAGGGGAATGTCCTCCAATCACCATAAACAATACCCTATTTAAAACAATATTCCATGCAAAATACCTGGGCATGCACCTGGACCGACGACTAACCTGCAAAATTCACATACAGAAAAAAAGAAAAAAATTAGACTTAAGGGTTAAAAAAATGAACTGGCTTCTAAGATGGAAATCTGAGTTAATCCTGAAAAGTAAAGTCCTAATTTATAAAACTATCCTGAAGGCAATCTGGAACTACGGAATCCAACGATGGGGAACAGCTAGCAACAGCAAGCAACAGTAACATCGAAATACTACCAAGATTCCAATCAAAAACCTTACGATACATGACAGACGCCTAATGGTACGTGGGAAACGATACTCTGCATGGGGACCTAAGTATCCCAACCATAAGAGAAGAAATACAGAGATTCGCTGACAAATGCCAACAGCGAATAGGTTGCCACCTAAGTCTACTGACAGTCAACTTACTTCAAAAAATACCGAACAAGAGGCTCAAGAACCTAGCACCATTCCACATCTGCAATAGATTCCAGCCAGAATAATCAGAATCACGCTCTACCATACTCATCAAATTGGAGACAAACCCAGAGGTCGTTTTTCGTAGTGCATCCTGTTACATGTGAAGAAAACCAAACACATCTTCTTAATGCCAAGAAGCAGGCAAATTGTAGATAGTTAATAATCAAAACAAAAAAAAAGTATTTTTCAATTTCAATCTGTGTTATCAGTTGTGAGGTTGATCCATAGTTTGGCTGGGCAATTCGAACAGGCTGACATTGTTGGGCAATAGAAACATTTGATAAGGAATTTATTCTCAGAGTAGGTGAAGAATTTGACATAATTCTAACTTCGTTGCTAAATTCACAACAACGTCGTTAACAAATCTCTCTGATCTCTGAATCTGAATAATGATAAAGACGATAGATTGCTTTTCTTGCGTTCCAACATTTAAATGAGATTATGTCCAAGACGATTAAATCTTGCAACATAAAAATAAGATATACTTACTAAGCATTTCGAATTTATTGCAGAATATAGATCTGTTTTAAGAGTAGAATATTCTGTTTAGCAATCAGGAGCCTAGTCGTCACACTTTATTGAAGCTAACAAACAAAATAGCGTGCAAACACCGCTTTTTTACGAATCTTGTTTTAAGTCTGCATTTCTAAGATCTAAAGACAAAGTCTCCCATAGTTGACTCATTCTGCATGCAGAATTTTCCGCCAGATTCTTCATCGATCGATTATAAGAATATATAAAATGTTCTTCGTTATGTCAGAGTAAGCAAAATTAAAGAAATTCGCAAATAAAGTTTGCTGCCGATGCTTGAAGTGTTCACACGGCAAATTAAAAATGTCCTCAGTTTTGAAAAGTGATGTACTAAAAAGCCTCAAATTTAAAGCGCAAAATGCATTGTATTGCAAAGCTTCTCAACTAGTTTGTCTCCGAAAACGCTTAAACTCACAAATTAATTTTTGTGGCATCAAAAATCACCTCGATACACGGCTTAAAAATGTTGTATTCTACAGTTAAAAACTTACTGCATCTATACACTACTGCACATGCTATATATATCAAGTATAGATTGTGCAACCATAAAAATTAATTGTCAGCATTTTTTTGCTATTTTTTATACCTTGATTGAAATCCTCCTGTAAAAAATAACAATTTTTATGAAGCAACTCTTAACGAGGGTCTCCTTGACAAAGATCACAATCCTACGTGAATAATCAAGTTGTTTGTACAAGAAAAAAAATTGATAAGTTTCCAGGCTGAAATTTATTGTGTTAATATTGACCTACATTTTAAATATCTAAAATTAGGCACTTGATACTTTACTTGAAATTTATACAGGGTAGTCTATTTGAAATCAGCAATTGGGGATCACTTCCCAATATAGATATAAGTACCAGTAACTGAAAATGTATGACTAATTATTCAATTATTAAAAACAATTGTAGATTAACCACTACGGTGTCTATACTCCAACTGATTCAATGGGAGTTCTTGTTCGTTCAAATGTAACCACTTGAATATTATTATTTACTTATTTCAATGTAACTATTATAAAAAACCGATTTGAAATGTTATTTTTGGGTGGAACCTTTGGCAACAAAATAATATAACAAAAGTAGCAAAAAATGTGTCATTTCAATTGAAAATGAAACTAACCGTGTGATCATTTTTTATGGAGTTCAAAAGTGTGTTAAGATTCAACAAAAATGCAAGTAAAAAGTATTTTTAAATGGTTCCCGGAATATCATTCAGTCTTTTTTATCTTGCAGCCTGCATTTCATGTTAGATGGTGTATGTATTCGTAATTGTACTTTTCTCCAATTACTGTCATTTACTATTAGATCCTAATAATACATTATTTATAACCAATTCTCTTATTACCAAACTGATTTATTGGTATGTGCCGAATGTGTAATTTTCATTGATAAAATTAGAATTTCAAGCAATCAAAAATAATGTTATGATTTATGCTTCAGCTGTAGATGACAATGGCCGTAAAATATGAAATTACGCTTAAACTGATGTACACATTTTCAGATTATTTACTTATAATGAGGGAACTTTCTTTATAAATCTGTTCTAACCAAACCCAAACGACTTGTTATCCGAACTGAAAATTTTTATTGGAATTATATTTCCAAAGTTCCAATCGCAAAATCTCTGAAACGAGGAAAACAACAGAAGCCAATAATTACAATGTACCGTAAATCCATTCGAAATTAGCAAGTAGCGGTCCGGTCCTAAAGTTTCAACTAATTTACCCAGATAAAAGAAACCTTTTAATCTGATTAACGTGGCCTCTATTAAACGATCGAACTTTCTACGATCATCGCAGGGCATTGGGCTCGTAAATTACAAATTAAACTCTGAATAACTGAATTATGGGAAAATCGGAATTTATTTTCGGCTCCGAATATCGCTACCTAATTGTCCGAGGGCGACAAAACTTGCGTCAAAACTTCAGAAAACATGTCCTCTAGATTTTTCCGTCATTATAATTTTATGATGATTTTAAAATATAATATGATATAAATTTAGAGTAGATTGTGCAGCCTGGAAAATGTATACAAAGTTTAAAGTTAAAGAGAATTAAAAGTCGGATTCGGCACATCCAGATTCAAATGAATGAATGTGAAAACTTTCTGATATACAAAATGTACAAATAAAGAACAACGGCCAGCCTCAAATATAATTAAATTAAAGAGTTATTATGTACTTTCTAGTCACCAGCTTTATTTAAAAGTCCCAGAAAAACCGCACTTATACCAGTTTCGAGTTTATTTATTATTTTCTTGTAAGCTTTTTTAACGTTCACAGATGCCGCAGTATATCGATGTCCGGTTTTGGTTGTTTTTCAATATCGACTGATTTCTTTTTGTTTTTACTCTCTTTGGATTCAGCACGCCCGAATGGCTTTATAAAGACCTCCAATGGCAGAGTTGGAATATTTTAGCTTCTTATTGCCGATCGCACATATCTGATGGATAAGTGAATCGGTTTTTGCCTTGATTTCATCGATCAAACTTTCATGCTATATGTTTGAAGAATTTTAAGTGTGGTTTATTTGAATTTTTCCATTTATTATCTAGATATAAAATAGAAAGAACAAGAATCTCTGCAAAAAATTAACATTTAGAATTAATATTCCAGTTGCAATGTAACTGATTAACTAATCAAATTTTATCTTCATTAATACTTGCTATTTGCAATAAAAAGCAATTTCTCTTACAGATTTACGCATTCTACTAGTGAAGTTAAAGCGCAATTGTGAAAGATATTGATTATTTGCAATTAGTGCAACACGTTCTTTCAAGTTTTTACTTTAAGGCATTAAATTCAATTGTGTTAATTGTTTTAATTACTGAATGTACTATTAGAATTTCTCGGAATGTTGCTATTATTATCAAATCAACTGGCCCACAAAGAGTAAACGCATGGTGTTTATGTTTTACTAAACATTACAATTCATTTGCACTGATATTAGTCTACTTATTACAAACATTATAGAACTATGTCAACAAATTTCTAATTAAATTTAATTGAAACATTTGTTTGATTAAGAAATTGTCTAAACCTGACATAGAAATACAGTCCTAATGAAACACACGCGATGCCAAGCATATAAATGCTGGTATCTCATACTTAAATCGCGTTGAAATTGATAAATGCAGCCTCTTCAGTTCAGTCTAATCTTAGAAGGGCAAAGGAAATTCGAAGTAACTACAAGTCACGGAAAACGTATCGAAAACTTCCCTTAGAGAATATATAAAATTGGATATCTCAGAGTCCCAAAACTAAAAATAAATGGAAGGTCAGGAATGGAATGACTGAAATATGTGAAATATAGGCATCTATTGTAACTAAAAAAAGTTCGTGAAGTCGGTGAAACGTGTTCAAATGCCGGGTTTATATTTAATATGGCATGCAAGCAGGAGTGCCATTTTAGGTGGACTAAGTTTGCTAAAAGAAAATAATCATGCGAAAGTGATATTTCCTATCTTTCAGAAAAATATTTCCATTACTCAAATGTTTTATGCATTCACTCATCATATCAGAATAAGGACGATTCAAAACAGGTCTAGGCATAAAACTAGGAGTATTCAAAATTCCTCCCAGATCCTTATCTTGAATTCCTTGAATGTAGTAATAGGCTTGGACCATTTATATATTATACTTATGCTACTGTAATCCTTAAGGAAGTAAGTGTAATTTATAAAAAAAGTGGTCAAAACACTTGGTTTTATATGTTCGAAATCAACATATACAACAAACTTTTGAATATTGTCGAAAACACATTTATAACGTACGGTATCTTGCTAGTCCAAAATTAAATAAAGATTCCTCACTTCTTTTATTCCAAATTAAGTGCTCCTATTTCACAACGAAGAACAAATTCTTTGCTAAAATGTAATCAAGATATTCCATAATAATAATGAAATTATTAAATCGCCTCAACAATTGAACTTTGAACAAACACAATAAAATTGGATGCAAATAAATTATGTCTAGTTATACAGTCTGTGCTACCGTGCTCTAATACTAAATTAATCCAACTCGTTATTTTTATTAATTAAAATTAGTTGGTGTTTTTGTCACCTGTGATAAGACACAATTTAAATTCCTCAACCATTGGGTAAACGTAAAAATATTATAATAATCAAATACTCTTGTTCATGTATACATTTTTTGTATTATTAATTCATATCTAAAGCTTTTAATTTGTTTTCAGTTCAGTTCAGCGTTTGGTATAATAGAATGCGTCGTCATTGTCTGATTTTGTAGTTCATCCATACTTTGATTGCACTTTTAATTAGCACAAGAGGTTGATAACCGCTTCATTATGTTTAAGTGCCTTCTCAGCACAGTGTAATAATATTGAACCAAAAGATCTTTCGAGCAAAAAAATCATCTTATGTAATAGCTATTGACAATATAATGGTAGTACTATAAATTTACAACAACAATATTACGGAATTCGTTATTTCCTTCAATTTAATAACATATACCGGGTGACCCACATTCTAAACAAAATAAGTAATTTGAAAAATGTATGTTCACTGATTGCTCAGTTGTAAATTTATATGCAAAAATCTCAAAACGTTGCCGGGGTTTAAGATTATGCTAACTGTACAACGATTCTTTATATTATATATCTCTAACAGTTATCAAATTATGCGGTATTTCCTAAAATCCGAGATACCCTAGATATAAAGCAAAAACTGTAAAATTCATTTTATTAATTGAAAGTAGATAGAACTTGATATCATTTTAAACCGTAAAAAGTATGAAAATAGTGGGTACGTACTTCACAGTTATACCAAAGTGTAATCAAATTTCGTCCAATTTTCAAATATCTCCTTATTACAATTTGCCAGATATCGTTCGTGGCGGTTCCCGGTGGCGCACCCTGTATAGTCATGATGAGCTACTGTAAATAGTAACTTATTAATACTAATATTTATAATTTTTATAGATTACAAGTTTATTTCAACATGATTTTATTGTTTTGTTTGTGTAATGTGTGTATATTGTATTTCAAGTGGTGTTACTTTTTTTAATGACTATTTTTCTGAAACATCAATAATGTTCTTAAGTAGCCCTCGTGCAGTTCAAAAACGAAAACATATAAATCCTTCGGGATTCAAAATGTTTGCGATCTAGCTTAATAACGTCGTTTGGGTCAACAGCAACAGCATATTTAATTAATTTGTTTTCAAAAGACCAGCAGGTCCTTCTCCAGGATTAGGAAAATAGGTGCTTAATTAAATAAATCTCCATAGTGTTTACACGGTTACAACATGCCGAACATAATTTTAATTTCATTTGCATGTTAAAGAGAATAGCTTAGTGATCTAGAGTTAATACTCTTCTCAACAGAACTTTAAAGGTTTGTGTTTCAATAATCATAATATTTAAAGTCTCAATTAGAAGACAATATTGGCCAATTAATAAATATAAGTTGCAGAATCATTTTTGTATGTATATAAACATATTTTTTATTTATTATTATAATTAACAGAACGATCATCATATTCCTGTCGTCAATTCAGGCACCACCATAAAATGTGTAATAATTAAGTTGGTTAAAGCATATTTTATAATTTAATATAACTTAAATGGGAAAATGTTGAGTTTCAAACAAACAATTATTTTTTATTGATTAATGACAGTTTTAAATAATACATTGCCCGTGTTTATTTTTTCTAAATACTTAACTCTTGCCCATAACTTCTATTTTTTTTAGTAATAAACTGATACATGTACTACCTAACGAAACTGTGCCATCAGTTGCTACAGGGTGTTTAATCAGTAGTAGTAGTAAACATCTTTATTTCTAAAAAAGGCTATCGACCTATCGGTCTTTCTGTGTGGGTGTCAATTTGAAAACTTTTCACCCTTAATATGTTTCTTGCAGTTACAAATATGAAAAATCCAAAAGGCACGTCAATTTTATTTGTAAGGGGAATCCTTTAAATTAATATTTTTAGCCTTCTTAGTTCAAACCCTTGGAGGAGTAGACGTCACCCTTAGAATCTTAAATGGGAATGGTGGTCAAGTGGCACATCGTTGTAAAGGGCCTTCATTTCTCTCTTCACATATTCGTGCTGTCAATTTGAGTGGAAACATTAAAGAAGTATCTGTAGTAGTCTGCAAGATATTTGGGCACTGTTGTGGACAAACATTTAAAGTGGGATTTCCATGTTATGTATCTGACAAACAACATAAGGAAACTAATCTAAAGATTTGACACATTAAAGGAAATACTGAGCCGAAAACTGGTGATTTCTGTGTATAAAACCATTGTAGATTCCATCCTTAGATATGGCATTGTGGTATGGGTACAAAAAATCCCTTAAACCCTTGAATATTGTTCACAATTATATTATCAAAGTAATGTTTAAGAAGAACAAGCTCTATTCGACGAGACTGTTGTTCGATTTGCATTTTGGAAATATGCTTTTTTGTATTTAAGAATAAAGAAATTAGCATGAATGTAAATGTTGGACTTGTAAAACTTGGACAAAGAATGTCCAACCAAATGTAAAGGTAGAAACATCTAGACATACAAACTGATGATGGTGGAGAAAGACACCGAAACGTATTTGTAACATTTTAAATAATAAACAATAAAATTGACTGAAACCCAGGAAATTTTGAATTAAATTAATGTAAATCATAGCCATGAGACTAGGGCTAGAGAACATAAAACGTTACAGATTCCAAATAGTTTACAGGTTTAAATTTACGATTTGTTAATTACTTGGCTCCAAAGATCTTGAACAATTTACCGTTAGAAATTAAATGTAATAAAACATAGTGGATATAGGAGACAATATAGGCTGTATATCTACCAAAATTTGGATTGATTGTTTTGACCAAAACAGTAGGAAGAAAATAGAAATACTTACGTAGCATATATACAAAAGATTTAAGATTAATGAATGATAAGGATCTAGATGCTGTTATACTCGTTCTTATGTCTGTTTACAATGTTCTACATAGTGTATTAAATAATGTATTTTTGATAAATAAATATTTGTATTTTTTTTTATAAATAAATATAACTTTAATTAGATAATGGCTTTAAAATAACCAATATCGGTATCGCGGCTTGTATATTAAAGGCATTCAGTTTTTCCAAAAAACTTTCTGCTACAGTAGTAGTAGTAAACATCTTTATTTCTAAAAAAGGTTATCGACCTATCGGTCTTTCTGCCCTTGTTTAATACATGTAGTCTTAATCTAAACAAAAAATAAAGATGAAAATTCTCTTATTCTATGTTAATAATCTTATTAAATAAAGTTTCCAATTCTAATGACAAGAAAAAATTATTTTATTGTCCAGTAGTCAGTTGCGTTTGTAAGTGTTCGAGTAGCGTTGATGGAGGGAAGCGGAAGCGGGATTGTCTGGTTGGTCTTGTAAGACCAAGGGGATTCAGTATGGTCCAGTTGTAGGGGCTTGTTTGTCCATTTTGTCTGTAGATGTATGAGTCTTTCCGAAATCTTTGTCATGTTTGTGCGTTCGTATAGTAGTTGGGTGGAGGGGTTGTGTAATGGGTTTTGGGGGTGTCTTATTCGTGTTATTAGCCTTAGTGCAATTTGTTCTGTTGTTTGTATTTAACATTTTGTCCTTTCTGTTCCGTTGGTCATGAGTATATGTCCATAGTTTAGCAAGGGTCTACAAATAGCTTTATATATTTTGGTGGCGGTTTTCTGCTACATTTATACAGAAAAATAAAGTTTAGCTTTCAACTTTTCGAAAGACTTTGTAGCTATGGTAAAATCCAAGTTAATTCATCAATAAGGAAAAACAACAAATAATGAACTTCTATAAAGAAAACAACATGTTTACCTAAATTAAGTCCAAGATTAATTAATAATTAATTAAGCTTAGTAAAAAAGCCATAAATAGCCTTAAAGTCAGCCAAAATCATGAGGCCTTAACTGATCAGAGTCCAATGAACAATTTGTACATATAAAAAATGTGCATCTAGTCATCAAGTCTAAATCATTATTTTGTCCAGCAATGTTCCTCAGCTGTTTAAAAAAAATTGAACTGAAATCAGCCAATTTTAAAATGATTATTTTGCATTCAGCTACATACTACTACGTGTTATAGGAAATGCTAATGCTCCTTTTTGCTGCCTGTATATCTGAAGATCGTAAAAACCAGTCAAAGAAAATTTATCATTACTCACGATTTATGGAAATTCACCTTGATAATTAATTTAAAATGTTCCAACAACTTGACAAATTTACTTTCCAGGGGTATCCCTTAATGAGCTTTCTCATTTACAAAGAAAGTTAATTAAAAATATTTCCATTGGAAAAGTTCCCGCTCAAAGAAAATGTAACTGCGAGAAAAAAGGAAAGTTTCTTAATGTCGATTTTCGGATCATTTTTTTAAGCGCGAAATGTTTGCAAACTGCTTGCGAATTAGTTAGATTAATTTTCGCTTCATTTAGGCATTTTTATTCGTTGAAGTAAAAAGTCTAATTTACGTTGTCAAAGGAAAAATGTGAGCTAATTAATTAAGAAAATCAAACATTAAGATTGATCGTATTTTTAAATGTTTTAAGTTGGGGCTGCTGTCACAACTAGGACCTGCGATCAATGTAGAAAGCTTGTAACTTGAGAAGGAAGAGAAAATTACAATTATCATATATTGTTATGAATTTTCCCACCTAACTGACAGAAAGACAGCTTGCCTGTTTATGGACATTAACAAGGCTTTTGACAGTGTCTGGCAACATATCTACTACACACCATAAAGAACTTACTAGAAAACAGACAACTACAAGTACGAATTGACAAAACACTGTCATTTTCTTTTTCCCCTGAACAAGGGCTCCCTCAAGGATCCCCGCTCTCACCGTTTCTCTACAATATATACTGCCATGACATATACAATTACAACTTACCAGACAAAAATCAAATCGACAGATCGGCATACATATTACAATACGCAGACGACACGGCACTTATTGTACATGACAAAACTACTAAGAGAGCAGCGCAAAGACTCCAAACACTAACAAACAACACAATGACATGGTTTTATAAATGGAGACTAACACCAAACGCGTCAAAAAACCAACTTCTGCTCACAAACCACAGACTCAACGCTGATTCCCCTACAATAACAGCAGACGGCCAAACGACACAACCAAAAAACGACGTAAAATACCTTGGAATCACAATCGACCACAAACTTAAATTCACTAAACACATACGAAACATCAGGGCAGAAACAATAAAGAGAACAAAACACTTCCGATCACTAACCTACAAAGACAGAGGAATTAGCACAAACACCGCCACCAAAATATATAAAGCTATTTGTAGACCCTTGCTAGACTTTGGACATGTACTCATGACCAACGGAACAGAAAGGACAAAACGTTATACACAAACAACAGAGCAAATTGCACTAAGACTAATAACACGAATAAGACACCCCCAAAACCCACTACACAACCCCCCCACCCAACTACTATACGAACGCACAAACATGACAAAGATCTCGGAAAGACTCATACAGCTACAGACAAAATGGACAAACAACCCCTACAACTGGACCATACTGAATCCCCTTTGTCTTACAAGACCAACCAGACAATCCCGCTTCCGTTTCCCTACATTAACGCTACTCGAACACTTACAAACGCAACGGACTAGTGGACAATAAAATGATTTCTTCTTGCCACTGAAATCTTATTTATTTAATGACATTGTCAACCTAGAATGGGAGAATTTTCATATTTGTTTTTTATTTAGATTGGGACTGCATGTATTAAACAAGGGCAGAAAGACCGATAGGTCGATAGCCTTTTTTAGAAATAAAGATGTTTACTACTACTACTGTTATGAATTTATTTCAAAATTTCCTGGGTTTCAGTCAATTTCACTGTTTATTATTTAAAATGTTACAAATACGTTTTGGTGTCTTTCTCCACCATCATCAGTTTGTATGTCTAGATGTTTCTACCTTTACATTTGGTTGGACATTTTATAATTATTATAGTAATTAATATCGAAACGTATTTGTAACATTTTAAATAATAAACAGTGAAATTGACTGAAACCCAGGAAATTTTGAAATAAATTGAAGTACAGTCAGGAAAATATACACAACAATTGTTATGAATAACCGGTCTCTATCAATGCAGACAAATTTTAATTGAATTTCTGACTGGTGTAATTACGGTTCTGGTAACTTATTCACAACTTTCAGAATTCAAGCGGGAATGAATCGATTTGAAACGACCTAAATCTCCTAAATTTGGTTTGATGATTTTAGGACTAAATACTGATCAATAAAATGGTCAGTGTTTTAACATCACTGTTGATTGTTTTGTTTGCCCTTAGCCGCGAAATTGTCGGTTAGAAGATTCACATGGTCAGAATCATTGTTTGCATAGGATTTGGTATCGAGGGTTTCGAAAACATGATGTGAAGTGACACGATCAATTTTTACTTTTGTTACTTTGAGCAAATTAGTTTCTGTTTTACTAATTTGAAAAAAATTTAAAGTAAAAAATCTGATTAATTAATTTTGTGCAACTTGGACATTAAGACAACAACTGTTTCCAAAATATGCCTTTAATAAAATGTTGATTTCCATAGCAAAAGATCAACAAACGCATTTTTCGCAAAAGCAACTTTAAATTGAATAATCCAGTAGTAAATTATTTTATCCCCTTCAATATATGTCATTACCGAGCAAAACCCGCCCGTACATTAATCTCTATAACCAATCGAATATTTATACCAAAGCACTTCATCATAATCAATCAAACTTTTTCCATGCTTCTGTTAATGAAAACCTTTAATCAATTTTTCTCAATTATTTTTTGTCGCTTTTAACACTTCCGGGGTTCTTACATATTGAAACCTCTATACGAAAGTATATCATACAAAAAGCAATTCAGGTGAAACAAATTAATTAGCAGTTGAACTGAGTATGGGCAGTTATCAGCACAAATTAACATTTCTCCATATTAAACAATCATGTGTATATTAAAAGTGCTAATAAATGCTAAATCTCGATTGAAGAAGTAAAAGAAACTTACAAAGCAGTAAAAGCAATTATAAAACTGTATGCATTTTTTTAAGAGAAATCGTAATTTAAATATAAAATATTGCACTGCACACCATAAAGAACTTACTAGAAAACAGACAATTACAAGTACGAATTGACAAAACACTGTCATTTTCTTTTTCCCCTGAACAAGGGCTCCCTCAAGGATCCCCGCTCTCACCGTTTCTCTACAATATATACTGCCATAACATATACAATTACAACTTAGCAGACAAAAATAAAATCGACAGATCGGCATACATATTACAATACGTAGACGACACGGCACTTATTGTACATGACAAAACCACTGAGAGAGCAGCTCAAAGACTCCAAACACTAACAAACAACACAATGACATGGTTTGATAAATGGAGACTAACACCAAACGCGTCACAAAACCAACTTCCGCTCACAAACCACAGACCCAACGCTCACTCCCCTACAATAACTGCAGACGGCCAAACGACACAACCAAAAAACGACGTAAAATACCTTGGAATCACAATTGACCACAAACTTAAATTCACTAAACACATACGAAACATCAGGGCAGAAACAATAAAGAGAACAAAACACTCCCGATCACTAACCTACAAAGACAGAGGAATTAGCACAAACACCGCCACCAAAATATATAAAGCTATTTGTAGACCCTTGCTAGACTATGGACATATACTCATGACCAACGGAACCGAAAGGACAAAACGTTATATACAAACAACAGAACAAATTGCACTTAGACTAATAACACGAATAAGACACCCCCAAAACCCACTACACAACCCCCCCATTCAACTACTATACGAACGCACAAACATGACAAAGATTTCGGAAAGACTCATACACCTACAGACAAAATGGACAAACAACCCCTACAGCTGGACCATACTGAATACCCTTTGTCTCACAAGACCAACCAGACAATCCCGCTTCCGTTTCCCTACATCAACGATACTCGAACACTTACAAACGCAACTCACTACTGGACAATAAAATAATTTTTTCTTGTCATTAGAATTGGAAAGTTTATTTAATAATATTGTTAACCTAGAATAAGAGAATTTTCATATTTGTTTTTTATTTAGATTAAGACTACATGTATTAAACAAGGGCAGAAAGACCGATTGGTCGATAGCCTTTTTTTAGAAATAAAGATGTTTACTACTTTACTACTACTGTTGCACTGCAAACATATTAATAATTTATCAAAATTTACTGCTGAAAAACGAATAATTTTATGTTATAACAGAACTTATTTAAAAGAAAATTTCCTGATAATTATTATATTTTCTGAAGAAAAATAATAGCTTGCTTATCACTTGATCATGAACCACATAAGGGAACTTTTAATTGATTTTAAAATGAATTTAAGAAAATTAATATATGAGATACTGTGACTAATTTCAGTTAAAAGTAATTCACAACTTTAAATTGTTACAATCAGCTAATGAGATAACCTTTTAAAGGCTTTTTTACAATCAATTCAGTTTGTAGAAATAAGAACAATTAACCAATAAAAGGAGTGACAAATTTTATGAGAAGTTGTTGAAGTGTTTAATTTGTAGCTGTTAGACTTCTGAAAATATAACATAGCCATATACATTTTTAAATGAAAACACTGTGTCCAAGCATCCAGTAACTATCAAATCTAATAGTGTCTTTATTTAAGTTAAGCACCAGAACAATACATTTAAAAAATTCCAATTTAAAAGTTTTCGAGACATTGAAATTAATTATGGAAAAGTGGAAATCCATTATTTCTGTTACTAAAAATGCAGTTTTCTATTTTATTTCAAACGTATTCTTTTATCTAAATTAATCAAGAAATGAAGTACTTGAACTTCTAGGATAACAAGCTTGTTTATACTTGGACCACATGATTTCCAAATCCCTGAAAAATATGCATGGATAAACTCCATATCAGAACTGAATTCTATCTTCACGCTACTGAACAGTGCTAGGCTTTACATGGAAACAAGTGGTGTCAACAAGTTTCAAATTAATTTCAGTTTTCGAAAGTTTGTAACCAGACGTAGACATTTTACTGTGCGAAGCTTATACAGATCAAGGTCTTTAATTAAAGGATGAGGAATGCGAGGCTACGAACAAGTTTCTTTGGAGAAATAAATGGATAAAGATATTTCACTCCTGGCTCCACGCTCTATCCACGATTACGTGAATGGAATGCTTCGAAAGTGGATAGGGTCTTGATATTTCTAAAAGCAAAATTAATTGGCTGCAATTTTATAGAGATGAAATTGCAAATTAAAACGGTCTACTTTGAAAATGGAAAACTGGATTCTCGGCAGTGCAAAAATAATTATTATTATTGTGACATTTTGCATTCATAAAACACGAAATAGTGTTGAATATTTGCGCTTATTTTAATATTGTTCCCGGAACAAACCCGATAACTGAAAGTGTGTATTATTTATCTGGAAGTGCTCTAGAGAATGTTTGGGAAAACTAGTCGAAACTTTACCCGCGCGTATACTTTAAATATTTTGGGTAAGAAACTTATATAAACACAAATCAACATTTAAGCATCATTGTTAGTTTGGTACCTGCTTAGAAAACTTTGAAAACTTCTCCTCTTAATGTTGCTACCAATAGACCAATGAAGAACTTGAGTAAGCTTAATAGGTAATCTAAGTACACATTTAAGAGTTTATATCTTTCAGAAATAAACACCCAAAAAACACGTTTTCTATATTGAACGACGAATAACATCAATTTTAAATCACACTTTAAGAAAATTATGTTTCATTGAGTTGTCTTCCGGAGTTATTTGAATGCGTACTATACTATTGATTATAAAGATGGCAGTACATTGATCGCTTACACTTAAGGTACATTTATAAACGGTAATTCCGTTCATGTTACTTGACAACTTTGAACCATTCAAAAAAGCCACACTGTTATAAAAACTCAAAACCAATATAGAAACTCAGCTGTTGCGTACTAAAAACTATTAATAATAACGTTTTCCTAATAGATAATAAAAGGTGAATACCTGGAAAAGTGTCTAGTGCATCGTCAAAGAAATGATCAAAAACAGCAGTTGTTCCACATTTTCAAATATAAACTTTCATGGGAAAATGTTTTGAAATTGCAACAACATCGAATATCTTCGAAACGACCAAATATACTTTTAAGCTTGAAAAACGAATTATTTATTAAAGAAGTTTCCTTCCGCCGTAGTATACTATTTCAGGATAACGTAGCAATGATCGGAAATCCAAGTACATGAAAGAGTTTAACGTTTACGGGTTATTGGTGAAATCTGGCGGAAGCGAAAAATATCGGCACTAAAACCAACAAGAAAAATGATAAATTGCCATATTTCATGTAGCGAACTTGTCTTCAGATTGGTTTTAATTCGCGTGGGGTGTGCCGATTTACAAAGATGTTAGAGGCAGGTAATATGTTACATTACCATGATCAATACCAGTTTCCGGTGCTTCAGCAAGTATTAAACGACTTGCCGAGTTTGCAGCAAAAAAAGACGTAAAAATGTATGGTGTTAAAAATAAAATGTCGACTGAATAAGCTGTACAGTTGATCCGACCTGGCTCAAAAATAATTGAAGGGAATTAAAATGGAAAATCCATTATTTAAATTCCTGGAACTTTTTCAACCTAGCTAGGTTGAAAAGCCCGATTAAAAAAATGCTTTCCGCAACAGGGAATTAAAAAAGTTAAATTCTGTGAACAACAGTTAAATTTAATTCTATAAAACAGAACGTTCAGTTTAATTTTTTTTAAATCGTCCAGACACCATCATGTTATTTTTAGCTTATTCATTGTTCGCAATTCACGGCTTTTATGGGAATAATGCCCTAATACGACAAGCGATTTTCCATTTTATTTTATAAATTTCTGGTTTTCAAACATCACTTTTGACTGATGGGAATGCTTTTTTGATTTGGTGATTTTGTGGTCCCTATTTCATCATTGCAACATACACGTAAAGAGCCTGAAACATTGATATCAACGTTCAGTATTTTGATAATATAAATCAACTTAAAATCGAGACTCAAAACTTTCAACATTTATTAGAAAATGTTAATGTTAATTACTTAAGAATTAAATTAAATTGTCGCTTCTTTTTCTGAGTAACTTACTAGCGTGATCTTCTTTATTTCGGTTAATTTCGTCTGTTTATTTCTAGAAAAACCGTTCTGAAATGGCCGGTTTAGACAGCTATTAAATACTGTTAGATTTACTTATGTAACATGTATATATATATATCGGTTGGCAACAGTGCCACGACAGTAGAAATGACATTTGACAAACGGGGGTGATATAACTGGTAACTTTAATTCATTATAGTACATCAAATGAATTAAAGTACAGTCAGGAAAAAGAATATACAAAACGAAGATAGATGCTTGGGAAAAAAAGCAGAATGGAACGAGTGGCAGCATCGGCAACACGGGTTGCCAACATCTCACCGCACAAGATCTACACCGGCTCGGTTCATTTACGTCCGAACGCGTATAACCGATGTCTGGCGAATAAGGCAGACATGGTATAAGACTGAGAAATGAACCTGCGGTAAGTTCTCTAAAGAAAGACTCACCATTTTGCTTTGCGCAACAATGTCTGGTGAAACGGAGGATTTTCGGAAGAGCAATGTGTTTCAGGGAGACCCAGAAAGCATATAGGCGCAGTAGAACTGAGCTGGCAAAATGCATACTAGAGGACTTGCCACTATCACGCTGCGAGGAAAATCTCGACGTAGATTCCGTAGAGAGGGAGTATCGGAACTTTTTTCAAAGGCCATCGGAGGAGGATGATGAGCGATATGAAATGACCACCAATATCGTCGATCTCGATTTTCCCGTTACTACTCAGGAAATATCTGACGCCCATAAGAGCAATAAGGGCAAGGCATCCGGACCTGATTTAATCAGACCATCGGACCTTGCGCGGGTTGATCCCGAAAAATTAGGAAGAAAAAAAAGGAAGTAGGGAACTATAGACCTTTGACCTTATCATCGGCATTGGTTCGCCTATTCCATAGGATTTTGGGACGAAGACTAGCTAAGATACCCATCGTTAGTAGTCAGAGATGATTTAGGGCAATAGATGGAGTAGCACTTAACAACCTCACTCTGCATGCTCTGATCAAGCAGCAACGCGCCAATCTTAAGCCACTATTATTAATTTCTTTAGATCTGAGAAAGGCCTTCGATACAGTCTCGCAAGACTCTGTTCGGAGAGCTATGAAGCGAATGGGCATTAGTCCGCTTCTGCAGCAATATATAGTGGAAACGTACAATAACATCAGTACAAAGATAGAGGTTGGCCAATGCGAAACTGCGGAGATTGGCATCAGTAGGGGGGTTAAACAGGGCGATCCGCTGTCGTCTTATCTCTTCAATTTTGTGGTGGACGAATTGATAGCCCAATTGTCAGAGTCGGATCTGGGTGTCAAACTTAATCAAGGTGCTAGACTATCCATACAGGCCTACGCAGACGATATCATCTTATTCGCTGACGATCAAAGAAAGGCCAACAAACTCTTAAAAATTGCCCACAATTTCTTTGTCAACAGAGGAATGGATATAAACATCAATAAGTCAGCAGCCCTCTCCATTAAAGTCAATTCATTCCAATATATTCCTGGGTTTTTCAGTCAATTTTATTGTCACTAATTATGGTGTTATGTGATGAGCCCTGCGTTTCGTCCCGGGTCTACCTATTGGACTCGTCAGTAAGGCTTTAGGTAGACCCTGCCTTATACGCCAGACATCGGTTCTACGTGTTCGGACGTAAATGAACCGAGCCGGTATAGATCTTCTGCGGTGAGATATTGGCAACCCGTGTTGCCGATTAGCATTAGATTGAAAACCACTCGTTCCATTCTGCTTTTTTTCTCCCAAGCATCTATATCTTTTTCGTATACTCCATTTTCTATTATCCTATTTTGCCTCTATTAGGTATAGATATAAAGTACTCTAGAAGTTTTCACATGCCATTTTGAATATTTTACACTATCGGTGCTTAATATCATACACGGTTTTCTTCACAATTTTATATTTTTGTGTACAATTTTTAACGCCAACAGGCCAATAGCCACCTGGTAATCATTTCTATTTCACACTTCTACCTATTTTAACTATTTTATCAAGTAAATATCCTCATTGAGATGGAAAACTCAGATGGGGCAATTGATTTGCAACAAATTAAACAATTAATTAGAAGTCGTGGTTCTATTAAACAAAAACTAACGTTGGTTGATAAGTTTATCCAATTATTAAAGACTTCTCCCGATGATCAAAAACCGGTTTTCAATGATGTTGAGCTGCGATTTAAGAACAGCATGAGTTTAATGGCAGATTTTGATGCTATTCAGTCAGTAATTGAATCTAGTTGTGACGAAAGAGACCTCCAAATACACTATAAAGAGAGAGAGGAGTTCGAAAATAAATACTACAATGTCCAAGGTTTTTTAACTCAGTATTTGCAGCCTATTCAAGCAGATATGACAAATCCAGTGCATTCCAATGCATCCATGAATCCAGGTGACTCTTTGCAGAATATTTTATTGCCAAAAATGAAGTTGCCTACATTTTCGGGCAGTTTTGAGCACTGGCTTTCATTTAAACTAAATTTTTCGTCAATTATTTCAAGCAATTCAGCTTTATCAAATGTACAAAAGTTCCAATTTCTCAAAGCTTCACTTGAGGGTTATGTAGCCAGGCTGATTGAAGGACTGGACACCGTAAGCAATCCTTTCGCAACAGCATGGCAAATTTTGGAAAGTAAATTTGGTAAAAAGCAATTTCTTTTAGACATTCATTATCAACAGCTTATAAATGTGCCACATATCAATAAAGAGAACTTTAGTCAATTCAGTCAAATGCTGGACCAGGTAACTAAACATGTCACCGCGATTGATGGAATACAATTAAATCCGCAAGATTTATATAATTCTTTGATTATTCATTTATTGTCGGGTAAGCTCGATAAAACGAGTTTAAGAGGATGGAAAGAACTTGAATACAAGTCAGAGTTACCAACACTGGAAGAATTTGTAGATTTTCTTAAAAACAAGGTAGATTTATTGCAATCTTTGGAAAAAGCTTTTCCAAGTAAGTTAAACATCTCATCGAATCACCAACCAAGACAATTTCATAAACAAAACAATAACTTTCAAATGAATCTCCTAGCACACACATCAAGCAATACAATTAAATGCAACTTTTGCAAGAATAATCATACCATTTATAAGTGTGACAAGTTTATGGCATTGTCGGTTGCTGATAGATTGGAACAAGTTAAGAACCTCAATTTGTGCCTCAATTGTTTACGTACGGGACATTTTGTTGATAAATGTTTTTTGCCCCCATGTAAAATATGTAAAGTAGTTAAACATAACACCTTATTACATCAAGATAGGTTAGATAGTTCTATGGGAACAAATGCAGTGACGAACTTAAGCATGGTGGTTAAACAATCAGCTTCGATTTCAAATCAGGTTCTTTTGTCTACTGTAATGTGCAAAGTTAAAGATGTGGAAGGTAATTTTCATTTGTGTAGGGCCTTACTTGATTGTGGTGCCCAGTCCAATTTGATTACTGAACAATTTTATCTTCAATTAAAACTTAAATCTACGGCAACTAATATGTCATTGATTGGAATTAATCAGGTTGTTTCTGAACTAAATCGAAAGTGCAACGTTTCCATATATTCTCATAATTCCGATTTTAGCACTACTATGTCGTGTTTTGTGACTCCTACTATTGCAAACGATATTCCGTCATCATCAATTCGTATTCCAGATTTACAATTACCCAGTCAAGTTAAGCTAGCTGACCCCGAATTTTATAATGCAAGAAGTATTGATTTATTAATCGGTGCAAGTTTATTTTGGGATTTGATCTTGGTAGGACAAATTCAATTAGGTAAATATCTTCCAACGTTGCAAAACACAAAATTTGTATATGTTGTGGGAGGTTTTTGCCCTATTAAGCCAACAAACACTACGATTTGCAATTTTTCTAAAATACACATTCCTGAAGATGACCAGCTTAAAAAATTTTGGGAACTCGAAGAAGTTCAAATTTCATCGATCATAAGCAAAGACGATGAGGAATGTGAAAAACAATTTAAGCAGCATACGTACAGAAATGAGTTAGGCCAGTTCGTTGTCAAATTCCCATTAAAACATTCTCCAAGTTTATTAGGGAATTCCAAAAATAATGCTATTCAAAGGTTTAAGAGCTTAGAGAGAAAATTTGTCGATCCTAACTTTAAAAAGCTATATTTTCAATTTATTCAAGAATATATTGAGTTAGGCCATATGACCAAAGTTTCGACTCCAGTTCAAGACCCTACGTCTATTTCATTTTTCTTACCCCATCATGGTATTATTAAAGAACATAACGTTACTACAAAATTGAGAACAGTGTTTGATGGTAGTTGCCCTACATCTACGGGATGGTCTCTCAACGATCTTCAATTTGTCGGACCTAAACTCCAAAACGATATTATAGACATTTTACTTCGATTCAGAGTTTACCATTATGTCGTTTCAGCCGATGTTTCCAAAATGTATCGTTGTATTGTAATGAATCCAGATCAAAGATCGTTACAACAAATTTTATGGCGCGATGATCCTAGTAATGATTTCTCGGTTTATCAATTAAATACCGTATCATATGGCACAACGTCAGCCCCTTACTTGGCAATTAAGTGTCTCCAAACATTAGCTCATGACAATTCTTCTCGATTTCCTGAGTCTTGTAACACTATATTAAACGATTTCTATGTCGACGATTTACTCGATCAGGTCAAACGATTTAAGAGAACTAAAAAATAGATGCGAAACAGTTTATAAGATTTTAGAAACTGGTCAGTTCATATTGAGAAAATGGGTTTCTAATAATCCTAGTGTTATTGAAGGGTTTGATAATTTAACAATTTCGAACTCAGTTCTGAACCTTGGTAAAAATGATAGTTGCAAGACCTTAGGAATACAGTGGCATACAACTGCTGACAAGTTAACTTATAATATTAAACAATTTTCAAAATGTAATCCAAGTACTATTACCAAGCGGCATATACTCTCTACTATTGCTCAGATTTATGACCCTTTAGGTCTTTTAAGTCCAGTCATTATTGTCTCCAAAATTATAATCCAACGATTGTGGAGTCTTCGAATATCATGGGATAGCTCCATTCCTAATGATTTAGAGACACAATATCTTCAATTTCAAAGTCGTCTAGCAAATCTGAACCAAATTAATCTTCCAAGAAATGTTGTCCCAAAAGGCTATTCCTTGGTAGAGATTCATTGTTTTTGTGACGCCTCAAAAGACGCATATGCGTCAGCTATTTATTTACGAAGTCAAGATGAGCAAGGCAATTTTAAAGTTTTCTTGTTATGTTCAAAAAGCAAAGTGGCGCCTTTGAAAACAATTACGATACCAAAACTTGAGTTATGTGCTAGTCTATTGGGATCTCAACTAGTAGAAATGGTAAAACAAGCATTATCTACTACTGTCCCAATTATAATGTGGTCCGATTCCCAAGTAGCGCTGAGTTGGATTAAGACGGAGCCCCATTTGTTACAAATATTTGTAGCAAATCGGGTATCCAAAATTCAGTCATTAGCAAGTCAGTATGAATGGAGGTACGTAAACTCCAAGGAAAATCCTGCAGATGTTGCTTCGAGAGGAATCAATCCCGATTTGCTATTAAATCATTCTCTCTGGTGGGAGGGTCCTAGTTTCTTAAAGCTACATCAAAGTAGTTGGCCTGTTCACACCTTTAATATCGAGCTCGATTCTTTACCAGCACTCAAGAAAAAGATCATAATTATGTTATCTTCGGAAAAATCCTATTCTTCACTTTTTACAAAGTTTTCAAGTTTTCCGAAGTTGCTAAAAGTGGTAGCTTTATGTTTTCGTTTCTGTGTAAATTTGAAACGTAGGATTTTGAAAGAAGATTTACTGGTGGGGCCTATGTCTGTACTTGAGTTGAACAAAGCGAAGACAGCGTTAATCAAAGTGTGTCAGCAAGAATGCTTTCCGGTCGAAATGTCTCTATTACAGAAAAATAAGATCCTAGATAAAAAACATAAACTTTCGTCTGTCACTCCATTTCTGGACGGCGATGGTGTAATGCGCGTTGGAGGAAGATTAAATCATTCCAACCTACCATATACGACAAAGCATCCAATTCTGTTGCATAATAAACACCCATTTACTCATTTAGTTTTTGAAAACAAACATAAAGCTTTGCTACATCCAGGCCCTCAACTCCTGTTAGCATGTATAAGGCAATTTTATTGGCCAATCGGAGGACTCAATTTAGCAAAAAAAATTACTAGGAATTGCTTAACTTGTTTTAAGTTTAAGCCCATTCCTTGTGCTTATCCAATGGCGAGTCTTCCAAACGACAGAATTAAACGAAGTTTGCCTTTTGAAATAACTGGAATTGATTACGCAGGTCCATTTTTTATTCTTAATAAAACAGGAAGAGGCGCCAAATTAACAAAATGTTATCTGGCCGTATTTGTTTGTTTTTGCGTCAAAGCAGTTCATTTAGAGGTTGTCTCTAGCTTAACCACTGATAGCTTCATTGCCTGCCTCAAACGATTTACCGCTAGACGAGGAATGCCGCGCAAAATATATTCCGATAATGGAACTACATTCCTGGGCGCCAGTAATGAGTTAAAAGACTTAGGACATTTTTTAAACAATACTCAAACGGCAGTGACCAATTTTACGAATCAATTCAATATAGAATGGAAATTTATTCCTCCTTATACTCCAAACTTTGGAGGTCTGTGGGAAGCAGCTGTCAAAAGCGCGAAACATCACTTGAAGCGTGTTCTGATCAACCAAAACGTAACGTTTGAAGAATTTAATACAATAGTAATTCAAACGGAAGGCATACTTAATTCTAGACCTTTATATTCTATGTCTACTAATCCTAACGATCTCAGCCCGATAACCCCATCTCACTTCCTTATTGGTCGATCTGTGCAACACGTTCCGGAATATGACTTACACGATGTTAAGCCAAACAGACTTCCACGACTTCAACATGTCCAGCAGCTGTGCCAACAATTTTGGGCACAATTTTCGAAGCAGTATATCAGCCAATTGCACACCCAATACAAATGGAAGGAAGCTCCGACCAAGATTTCCAATGGGACCTTAGTGCTACTTCGGAACGACAAGCAGCCGCCCTATAGATGGCCTATTGGACGCATATCCAAATTGATGCCGAGCCAAGATGGTGTGCCTAGAACTGCGGAGATTACGACTGCAAGGGGACGAGTCCTCAGGTCCCTACGCCACCTACATCCATTACCTCTACAGGATGAAACCGACTAGTGATTTGTGTAAATCTGTTATTCAGTTAGTTAACTCGTCATAAATATTTAAGATATTGCCGTTTTAAAGGTACCCTTCAAAAGGGGGAGTTATGTTAGATTTACTTATGTAACATGTATATATATATATATATATATATATATATATATATCGGTTGGCAACAGTGCCACGACAGTAGAAATGACATTTGACAAACGGGGGTGATATAACTGGTAACGGTTGAATGTAAAAGGGAAATTCAATACAGTCCACACGAAGCAGTCGATATCGAGTTTTATTCCAACCATCCTTTAACCAAAACACGGGCGGGTTAAAGAAATGGTACTAGTTTGAACCAGCTATTACAAAACGATTAAACAAATACTAAACTCGAAAAAAAGTTCTTCACACAAAAGCTAAATACCAGCTAAAGCTCGACACTTGTAAACATAGGGGCATTCAACCTAGAAACTCTACTCCTTACAGATTGTATTTGAAAAGAATAGATAACTTCTGCAGACGCAAGAAGAAAATAATTTCCAATTTTACTGTCACGCCCATCTAAACCGCATAGAAAGTATGGTAATACAAGTAAATAGAGAAACAAGAACAATTATCGAGAAGAACCGAACCAACACTTGACTGACCCCATCAGCGCGGTAAAACTCATTAAAAGTTTTTTAATTTAACTGCGGAATTTATTCCGAAGCATAAACTGTTCGGGACTTTATATTGAATTAAGGTATGTAGCTGTTTCTTAAATTTATTTTAGCTGCTCGGCAAACATAACAGGCTTCTGCTATTGTCACGTACTCTCGACAAGGTACAAGAGTAGAGTA
Source organism: Dendroctonus valens (assembly GCA_024550625.1). Classification (NCBI taxonomy): domain Eukaryota; kingdom Metazoa; phylum Arthropoda; class Insecta; order Coleoptera; family Curculionidae; genus Dendroctonus; species Dendroctonus valens. Next base: position 859,090 of record JAJTJO010000717.1, on the reverse strand, counting down.
TTTAATAAGTACATGGATTATCTGTTTCAGTCCCTGGCATGGATTTCTTAAGGGAGCAATCGAAGGGAAAAAATGGGATGTTAGTTGTGTCTTTGTAAAACTGGTGACAATCGAAGTTTTGGAAACTTCTATTATAATTTTTAAGTAGTTAGCTTCTATTGATGTAATGTTTTATTCTACTTGCTACTTAGGTATAGACCTTTTCACAAGAGGCGCTCATTACGTGATATATAATTCCAGTTATTTTTAAATGAATCTTCTAGAACGATATAGAGGATTTGAAATAAACTTTTGTGGCGGGTAGGACAGGCCCTGGTCTCCAAAATAGATCACACACTGTAGTCCATCGGATTGAGATCAACGAGATTAAATCCGGAAAATAAGTCCGGCACCAGTCCGGCGTCGCTTTCGCCTTGTAGGCCGGAGTGGAGTCCTGTTGAAACGTCCAATCCGCATCGAGAAACTGCTGCTGGGCCCGCTGAAGAACGACGGCTTCGAGATGTCACGGCGGAAGCGTCCTTGTAGATTTTGATAACGGCCGCGGGATTTTGGCGATGTTCAGTGATGGCCGAGGTGCCGGGGGCCTCCTCGGACCTGCTTCTATCGTTCTGGTGATTGTGGGCTTGTTCAACGGTGAACAGCTTCTAATCTGTGAAGAGGATGTTGTCACTGAAGGGGAGCGTGGCGACGAAGGAATCGTTTGCGTCTTTTAAGCCGTACGCGCTTATCGTCGTCGGTGACGAGCTGAACTTTTTGGAGCTTGTAGAGCTTGAGATAGAGAGCCTCTTTGGCTATTTGGCGGATTGATTCCCGATTGATACCAGTCTCACGCGCGATTTTACTCCGAACCTAACAACATTTCTTTTTCGGTCAAGTAAAAGCAGATACTTGTGGCAGGTACATTAGTGCAAAGACCTAGAGCGCACTGAACCGAAAATATTAACAGTTTTTGACAGAGGTTTTCTGAACATAACATAAAAATTATACCAAAACTTTTTTAAATGAACACACAAACATCTGCGTGTTAACAGCTGACAAATGTAGCAAGACAGTTGTTATGATGAAAAGTGAATATAGGACAAAAATGCTAGCATAGGGCAGAAAGACCGATAGGTCGATAGCCTTTTTTAGAAATAAAGATGTTTACTACTACTGCTAGCATATATGTTTTTATATGTTTTTACATCATTTATTAATGCTAGCAGTAGTAGTAAACATCTTTAGAAATAAAGATGTTTACTACTACTGCTAGCATTAATAAATGATGTAAAAACATATAAACCGGAAAAAAAGATCTTACTACAAATATTCAAACAAAACTAAATAAAATAATAAATTCATGGCATAAAAATAAATTCATAACTGATAATTTAAAACGAACACTATCTTGCAACAACGGCCGAGCACCATTTATATATGGCCTGCCAAAGCTTCACAAAGCAGGCCACCCATTAAGACCGATAGTTAGCAACATAAATGCACCGACTTACCAATTGTCTAAGTAACTGTCAGCTGTGTTGAGTAATATACTGGGAAATTCACAATATCGCATTAGAGACTCATGGAGCTTCTGCGAATTTATAAAAAACAGAAGATACCTGAGAACCATCGCCTAATATCGCTTGATGTAGTATCGCTATACGCAAACGTCCCGGTAGATTACTCAATACAGTGCATAAGAAATAAATGGTTTGAAATTAGGGAACATACATCATTGCCCGAAGGTGAATTTATTGGGGCGGTAGTGCTGTGCCTTAAGTCCACGTACTTCCGGTACGAGGACAATTTCTATTCGCAAATATATGGAGTAGCTATGGGGTCCCCCATAGCTGCAACAATTGCAAACCTTGTAATGGAAAATCTGGAAGAAAAACTAATACCTGATTTGGACTTTAAATGTGGATTTTTTAAAAGATACGTGGATGACTGCATAATGTGCCTGCCAAACCAAAAAGTTCAATACACACTAGATAAGTTTAATACATTCCATGAAACCATTAAATTCACCATTGAGGAAGACAAAAACGGGTCATTAAACTTTTTGGATGTGACGGTTGTGTATGAAAATAATGGGGAAATAAAAACAAACTGGTACACAAAGGATGTGTGGTCTGGTAGATACTTGAATTACCAATCATATGCACCTATTCAATATAAAAAAAGTGTGGTAACAGCTCTTACTGATAGAGCGATAAAATTAGCACATTGTAGATACAGACAAAAAAATATTGAAAACATAAAAAAGGTACTAATAATGAACAACTATCCCAAAGAATTCTTCGAACCAATTATAAAACAAAGAATTAATAAAATATACAATGCAAATAAATGGAACAACATAAATAATATAAAAAGAAAAAAGATGGTGAAATCAAGTATGTATCATTACCGCACATACCAGAAATCAACACAAAAATAAAAAATGTTTTAAGACCGCATAATATTACTATAGCGGAAAAAACTAAAAACAACTTAGCAAAAGAGTGTTTTACAAAATTTAAGCCTAGAAGCGATAAGTTGGACACACCTAACCTAATATACAAGATTGACTGTTTGAACTGTGACAACACATACATAGGACAAACAGGGCAATATTTAAAGAAAAGAATATACGCACATAAGTATAGCTTAAGAAAGGTTAACGAAAATGCAACAGCATGAGCACAACATGCACAACAAAAGTTGCATGATTTTGATTTTGATAACACACAAATATTGATCAATGAGGACAACTATAAAAGAGAAGAATCCATGAAATGATACAAATTAAGAAACATCAGAATGCAATAAACTTCAGATCAGATACAGACAATCTTAGCTCTGTGTATCATACGCTAATTAAATGATCGCATGCATGAATTGAATGGACCTGGTAAATAAAAATTAACAGCAGATATTGAAGAATTACAGAGCAATTCCAAGAATGCTGACAAAACTACTGAGAGAGCAACGCAAAGACTCCAAACACTACCAAACAACACAATGACATGGTTTTATAAATGGAGACTAACACCAAACGCGTCAAAAAAACCAACTTCTGCTCACAAACCACAGACTCAACGCTGATTCCCCTACAATAACAGCAGACGGCCAAACGACACAACCAAAAAACGACGTAAAATACCTTGGAATCACAATCGACCACAAACTTAGATTCACTAAACACATGCGAAACATCAGGGCAGAAACAATGAAGAGAGCGAAACACTTCCGATCACTAACCTACAAAGACAGAGGAATTAGCACAAACACCGCCACCAAAATATATAAAGCTATTTGTAGACCCTTGCTAGACTTTGGACATGTACTCATGACCAACGGAACAGAAAGGACAAAACGTTATACACAAACAACAGAGCAAATTGCACTAAGACTAATAACACGAATAAGACACCCCCAAAACCCACTACACAACCCCCCCACCCAACTACTATACGAACGCACAAACATGACAAAGATCTCTGAGAGACTCATACAGCTACAGACAAAATGGACAAACAACCCCTACAACTGGACCATACTGAATCCCCTTTGTCTTACAAGACCAACCAGACAATCCCGCTTCCGTTTCCCTACATTAACGCTACTCGAACACTTACAAACGCAACGGACTAGTGGACAATAAAATAATTTCTTCTTGCCACTGAAATCTTATTTATTCAATAACATTGTTAACCTAGAATGGGAGAATTTTCATATTTGTTTTTTATCTGGATTGGGACTGCATGTATTAAACAAGGGCAGAAATACCGATAGGTCGATGGCCTTTTTTAGAAATAAAGATGTTTACTACTACTATTGTTAACCTAGAATAGGAGAATTTTCATATTGGTTTTTTATCTAGATTAAGACTGCATGTATTAAACAAGGGCAGAAAGACCGATAGGTCGATAGCCTTTTTTTAGAAATAAAGATGTTTACTACTACTACTCCAAGAATGCAAAGAAAAGGCGAAATATAAATAGGTTTTTCGGGCACTCGCTCGATATCGAATAAAATAGGTAATTCTATGTCCAACCAAATGTAAAGGAAGAAACATCTAAACATGTAAGTCAAATTTAGATCTCTAAACAATAGATTCTAGTCTTTTCCCGAACATGTTTATCCCGACTCATCACCTGAGAACCAAGGTCCCAAATTGTACTTTTTAATATGTGTGTGATTTGAATTTTAATATGTTAATTTTGTGAAAGTTTTTTTAATTGAATTGATAATAAATGTAAAATGGATATTTTAGACAAACTGATGATGGTGGATAAAGACACCGAAACGTATTTGTAACTGAATAATAAACAATAAAATTGACTGAAACCCAGGAATACATTGGAATGAATAAAAATTATAATCTGATAAGCCAAAATAAAAATCATAATCTGATAAGCCAAAATAAAAATCATTGCAAATTTGATTAGTATTTAACAACAATGAACTATCAGAAATTGAAGAAAACCTGGAAGACAAATGCAATTTTGAAACACATGTTTTTCCCCACAATATCTGAATCGTCAATGTGTTTTTAAAGCCATCACTTTTGAAAATGCATTTTGTCTTCAAGCCTAAAAGTATGATAAGATTCTATTTTAAATTAGTTAGTCTTTTTTCAAGAGGGTAAAATAGGGTTACGGTGAGTAGTACCGGGTTTGTGAAACTTTACAATAGAAATAGTAGGGAGAAAGTTTGTTATAAAACCGCCTTTTGCCCTCGAGACGTTCTTTTCAAGCGGAAAATCAATTGTTGCGGTACAACGGGCATTTCGTTTACGCTACACTATACCTCCTCGGAGTAGTGTTCCTAGTCGAGGATCAATTTTATCATGGGTAAGGGCATTTAGGACACAGAACAGTGTATTCCAACGAAAATCAGTAGGACCATGTTGCGCTAGAACGCATGCAAACATTGAAGCAGTGCGACCAGAGACAAGATTGTCTCCGGAGAGAGAAGAGAGACTTGTCTCTGGTGCGACGATCAATGTTACGGTCTCCGAGACATTCTTGTCGAAAACATGCATCCGCCCTTCGCTTATCAGACCGTTCCATGCGAAGAATCCTCCATAGTGACCTTCACTTTCACCCCTATAAGTATTTTAGTATATGTCTCATATGAATACGTGATATAAATAAAGCATACAAATCAGTAGCAAATAATTCATTATTCAGTAGCTATAGCATTAGAAGCAGTAAAATCCAAGTTAGTACAGCATACTTGTCAAATAACATGTTATAAAACAAAATGGCCTATGTAAACCGCGTTAAATCTAAACTACTTTGCCGTAAAAGAAACATTTTCAAACGCCCGTAAAACTCACACGTAAAACGTCGATTCCCTCCCATATCGTATCAGTATAGTTAAGTACATTTTTATGACAAGCACTTATCGAGCAGGCATAAAATTTTCGTTATGATACTGTAATGTTGTTTAGGAAATTGCTCTCAATGTATATCGGTTTCCCGGATTTAACAACAGACTCCATTAAGTACGGTGAAGATGTGCTTGTGGGTATCATGTATTACAGACGTGGTTAACAACTTACATCTTATTTGATTACTTAGAATGTATTTTGATCTCACTTATTATCAAATGTAATCGTAAAATTCCTAAAATACACAACATTTGTGTTGGAAATATTTTACCTTTACAGTAAAATTCATGATTATCCCGTGACAAAATCGTATTTTGTTCTTTATATTTCTTAATTTCTTTATTCGGCAGGCAACTGCTTTTTAGCCACTGGTTGCACCACCGTCAAAGAAATTCTACGAAATTGGCTTGTTTCAAATGGCAATATCGAATTCTCAAACTAAAATGTTTTGTGCAGTAAATGTTGTGAATACAATTTTCGAATACAAATGTATCAGTCCATGGACATTTTTTAATGAATTCATCAAGCTTTTGATTTCCTATTGTTCGTATCCTATATTTGTTTCCATGATTTGATTATGTTGTTGCCAAAGACTCTCTCAGAATGAATATTTTAGTAAACTTTATTAGTAACAAACAAAGAAGTCTTTTTAACGCAACTACATATTATTTGAGAAAAGCGTAATTTGAAAATACTTGACTAATGTTTTTATTTCTAAATTTGGTTTACACATTTTATGATGGTTTGTCGGGACTTCCCAATGTAAAAAGCTCGATGTGTTCTATAAGAATTTATTTACTTACACTATCGACTCGATAGACGGAAGGCTTGTTAAGAGGAAACCTGCACCGACAATTTTATCTAATTATTCCTCATTTATGTGAAAACCAACTGCATTTATAACTGACAATTTCGGTTATGAATGAACTTAGCTTTCACATAAGCAAAACAAAGAACAGATCGGTAAAACGAAAAAATGCTGGCCATGTATGAAGAAGAATTTTTTAAATAAAATGCCATTGTTGATAAATAGATTTCCACATTGTAGAACCATTGAGTAGGATAATAAATTAACTTCCAAATCTTAAAAATGTCACTCAAATCACCTAAAACGGAAAAAATTAGTCCGCTAAAGCCGCTTAAAACCCTTTGGAAAAAAAATCATATTCAAGTTAATAGCAGGATTTGCCTAATAAATTTATATTTAAATAAAGATTAGTTTGGTCAAACTACTGCTATACATTAGTTCCATATCAAATAAGTTCTTCAGGAAAATTAATTTCAGGTACAAATGATTTTCTGTTGACGGTTTTTTTTTCCAATTTCCATACTAGTTTGTAGTGTTAAAAATCACCTACTGATGATAAAATAAGTAAAAAGTTCAAACTTATTGTGGTCTATGTTTATAGTGAATATTAGTATCGCAAACTAAAGCAATACTATTCTATGGAAATATTATAATTGCTATTTTATGCGCAAATTAGGAGCAGGAATAGAAAAATAGGAACAAAGTTGCATATATTAAAGTACTGCATTGAAAAGAGCAGAATTATTCAAGAAGAGAGAATTAATTAATATACATTTATTTAAAAGGGACGGACTTTGCTCATTACCAAGTCCGGGCACTGAAACCAAAGTCGAAAGGCAAAGTTTCCCTCATTTTACCACAAGGCAGAAACTCTAGGGTATTCGCTGACTGGTCTATTTTTAAAAGCGTCCTGGTCTAGAAAAGTTGTAAATAGGATTTACATCTCCTGGTTTCTGACTAATTTGGTTACAGTCTGTAAAAGTTTCCAATGGAGAGCTGGATAGGCGCGAATAGCAAATTCCATTTAGAGTTAATTTTACTCCAGATTTGTCTTCTTCTTAGAGTGCCTATCCGATCCAGATTTGTCGCCCGGATTAATTATTTGAGGTTTGCCATTAGGAGGTTAGTTAATTCAAGTCATTTAAATAATCGCAATCTTAATATTTAGTTGATTTTCAAAGTGTTTCAAACACTTTTCAAAGGGTAATATTATATGAACTCGAAAACTGAACTAAACAGGAAATATTGCTAGAAACATAGATCAGATGATAAAATAATTCCAAAATTGCACGTTTAATATTGTGAGAAGAAACACATTTTAGTGGGTATCCCTAGATGCTGAAAACTTAAAAGAGCGTTATGTAGAAGATCAATAAAGGAAGCAATCATGTAATTCATTCACATGTGTTAGGAATTACCTCGCTTTCTTCTTCCGTTTATGTTATTTTTGTTTTGTTATTCCTTCATAACTTACTCCCAGCATTAAAAAATCTTCAATTTTATTGTTTATTATTTAAAATGTTACAAATACGTTTCGGTGTCTTTCTCCACCATCATCAGTTTGTGCGTATAGTTGTTTCTACCTTAACATTCAACTGGTCACTCTATAACCTATGTCACTATGATGATGAGTGACCAGTTGAATGTTAAGGTAGAAACAACTATACGCACAAACTGATGATGGTGGAGAAAGACACCGAAACGTATTTGTAACATTTTAAATAATAAACAATAAAATTTTCTGAAACCCAGGAATATATTGGAGTGAATTGAAGTACAGTCAGGAAAATATACGAAATTTCATTTTAACTTAATCTATTAGCAAAAGATCTACTTGTAAATTAGCAGTGTCAGTTATAAGAGTCAAATTAAAACTAAATCCATTTATATTATAGTTTGCGTTTGTTTGACTTGGTGATAAAACGGTTAGGACTGAAGTGAACTTTGTCTGAATCTGTCTTTTGCACGTTTCTTCTCAACTACTATATATGCTCAAACAGATTATACATAAACCATTATAGTTTTCTCAAACAGATTATTTTTATGCACACAATGTAAACGTCAGCTTCCGAAATTCTGGTTGGATCCGATTTGTGGAAAACAAAAGACATTGTTGACTTCATAGACTAAATGCTAGACTTACCTTAGATAAAATGTTGAAAGAAGCGCTCTATTTAAACGACATACATTCATAATATGTGTTTGAAAAGCTACCGTTCTGTTGAAATTTATTAAATTCAGTTGCTTCTGCCGCTGCTTATTGTTTTGTTGACAGTATGACATAAATTTGTAAAAAAGGGTTAATATATGTTGTTTGGTTCCAATTAACGAGGAGTAGGTATATATGGGCAGCCAGTTTCCAATATCATTTACCTCGATGGCCAATAATTGCTTAAATTACGTTTATATTATCAAGTGAATAACAATTTTATATCTTCCAAAATATAGGTTGGTCAAAAGCATTTCTGGCAAATTTGAACAGAAATAACTCCGTTAATCATAGGGAAAAATTCAAACCTGGTATAACAAAAACGCTTAATACAACGTATTGGAGTTGTATAGAATGTCATGAAATCTATCATAATTTATTTCGTTTTGAAATCAAGAAATTCATGTTTCAAATATGGACTACATAAATCGAAGGAGTTATTTTTTTTTCCCATTTATATTCCAAAATATTTCGTACATATGAATGATGTGAGATGCATTTTCATTATGAATTAGTACGCTTTCAATTAATATTTGAAAAATTTAGCATTAATGATCGGAAAGTTAGTTGCAATTTGAATAAACCTATAGAAATATAAAAAAACACTTTGTTTTCAATGTTTATCAATCAATACCCAGATATTTCCTGTAAAAGTGTTTCTTTAAAATGCAACCTGAAGATTTCTACATTGACGCTTACATTTTTTTCCAGCTATTCATCAAGCTTTCAAGAAATTCTCTATAGTATATAAATATAACGAGTAACGACGAACAAAAATACTTTAAAACCTTATGATATTTAAACTTTGACGTCAGGCACCGATGAACACAGTATTTAATTTCATATTTGAGATCTGCAAATAAAAGTAGTTCCTTGAGAAATATTGCAATTTGTAAAGTTCTGCTTACACTTTACTTTTCATTTCGCGTTTTTTAGGAAACATTTTTACGATGTAATCAGAAATGTTCTTGGAAACTTAAAAATTCTCGAGAAATACTTTAAAAAATCGTGTTAAAATATGACTAACAACAGAAGAGTGAATGCACCTATGCAGGTGGAGACTATTTTTAAGGAATATTTAGTTCACTTCTCTGTATTCTGATTATTAAATTGATGAATTATTTTTAGTGAATAGTAAATGAAGAACTCTGCCTGTATGGTCATTGGGTGAACTGAGTAGCTTGATGACTATGCTGCCGGTCCTAAGCCCGGATAAAGGAGGAAAGTTCCAGGGTCAGGCTAGCACCCTATCCTGGGTAAAAGAAACCACAAACTCACAAAAATGGGCACTTGTCACGATGACCCACGCTAGACAACGGAGAACGAATTGGAGAAAGAAGGATCTGCTGCGTGTTGCTACTTGGAATGTGAGATCATACAATAACAAAGACCAAGAAATCCTAAAAGAACTAACAGATAACAAGATAGATATATGCGCCCTACAGGAAACAAAGCTGAAAGGAAGAGGCTAAAAGAAATACGCAGAATATATTGTAGCCTACAGCTGAGTTGAGAAGCACGAAAGAGCAAGAAAGTGTGTTGCGATGGCAATCAGCACGAAATATCAAAATTGCATAAAGGAATGCATCTACAACAGCCCACGAATTATAGCTGTAAAACTAAGAACCGACGACCAAACAATAAATGTACTATCAATATATGCACCAGAAGACAACCGCAACTCCTGAGATGCTCGTTTTTGGATCAACTGCAAACCACAATTGACTCACTACCAAGTGACCAAACCGTGGTAGTGCTTGGGGACTTTAATGCACGAGTTGGAAACGGAACAGTCTCAGGAATTAAACAAAGGTTCAACGAGAATGTGCTGAATGAAAACAGGGAACTAATGATAGACCTATGTACTTACAATGAATTGCGTATCAATAATACGTTTTTCGACCTAAAACCTCAGTATAAATTTACATTTGCAAGTAACAGAGGCCACATATCGACAATCGATTACATTGTGACTAATAGGCAATTTCACCCAACTCGAATACTCGAAGTCAGAACGCTCAATTCGGCAAATATAGGAAGCGATCATAACCTTTTACTCGGAAGAATTAGATTAAAAATCCGAATACCAAAACAACCAAGACAAGTGATATCAACACAGAAACTTAATATTGAGCTGCTATGGAACCCTACGATAAAGTACCTATACAAAAATAAATTACAACAAAAAATCGAACAAAACCCGATTTCTATATCTAATACTAACGACATCAATGTAGCTTGGGAAAGAATCAAGAATAATATCAAGAATTCAGCAAGGGAGGCACTTGGAGAACGAACCATAAAAGTGAACCAAGTAATCAACCACAAGACAGCATGGTTCCCCGAGAAATCAAGGAACAGTGCAAAGAAAAAAGAAAAGCCTACCTAAAATATTGTACTCTGCGAACGCCAGAATCATATAAGGAACATAAGCAAGTTAGGAACAAAACTAAAGAATTAGTGAGAAAAACCAAAAACGATCACTGGGAAATGTTCTCCAAACGTCTGGAAGGTGATTTCTACGGGCTTCAAAAGCAGATGTGGCGATTCATAAGATCGCAGAGAAAGGAGGAGTGGATCAGATATTTAACCGATCTGTATAAAAGGACAAACACGGCAGATGAGCCTACCACACCAGAAATAACTATTAACGAAGATGCCACGATCAACACATCTGACGTGGAAAACGCACTACAGAAACTAAGAAATAGAAAACGCGCCGGGCAGGACGGTATACAAAACGAATTGCTCAAATACGGTGGGCAAAGACTAACAGAAGAATTAACAACTTTAATACAGAAAATTATATATCAACACAAAATCCCAGATGAATGGCGAACCAGCACCACTGTGCTAATGTTCAAAAAAGGGGACAAGAGGATACCATCAAATTATAGAGGAATAAACCTTTTAAGCACTGCTCTAAAACTAACAATTAAAGTAATTACGAACAAAATTAACAATCCTACATCGTTGGCCGACGAACACCAGGGATTCAGATCGGGAAGATCTTGCACAGACGCCGTACGTGACAGTCAGTTCGTATTAAAACAAATAGTGGAGAAATCGATTGAATACAACAAGCCAGCCAACAAATATGTTTTGTTGATCTGACTAGAGCATTTGACCGTCTACAGCTGAAAGATGTGCTGCATCTCCTTTACAACAAGCAAATCCCACACAATCTCATTAAAACCATAGATAACATATATACAAACAATAAAATACGAGCACAAATAGAAGGAGACCTCACAGAACCAAAACCAGCGGGTAGCGGTATTCGCCAGGGACTCCCTGAGTCCTACCCTTTTCAATTTAATAATGGAAGAAATTGTTCGAAGTGTTCGAGAGCTAAAGGGATTCAAAATGGGGGATGCTGAAATCAAAATAGTGTCTTATGCTGACGATGCCGCTCTCATTGCAGAAAGTGAAGATGACTTACAAAGGTCGACTAAGATAATTCGCAACGATCGGTTTAATTGAGCTACTAAAGTTGAAATAAATATATTCATAGTCCTATTTTCAGATCTTGTGCCAGCTAGAACCATGAGAAAGTATATGGGAAGCGAAGATTTGAAATATCTGGGTTGTAGATTGTTATAATAATTGCATTTAGCTGATTTGATTAAAATGCATTCTGCGCGGCAATGAACAACATATATCTGTATTATTTCACAATGTTTATGAGTTGAAATGACTAATATTAACACTGGTTTGACGATTAATTCAGCTTACCTAGAATTGGCTGTAAGGCTATTGAACAACAAAATCATATTAATAAAACTGAATAATCTATGCATTACGCGTTTTCTAGGTATGGCACGTGCGAAACGGAAAATATTTAAATATTTTGGATTGAAACAATTAGTGTCATCCTAATACGAAACAAACATTAAATAGCTACATATTTAAGTACGAATTCATAATGGAATCTGAATTAAAACTTTAAAATAACACCGCATCACATAGTTATGCAAATTATAATATATCTGACTTAAAACTCGATATAAAAACATTCTCACCATACCAGAAATATGAAAAGTTCTTCGTAGATATACTTGGAAGATCGTTTTCCTTACTTTTATTGAATTTTTCATATGTTTAAACCTGAATTTACTATTATTTAAAACTTACCTTTAATTGCAGGATCAGGATGGTGGTGGCAATTCGACACTTGGCAACCTCTTCGTTGCTCCAAGCTGAGGCAGTGGCGTCCACCATTTTGCGGCTGAACCCTGATAGATCTCGAGCGAGACATCGTTCCGGGGCCGCAATCAGCATCACACGCAGTCCATGGACCCCATGGAGTCACTTCGCAATCCACAACTGAAACAACCAATAAAACAATCTCAGTAAAATCAGAGCTTCTAAAAACATATTTTTGTGGAAAGGAATTTATTAAATCAGGGTTCTTAGAGTTGTATTAATATGGATGTCTATCTCCTTAAAGTCGTATCATTCAACTCAACTGGTATGTGCAAGAAAGAAAGATCGAGAACGAAGATAGGCGCATTTAAGGGTGACAATTTTATTATCAATCCCTCAAATGTGTTTCCTAATTTATGATAATAAGGCAATCAAAGGAATGTCCTCGATGAAACAGGTGAGAACAATTTATTAATCTTTTGCTATTAACTACATAAACATTTTGGCTTAGCTAAATGAACAGTAAAACTCAACAGTAGTAGTAAACATTTTTCATCACAATTTCTATATGTATAGTAGTAGTAGTAAACATCTTTATTTCTAAAAAAGGCTATCGACCTATCGGTCTTTCTGCCCTTGTTTAATACATGCAGTCTTAATCCAGACAAAAAACCAATATGAAAATTCTCCTATTCTAGGTTAACAATAGTAGTAGTAAACATCTTTATTTCTAAAAAAGGCTATCGACCTATCGGTATTTCTGCCCTTGTTTAATACATGCAGTCCCAATCTAAATAAAAAACAAATATGAAAATTCTCCCATTCTAGGTTAACAATGTTATTAAATAAATAAGATTTCAGTGGCAAGAAGAAATTATTTTATTGTCCACTAGTCCGTTGCGTTTGTAAGTGTTCGAGTAGCGTTAATGTAGGGAAACGGAAGCGGGATTGTCTGCTTGGTCTTGTAAGACAAAGGGGATTCAGTATGGTCCAGTTGTAGGGGTTGTTTGTCCATTTTGTCTGTAGCTGTATGAGTCTTTCCGAGATCTTTGTCATGTTTGTGCGTTCGTATAGTCTATATGTATATTTTTACATTGTTTTAACTTTTCCATCAAATTGCGTGTTTCGCTTACAACATACCATTGTGACATTTTTCGTGGGTTATTTGAGCATCAATATTTTTCAATCCTCAGAATTTGCAATCAAATTTCAACGCCAAACTGTATACAAATATTTTCATATTTAGTACCTGGTTACTTTGTTCTACTTTTTGCGACAATTTTTATAAAATATAATTAGTTCGGAAATTTTGCAATTGTCATAGAAACATATTATTATTTCGCTTATTTTGGATTTTTTTATAATATGTATATTTAAATTTAACGGAAACGAAAACTCTGAAACCGATACGTTTCTAAGCCATCTCAAGGTACCGACTCTCAGTATTCTTACTCTTACTTCTTCAGTCTTAGTAGAGCTTGTAACTAGGTCTCTAACAACTCCAGGTCTTCTAACACTTAAAAAAATACCACACATAGAATTTTAAATTCATATAAATATATAAATAATTAAAAATGCGATCGAGAACTATTTGAAAATTTGTTTAATAACATTCGGGATTGAACAGCAACTACAAGAAAAAGACCCTTTGAAAAATTGCGCTTAAATTTAGTTACGTTGAAGATAAATCGGTAAAATTTTAATTCGTCTGGTTCAGTGTTGCACGGTACAACTCGCCTAACGTTTTACGAAAATGGATTGTCGTGCATACACCAGTCAAGAGCAGTTTTCCTTGACAAGTAGTTAATCAAAATTTTATACATGAGAAATTCACATTTAGAATTTAAAACGATACATATATATATACAGTATAATTAATCTTCCTTGCATTTCTAGATCTAGGTATTTAGATTTATTTTCCCCAATCCATTATTTATTTGGAGAAAGTGTCAGAAATATTAATCTTTCCGAGTGCTAAGTGCAAAAGAGCAAAAAATATTGCAAATGATGGCATTAAGAAAATTGTAAAAAAAAGTAAAATTGTTATTACCAGTATTCTGTGTTAATATTTTTAAACTAATTATTATTTCTCAAATAATCATTAAAATAATAATTGTTATAGTTGTAGATAAAATATTGAACGTAACACGATTATCATCGCACTTATGTGTTTACAATTGTCATATCCTACTTAGGTAAAGAACTATTATAATACATTAAAAATTGGTTGGGTTAATAAGTGAGTTTAAATTACTTTGATAAGCATAAAACTATACAAAACCTATTTATTGATACCATTCCAAGCTATTGGGTGTTTGTAAGACAAAAATCAACCCAATAGCTCTGGTTAGTGTAATGGGTACCATTCGTTTCATAAATTTAATACAGATTATCGCATAAATGAATGTAAAGGAAGCAACTGACCATACAGCGCAAGTAGGTGTTTCATTGTTGATAGGTTAATATTTTCAGCCTTATCAATAGAAATTTCAAGATCCATAAACTTTTGGCAAGAGCAATTAAAAAGCTCCAGTCGGAAAAGTTTACCTGATTTCAATGACTAGGCCTAGGACAACTGGAAAACGGGGCCACTCAGATTAAAAAAGTATTTGTCCATACATATCATGTATGGAACACACGGTGTATCTAATCTTATAATATTTTAGAAACAATCATTTTCAATGATCAAATATAAACTTTCATGATATACGCTTAAATCTTCTTCTTCTTCTTACAGGCTCCATGGCTCCGTCTCCTTTCGAAGGTTGTCAATCCAAATAGCTAACGTGGTTCTAGATACAGCCACACGGAATATGTCAAGAGATGAGCAACCAAACCATCTCCGCCAAGAATTTTGACCTGAATATCTTTCTGGGTTATTCAGTGCGGCTTCTGACTACTTTTGTCGGGTCACATTAGTCATGCACGATACCCCCCAGACAAGTGTATGATGACACTTGTTCCACCATAGCACCGAGAATAACCAGATGAGCCCGCGTAGGTGTCTTGGCAAATGCAATGATCTAAGTTTTTGTCGTATTTATGAGGAGACTGGAGTTTTCACTATGCCGTACTATATGATCCATTAGCCTTTGCAAGTTCTGGGCATTATCCGCTAGCACAACGGTGTCGTCGGCGTACCTGATGCTATTGACTACTTTCCCGTTTATTTTAACCCCAGCTTCGATATCTTCTAGCGGTTCTTTGAAGATAACCCCTGAATATAAATTGATTAAGAGCGGTGGTAATACGCAGCCTTGCCTTACTCCTCTTTTAATCGCTTCCGATATTGTTCCCTCAATGTTCACCACTGCGTCCTGCTTCCAGTAGAGATTGGTGTTTAGTCGAATTTCCTCTCTATCTATTCCGATTGTTCTGAGAATTTCTATGAGCTTTTGGTGTTTGACGCAGTCAAATGCCTTTTTATAAAACGTTTAACCCAAATAGCGCGTCACGAATGCCTAGGCCACTGCAAAATTCAAATTGAGTTTCATCCAGTTGGTATTCGCATTTCTTCTTAATTCTAGTATGGATTATTCTGAGGAATATTTTGAGGACATGGGACATCAGGCTTATCATGCGGTGTTCCTTACAATTCGAAGAGTGATTTTTCCTTAGAAGGGTAATACATGTTGAGCGCAGCCAGTCTATTGGGATTGTCTCTGTACGGTAGATTGTATTGAACATTGAAGTTAGCAGTTGCAATCCCTTTCCATCCTGTTCGGCTATGAATTTTATAACTTCGGTATGAATATTGTCTGGACTGATTGCTTTTCCGTCTTTCTGAGATTCTATTGCATGGATTATTTCGTCCTTGGTAATGTCAGAACCCTGTTCGTTTATATTCTCATCCGCGTCTGGTGCTGTACATGGTGTATAGTCGTCGAATAACTCTTCTACGTACTCTTTCATCTTTGGAGTTTATTTTCTATTCCTAGAATTAAAGCTTCTCTTTCTCTTTCTTATGTGAACGCTCTAATACTTCATTGTAAAGAATTGAAATGCGTTTAATTAAAACTTCTAGGACTGCAGTATTGTAATATTAAATAATATTGCCAACAAATAATATCCTGTATACAAAGTAAACTTTTCTTTTGTCGTAAGAAACAGTCGAATAAATTTAGCAATTCAACACCACCACACAACTCCTCACCTCTAAATATGTTCATTACAGCCCTATTTGCCTTTTAGAAATAATAAACTCGACTTCAAGAATGTAGTAAGGGGATTGAGCAGTGCAAATTGCTCGTCGCCCCATTAACTTGGGGTAAATCCTCGAGGAGTTGCCGCTGCCCTTTCTTAATTTCAACCTTAATTGTTGAGGGTTTATTATCACCAGCTTCATGTGAGCTATAATTCAACGAGGTAGATAATCACAATGAATAGTAAAATAGTCCCCTGGTTAATGCAACAAATAAAAACTTCTCTACTTCAAAATGAAATTAATGAAATTGATTTAGGTTGGAAAACTATGTAAAACTGTGAAACCATCAGCAATTTGAAATGTCTCTATTTCATATGTTTTTCACTAAAATGAAAACGATAAATTTTTTGCGTTCAACAAAACTAACATTTTATTTTTATTCTAGATACTCCATTAGACGCTCTTATAGATAATGGATAAACGACATTTTTTAACTGGCGTACTATTTAAAATTTGGTGGTTTCATTAAATACTGTTACACCAAAAAAAAATAGAATGCCTCCTGTAAACAGCGGCTCTCAAACTCTCAGGGCTTGTTTTAAACGAATTTGTCTTCACCAGTTCGCTTTGATAAAATTCAATCAGTTGCCAAGTGATTAAAGGATGAACATTTAAAGATGTTACATACATTGTGAAGAAATTAAATCAAAAATGTCTAAATGTAAAATGTTTCTAATGGTTTGTTTAGTTAAAATTATTACAGTAGATGTTTGTTTTTGCCAGTTTGCAGATTTCTGCAAGGAGAAATTTGAATGTGGTTTCAGAGACTTTTGGTTTTGATGAACATGGGCTGTTTAAAAATATTTTCCTCTAAATAGTTCCACTGGTTTACCATTGTTCTAAGCGTAATTTTCTGTTTTCACACCTCCTACAGAAATTAATTTCAACTATCTGCACAGTCAAGTTGCATAATTCTATGAAACTTTTGCCATCTTTTCATCAAAGTGTCGTTAATCTTTCGACTGGTTCGCGAAAATCTACGGGCCATCGGAGCCATTCGTCATCCTGTTTTGTTTCGTCTCGTTTTTCCTCTGTCTTAATAGCTTTTATTAAATGAAGACGAAATCCGCGCTCTTTGTTGATTACCCTGAATGAAGTTTTTGGCGGTATGTCATTCGGTTAAAACCGGTCCGTGAAAAAGATTGATTTGCTTTCAGCAATTTGGTGTTATCTATATTAATCGTGATTTGGAAGGTCAGGAAAATTTTATCCGATAATTGCTTTAAAAATATTGGTTCGGCACAAAAACTTGAAAAAGGAATTAACCGATTAAACATTGTGAACTTACATGGTGCCTGCTACAAATAATTGAACGTGACTATGATGGCTCTAACATGGTAATTAGTTCTAATATACAAGGGACAACGATTTTGACGACGACACGGCGAGAACAAGGAAACGAATAGGAAAACCCAAACCCCTTAGAGTGGCGACTTGGAATGTAACCTCCTTCAACAACAAACATCAAGAAATAATAATGGAACTGGAAAATAAAGGAATCGATATCTGTGCTATAGCAGAAACGAAAAAGAA
Organism: Dendroctonus valens; assembly: GCA_024550625.1. NCBI lineage: Eukaryota > Metazoa > Arthropoda > Insecta > Coleoptera > Curculionidae > Dendroctonus > Dendroctonus valens. The sequence continues at coordinate 840,831 of JAJTJO010000717.1, read as the reverse complement.
AGGCAAGGGCAGCACCAGGTATGGAAACTACATTCTCGTATACAGCGGAAGAGAAAAGAATGAAAGAGCAACGTCGGGAGTAGGCATATTGATGAATAGAAAGTGGGAAAACAACATAAGCGGCATAAATTACGTCAACGACAGACTGCTGCAACTAACAGTTAAACTTCAGAAGAGCAAAACAAGTCATATAATCAGTGTTTACGCGCCTAACATCAACAAACCCCGGGTAGAGATAGACACTTTTTACCAGAACTTGCAGAGAACCCTCGACGGTATTCCAAAGTAATTATCCTGGGAGATCTTAATGCAAGGATTGGCAATGAAACAATAGTGGGGATCAAAAACCGATTTAATGAAGAAACAATCACCGACAGCGGTGAACAACTTATACAGATATGCGCCCTTAACGAACTGCGAATTAACAACACATTCTTTCAACATACACCGCAACATAAATTCACATTTGAAAACACACGAGGACAAAAGTCCATAATAGATTATATAATAACAAACAGAAACATTCACCCCTCCCAAGTGCTGGACGTAAGAGCTTTAAGTTCCGCAAAAGCTGTTACTAATCACAATCTCGTAATGGCAAAAATAAGAGTCACGACATACCAAATAAAGAAAAAACAGAACGAGACACAACCAGTAAACTCAATATGGAGGCACTAGCAAATTATTCTACGAAACATCTATACCAACAAAGGCTGAAACAGAAGATTGCAAATAATGGGATAAAAAATGACGACGACGTGGAAATGGCATGGAATAAATTACGCACAAATCTACTAAATGCAGCCGAAGAAGCACTTGGAAGAAGAACTAAAACCAGAACCGGAAAACGAAACACTAAACCTTGGTTTAAACAAGAGGTAAAGGACTTAGCAGCTGAAAAACGAAAAGCGTACCTGCAATACCGATCGAACACAATTACGTACGAGGTATATAAAGCGGTCAGAAACCGGGTCAATGCAGAAATCCAGTCGTTTAAAAAATTATCTGCCGATATGGAACACGACCTATATGGAGGACAGAAAAGAATCTGGAATATGCTAAGAAATAGAAAAAGACCAGTTAACGAATATATCCAAATTTCAAAGATCACTACTGAAGACTGGGAAAAACACTTTGAACAACTCTACCGTAATAAAGAGGAAAACACGGAGACCAAGGAGACACCCACAAATGAAGAATCACCACCAACAAAATCAAACAAACGTCAACCGCTCTAAAAAACGGAAAATCACCTGGTATAGACGAGATAACGAACGAAATGATCAAGTATGGAGGGGATGCACTCATGGGTGAATTAAAAGATCTTTACAATAAAATATTATATCTACAAAAAGTACCTTCAGAATGGAAGGACAGCATAACAATCCCAATCTTCAAAAAAGGAGAGAAAACAGACCCCAAAAACTATAGAGGAATCACCCTTCTCAGCACAGTTTCGAAGCTGTTGACAAAAATATTGGCAGAAGAAGTGACCAGCACGGGAATATGTGAGGAGCAGCAAGGTTTCAGACACAATAGATCCACAATAGATGCCATATTCATACTCCGCCAAATAGCCGAAAAAGCTATTGAATTCAACAAACCGGCGTTCATGTGTTTCATAGATCTTACCCAAGCATTTGATAAAGTAAGACTGACAGACGTCATAAAACTCCTAGAAGAAAGGAAAATTCATCAGAATATTGTGTCCATCATCAGAGAGCTAAACACCGGCAATCACACACACACAAGCAGAAAATAGAACAACAAGGAGAATACCCGTCAACACAGGAATTAGACAAGGAGAGAGCCTAAGCCCTATATTGTTTAACATCATCATGGATGAAATCATTACAAACACAAAACAGATTGGAAGGGGATATCGAATGGGAAATGCAGAAATAAAAATAATGTGCTACGCTGATGATGCAGTGATAGTCTCCGAGGATGAAGACAACCTACAAAGACTCTTATATATACTTATATAAGAATATAAGTTCGAACAAACTACAAATAAATATAAAATGGAAATATCTACCCGGAAAACACAATCACTCACTATATCCAAAGAGACCCGAAGATGCAAACTCGCCGTTTACAATCAAAGTGTAGAACAGGTGATGACCTTTAAATCTCTTGGAGCAAACATCACGAGTAACAGAAATCTAAAGGAGGAAGTAAGGAATCAAACATCAAAAGCCGCTCTAATATCGGGGTACTTACGAGACATCATCTGGAGAAACAAGCACATGAGTATAGGGAGTAAAGTCAGAATCTACAAAACGTGCGTGAGACCAGTGATGACATACGCCGCAGAAACAAGAGCGGAAAACACAACAACCAAACGCTTGTCAAGAACAACGGAAATGCGAGTCCTAAGATCCATAACAGGACACACACTATACGATATGAAAATAAGTGAGGAAATTAGAGATACCTGTAAGGTTTCGGATGTTGTAAGATGGACCAGAGCAAGGAGAAGAGCGTGGAGAGACCATGTAGAGAGAATGGCCGACGACCGAATGGCAAAAATCGCCAAAGACCAAAAACCTAACAGCTCAAGACTCCCAGCAAGACCACCGAAGCGATGGTACGAAAGCTGGACATCAGCATCCCAGGACTAGGAAGTTGAAGAAAACCACAGCACTCTGAGTCCTAACGTACGAGGAAGAAGAAGAAGATGGTACAAGGGACAAACTTTTATAGGAACGAACATCTTTAAAAAGAAATGAAGATAAAATAGCAACCAAAATTGACGTCGATTTATTGTATGTCGTTGTATTATTTGCAAGATTCCATTAAGAAATGTTACAGATATCCCCATGAACCTATTTGACAATATAACCTTATTATATTATTATAAGATTAAGACTACATGTATTAAACAAGGGCAGAAAGACCGATAGGTCGATAGCCTTTTTTAGAGATAAAGATGTTTACTATATTATTATAACCTAACAGGTTAGTTCTGAGATAAATAACAGCAGTACATTTTCAGTTATTCATATTTTATCTAGAAGATCTTTTGAAACAAAGAAATGCGTTCAAACTAAATCCAAAAAAAGCAGTTTGCCAGGTAGTTCTGCCTTTGCATTGACGGTAACTGGGATAATTATTAGACGTATGCTTTGGGGCCCTTATTTCCGATAGTTAATTTCAAAATTTAATATCTAAAACTTGAAACAAAATTCACAGGGTATTGGAAAGTTTCGCCAGTGCAACAATACGACAGAAATAGTGGCTATATCTATCGGAACTGATGCGAAATTGAGCATTAAAATTTATACTTCCACAGCTTTTCAGGAAATCAATTAAAGAAAGTTGCAAAGACATTTTGTACCAAAAAGCCTTTTATAATTTAGATGAGTAGTAGTAGTAAACATCTTTATTTCTAAAAAAGGCTATCGACCTATCGGTCTTTCTGCCCTTGTTTAATACATACAGTCTTAATCTAAATGAAAAACAAATATGAAAATTCTCCCATTCTAGGTTAACAATACTATTAAATAAATAAGATTTCAGTGGCAAGAAGGAATTATTTTATTGTCCACTAGTCCGTAGCGTTTGTAAGTGTTCGAGTAGCGTTAATGTAGGGAAACGAAAGCGGGATTGTCTGGTTGGTCTTGTAAGACAAAGGGGATTCAGTATGGTCCAGTTGTAGGGGTTGTTTGTCCATTTTGTCTGTAGCTGTATGAGTCTTTCCGAGATCTTTGTCATGTTTGTGCGTTCGTATAGTAGTTGGGTGGGGGGGTTGTGTAGTGGGTTTTGGGGGTGTCTTATTCGTGTTATTAGTCTTAGTGCAATTTGTTCTGTTGTTTGTGTATAACGTTTTGTCCTTTCTGTTCCGTTGGTCATGAGTATATGTCCAAAGTCTAGCAAGGGTCTACAAATAGCTTTATATATTTTGGTGGCGGTGTTTGTGCTAATTCCTCTGTCTTTGTAGGTTAGTGATCGGAAGTGTTTTGTTCTCTTTATTGTTTCTGCCCTGATGTTTCGTATGTGTTTAGTGAATTTAAGTTTGTGGTCAATTGTGATTCCAAGGTATTTTACCTCGTTTTTTGGTTGTGTCGTTTGGCCGTCTGCAGTTATTGTAGGGGAGTCAGCGTTGAGTCTGTGGTTTGTGAGCAGAAGTTGGTTTTTTGACGCGTTTGGTGTTAGTCTCCATTTATAAAACCATATCATTGTGTTGTTTGTTAGTGTTTGGAGTCTTTGAGCTGCTCTCTCAGTAGTTTTGTCATGTACAATAAGTGCCGTGTCGTCTGCGTATTGTAATATGTATGCCGATCTGTCGATTTGATTTTTGTCTGGTAAGTTGTAATTGTATATGTCATGGCAGTATATATTGTAGAGAAACGGTGAGAGCGGGGATCCTTGAGGGAGCCCTTGTTCAGGGGAAAAAGAAAATGACAGTGTTTTGTCAATTCGTACTTGTAGTTGTCTGTTTTCTAGTAAGTTCTTTATGGTGTGTAGTAGATATGTTGGTGTGTGTAGTTTGTATAGTTTGTATAGTAAGCCTCTATGCCAGACACTGTCAAAAACCTTGTTAATGTCCATAAACAGGCAAGATGTCTTTCTGTCAGTTAGGTGGGTAGTTTGTATATTGTTGGCCAAAATAAAAAGCGGATGAACAGTCGAGTGATGCTGTTTGAAACCAAATTGGTAGGTAGGTATATACTTTCCAATCACTTTGTCAAGCCGCTGCTTCATTATGCATTCAAAAATCTTGCCTAGTACTGGAAGTAGTGTAATTGGTCTGTAGTTGCTCGGTTGTGTATTGTCCAGTCCATTTTTGGGTATAGAGATTATTAAGCCGTTTTTCCATGTTTCTGGAATTCTGCCATTTGTGATGCAGTTGTTCAATTCAGTTAGGATCAGTTTGTGTGTTTCTTGAGTTAGGCTTTTCAAGAGTTTTGCCTTAATTTTATCTTTCCCCGGTGCAGTGTTTTTGATGTGCGCTAGGGCTTCATCGTACTCTATGTCTGTGATCAGTGTGCAGGCATAGTTTGGTGAGTTGTTAAAATATTTCAAGTACCAGTCGTTGATCAAGTTCCAGTTGTCATTGTCGAAGTTAGGGTTTGTCGATATGCTGAAGGTCCTTTGATAGTGTCTGGCGAATGCGTCCGCTTTCTCTTTGTCTGTGTAGCGTTCTATTCCGTTTTCGTCAATTGTGTCAGTAGTGCCAGTCTTCCTGTATTGCGCCAGTTTCTAAATTTTTCGCCAGTATGTTTTGCCTTTATCCTTCTGTATTTCTAGCCATTTGTCTTGTCGGTATTGTCCAATCAGAGTTTTAATGTTTCTGTTAAGTTGGTTCATTGTCTTTTTTAGGTCGTTATTTTGAGTGTTTGTATATAGTCTGTACAGTTCTCTCTTATGTTTTATTAGTCTCAGTATGTATTTGGGTAGTGTATGTCGGTAGAAAGCATTTTTTATTTCCGGGCTAAATTTTCCTATGGCTAGTGAAAGTTGTTGTTGTATGATTTCTATTGAAATGGGCTGTGCTTGTGATTGAATGTAGTCATGTATATGTTGTTTCACTTTGTCTATGTCAGTCTTTGTTAGGTTTAAGTTTTTCTCTATAGGAGGTGTATTGGAGGTAGGTTGCGTATGTTGTAAGTCTATGTTAAACGTAATAGCCAGGTGGTCGGATCCAAGTTCGTTGGGTAAGTTTATGTTGTTGATGGTGTTTGTCAAGTTTCTTGTGTGCAGTAGAACGTCTGGTGTTGAGTCTGGGTTTGCGGGCATCAGAAAAGTTGGTGGGGTGTGCTGTTTTATAAAGTCGGAGTTTTGCAAAAATCTTTTAAGTTGTTTCGTTTTGTTCGTGTTCTAATTTAGATGAATTTCACCAAAAGACAATTTGTGAGTGTGACTGAAATGATTTTGATGACTAATTGTTTTTAAATATAATCAATTCAATTTGCATAGTTTGGTAATTTGATACTGTATCTTTTTCTTCTTTTTTGATCCTTGTGACACAGCCCTATATCTGTTATTGGTTATTTTTGGTGTCTTATTCTATTCTCGATAGTAAGAGAATAAAAACTAGTAAAATTACTGTTTAGATCGATCGGTTTAAATCAATGAATCGCATTTACAACTTGCCACATTACTTCCAAATTCGACCAGGAATATTTTATTTTAAACTTGATTTACGCCATCTAATGCTAATTTACTTACAGGTTGGAAGTATTTATTGCATAAAATACAATTTATTCTGAACAAGTCATACAATTAATGGCTACACTTGACTTACATAGAGTTAATAGCCGCATTAATGTGGATTGTTTATCCCAAGTTTTAGTAGTAGTAGTAACCATCTTTATTTCTAAAAAAAGGCTATCGACCTATCGGTGTTTCTGCCCTTGTTTAGTACATGCAGTCTTAATCTAAGCAAACAAATAAAGGTAAAAATTATCTTATTCTAGGTTACTAATTGAATCATTTTAATTCTGGCAAACAGAGATCTTGGATTTATTGCCCAGTAGTTAGTTACTATTGTAAGCGTTCGAGTAGCGTTGATGTAGGGAAACGGAAGCGGGATTGTCTGGTTGGTCTTGTAAGACAAAGGGGATTCAGTATGGTCCAGTTGTAGGGGCCAAGTTTTATTTACTAATTGTATTCAAAATGTGATGGACACCAATACGGAAAAGTACATAACTCGTTCCGAAAATTAACAAAACCCAATTTCTTCATTATTCCTCACAAATGTGCCTGAAAATATAAATCAGTATTTAGTAAAAAGTAAAAAAATGTAAGACCGCCTACATAATTTCGAAATATTCAATAAACGTAGCTGGTAATTTTCTAGCCATCTACTTTCGCGATGATGGCCTTCTTGTTATGTCCAAAAATTCCGGAACGCACTATCCGAACAATGGAGAGAACCTATCCTTCCTTGACTTCGGAATTTCCAAAGAACTCACCAATCTCACGGAGATGGTGGTTATAGACACCCTCAGCAGCAACCATTTGCCAATTTATCTAGATATTAGAGATTTAAAGCGCACGCAAACTAACGACTTTCGATATTCATATGAGGATTTCGAATTTCGCGAATATCGAAAGAGACTACAAGACCTGACGCGTATTCCGAACCAGATCGATACTGTCGAGGCTCTAGAGCTTGCAGTAAAAGGTCTGACAAGGAATATACAACGGACACAGCAGGCTCTGGCCAAAAAAGTACCGAATAGACCGCGGCGTAAGAACCTTCCTGAGGAAACTCTGGACCTTTTTAAGGTGAAAAATAGAACCAGAAAGCGTTGACAGCCATTCAGGCAATCTGCCGCTCGTATAAGGGCAGCAGAGCTTACACGAGACATGCAGCGTGAAATTTCCGCATACAAGAATTTTACCTGGGGGAAAAGCTACGCAATCTCAACCCCCGTGACAACTCTTTGTAGAAACTGTCGAGAAGTCTCCGGAAAGGCTATGAGCAAGTCCCGCTCTTGAAAAAGACGGGCGGAGTTACATTACCACTAGGACAGGCCGCTGTTTTTGTAGAACGGAAGTACCCTATACCACCCTCGATATTGCGTTCCAATATAACAACCCCGTCGGAGATACAATCGTGTCTTCTGCGCCTCCCTAGCCGAAAAGTCCCCGGACCAGACGACATCCCTTATTTACTCCTCGAAAACTTACCACGAAAAGCTATGAGGCAAACAAAGAGGCAAAAACTTGCATTAAAAACTCATCAAAAACAGTAGATTCGTATTATTACATCACGAAAACATTCACATTTTTACCAGTTTGCTAAATTCGCTATGTCGTGACAGAAAATCTCGAATAAGTTTGGACATGCTGAACAAGATTGATTCTAACTAAACATCTATCCCCAAGTGCGAAATCTGGAACAGTACTTTTAATTATTGTAGCGAGAAAACCTAATTATTTTTCCATCAATCAAAGCGGGAAACAAAAACAAGCCATGTTTAAAACACGCTTGACCACGTGATGAAGGCTAACGAAGCGAGTTAAATTAATCGTTCTCTGAACTGAGCTTCCGCGGCTCAGTTTGAGTTTAAAGGGCAGATTCTGCGATTTATTTGCCTCAGGGCAGAGGGTCGGTTTTTGAGGCTGTGAGGTGGAAAGCGCTTAAAACTTTCACCAGATTTATGTGTCAATAATGCGGGCAGCTTTACTTCCTTTTCAACAATTCCTTTGAGAATTTCACATACTCTATGATCTTTGCTTTTTGAACTACTTTTTATTGGGCTTAATAAAATCTGAATGAAATTTTGATATAAGATTTATTTGCGAATATAGAATTTAATCGAGAGTAGCAAAATAAAATAGAATAAATAAACTGAGGTTGTTTGGGAAAAAACAGGCAAAAATATTAGTTTACAAAATTACTGAAAAAACACATAGCTTTATAGCGTGATATCAATAGAGGCTTAAACCTCGGTATGAGGGTCTGAGTTTTCTCCAAAACCACTTCATTTTTTGATCCTCTGTTTATGTGGTTCGTAAATGTTACTGACAGTTCGCAGGAACAACAATCCGATGGTAAATTTCAAATATCATAAGAAAACAAAAAGTAATTAATTTATCGATTTAAACTAAATTAATTTGAATAGAAAGTTTTATTAAGTTCCATGTTACAAAATGAACACAGGAACTTAATTGGATATATACAATAAATAAAAGGTTCATTTAATGAAAACAATACATTATTAGAAGGACTATCAACAAGCGACCGAAAAAACACTTTACCGGTTGACGAGGGTTAACTAACTGAACAAAATTAATCATTCCATGAGGGTGCTGGTTTCAATTTTATCCCGACTTTGTTGTTTATTAACTGTGTGATGTCTCTTCAGTTGGATTAGACCAAAGCGCAATGTCCGCGTGTAGGTTTCATACATGCATTTATTTATATAGAAATTATTCATATGCTCATATTTGTAATCCTAATGGGCGCTCGACTGCAACACTAATCTAGCTGTTTATATGTGATAACCTCAATTGCTAATTGTTCATTTGCGGTTATCCGCATGTATTTTAATATTAAATATCCTCTCCCTCATCGCACTGTGCTCATAAAATATATCTAGTTAAAATTACGTAAGCTATAGACTATAAAAATATTATTGAAACTCCAAGAATTTTTAATAGTGTTCTACCATTTTTCCTGTCATCCTTTTATATTATTTCTTAACTAGGTTTGAGTGTTTTGATTCTATCATCAGATACTGCATGTACATTTGCTTTTTCTCAGAACTCAACAAGGTCATTAAAAACCATTATTCCTTAAGAGAAAAAATCAAAATTTTAATTAAAAAAAATACCAACCAAACTTATTTTAACGTTTTACTATTAAATTTATAAATAAATTGTATACCGTATTTTATCACAATATTTCATAACCATAGCTATAAACTTGCGTGCATAGAAATCGGCCCACTGTAAACTTTTGACTTTAACTATATTTTTTTCAAAAACTATTCATCAGATCAAAAAAAAGAAATATGCTGTTTGAAAGACAATTTAATATGCTTTAATGTGAGTATAAATTTATCAAGAAGGCTTGTTGTTTATATTGTATAACGTATATTGTATGTTGTAACGCAAATAAAAAAACTGTCAAATATTAAAATTATCGCGTTTGCAACTGAAGTTTGCATATTAATTTGTTTTTCATAATCTCAATAGTGTTTAAGTGTGTTAGTTTAATGCATACTACACTACAAAAAGCCGCCCATGTTATTGCTTTAATCGAAAATGGACTTCGTCAGCGAGCTGTTGCTAGACAATTCGGTATGACCCGCGCAGCGGTTCGAAGAATGCAAACGTTATGAGGAGACTGGATCCTTTCATAGGTGCCCTGGAACAGGCAGAAGGCGATTTACAACCGCTCGTGATAACCGCTTTATTGTGTCAACAACATTAAGAAATGGTCACATTAATGCCGTTCAAGTGCAACGACAGCTCCGTGAGGTGCGAGTAGTGTCTATTAGTCAGTGGACAGTAAGACGAAGATTGCAGGAAAATAACCTGACCCCTAAAACACCTGCGATTGGTCCAAAACTTACTCCAGCTCATCGGAAAGCACGCCTGCGTTTTGCACGGGATCATCTGAATTGGACGTTGGAACAATGGGGGATCTGTTCTGTTCTCGGATGAGACCAGAATATGCCTCCATGGGTAGCGACCGAAGAAGGAAAGTGTACCGAAGACCAAGAGAGCGATTTGTAGATTGCTGCATTGAAGAGCGGATTGCTTATGATGGGTGGTTGAATGTCGGGTGTATGTGGGGAGAGGGCTGTATGATCGGGGTGCAATTTCTATAGGAGCACTAACCGACCCGGAATTCATTCGTAATGTGCGGACCGTGTTCACGGAAGAAGAGGTTTAGTAACGGCTGTTCGATTATGGATGATATTTTATGCAATTCATGTGGTACCTTATTCGATACATTTGAAACGAATTTAACCTTTATGTACAATGCCAGGCGACACAACACAGCCGCAGAATGTGCAAGCTTACATTGCAGAAGTGGTTTTTGGGTATGGAGTGCCAGAGCTTATTGTTGCAGTGGAAGAAGAGTTTGCTAGACAATTCGGTATGACCCGCGCAGCGGTTCGAAGAATGCAAACGTTATAGAGGAGACTGGATCCTTTCATAGGTGCCCGGAACAGGCAGAAGGCGATTTACAACCGCTCGTGATAACCGCTTTAATGTGTCAACAACATTAAGAAATGGTCACCTTAATGCCGTTCAAGTGCAACGACAGCTCCGTGAGGTGCGAGTAGTGTCTATTAGTCAGGTGGACAGTAAGACGAAGATTGCAGGAAAATAACCTGACCCCTAAAACACCTGCGATTGGTCACAAAACTTACTCCAGCTCATCGGAAAGCCACGCCTGCGTTTTGCACGGGATCATCTGAATTGGACGTTGGAACAATGGGGATCTGTTCGTTCTCGGATGAGACCAGAATATGCCTCCATGGTAGCGACCGAAGAAGGAAAGTGTACCGAAGACCAAGAGAGCGATTGTAGATTGCTGCATGAAGAGCGGATTGCTTATGATGGTGGTTGAATGTAGGGTGTATGTGGGGAGAGGTGTATGATCTGGGGTGCAATTTTATAGGAGCACTAACCGACCCTGAATTCATTCGTAGGTGCGACCGTGTTCACGGAAGAAGAGGTTTAACGGCTGTTAGATATATGGAGGAGATTTTAGCCATTCATGGGGACCTTACGTCGACTACATTTGAAACGAATTTACCTTTATGCATGACAATGCCAGGCGACACACCGCAAGAATCGTGCAAGATTACATTGCAGAAGTGGGTTTTGGGTTATGGAGTGGCCAGCATACAGTCCTGACGTAAATCCGATCGAACACTTATGGGATGAACTAAAACGAAGAATTCGAGCTAGACTTCATACCCCAACTCGATCGCAGAGCTATTGTTGCAGTGGAAGAAGAGTGGTGTTAAACATCCCTCAAGAAACAATAGCAAACTTGATTAGATGTATGCCTAATCGTTATTAGTAAAGTTATTAGGGAAAGAGGAGGTCATACCCATTATTAAAAAATTAAGTGTTAAGTTTTAAATTGTCAATAACCCTATTTATGTTAATAATAAAAAAGCTTAATTTGCTTAATGCATTAATTTCACTATGTTAGTTAACATAGTTAACAGCTCACAATAATTTATACTCACATTAAAACATATTAAATTGTCTTTCAAAGGGCATATTTCTTTTTTTGATCTGATGAATAGTTTTAAAAAAATATATAGTTAAAGTCAAAAGTTTACTGTGGGCCAATTTCTATGCACGCAAGTGTACGTCGGAGAGAGTTTGGGTTCATGTTTTGATAAAAGGAACAGATAATATCGCCAAAATATAGAATTTTTGTTTACGTATCTGGTAAAGAAAGCAGAAAAAAGTTTTGTTTGAAACAGGCACGTGTTCTCAATTATAGGTTTCCCTTGATATTTAAACCAACAACGCGATTTGTGTGGGTTCGTGCTTTGGCTCCTTTGAATAAAGCAAAACAGCCGCCTTTTATCTTTTATTCCATTCGCTTTTGATTTGCCGAGACAAAAAGTTGGCACTTCAATGATTTAGTACAATAAAAACCAACACCAAGGTAACTTTAATTATGTTGCACTGTTCTATCAAAAGTAAGCTGCTGACACATTTTCCAGATATAATTCTTCTAACTTTCATATGCTTTAACTATATTTCCGTCCCATTTTTCAGAAATTGTATATATTTCGTCTCTAAAAGAATTATAAATAAATTCAAAATATATGTTACTTAGATGTAATTTAATTCTAAAAAAAGTTAATTTCTTAATTCCTCTGGTAAATTTTTAAAGTCGAGTTAAAATCCTTCAAACAGCTTCAAAACACCATTGATTTGCAGAACTTTTTTGGTGAATTGATTACAGATTCTTTTATATTATAGGCTTTACCAGATTTTTGAAGAAAAAAGTCAAATAATGTAAATTTTTGGAATAATTTATAAACATCCATTATTAAACTAGAAGCGTCTTGTAATATTCCGCTCACTAATAAATATTATATTTATTATCCAAAAATTTAACCTGAGTCTTGTATTTATTTGACGGTGTGTGTTGCAAACGAACACGATAAATTTCATTGAAAGGCGAAATTTGCAAAATCGATAGTCAAATGATGAAGTTTCATGTGTGTTTTATGAAAAAATTCTTTAGATTATTTGCCAGTTTGAACCGTGATATGGATATTCATATCATGTAATTGTTTGTCAAATGTAATTCACATTAAATTATTGTGTATATTTTCCTGACTGTGTTTCAACTTAATTCAAAAGAAATTCCTGGGTTTCAGTCAATTTTATTGTTTATTATTTAAAACATTTTACAAATTAAAAACATATTAAAAATCATATTAAAATCGTTTTGTGGAAACAGCCATACATGTAAGTAAAATTTAAATCTCTAAACAATAAATTCTAGTCTTTTCCCAAACATGATTGTCCTGACTGATCACCTGTAAGCCCCAGAGATTGAAACGATTTTTAAAATGCTTTTTAATATGTTTGTAATTTGTATTTTAGTATGTATATTTTAACAGAGCTCTTGTTTTTAAATTAATGACGACTGTGAATGTATATTTTAGACAAGCTGATGATGGTGGAGAAAGACACCGAAACGTATTTGTAAAATGTTTTTAAATAATAAACAATAAATTAACTGGAATCCAAGAATTTCTTTTGAATTCACAATAAATAAGTTTTTTAAACCATCACCCATCGAAAGTCACAGGGTGGAAATATTTTTAGGCTCTAAACATTGAACGAAGAAAAACCTGTATCACCAATCGATCTTCACGAAATTCGGTAAAATAGACGTAAAACACTTCTGACCGCTGAGAGTAGTTATTAAGAGCATGTAGGAGAAACACACAGTTCCCCACAAAATAACACATTTGCTTAGGTATCAGAGAAAACCAAGACAATAAAACATTTTTGCGTGAAACAGCCACGTGTTTCCAATTATTGGTTTGCCCCGATACATAAAAAATACTTTCTTTTTCATTCGTGCTTCGTGCCGATTCGCATTTTAGTTCCGTAGAATAAAATAAAATAATGAAATTGTGTGTTATTTCTTCTTTTATAACAATTTGAAACATAAATTGTAACTCTATACAAATATGAGGGATAGTCTAAGTGGTGACCCACATATACTGTATGCCGCAAATTTAACGCATTGCATAAATATTCCCAAGCTTTTGACTGTCAATGTTTCCTCAATCGGAAATCCTAAAGAAATAATTAAAGCAAAGGCGAAGACAACATAAGAGCAGAAATGCTAAAGCAACTCAATGCAAAAGGTATTAATCTTTTATGGAAAAATATGTAACAACATATGACCAACAGGTCGATGGCCAAATGACTGGCGCCATCTACTTTCATCTCATTGCATAAGAAAGAGTCCAGTCAAAATTGTAATAACTATAGAACCATTGCACTCGTCTCACATCCCAGCAAGGGTATTCTAAGAATTTTGTTGCCAATGCGAGAATCGCCCTATCCTACATTACCAACATGACAGTGGTGATAAGTTGAACAACCGCCATGACCAAGTTGAATAAAATTTGAAGAGACAAGCATATACCTCCAACAACAAAACGTAGATAGATAGATAGATAAAAATTTTTTAAACATTCACATTACTAAATTCACAAACAAAGTTAAAAAAAAACATAAGTCAACTCCCATGCCAAATGTTCGGCGGGTTGCTCTTTGCCCATGATCTAAATAGGCGCGCTAAGTCGTCCATTACCTGGGGCAGTGCCCTAACATGGACATCCGCGAGGTAGCCATATGCACGACAACGTCAGGAGATAGTCTTGAAGTGGCGGTTTTGGTTTTATTCGAGGGGCAATTCATTAAGGGAAAAAGGTCTTCCTGAAGGGAAGCCAAAAACCCCTTTTGCTTCGACCTTTAAGTTTGATACTGTCAGCTGTGGCGTTAACCACCGGCAGTTTCAACTAGATGACCAAATCCATCCGCTCCCGCCCCGATCGGTGCAAGGACCAGCCAACACCAACCAGAACGAGGCAGGACGAACCCGTAAAATCACGTTATGTTGGATTTGTGCGTTTCCAACCTGCTAGAAACGACTGTCTGCATTTTCTCATCAAATCAGCTCAGGAATACCGCCCTTAACATTTTTGTACTCAATTAGGAAACACCCTGTATACAGTGTGACCAGTATAAAATGATGTACATGGGGATATTGGAAACCGTTAGAGTTACAGGGTGGACCAAATGGGGAAAAAGTTGCGCAATCAAGTGCCTATAAATAATCTGTCATCAACTTCTTTGAACTCGGAATAGCAACGAATATACAGGGAAAAAAAAGAAAAAGTGCGTTTTACAAATCCTTTATAATCGTGTTTATTATCACAGATACAAAAACGAAACTTTCAGGGTGGGGGGTAAGAAAGAGCATGAATTTGAAAATAAGTAAAAAATAATCTAGGCCCACTATGTTCAATGAGGCCGAAGTCAACTTTTGTTTTTCTTATGGGGCCATATTGAATTTCTGCATTTTTAAATTCCCCTTTAAATATGCTCTTCAACCATGTACAACATGTTTATGTTCGGCCAAGAGAAATAATTAAAATTAACAAAATTAAGGTTTTATGGTAGTAGGGTATTGATATTTCTCTTCAATTTCCCCATAGTGACGTTCGTTGTCTGTTTTAATTACCTAGGTAATTGTCAAAGTAGAATTTATGTCAGTGGTTAAGGTTTGTATTTAATTGTGTGTTTCAAAATGAATCACTTTTCAAATTATGAAAATACGATATGTTGGAGGAGTTTTATTCTCTGTCGTCGAAATGAAGCGAAAGCTGAAGAAATGTATTTAAATAAATATCCAGGAAAGCCGACATCCTGGTAGAACTATGTTTAGGCGTCTGAAGACAACCTTGTAGATTACGGGAGTTTTGCTAAGGTAAAGAAAAACCAACTTCTAGACGAAAATAAAGAAAATTTGGTAATGCAAAGCGTGGTTGAGACACCTCGTACGTCTTTGCGTCAAACTGAAGCCACAACAGGTGGTTGCGCGGTCAACGGTGAATAGTATTTTAAAGCGTCCTAAATATCACCCCTATCCTGAACGGCCCTGCCAGGGACTCCAGAATGGCGATGCGATTAGAAGAATGGCATTTGGTCAGTGGTTTATTCAAAGAAATAACGAGATACCAAACTTTTCCTTAAAAGTCCTGTGGTCAGATGAGAGCCAATTTACTAAATGTGGACTATTTAATCGTAAAAATACCGTTTTTTGGTCAGATGAAAATCCACGGCTAGGTTCGCGTCAAGTTAGGCACCAAGTTAGTTTGGATTTAACGTCTGGTTAGGTATTGTGGGTACCCCACGTGACTGGACCATTTTATTTTAATGAGAACTTAAATTCCGAGAGATATTTGAACCTCTTACAAACTAACGTAGCGGAAGCACTTATGGATGTACCCTGCAAAACTTGTATTTCCAACAAGACGGCGCATCGCCACATAATGGAAGTATTATCACAGAATTTTTAAATCACGAAATTCCCAACAAGTGGATAGGCAACCTTGGGACCAGTAAGATGGCCTGCGAGATCCCCTGACAATAACACCGCTTGATTTTTTGCATGGGGTTTCCTCAAAATGTGGTATACTGTAGGTCCATACGAAACCGAAGAGGAGCTGAGACACGCTGTTATAGAAGCTGTTAACAGAAATTACCCCCAGAAATGATCAGAAAATCCGTGAAGCAAGTAATGAGACGATGTATGTTGTGCGTGCGAGAAAAACGGTGGCTTATTTGAACACCACTTTAATCCTAAAATGTTACTTGTTCTTTGCAGTGTTCGATGTATGATCATAATAATTTAAAGTAATATTAATAGAAATATCAATGCCTACTACCACAAAATCTTAATTATGTTAATTTTAATTATTTATCTTGACCGAACATAAACAGGGTTATACAATGGTGAAGAGCATATTTAAAGGGGAATTTAAAAATACAGAAATTCAATATGGCGCCATAAGAAAACAAAAGTTGACTTCGGCCAATTGAACATAGTGGGCCTAGATTATTTTTTTACTTTATTTTCAAATTCACGCTCATTTTTTACCCCCACCCTGAAAATTTCGTTATTGTATCTTTGATAATAAAACACGATATAAAGTAATAAACACTATATAATACAGGGAAAAAAACTTTTTTCTTTTTTTCCTTGTATATCCGTTACTATTCCGAGTTCAAAGAAGTGATGACAGATTATTTATAGGCACTGATTGCGCAACTTTTTCCCCATTTGGGCCACCCTGCAACTCAACGGTTTCCCATATCCCCATGTACATCATTTTATACTGGACACACTGTATAGCCGGCTATATAGGCCATCCCTGTTGCTTCGTGCATTTCGGATATTCTGTGTGTATCTGTCAGCCGATAGGACGCCTCTCAGGAACCTATTTTGGGTCTTTGAACACGACGTCTCGTGGAATCACATACAGAGTGCCAGATAGGGAGCCGTAGGTCAGTATGGGCCTTATGGTGGAGGTGTGAGAGCAGAAGTTTGTTTTGAGTGACGGTGACAGAAAATGAATTGGCGCCAGAAGAGAGTACAACTTTCTTCGGGCCATGAAAGTCTTTGTACCACATTGTCAACATGCTTGTTGAAATGAAGTAGGGCGTCTAGTTGAATCCCAGGTATTCCACCTCTTTTACTGCCTGGATTGGAGTATTTGGACCATGAGTGGCGATAGGATTTTATTGTTAGTGAATTTGCGCGAAAAGATAATAAGTTCAGTCTTCCTGGATTCACTTATGTTTCCATTTATCCAAATACGCGTCAATAAACTCAGGTAATGTGCAATGCGAGAGTTCGCAGCCTGAGCATAGAAGACGAGCTAGAAAGACGTATACAATGTCTACAGCAACGGCGAAATCACTGTACCTTGTGGTACTCCTGCCGCGATGCGTCTTTTGGCAGAAGTGGAATTCTCCTCTTTCACCTGGATGGTACGGTTTTTTAGGTAAGACGCTATAAGGGAAACTAGGTAGAGTGGCAAGTGAATGTACGGCAAACAACTAATACAGCAGGCCTGTGTGCCAAACTGTGTCAAAGGCCCTTTCATTTCCACAAAACGTAGACTTGTCGAGACTCTTGTATTCCCGATTGCACTTAATGGAGCAGAGGCATGGACCTTAAAGACTTGCGATGCTGCTAAATGTGCGTTCCAAATAGAGGATTAGAGGAGAAAAGGAATTACAAACGGCATAACGTGGGTCTCGACACTTCAGGATGAAGTAAACGGTCAGAGAGGGAGAGAAGGAGAATCCGATTTGAACAATTTTGTTATCAAATCCTAGCTCTGCCCTTGTAAAAAAAAATTGTTTGCTGTTGAAATTTCAAAACAATGCTGTTGGAAAAACCTAAATAAACCTTGTCCCTATAAAACATTTAGTGAGTTTCATCGATGGCGCCCCAATCCTATCGGTTTTGTATTTTATTTGTTTTTATTAATCTAGTTTTGTATTTTCACAGCCGTTCGCACCACCATATTAATCAATGTTTCTTTACATTTATGTTTATGGTTTTGCTAAGCTGATCTCTTTTTACATACCACGAGTTATGTTTAAGTTTTTCGAAAGTCTCAAACATCATCACTTTTTTTAAAACATATTTTTTAAATATTATCTCTCTCTTTCTCTTGCTTCAACTTATTTTCCTCTCTTTCAATTGATTTTCTATAAAGAACATAGTTATCAGAACTTCATACTGCCTTACAGATTCCTTCATGATTAAGTCCTCTGAATGTTCGTTTCTCTTAACAACCCCTCGCTGTTTGTACGTGACTTCTTTCAAGTTATTTTCTTTTTATCTGTTACAATTATTTCAATGTTAATTTCTCAGGACCTGGCAAATGATTCGTATCGATTATCTGCAGATTCGGTGTTTACTTTAAATGGAACACATGGGCTTGCAAAGTCTATTCTCCATAATTCTTTCGAATACGTTTAATACTTCCTCAGCAATGTTCGCCCCTACAATTATTAGATACTCTTCTCCTTTTTGGAGAAGTGGTATGTTTACGACGACTTCTAGACTTAACGTAGCACTTACGTACTTAGAAGTACACACGTACTTAGAAGTAGCACTAAAACGAACCCAAGACCTGAATCAAACATTCCTTTACGTTAGTTAGAACAGCACTGGAAACGAAAGAACTATAGACTATACATAAATCTAAACTATAGAACTTGCTTACCGAAGAAAGTATCTATAGAATAACAGTTATTTTCCTTCTCTGCCTATCATATGAGGCAGGTCAACTATCCAATTTTAAAGGTTTCTAATAGAAGCTGCCGAAATTCGTAGCCTCCCTAACTTCTCTATCTTTATCTCTTTGCTGTAATTTCCTCTCTTTTCAATGTTCTATTGTGTTCGTTTGCAGTTCTAGCTTCTTCGTTCCATTTGTTTCTCTCCCTTTTCTCCTCTCAAAATTAAATAGTTCTTCAAAGTACTCGCGGCATAGTTTCATAAATTAATTTTATTGAATTATGGTTTTATCTCAATTATATTGTGTGCCTAAACGTTTCGAAGTGTTTTTGAACCAGAAAAGGAAACGCTTGGTTGCATTTACTATCCCTTTTTGCCCTCAACCGTTTTGCCAAATGCTGGCGCTATCATTTGTGTTGAGCCTATTTTTAGCTGAGTCTTGAATAAGAATTTACAGTTCAAATATACGGGACAACCATTGCGAAAAACACCACCTCCTCTCAGGAATATTATCAATCCAAAATAGTTTAATTAAAATATTTGAACTTTTAAGCCATTAAAACATAAACATTGTGTTTTTTTAATCAACTCCCACAGCCAAATTATAAAAAGATGATGAAACAATTTCGCCTGCTACCCTCTTGCTATGGGATTAATGCCACCTTATAAAAGTTAAGACTCTAAGTTTGCAGCAACTTGAATGATTAAACATAACGGAAAGTTTCAAAGCTCTTGACATCGTCGGTGGCTCTGATAACACTCCGTGCAAGTTATTTTTGTTAGTCTGTCAACTAGGTGAGGCGAAATTTAATTCCGTAGACTAATTTTAACTGTAATTAAGGTGTCAGTGGGGATAATTTAATGGGTCTAAATGTTGCGAAAATGGCATTATAATTACGTATATACATACATGCGAACTGATATCTGAAACTTAATCATCAAGAATATTTGCGGCCGGTGTATAATATGAAAATCAATTGGCACATGATCTAGGATAGACGTTGGCAATTTTTAAATGAAGTGAAAAACTTAATAGGAGTGTGAAACACGCGGGTTTTAACTTGCGACTACTGGGTTGTCAGGCTGATAATGCTTATATTTCTAAATAGTGCTTTACATAATGCAGTGACTCAAATAGGAATAGTTTTCCTATTTTCATATTGAAGAAGAAAGAAGAAGAATGAAAATAATCAACACATATCCAACTCTTGCAGTAACCTGCAACTGATAAATAAAGGTCTGTTGCATTAACTGTATGATGATGTATCAAAACCTTTAGAAATGACTTGCCCTCACAAATGAAAAAAAAATCAATTAAGCGGAAAATAATAAAGAAATAAAGATGTTTACTTCTACTATAATATTCAAAATAATGGAAGTATGGAGATGATTGGTTATTTGAATCAATATTCGGATAAGGTTCAATCATTCTAGTTCGCCTTACCAGGAACAAAAGTCAGATATTAAATTGTCATTTGCTTGTAAAAATACTCCTTCGCCAAAGACATCGGATAAAGTCAAAGAAATTCTAGCGTAATCCACGTACACAAAGTTCACAATTCTCGCCAATTTCTAGGTTCCCTTTCCCTCAAGAAAAAAGTTTTCAAACTAGTCACACAGTTTCTCATGTTCTCCAATTAATTTCCTTCGAACCAGAAACGTGGTCTTCAGGAATGCGCAAATTAAATGAACGTAATTAAACCTTAAACTATGATAATAACATGTAACAAAAGTGATGAACAATAGATTGTATTTCCGATTGTCTTCATGATTTACTTTCTTCGAATCGCGTTTTTTTCGCCCTTCGGGCACTAGAGCATCTTTATTTTACGGTTCTTTAAACTTTCGTTAAGTGCTTCTGATTACCAAATCTGCAGAGTCAGTCAAAATTGTAATAACTATAGAACCATTGCCACTGTCTCACATCCCAGCAGGGTATTCTAAGAATTTTTGCCAATGCGAGAATCGCCTATCCTACACTTACCAACATGACCTGGTGATAAGTTGAACAACCGCCATGACCAAGTTGAATAAAAATTGAAGAGACAAGCATATACCTCCAACAACAAAACGTAGATAGATAGATAGATAAAAATTTTTAAACATTCACATTACTAATTCACAAACAAAGTTAAAAAAAAACATAAGTCAACTCCCATGCCAAATGTTCGGCGGGTTGCTCTTGCCCATGATCTAAATAGGCGCGCTAAGTGTCCATTACCTGGGCAGTGCCCTAACATGGACATCCGCGAGGTAGCCATATGCACGACAACGTCAGGAGATAGTCTTGAAGTGGCGGTTTTGGTTTATTCGAGGGGATTCATTAAGGGAAAAAGGTCTTCTGAAGGGAAGCCAAAAACCCCTTTTGCTTCGACCTTTAAGTTTGATACTGTCAGCTGTGGCGTTAACCACCGGCAGTTTCAACTAGATGACCAAATCCATCCGCTCCCGCCCCGATCGGTGCAAGGACCAGCCAACACCACCAGAACGAGGCAGGACGGCACACCGTAAATCACGTTATGTTGGATTTGTGCGTTTCCAACCTGCTAGAAACGACTGTCTGCATTTTCTCATCAAATCAGCTCAGGAATACGCCCTTAACATTTTGTACTCAATTAGGAAACACCCTGTATACAGTGTGACCAGTATAAAATGATGTACATGGGGATATTGGAAACCGTTAGAGTACAGGGTGGACCAAATGGGGAAAAAGTTGCGCATCAAGTGCCTATAAATAATCTGTCATCAACTTCTTTGAACTGGAATAGCAACGAAATTACAGGGAAAAAAAGAAAAAAGTGCGTTTTATAAAATCCTTTATATCGTTTATTATCACAGATACAAAAACGAAACTTCAGGGTGGGGGTAAGAAAAGAGCATGAATTTGAAAATAAGTAAAAAATAACTAGGCCCCCCCATAGTTCAATGAGGCCGAAGTCAACTTTTGTTTTTCTTATGGGCGCCATATTGAATTTCTGCATTTTTAAATTCCCCTTTAATATTGCTCTTCAACCATGACAACATGTTTATGTTCGGCCAAGAGAAATAATTAAAATTAACAAAATTAAGGTTTTATGGTAGTAGGTATTGATATTTTCTCTTCAATTTCCCCATAGTGACGTTCGTTGTCTGTTTTAAATTACCTAGGTAATTGTCAAAGTAGAATTTATTGTCAGTGTTAAGTGTTTGTAATTAATTGTGTGTTTCAAATGAATCACTTTTCAAATTATGAAAAATACGATAGTTGGAGTTTTATTCTCGTCGTCGAAATGAAGCGAGCTGAAGAAATGTATTTAAATAACATATCCAGAAAGCGACATCCTGGGTAGAACTATGTTTAGGCGTCTGAAAGACAACCTTGTAGATTACGGGAGTTTTGCTAGGTAAAGAACAAACCAAACTTCTAGACGAAAAAAAGAAAATTTGGTAATGCAAAGCGTGGTTGAGACACCTCGTACGTCTTGCGTCAAATGAAGCCACAACAGGTGTTGCGCGGTCAACGTGTGAATGTATTTTAAAGCGTCATAAATATCACCCCTATCCTGAACGGCCCTGCCAGGGACTCCAGAATGCGATGCGATTAGAATAGGAATGGCATTTGTCAGTGGTTTATTCAAAGAAATAACGAGATACCCAAACTTTTCCTTAAAAGTCCTGTGGTCAGATGAGAGCCAATTTACTAAATGTGGACTATTTAATCGTAAAAATACCGTTTTTGGTCAGATGAAAATCCACGGCTAGTTCGTCAAGTTAGCAGGCACAAGTTAGTTTGGATTTAACGTCTGGTTAGGTATTGTGGGGTACCCACGTGGATGGACCATTTTATTTTAATGAGAACTTAAATCCGAGAGAATTTGAACCTCTTACAAACTAACGTAGCGGAAGCACTTATGGATGTACCCTGCAAAACTTGTATTTCCAACAAGACGGCCGCATCGCCACATAATGGAAGTATTATCACAGAATTTTTAAATACAAACGAAATTCACAACAGTGGATAGGCAACCTGGGACCAGTAAGATGGCCTGGAGACCCTGACATAACACCGCTTGATTTTTTTGCATGGGGTTTCCTCAAAATGTGGTATACTGTAGGTCATACGAAACCGAAGAGGAGCTGAGACACGCGCTGTTATAGAAGCTGTAACAGAATTACCCCAGAAATGATCAGAAAATCCTGGAAGCAGTAATGAGACGATGTATGTTGTGCGTGCGAGAAAACGGTGGCTATTTGAACACCTACTTTAATCCTAAAATGTTACTGTTCTTTGCAGTGTTCGATGTATGATCAATAATAATTTAAAGTAATAATTAATAGAAATATCAATGCCTACTACCACAAAATCTAATTTTGTTAATTTTAATTAATTTATCTTGACCGAACATAAACATGTTAACATGGTTGAAGAGCATATTTAAAGGGGAATTTAAAAATACAGAAAATTCAATATGGGCCCATAGAAAACAAAAGTTGACTTCGGCCTAATTGAACATAGTGGGCCTAGATTATTTTTTCTTATTTTCAAATTCACGCTCATTTTTTACCCCACCCTGAAAATTTCGTATTGTATCTTTGATAATAAACACGATTAAAGTAATAACACTATATAATACAGGGAAAAAAACTTTTTCTTTTTTCCTTGTATATCCGTACTATTCCGAGTTCAAAAGAAGTGAATGACCGATTATTTATAGGCACTGATTGCGCAACTTTTTCCCCATTTGGGCCACCCTGCAACTCGAACGGTTTCCCATATCCCCAGTATACATCATTTTATAATGGACACACTGTATAGCCGGCTATATAGGCCATCCTGTTGCTTCGTGCATTTCGGATATTCTGTGTATCTGTCAGCCGATAGGACGCCTCTCAGGAACCTATTTTGGGTCTTTGAACACGACGTCTCGTGGAATCACATACAGAGTGCCAGATAGGGAGCCGTAGGTCGTATGGGCCTTATGGTGGAGGTTGAGAGCAGAAGTTTGTTTTGAGGTGACAGGTGCAGAAATGAATTTGGACGCCAGAAGAGAGTACAAACTTTCTTCGGGCCATGAAAAGTCTTTGTACCACATTGTCAACATGCTTTGTTGAAATGAAGTAGGGCGTTCTAGTTTGAATCCCAGGTATTCCACCTCTTTTACTGCTGGATTGAGTATTTGGACATGAGTGGCGATAGGATTTATTGTTAGTGAAATTTGCGCGAAAAGATAAAAGTTTCAGTCTTCCTGGATTCACTTATGTTTCCATTTATCCAAATACTGACGGTCAATAAACTCAGGTAATGTGCAATGCGAGAGTTCGCAGCCTGAGCATAGAAGAACGAGCTAGAAAGACGTATACAATGTCTACAGCAACGGCGAAATCACTGTACCTTGTGGTACTCCTGCCGCGATGCGTCTTTTGGCAGAAGTGGAATTCTCCTCTTTCACCTGGATGGTACGGTTTTTTAGTAAGACGCTATAAGGGAACTAGGTAGAGTGGAGTGAAGTACGGCAACAACTAATACAGCAGGCTGTGTGCCAAATGTGTCAAAGGCCCTTTCCATTTCCACAAAACGTAGACTTGTCGAGACTCTTGTATTCCCGATTGCACTTAATGGAGCAGAGGCATGGACCTTAAAGACTTGCGATGTGCTAAATGTGCGTTCCAAATAGAGGATTAGAGGAGAAAAGGAATTACAAACGGCATAACGTGGGTCTCGACACTTCAGGATGAAGTAAACGGTCAGAGAGGGAGAGAAGGAGAATCCGATTTGAACAATTTTGTTATCAAATCCTACTCTGCCCTTGTAAAAAAAAATTGTTTGCTGTTGAAATTTCAAAACAATGCTGTTGGAAACCTAAATAAACCTTGTCCCTATAAAACATTAGTGAGTTTCATCGATGGCGCCCCAATCTATCGGTTTTGTATTTATTTGTTTTTTATTAATCTAGTTTTGTATTTTTCACAGCCGTTCGCACCACCATATTAATTCAATGTTTCTTTACATTTATGTTTATGTTTTGCTAAGCTGATCTCTTTTTACATACCACGAGTTATGTTAAGTTTTTCGAAAGTCTAGAAGAGTGGTTTAACATCCCTCAAGAAACAATAGCAAACTTGATAGATGTATGCCTAATCGTTATTAGTTAAAGTTAGTAGGGAAAGAGGAGGTCATACCCATTATTAAAAAATTAAGTGTTAAGTTTTAAATTGTCAATAACCCTATTGTTTAATAATAAAAAAGCTTAATTTGCTTAATGCATTAATTTCACTATGTTAGTTAACATAGTTAACAGCTCACAATAATTTATACTCACCATTAAAGCATATAAATTGTCTTTCAAAGGGCATATTTCCTTTTTTGATCGTGATGAATAGTTTTAAAAAAATAATAGTTAAAGTCAAAAGTTTACTGTGGGCCAATTTCTATGCACGCAAGTGTACGTCGGAGAGAGTTGGGTTCATGTTTTGATAAAAGGAACAGATAATATCGCCAAAATATAGAATTTTTGTTTACGTATCTGGTAAAGAAAGCAGAAAAAAAGTTTTGTTTGAAACAGGCACGTGTGCTCAATTATAGGTTTCCCTTGATATTTAAACCAACACGCCATTTGGGTGGGTTCGTGTTTGGCTCCTTTGAATAAAGCAAAACAGCCGCCTTTTATCTTTATTCCATTCGCTTTTGATTGCCGAGACAAAAAGTTGGCACTTCCATGATTTAGTACAATAAAAACCAACACCAGGTAACTTTAATTATGTTGCACTGTTCTATCAAAAGTAAGCTGCTGACACAATTTTCCAGATATAATTCTTCTAACTTTCATATGCTTTAACTATATTTCCGTCCCATTTTTCAGAAATTGTATATATTTCGCTCTAAAAGAATTATAATAAATTCAAAATATATGTTACTTAGAGATAATTTAACTTAAAAAAGTTAATTTTTTAATTCCTCTGGTAAAATTTTTAAAGTCGAGTTTAAAATCCTTCAAACAGCTTCAAACACACAATTGATTTGCAGAACTTTTTTGGTGAATTGATTACAGATTCTTTTATATATAGGCTTTACCAGATTTTTTTAGAAGAAAAAGTCAATAATGTAAATTTTTGGAATAATTTATAAACATCCATTATTAAACTAGAAGCGTCTGTAATATTCCGCTCACTAATAAATATTTATTTATTATCCAAAATTACCTGGTCTTGTATTTATTGACGTGGCTAGAACTGGATGTGTTGCAAACGAACACGATAAATTTCATGAAAGGCGAAATTTGCAAATCGATAGTCAAATGATGAAGTTTCATGTGTTTTTTTAGAAAAAAATTCTTAGATTATTTGCCAGTTTGAACCGTGATATGGATATTCATATTCATGTAATTGTTTGTCAAATGTAATTCACATTAAATTATTGTGGATATTTCCTGACTGTGTTTCAACTTAATTCAAAAGAAATTCCTGGGTTTCAGTCAATTTTATTGTTATATTTAAAACATTTTACAAATAAAAACATATTAAAAATCATATTAAAACGTTTTGTGGAAACAGCATACATGTAAGTAAAATTTAAATCTCTAAAACAATAAATTCTAGTCTTTTCCCAAACATGATTGTCCTGACTGATCACCTGTAAGCCCCAGAGATTGAAACGATTTTAAAATGCTTTTTAATATGTTTGTAATTTGTATTTTAGTATGTATATTTTAACAGAGCTCTTGTTTTTAAATTAATGACGACTGTGAATGTATATTTTTAGACAAGCTGATGATGGTGGAGAAAGACACCGAAACGTATTTGTAAAATGTTTTAAATAATAAACAATAAAATTAACTGGAATCCAAGAATTCTTTGAATTCACAATAATAAGTTTTTTAAACCATCACCATCGAAAGTCCCAGGGTGGAAATATTTTAGGTCTAAACATTGAACGAAGAAAAAACCTGTATCACAATCGATCTTCACGAAATTCGGTAAAATAGACGTAAAACACTTCTGACCGCTGAGAGTAGTTATTAAGAGCATGTAGGAGAAAACAACACAGTTCCCCACAAAATAACACATTTTTGCTTAGGTAAGAGAAAACCAAGACAATAAAACATTTTTGCGTGAAACAGCCAGTGTTTCCATTATTGGTTGCCCCCCGATACATAAAAAATACTTTCTTTTTCATTCGTGCTTCGTGCCGATTCGCATTTTAGTTCCGTAGAATAAAATAAAATAATGAAATTGTGTGTTATTTCTTCTTTTATAAACAATTTGAAAACATAAATTGTAACTCTATACAAATATGAGGGATAGTCTAGTGGTGACCCACATATAATGTATGCCGCAAATTTAACGCATTGCATAAATATTCCCAAGCTTTTGACTGTCAATGTTTCCTCAATCGGAAATCCTAAAGAAAATAATTAAAGCAAAGGCGAAGACAACATAAGAGCAGAAATGCTAAAGCAACTCAATGCAAAAGGTATTAATCTTTTATAGGAAAATATGTAACAACATATGACCAACAGGTCGATGGCCAAATGACTGGCGCCAATCTACTTTCATCTCATTGCATAGAAGAAAGAGTCCAGTCAAAATTGTAATAACTATAGAACCATTGCACTCGTCTCACATCCCAGCAAGGGTATTCTAAGAATTGTGTTCCAATGCGAGAATCGCCCTATCCTACATTACCAAACAGACAGTGGTGATAAGTTGAACAACCGCCATGACCAAGTTGAATAAATTGAGAAGAGACAAGCATATACCTCCAACAACAAAACGTAGTAGATAGATAGATAAAAATTTTTAAACATTCACATTACTAAATTCACAAACAAAGTTAAAAAAAAAAAAACAAGTCAACTCCCATGCCAAATGTTCGGCGGGTTGCTCTTGCCCATGATGACTAAATAGGCGCGCTAAGTCGTCCATTACCTGGGCAGTGCCCTAACATGGACATCCGCGAGGTAGCCATATGCACGAAACGTAAGGAGATAGTCTTGAAGTGGCGGTTTTGGTTTTTCGAGGGGCATTCATTAAGGGAAAAAGGTCTTCCTGAAGGGAAGCCAAAAACCCCTTTGCTTCGACCTTAAGTTTGATACTGTCAGCTGTGGCGTTAACCACCGGCAGGTTCAACTAGATGACCAAATCCATCCGCTCCCGCCCGATCGGGCAAGGACCAGCCAACACCAACCAGAACGAGGCAGGACGGAACACCGTAAATCACGTTATGTTGGATTTGTGCGTTTCCAACCTGCTAGAAACGACTGTCTGCATTTTCTCATCAAATCAGCTCAGGAATACGCCCTTAACATTTTGTACTCAATTAGGAAACACCCTGTATACAGTGTGACCAGTATAAAATGATGTACATGGGGATATTGGAAACCGTTAGAGTTACAGGGTGGACCAAATGGGGAAAAAGTTGCGCAATCAAGTGCCTATAAATAATCTGTCATCAACTTCTTTGAACTCGGAATAGCAACGAATATACAGGGAAAAAAAGAAAAAAGTGCGTTTTATAAAATCCTTTATATCGTGTTTATTATCACAGATACAAAAACGAAACTTTCAGGGTGGGGGTAAGAAAAGAGCATGAATTTGAAAATAAAGTAAAAAATAATCTAGGCCCCACTATGTTCAATGAGGCCGAAGTCAACTTTTGTTTTTCTTATGGGCGCCATATTGAATTTCTGCATTTTTAAATTCCCCTTTAAATATGCTCTTCAACCATGTACAACATGTTTATGTTCGGCCAAGAGAAATAATTAAAATTAACAAATTAAGGTTTTATGGTAGTAGGTATTGATATTTCTCTTCAATTTCCCCATAGTGACGTTCGTTGTCTGTTTTAATTACCTAGGTAATTGTCAAAGTAGAATTTATTGTCAGTGTTAAGTGTTTGTAATTAATTGTGTGTTTCAAATGAATCACTTTTCAAATTATGAAAAATACGATATGTTGGAGAGTTTTATTCTCTGTCGTCGAAATGAAGCGAAAGCTGAAGAAATGTATTTAAATAAATATCCAGAAAGCCGACATCCTGGTAGAACTATGTTTAGGCGTCTGAAAGACAACCTTGTAGATTACGGGAGTTTTGCTAAGGTAAAGAAAAACAAACTTCTAGACGAAAATAAAGAAAATTTGGTAATGCAAAGCGTGGTTGAGACACCTCGTACGTCTTTGCGTCAAACTGAAGCCACAACAGGTGTTGCGCGGTCAACGGTGAATAGTATTTTAAAGCGTCATAAATATCACCCCTATCCTGAACGGCCCTGCCAGGGACTCCAGAATGGCGATGCGATTAGAAGAATGGCATTTTGTCAGTGGTTTATTCAAAGAAATAACGAGATACCCAAACTTTTCCTTAAAAGTCCTGTGGTCAGATGAGAGCCAATTACTAAATGTGGACTATTTAATCGTAAAAATACCGTTTTTTGGTCAGATGAAAAATCCACGGCTAGTTCGTCAAGTTAGGCACCAAGTTAGTTTGGATTTAACGTCTGGTTAGGTATTGTGGGTACCCACGTGACTGGACCATTTTATTTTAATGAGAACTTAAATTCCGAGAGATATTTGAACCTCTTACAAACTAACGTAGCGGAAGCACTTATGGATGTACCCTGCAAAACTTGTATTTCCAACAAGACGGCGCATCGCCACATAATGGAAGTATTATCACAGAATTTTTAAATCACGAAATTCCCAACAAGTGGATAGGCAACCTGGGACCAGTAAGATGGCCTGCGAGATCCCCTGACATAACACCGCTTGATTTTTTTTGCATGGGGTTTCCTCAAAATGTGGTTATACTGTAGGTCATACGAAACCGAAGAGGAGCTGAGACACGCTGTTTATAGAAGCTGTTTAACAGAATTACCCCAGAAATGATCAGAAAATTCCTGTGAAGCAGTAATGAGACGATGTATGTTGTGCGTGCGAGAAAACGGTGGCTTATTTGAACACCTACTTTAATCCTAAAATGTTACTTGTTCTTTGCAGTGTTCGATGTATGATCAATAATAATTTAAAGTAATAATTAATAGAAATATCAATGCCTACTACCACAAAATCTTAATTTTGTTAATTTTAATTATTTATCTTGACCGAACATAAACATGTTATACATGGTTGAAGAGCAT
The DNA here is from genome assembly GCA_024550625.1 of Dendroctonus valens. Taxonomy (NCBI): domain Eukaryota; kingdom Metazoa; phylum Arthropoda; class Insecta; order Coleoptera; family Curculionidae; genus Dendroctonus; species Dendroctonus valens. Next base: position 810,930 of record JAJTJO010000717.1, on the reverse strand, counting down.
ATTTAAAGGGGAATTTAAAAATACAGAAATTCAATATGGCGCCCATAAGAAAAACAAAAGTTGGACTTCGGCCTAATTGAACATAGTGGGCCTAGATTATTTTTTTACTTTATTTTCAAATTCACGCTCATTTTTTACCCCCACCCTGAAAATTTCGTATTGTATCTTTGATAATAAACACGATATAAAGTAATAAACACTATATAATACAGGAAAAAAACTTTTTTCTTTTTTTCCTTGTATATCCGTTACTATTCCGAGTTCAAAGAAGTTGATGACAGATTATTTATAGGCACTTGATTGCGCAACTTTTTCCCCATTTGGGCCACCCTGCAACTCTAAACGGTTTCCCATATCCCCATGTACATCATTTTATACTGGACACACTGTATAGCCGGCTATATAGGCCATCCCTGTTGCTTCGTGCATTTCGGATATTCTGGTGTATCTGTCAGCCGATAGGACGCCTCTCAGGAACCTATTTTGGGTCCTTTGAACACGACGTCTCGTGGAATCACATACAGAGTGCCAGATAGGGGAGCCGTAGGTCAGTATGGGCCTTATGGTGGAGGTGTAGAGCAGAAGTTTGTTTTGAGGGTGACAGAAATGAATTTGGCGCCAGAAGAGAGTACAACTTTCTTCGGGCCATGAAAGTCTTTTGTACCACATTGTCAACATGCTTTGTTGAAATGAAGTAGGGCGTCTAGTTTGAATCCCAGGTATTCCACCTCTTTTACTGCCTGGATTGGAGTATTTTGGACCATGAGTGGCGATAGGATTTTATTGTTAGTGAATTTGCGCGAAAAGATAATAAGTTCAGTCTTCCTGGGATTCACTTTATGTTTCCATTATCCAAATACGGCCGTCAATAAACTCAGGTAATGTGCAATGCGAGAGTTCGCAGCCTGAGCATAGAAAGACGAGCATAGAAAGACGTATACAATGTCTACAGCAACGGCGAAATCACTGTACCTTGTGGTACTCCTGCCGCGATGCGTCTTTTGGCAGAAGTGGAATTCTCCTCTTTCACCTGGATGGTACGGTTTTTTAGGTAAGACGCTATAAGGGAAACTAGGTAGAGTGGCAGTGAATGTACGGCAAACAACTAATACAGCAGGCCTGTGTGCCAAACTGTGTCAAAGGCCCTTTCCATTTCCACAAAACGTAGACTTGTCGAGACTCTTGTATTCCCGATTTGCACTTAATGGAGCAGAGGCATGGACCTTAAAGACTTGCGATGCTGCTAAATGTGCGTTCCAAATAGAGGATTAGAGGAGAAAAGGAATTACAAACGGCATAACGTGGGTCTCGACACTTCAGGATGAAGTAAACGGTCAGAGAGGGAGAGAAGGAGAATCCGATTTGAACAATTTTGTTATCAAATCATAGCTCTGCCCTTGTAAAAAAAAATTGTTTGCTGTTGAAATTTCAAAACAATTGCTGTTGGAAACCTAAATAAACCTTGTCCCTATAAACATTTAGTGAGTTTCATCGATGGCGCCCCCAATCCTATCGGTTTTGTATTTTTATTTGTTTTTTATTAATCTAGTTTTGTATTTTCACAGCCGTTCGCACCACCATATTAATTCAATGTTTTCTTACATTTATGTTTATGTTTTTTGCTAAGCTGATCTTCTTTTTACATACCACCGAGTTATGTTTAAGTTTTTTCGAAAGTCTCAAACATCATCACTTTTTTTAAACCATATTTTTTAAATATTATCTCTCTCTTTCTCTTTGCTTCAACTTATTTTCCTCTTCTTTCAATTGATTTTCTTATAAAGAACATAGTTATCAGAACTTCATACTGCCTTACAGATTCCTTCATGATTAAGTCCTCTGAATGTTCGTTTCTCTTTAAACACCCCTCGCTGTTTGTACGTGACTTCTTTTCAAGTTATTTTCCTTTTTTATCTGTTACAATTATTTCAATGTTAATTTCTCAGGACCTGGCAAATGATTCGTATCGATTATCTGCAAGATTCGGTGTTTACTTTAAATGGAACACATGGTCTTGCAAAGTCTATTCTCCATAATTCTTTCGAATACGTTTAATACTTCACTCAGCAATGTTCTGCCCCTACAATTATTAGATACTCTTCTCCTTTTTGGAGAAGTGGTATGTTTACGACGACTTCTAGACTTAACGTAGCACTTACGTACTTAGAAGTACACACGTACTTAGAAGTAGCACTAAAACGAACCCAAGACCTGAATCAAACACTTTCCTTTTACGTTAGTTAGAACAGCACTGGAAACGAAAGAACCTATAGACTATACATAAATCTAAACTATAGAACTTGCTTACCGAAAGAAAGTATCTATAGACTAACAGTTATTTTCCTTCTCTGCCTATCATATGAGGCAGGTCAACTATCCAATTTTCCAAAGGTTTCTAATAGAAGCTGCCGAAATTCGTAGCCTCCCTAACTTTCTCTATCTTTATCTCTTTGCTGTAATTTCCTCTCTTTTATTCAATGTTCTATTGTGTTCGTTTTGCAGTTCTAGCTTCTTCGTTCCATTTGTTTCTCTCCTTTTTCTCCCTCAAAATTAAATAGTTCTTCAAAGTACTCGCGGCATAGTTTCATAAATTAATTTTATTGATTTATTCTTTTATCCCAATTATATTGTGAACATAAACGTTTCGAAGTGTTTTTGAACCAGAAATGGAAACGTCTGGTTGCATTTACTATCCCTTTTTGCCCTCAACTGTTTTGCCAAATGCTGGCGCTATCATTTGTGTGTGAGCCTATTTTTAGCTGAGTCTTGAATAAGAATTTACAGTTCAAATATACGGGACAACCATTGCGAAAAACACCACCTCCTCTCAGGAATATTATCAATCCAAAATAGTTTAATTAAAATATTTGAACTTTTAAGCCATTAAAACATAACATTGTGTTGTTTTTAATCAACTCCCAACAGCCAAATTATAAAAATGATGAAACAATTTCGCCTGCTACCCTCTTGCTATGGGATTAATGCCACCTTATAAAAGTTAAGACTCTAAGTTTGCAGCAACTTGAATGATTAAACATAACGGAAAGTTTCACAGCTCTTGACATCGTCGGTGGCTCTGATAACACTCCGTGCAAGTTATTTTTGTTAGTCTGTCAACTAGGTGAGGCGAAATTTAATTCCGTAGACTAATTTTAACTTGTAATTAAGGTGTCAGTGGGGATAATTTAATGGGTCTAAATGTTGCGAAAATGGCATTATAATTACGTATATACATACATGCGAACTTGATATCTGAAACTTAATCATCAAGAATATTTGCGGCCGGCTGTATAATATGAAATTCAATTAGCACATGATCTAGGATAGACGTTGGCAATTTTTAAATGAAGTGAAACACTTAATAGGAGTGAAACACGCGGGTTTTAACTTGCGACTACTGGGTTGTCAGGCTGATAATGCTTATATTTCTAAATAGTGCTTTACACTAATGCAGTGACTCAAATAGGAATAGTTTTCCTATTTTCATATTGAAGAAGAAGAAGAAGAGAATGAAAATAATCAACACAATATCCAACTCTTGCAGTAACCTGCAACTGATAAATAAAGGTCTGTTGCATTTAACTGTATGATGCTATCAAAACCTTTAGAAATGACTTGCCCTCACAAATAAAAAAAATCAATTAAGCGGAAAATAATAAAGAAATAAAGATGTTTACTTCTAGCTGATTGGTTATTTGAATCAATATTCGGATATAAGGTTCAATCATCCTAGTTCGCCTTTACCAGGAACAGCAGTCAGTAATATTAAATTGTCATTTGCTTGTAAAAATACTGCTTCGCCAAAGACATCGGACAAAGTCAAAGAAATTCTAGCGTAATCCACGTACACAAAGTTCACAATTCTCTGCCAATTTCTTAGGTTCCCTTTCCCTCATAAGAAAAAAGTTTTCAAACTAGCCACACAGTTTCTCATTGTTCTCCAATTAATTTTCCTTCGAACCAGAAACGTGGTCTTCAGGAATGCGCAAATTAAATGAACGTAATTAAACCTTAAACTATGATAATAACATGTAACAAAAGTGATGAACAATAGATTGTATTTCCGATTGTCTTTCATGATTTACTTTCTTCGAATCGCGTTTTTCTTCGCCCTTCGGGCACTAGAGCATCTTTATTTTACGGTTCTTTAAACTTTAGTTAAGTGCTTCTGATTACCAAATCTGCTTGAATAATTTTATCTGTTCAAATAATAAAACAAGCTTAAATTTAATCAGCGAGCAGTATCAAGAGAAAACCCTGACAAATGAAGGCGACCACCTGACGAGAGCTAACGAACCGAGCAAAATTAATCACCATCCAGCTCACAGTTCGATTTCATTTTATTTCGGGTCAGTTGTTTTGTTGAAACAAAGCAGCCCCGTATTTAAACTTCATTGGAAAAAATCACCTTCCAGACTAATTGGTAGCCTTCGATAATAATTTATGAATGCAAAGAGTGGCAGCAAAATGTAGAAACCGTCAGAGGTCTATTACTCCTAATGCGAATAGATTTGCTAGTCATGAATTAATTTTAAACAACCTAAGATCTGGTGTGTCTAGCAGTTATAGACCGACAAATCTCTGTTTGGATTCTCTTTCACTTCGCTTTTCCAGCAATTAATTTAACACACATTTACAGCTCAGTTTGGATAGACTTCACAATTAAATTAAGTGCAAAGTGTTTAGGGAATTTTAATTACTTCTCGGTTATTTTCTTATACAGTATGTCGCACTTAAGATACATTTACACTTACACCCCCTGTCTTTTATTTATTTTTAGAAGCAGAGCTTTCAGTTTCAGAATTCATTTTCACTCTTGTATGAAACGTTATGAGCGAAGCACTACATTTCAAATCACCTAAGTATAATACAGAAATGCTGATTTGTTAAAAGTCGTATTTTGTTTTGGTTAGCCAGTAGTAGTAGTAGTAGTAAACATCTTTATTTCTAAGAAAAGGCTATCGACCTATCGGTCTTTCTGCCCTTGTTTAATACATGTAGTCTTAGTCTAAATAAAAACAAGTATGAAAATTCTCTTATTCTAGGTTAACAATCTTATTAAATAAACTTTCCAATTCTAATGACAAGAAAAATTATTTCATTGTCCAGTAGTCAGTTGCATTTGTAAGTGTTCGAGTAGCGTTGACGTAGGGAAACGGAAGCGGGATTGTCTGGTTGGTCTTGTAAGACAAAGGGGATTCAGTATGGTCCAGTTGTAGGGGTTGTTTGTCCATTTTGTCTGCAGATGTATGAGTCTTTCCGAAATCTTTGTCATGTGTGTGCGTTCGTATAGTAGTTGGGTGGGGGGGTTGTGTAGTGGGTTTTGGGGGTGTCTTATTCGTGTATTAGTCTTAGTGCAATTTGTTCTGTTGTTTGTATATAACGTTTTGTCCTTTCTGTTCCGTTGGTCATGAGTATATGTCCAAACTCTAGCAAGGGTCTACAAATAGCTTTATATATTTTGGTGGCGGTGTTTGTGCTAATTCCTCTGTCTTTGTAGGTTAATGATCGGAAGTGTTTTGTTCTCTTTATTGTTTCTGCCCTGATGTTTCGTATGTGTTTAGTGAATTTAAGTTTGTGGTCAATTGTGATTCCAAGGTATTTTACGTCGTTTTTTTGATTGTGTCGTTTGGCCCGTCTGCAGTTATTGTAGGAGAGTCAGCTTTGAGTCTGTGGTTTGTGAGCAGAAGTTGGTTTTTTGAAGGGTTTGTTGTTAGTCTCCATTTATAAAACCATGTATTGTGTTGTTTGTTAGTGTTTGGAGGTCTTTGAGCTGCTCTCTCAGTAGCTTTGTCATGTACAATAAGTGTCGTGTCGAACATACGAAACATCAGGACAGAAGCAATAAAGAGAACCAAAACACTTCCGATCACTAACCTACAAAGACAGAGGAATTAGCACAAAAACACCGCCACCAAAATATATAAAGCTATTTGTAGACCCTTGCTAACTATGGACATATACTCATGACCAACGGAACAGAAAGGACAAAACGTTATATACAAACAACAGAACAAATTGCACTAAGACTAATAACACGAATAAGACACCCCCAAAACCCACTACACAACCCCCTCCACCCAACTACTATACGAACGCACAAACATGACAAAGATTCGGAAAGACTCATACATCTACAGACAAAATGGCCAAACAACTCTACAACTGGACCCATACTGAATCCCCTTTGTCTTAAAGACCAACCAGACAATCCCGCTTCCGTTTCCCTAACATCAACGCTACTCGAACGCTTACAATAGCAACTGACCCCCCGGACAATAAATTCAAGATCCCTGTTTGACAGAACTAAAATTATTAAATTATTAACCTAGAATTAAGACTGCATGTACTAAACAAGGGTAGAAAGACCGATAGGTCGATAGCCTTTTTTAGAAATAAAGATGTTTACTACTACTACTAGGAAAGAGAACTTTGATTATTGTCTCATCACCTTCGATAGCGTTCACCGTAGATGTAACCGAAACGTCAGGAAGCAATGGGAAGCAAACTCCACGTCTTATAAGCCGGGAACACTTTCAAATGTCATTGAACAAATCTTAAGAGAAAATGTTGTCTCGAAATGCCAAATGTTTATATTAAAAATGAATGGATTTGATATCAATAATAAATCGTGCAGCCTGTACCCACCTGATTCACTTTTACTTCTATTACATTTGCGCAATAATAATACAATGATAATTATGCTACATTTCGTATGTCGTATTTCGATTGTCGAATTATATGGATTTTTTATTCCTTTCCTCCTAAGTTTCTTTTCGGATATAAATTCGTTTCGTATTAATCATTACAAAATTCTCATTACTTTTAAAATGTACTGCATATAAGAATATATACATTGCTTATTCCTGACTTCAAATCACTCACACATTTTTTCCTGTGTATAAATTCCCTGCGCCGCGGTTTTTAATTATAAGCATAAAAAGACATTAACCCCATGAGGGGTAATTAAAAATCGTGGGATCTCGGTTTTTCGGCAATATTTATATATCAGCCCTAATGGACACGGCAATTAAAATCCTGCTCCCGTATGAAACCTTTTTAAAAATGGAAAAACTTAAATATTACATATTTTTTTCTTTGCAGAGGTCAAGAAGGTTATTTGTTAAATATTGCTGCAGATATTTTAATTTAGATTTTTTTTGTCGGTTAGCCGTTTGTGTTAGCTTGATGTCAGAATTAAAATGATGCCTCATATATATTTTATCAAACTATTTTCAACTTTTGAAAGAGGATTTACATCCTTGCAACCTACTTGACGTTTTCTATGAGTAAAATTAGAAACTAAATCTAGATTAGAGAACAAATACTATCAAAAATTAATTTATTATGAGAAAAACAAATAAGTTTATCATTGCCCTAGACGTTGTTAAACAAACTGAATTAAAAGTACTTTTGATTTTATTAATTAAATCAACTAAAGTTAGTGCTGATAATAACAAAAACATTTTAAACGCGAAAACCTGATGAAAGAAAACTTATTCACTTTGTGAAACCCAATTTATCTTAGCAAAGTTCTTCACTAGTGCAACGAAAATTTTAGCAAATTCTTTCAAAGCCAACCATTACAAGCTTCTAAACTTTTGCCGGCGCTTAATGATCGAATTTTGACCTTGTTCTGCCCCTGCTTTTTTTTCTGGGCAAATAGAATAGTCGCCAAAGAAATCAGGTTTTAATTGATTTAACTTCCGCAAGATTTGATTTCTCATTTAACTTCAAACCCAGGGTCTCTGTTTGCTTTATTGGTTTAACTGCATAGACAAACTAAATGAATAGAGGTCAAAGCTCAAGTTTATCTTGAAGGTGATTTGATTAAATTTGTTTGAAATCGACGTTTTTCTTGCTTGACGTTCTAGAAAAGAAGTATTTCGCCGATATTAATATTGTTGTTAGTAGTAGTAAAACATCTTTATTTCTAAAAAGGCTATCGACCTATCGGTCTTTCTGCCCTTGTTTATACATGTAGTCTTAATCTAAATAAAAACAAATATGAAAATTCTCTTATTCTAGGTTAACAATATTATTAAATAAATTCCAATGACAAGAAAAAATTATTTTATGGCCATGTCAATTGCGTTTGTAAGTGTTCGAGTAGCGTTGATGTAGGAAACGGAAGCGGGATTGTCTGGTTGGTCCTTGTAAGACAAAAGGGGATTCAGTATGGTCCAGTTGTAGGGGTTGTTTGTCCATTTTGTCTGTAGATGTATGAGCCTTTCCGAAATCTTTGTCATGTTTGTGCTTTCGTATAGTAGTTGGGTGGAGGGTTGTGTAGTGGGTTTTGGGGGTGTCTTATTCGTGTCTTATTATGTCTTAGTGCAATGTGTTCGTTGTTTGTATATAACGTCTTGTCCTTTCTGTTCCGTTGGTCATGAGTATATGTCCCTAGTCTAGCAAGGGTCTACAAATAGCTTTATATATTTTGGTGGCGGTGTTTGTGCTAATTCTCTGTCTTTGTAGGATAGTGATCGGAAGTGTTTGTTCTCTTTATTGTTCTGTCCTGATGTTTCGTATGTGTTTAGTGGAATTAAGTTGTGGTTAATTGTGATTCCAAGGTCTGTTTTATGTCGTTTTTTTTGTTGTGTCGTTTGGCCCGTCTGCAGTTATTGTAGGGGAGTCAGCGTTGAGTCTGTGGTGTTGTGAGCAGAAGTTGCGATTTTTTGACGCGTTTGGTGTTAGTCTCCATTTATAAAACCATGTCATTTTGTTGTTTGTTAGTGTTTGGAGTCTTTGAGCATGCCTCTCTCAGTAGTTTTGTCATGTACATAAGTGCCGTCGTCGTCTGCGTATTGTAACTATGTATGCCGTATCTGTCCGATTTGATTTTTGTTCTGGTAAGGTTGTAATTGTATATGTGCATGGCAGTATATATTGCCCTAGAGAAACGGTGCAGGAGCGGGGGGATCCTTGAGGGAGGCCTGTTCAGGGGAAAAGAAAATGACAGTGTTTTGTCAATTCGTTACTTGTAGTTGTCTGTTTTCTAGTTAAGTTTCTTTATGGTGTGTTAGTAGATATGTTGTGTGTGTAGTTTGTATAGTAAGCGTCTATGTCAGACACTATTCAAAGCTGTGTTAAGGTGTCCAATAAACAGGCCATAGCTGTCTTTCCGGTCAGTTAGTGGGTTGTTTGTATATTGTTAGTCAGATTCGTGAAGAGTGGGTGAATAGGTCAGAAGTGCCTGATCGTTTGAATCCGAACTGATTACGATGGTTGATGTACTTTCCGACCAGTTTTTCCCCGTCGTGCACCTTATTATGTAGTCAAAACCCTTGCTAATTAGATACTACCTACCTAAACCTACGCGTTAGATATTTCGGAACAAGTTACTGAAACTGAACTGAACTGAAAAACTGTGCTTCCAAAAATAAATAAAATGCAGGGTTGCTTCCATCTTAAGTGCGACACACTGTATAAACAAATATTATGACAATGTCTGATTGTTCTATATCTTAAAGATAAAAATATGTTTAATGGTAAGATATTTTTTATTAAAGTGGAATATGGGACTAGAACATATTTCAAATAGAATTAAGCGTTTTGAAAGTATCAACTATTATGCTAATATAAAACGCGATGTTGGTCTGCTGGAGTATAACAAGTAGTGGAACACACAAAACAAGACTGTGAGACAATTTCATGTAAGGAAGATTATTTATGGTATAGGACATCTAGCCTTCCATTGCAAGCTGAACATTTACACAATTCGTACCATGCCAAAGTTAACAGTTTTTTGGTTTTATTGAATTTTAAATATAAACAAATCACAAAACTTAATTTTTTCTGAAACATCTTGAAAACGAAAACCTATTAAACTAAACCTCTCAAAACCTCAACTCTCAAAACCTAAACCTCTCAAACTTCAAACAATCCTATGTTGATTGGGGTGTAGTACCTAGCGGACAACAGCAAGAGTTAAAATACCACTTAACGTTTTTTTAAGTTCCGTTTACTCCAGTTTCTTTAGCCCCAAAAATACACATTCACTTCCAAACTAAGTTGACGTTGTTTCGCTAACTTTCCAAACAGTCTAAATACTCTTTAGGTTGACTTGTAACAGAGTTGCATTAGTTTTGACTGTTTTCGCGGTAAAAACAGAAAAACATTCGATCCGTTAACAAAATAAATGCGCAAAAATTGCTTTGCAATGAAACCAAATAAAGTGAAAATTACTTAATTCTTCCAAAAGAAATTAAATAACTATTCACATTAACTGAAAAGGCAGCCATGTGAGCTAAGTATTTAAATTAAGCAAATAATAAAATTAAAGTACCCATTGAATAGTTGAGACATAATGAGAGTAAAATTGTCGGATTTTATAAGTCCTTGCAGAACTCGGCAACTTCCGGGTTTAATTTGCTTAATTAATAGACTTTAGAATGTCCGCCCTGTTGTTTTTTTTTTATATTAAACGGTACTACAAATGTGCGCGTAGAATTAGATGTGCATTGACTTGTTTCATTTATCGCAACCAACGCAAGACTTTAAAACAGTACGAGTGTCAATATATGATTTGTTATAGGTAGTAAATGGTCAAAAGTAAGTTTTCGTATCTTTGCACTTGAAAAATGTGCAAACGAACAAAGATCACATATTTATTTGCAAAACTGAGAGCTCTCGCTTATTTTATAACGCCATTAACAGCGACCCGATTTTGAATTTCCCAAAAATTAAAGTATATTCTTCTAGAAAACTTATTCTTAAAACGGCATTTCTTTTAGGAAAGCTACGAGTTTTATTAACATAAATATTTGACAAATAATATCCATAGAATTTAGAAAAATTTGCATTATTGGTTAAATAAAATTAACTAGAGTCTTAAACCGAGCTTCGTGGTGGATAAGGACGCGTCAGTATTAGCATATTTAAAGCAAGGTCGTTTACACATCGCGCAAAGAATTTGAAAGAATCCAACCGCATTTATCGTTCAACGAGAATTAAGAGTAGAATTCAACGAAAGGATGAACCCTGGGAGTTCGCAAGCATCCGAATCGGATTATGCCTCCCAGGATGGTGGGTTCAAAAAGCCACAATCGAAAAAACGGGGCAGAAAACCGAAGACGGACCCAGCCAACCTAGCCAACCCAGCCAACCCAGCCAACCCAGCCAACCCCCACAACTCCAACACCTGAGGCCAAACGAAATAGCGTTGGATCATCAGACTACAACACATAAAAACCAAACAACAAACAGCAAGACAACATCAACAAGATTTCCAACATATTCACAAATATTCACAGCGAACGCAATGCCGACCATCACCAGAGTGCAACTTGGAATCAGATGGGAGGAACTCAACCCTAACAACAAGGGATATGATTATCAGACAAGATATCACTTTCTAATTAAAACCAACAATGATGAAAAGCAACACAAATTTTACAACAACTAACAAGAAGAACGTATAAAAACGTTCAAACTGCAGACAGGTGCTAACCTGCCAACAACCCGACAACAAAGATCAAACCACCATATATACAGCCAATATTCAGGGTTGCTACTGGAGTGGACCTTGAGATCACGGATGAAATGTTCCTGAAACATTTGGAGAAATCAGGTCAACAATTAGGTTCTGCAAAAGAATCATCTCTAGAGCTAGAAACAGTCCCACCCTGCTGATGAGGCTGAAACGGGCGACCTGGCGACGTACGAGAGGCTGATGAGCGACCGCGCAGTGCACTTCCTTGGGCGCGTGTTCAGGATTGTTCGAGAGCAAGCCTCCAGCTCCGATTCCTGCCTCAGCGTCAGGGCAACTCTTTTCAGCACCGAACCGAATCCTGCAAAACACCTGCGAAGTGCAACAAGTGCCTTGGCCCTCACTCAACATTTGGGTGCAGTTCTCAACTTCCCGTCAAGTGCGCTGCCTGCAACTCGGACGAACATGCGGCATGGAGCGTAAAGTGCCCGAAGGGACCAACAGCACCTATCAGTGGTATCCCCAACGTAAAAATTAAGTGTCTGAACAAGAGAAAGTCTGAGGTGTCTGATTCGATAACTAAAGGTAACAGAATACACTCACCAATAACAACTCACGATTTCATACTAAACAAATATAAACAATAATTAACAAGTTACCAACACTAACAGAGAAGATCTGCTTAAAAAAATGCGAAAACAATATATAGAAGATTTTGACATTGACACCTCGGTCGTCTTCTTTGGTAACCCCATGTATGTGTGATGTTCGACATGCTCCTACCTTACCAAAACACCTGACAGAACCCCATGAACAACTAAAACAAACAATCACTAACATAGACCGTTCAACATGAGACTACTTTACGCCAACATCAAACGGACTTAACAGCAAAAAACCACTTTTTACAATTACATAGAACAAAAGACACAGACTGCTGCATATTGTAGAGACTAAAACCCAACTAGGACAAACACCAACGTACAGAAATTGGCAGTATATCTATAGGCATGGCAATACCATCAATCATGCCAGGGGCGGGGTCGCAGCTCTCCTTAAACCAACATTGAAACTCTGGAAGAGCAAATCCTCCTTCCCTCAAACAACCTTTGAACGACTGTCTAACATTTTACCATACCCTACTTAACGACCCTGATACACATATTTCTGACATACATACACCACACTCCAACACTAGAACAAAACATACGACTAAGCCGAGCATCTATAACTATGCAATAATTATAGGCGACTTTTCACTTGAATAGAAACAAAACGAAACAACTTCTAAAGATATTGCAAAATTCCGACTTTATAAAACAACACACCCCACCAACTTTTCTGATGCCCGCCAAACCCAGATCAACACCAGACGTTCTACTGCACACAAGAAACTTGACCAACACCATCAACAACATAAACTTAACCAACGAACTTGGATCCGACCACCTGGCTATTACGTTTAACATACGTTACAACATACGCAACCTACCTCCAATACAGCTCCTATAGAGAAAAACTTAAACCTAACAAAGACTGACATAGACGAAGATGAAACAACATATACATGATACATTCAATCACAAGCACAGCACATTTCAATAGAAACCATACAACAACAACTTTCACTAGCCATAGGAAAATTTAGCCCGGAAATAAAAAATGCTTTCTACCGACATACACTACCCAAATACATACTGAGACTAATAACATAAGAGAGAAACTGTACAGACTATATACAAACACTCAAAATAACGACCTAAAAAAGAGACTGAACCAACTCAACAGAAAAAATAAAACCTTGATGGACAATACCGACAAGACAAATGGCTAGAAACATGTAAAGAAATTCAAAAAGACAAAGGCAAAACATGCTGGCGAAAAATAAGAAACTAGCGCAATACAAAAAAACTAACACTACTGACACAATTGACGAAAACGGAATAGAACGGTACACAGACAAAGAGAAAGGGGACGCATTCGCCAGACACTATCAAAGGGCCTTCAGCATATCGACAAACCCTAACTTCGACAATGACAACTGGAACTTGATCAACGATGGTACTTGAACTATTTTAACAACTCACCAAACTATGCTGCCTCACTGATCACAAACACAGAGTACGATGAAGCCCTCTCGTACATCAAGAAGACTGCACCGGGGAGAAGATATAAAATTAAGGCAAAAATTTTGAAAAGCCTAACTCAAGAAACACACAACTGATCCTACTGAATTGAACAACTGCATCACAAATGGCAGAATCCCAGAAACATGGAAAAAACGGCTAATAATCCCTATACCCAAAAATGGACTGGACAATACACAACCGAGCAACTACAGACCAATTACACTGCTTCCAGTATCTGGGCAAGATTTTTGAATGCTAATGAAGCAGCGGCTTGAAAAAGTGATTGGAAAGTATATAACCTACCTACCAATTTGGTTTCAAACAGCATCACTCGACTGTCATCCGCTCTTTATTTTGGCCAACAATGTACAAACTACCCACCTAAAGACAGAAAGACAGATTGTCTGTTTATGGACATTAACAAGGCTTTGACAGTGTCTGGCATAGAGGCTTACTATACAAACTATACAAAATACACACACCAACATATCTACTACACACCATAAAGAAACTTACTAGAAAACAGACAACTACAAGTACGAATTGACAAAACACTGTCATTTTCTTTTTCCCCTAAACAAGGGCTCCCTCAAGGATCTCCGCTCTACCGTTTCTCACATATATACTGCATGTATATGGTATATGGCCATACAATTACAACTTACCAGACAAAAATCAAATCGACAGATCGGCATCATATTACAATACGCAGACGACACGGCACTTATTGTACATGACAAAACTACTGAGGCGAGCAGCGCAAAGACTCCAAACACTAACAAACAACAAAAAGAACATGGTTTTATAAATGGAGACTAAAACCAAACGCGTCAAAAAACCAAACTTCTGCTCACAAAACACATATCAACGTGACTCCCCTACAATAACTGCAGACGGCCAACGACACAACCAAAAAAAAAAGACGCCGTAAAATACCTTGGAATCACAATTGACCACAAACTTAAATTCACTAAAACACATACGAAACATATCAGGGCAGAAGCAATAAAGAGAACAAACCCTTCCGATCACTAACCTACAAAGACAGAGGAATTAGCACAAACACCGCCCACAAAAATTTAAAGCTATTTGTAGACCCTTGCTAGACTTTGGACATATACTCATGACCAACGGAACAGAAAGGACAAAACGTTTATACAAACAACAGAACAAATTGCACTCAGACTATACACGAATAAGACACCCCCAAAACCACTACACACACCCCCCCACCCAACTACTATCGAACGCACAAAACATGACAAAGATCTCGGAAAGACTCTACAGCTACAGACAAAATGGACAAACAACCCCTACAACTGGACCCATACTGACATCCCCTTTGTCTTACAAGACCAACCAGACAATCCCGCTTCCGTTCCCCTGCATTAACGCTACTCGAACAACTTACAAACGCAACGGACTAGTGGACAATAAAATAATTTCTTCTGCCACTGAAATCTTATTTATTTAATAGTATTGTTAACCTAGAATAAGAGAATTTTCATATTATTTTTATTTAGATTAAGACTGCATGTATTAAACAAGGGCAGAAAGATCGATAGGTCGATAGCCTTTTAGAAATAAAGACGTTACTACTACAAAATTAACTAAAAATCATCATAAGAAACACTTTGGACATTTCAAAGAATTAATGCACAGTTACTTCCTTTCAATACCAGAACTTGGAATTTAAGATACAAAACTCAAGACAGATTATTTTTTTTTACATAACAAAACTTCCACCGCAACGTTGGACTTCTTGAATAATTTATATGTTCAAATAATAAAACAAGCTTAAATTTAATCAGCGAGCAGTATCAAGAGAAAACCCTGACAAATGAAGGCGACCACCTGACGAGAGCTAACGAACCGAGCAAAATTAATCACCATCCAGCTCACAGTTCGATTTCATTTTATTTCGGGTCAGTTGTTTTGTTGAAACAAAGCAGCCCCGTATTTAAACTTCATTGGAAAAAATCACCTTCCAGACTAATTGGTAGCCTTCGATAATAATTTATGAATGCAAAGAGTGGCAGCAAAATGTAGAAACCGTCAGAGGTCTATTACTCCTAATGCGAATAGATTTGCTAGTCATGAATTAATTTTAAACAACCTAAGATCTGGTGTGTCTAGCAGTTATAGACCGACAAATCTCTGTTTGGATTCTCTTTCACTTCGCTTTTCCAGCAATTAATTTAACACACATTTACAGCTCAGTTTGGATAGACTTCACAATTAAATAAAGTGCAAAGTGTTAAGGGAATTTTAATTACTTCTCGGTTATTTTCTTATACAGTATGTCGCACTTAAGATACATTTACACTTACACCCCTGTATTTTATTTATTTTTAGAAGCAGATCTTTCAGTTTCAGAATTCATTTTCACTCTTGTCTGAAACGTTATGAGCGAGCACTACATTTCAAATCACCTAAGTATAATACAGAAATGCTGATTTGTTAAAAGTCGTATTTTGTTTTGGTTAGCCAGTAGTAGTAGTAGTAGTAGTAAACATCTTTATTTCTAAGAAAAGGCTATCGACCTATCGGTCTTTCTGCCCTTGTTTAATACATGTAGTCTTAGTCTAAATAAAAAACAAGTATGAAAATTCTCTTATTCTAGGTTAACAATCTTATTAAATAAACTTTCCAATTCTAATGACAAGAAAAATTATTTCATTGTCCAGTAGTCAGTTGCATTTGTAAGTGTTCGAGTAGCGTTGACGTAGGGAAACGGAAGCGGGATTGTCTGGTTGGTCTTGTAAGACAAAGGGGATTCAGTATGGTCCAGTTGTAGGGGTTGTTTGTCCATTTTGTCTGCAGATGTATGAGTCTTTCCGAAATCTTTGTCATGTGTGTGCGTTCGTATAGTAGTTGGGTGGGGGGGTTGTGTAGTGGGTTTTGGGGGTGTCTTATTCGTGTTATTAGTCTTAGTGCAATTTGTTCTGTTGTTTGTATATAACGTTTTGTCCTTTCTGTTCCGTTGGTCATGAGTATATGTCCAAACTCTAGCAAGGGTCTACAAATAGCTTTATATATTTTGGTGGCGGTGTTTGTGCTAATTCCTCTGTCTTTGTAGGTTAGTGATCGGAAGTGTTTTGTTCTCTTTATTGTTTCTGCCCTGATGTTTCGTATGTGTTTAGTGAATTTAAGTTTGTGGTCAATTGTGATTCCAAGGTATTTTACGTCGTTTTTTGATTGTGTCGTTTGGCCGTCTGCAGTTATTGTAGGAGAGTCAGCTTTGAGTCTGTGGTTTGTGAGCAGAAGTTGGTTTTTTGAAGGGTTTGTTGTTAGTCTCCATTTATAAAACCATGTTATTGTGTTGTTTGTTAGTGTTTGGAGTCTTTGAGCTGCTCTCTCAGTAGCTTTGTCATGTACAATAAGTGTCGTGTCGAACATACGAAACATCAGGACAGAAGCAATAAAGAGAACAAAACACTTCCGATCACTAACCTACAAAGACAGAGGAATTAGCACAAAAACCGCCACCAAAATATATAAAGCTATTTGTAGACCCTTGCTAACTATGGACATATACTCATGACCAACGGAACAGAAAGGACAAAACGTTATATACAAACAACAGAACAAATTGCACTAAGACTAATAACACGAATAAGACACCCCCAAAACCCACTACACAACCCCTCCACCCAACTACTATACGAACGCACAAACATGACAAAGATTTCGGAAAGACTCATACATCTACAGACAAAATGGCCAAACAACTCCTACAACTGGACCATACTGAATCCCCTTTGTCTTATAAGACCAACCAGACAATCCCGCTTCCGTTTCCCTACATCAACGCTACTCGAACGCTTACAATAGCAACTGACCCCCGGACAATAAATTCAAGATCCCTGTTTGACAGAACTAAAATTATTAAATTATTAACCTAGAATTAAGACTGCATGTACTAAACAAGGGTAGAAAGACCGATAGGTCGATAGCCTTTTTTAGAAATAAAGATGTTTACTACTACTACTAGGAAAGAGAACTTTGATTATTGTCTCATCACCTTCGATAGCGTTCACCGTAGATGTAACCGAAACGTCAGGAAGCAATGGGAAGCAAACTCCACGTCTTATAAGCCGGGAATACTTTCAAATGTCATTGAACAAATCTTAAGAGAAAATGTTGTCTCGAAATGCCAAATGTTTATATTAAAAATGAATGGATTTGATATCAATAATAAATCGTGCAGCCTGTACCCACCTGATTCACTTTTACTTCTATTACATTTGCGCAATAATAATACAATGATAATTATGCTACATTTCGTATGTCGTATTTCGATTGTCGAATTATATGGATTTTTTATTCCTTTCCTCCTAAGTTTCTTTTCGGATATAAATTCGTTTCGTATTAATCATTACAAAATTCTCATTACTTTTAAAATGTACTGCATATAAGAATATATACATTGCTTATTGCTGACTTCAAATCACTCACACATTTTTTTCTGTTTATAAATTCCCTGCGCCGCGGTTTTTAATTATAAGCATAAAAAAGACATTAACCCCATGAGGGTAATTAAAAATCGTGGGATCTCGGTTTCGGCAATATTTATATATCAGCCCTAATGGACACGGCAATTAAAATCCTGCTCCCGTATGAAACCCTTTTAAAAAATGGAAAAACTTAAATATTACATATTTTTTCTTTGCAGAGGTCAAGAAGGTTATTTGGTAAATATTGCTGCATATATTTTAATTTAGATTTTTTTGTAGGTGAGCCGTTTGTTTTAGCTTAATGTCAGAATTAAAATGATGCTCATATATTGTTTTATCAAAATATTTTCAACTTTTGAAAGAGGATTTACATCCTTGCAACCTACTTGACGTTTTCTATGAGTAAAATTAGAAACTAAATATAGATTAGAGAACAAATACTATCAAAAATTAATTTATTATGAGAAAAACAAATAAGTTTATCATTGCCCTAGACGTTGTTAAACAAACTGAATTAAAAGTACTTTTGATTTTATTAATTAAATCAACTAAAGTTAGTGCTGATAATAACAAAAACATTTAAACGCGAAAACCTGATGAAAGAAAACTTATTCACTTTGTGAAACCAATTTATCTTAGCAAAGTTCTTCACTAGTGCAACGAAAATTTTAGCAAATTCTTTCAAAGCCAACCATTACAAGCTTCTAAACTTTTGCCGGCGCTTAATGATCGAATTTTGACCTTGTTCTGCCCTGCTTTTTTTCTGGGCAAATAGAATAGTCGCCAAAGAAATCAGGTTTTAATTGATTTAACTTCCGCAAGATTTTGATTTCTCATTTAACTTCAAACCAGGGACTGTTTGCCTTATTGGTTTAACTGCATAGACAAACTAAATGAATAGAGGTCAAAGCTCAAGTTTTCTTGAAGGTGATTTGATTAAATTTGTTTAAATCGACGTTTCTTGCTTGACGTTCTAGAAAAGAAGTATTTCGCCGATTAATATTGTTGTAGTAGTAGTAAACATCTTTATTTCTAAAAAAGGCTATCGACCTATCGGTCTTTCTGCCCTTGTTTAATACATGTAGTCTTAATCTAAATAAAAACAAATATGAAAATTCTCTTATTCTAGGTTAACAATATTATTAAATAACATTCCAATGACAAGAAAAAATTATTTTATTGGCCATTAGTCAATTGCGTTTGTAAGTGTTCGAGTAGCGTTGATGTAGGGAAACGGAAGCGGGATTGTCTGGTTGGTCTTGTAAGACAAAGGGGATTCAGTATGGTCCAGTTGTAGGGGTTGTTTGTCCATTTTGTCTGTAGATGTATGAGTCTTTCCGAAATCTTTGTCATGTTTGTGCTTTCGTATAGTAGTTGGGTGGAGGGGTTGTGTAGTGGGTTTTGGGGGTGTCTTATTCGTGTTATTAGTCTTAGTGCAATTTGTTCTGTTGTTTGTATATAACGTCTTGTCCTTTCTGTTCCGTTGGTCATGAGTATATGTCCATAGTCTAGCAAGGGTCTACAAATAGCTTTATATATTTTGGTGGCGGTGTTTGTGCTAATTCCTCTGTCTTTGTAGGTTAGTGATCGGAAGTGTTTTGTTCTCTTTATTGTTTCTGTCCTGATGTTTCGTATGTGTTTAGTGAATTTAAGTTTGTGGTTAATTGTGATTCCAAGGTGTTTTATGTCGTTTTTTGGTTGTGTCGTTTGGCCGTCTGCAGTTATTGTAGGGGAGTCAGCGTTGAGTCTGTGGTTTGTGAGCAGAAGTTGGATTTTTGACGCGTTTGGTGTTAGTCTCCATTTATAAAACCATGTCATTTTGTTGTTTGTTAGTGTTTGGAGTCTTTGAGCTGCTCTCTCAGTAGTTTTGTCATGTACAATAAGTGCCGTGTCGTCTGCGTATTGTAATATGTATGCCGATCTGTCGATTTGATTTTTGTCTGGTAAGTTGTAATTGTATATGTCATGGCAGTATATATTGTAGAGAAACGGTGAGAGCGGGGATCCTTGAGGGAGGCCTTGTTCAGGGGAAAAAGAAAATGACAGTGTTTTGTCAATTCGTACTTGTAGTTGTCTGTTTTCTAGTAAGTTCTTTATGGTGTGTAGTAGATATGTTGGTGTGTGTAGTTTGTATAGTAAGCGTCTATGCCAGACACTATCAAAAGCTTTGTTAATGTCCATAAACAGGCAAGCTGTCTTTCGGTCAGTTAGGTGGGTTGTTTGTATATTGTTAGTCAGAGTGAAGAGTGGGTGAATAGTCGAGTGCTGATGTTTGAATCCGAACTGATACGATGGTATGTACTTTCCGACCAGTTTTCCCCGTCGCTGCCTTATTATGTAGTCAAAAACCTTGCTAATAGATACTACCTACCTAAACCTACGCGTTAGATATTTCGGAAAAAGTTACTGAAACTGAACTGAACTGAAAACTGTGCTTCCAAAAATAAATAAAATGCAGGGTTGCTTCCATCTTAAGTGCGACACACTGTATAAACAAATATTATGACAATGTCTTGATTGTTCTATATGTTAAAGATAAAAATATGTTTAATGGTAAGATATTTTTTATTAAAGTGGAATATGGGACTAGAACATATTTCAAATAGAATTAAGCGTTTTGAAAGTATCAACTATTATGCTAATATAAAACGCGATGTTGGTCTGCTGGAGTATAACAAGTAGTGGAACACACAAACAAGACTGTGAGACAATTTCAATGTAAGGAATTATTTATGGTATAGGACATTTACACAATTCGTACCATGCCAAAGTTAACAGTTTTTTGGTTTTATTGAATTTTAAATATAAACAAATCAAAAACTCAATTTTTTTCTGAAACATCTTGAAAACGAAAACCTATTAAACTAAACCTCTCAAAACCTCAAACTCTCAAAACCTAAACCTCTCAAACTTCAAACAATCCTATGTTGATTGGGTGTAGTACCTAGCGGACAACAGCAAGAGTTAAAATACACTTTAACGTTTTTTTAAGTTCCGTTTACTCCAGTTTCTTTAGCCCAAAAATATACATTCACTTCCAAACTAAGTTGACGTTGTCGCTAACTTTCCAAACAGTCTAAATACTCTTTAGGTTGACTTGTAACAGAGTTGCATTAGTTTTGACTGTTTTCCCGGTAAAAACAGAAAAACATTCGATCCGTTAACAAAATAAATGCGCAAAAATTGCTTTGCAATGAAACCAAATAAAGTGAAAATTACTTAATTCTTCCAAAAGAAATTAAATAACTATTCACATTAACTGAAAAGGCAGCCATGTGAGCTAAGTATTTAAATTAAGCAAATAATAAAATTAAAGTACACCATTGAATAGTTGAGACATAATGAGAGTAAAACTTGTCGGATTTTATAAGTCTTTGCAGAACTCGGCAACTTCCGGGTTTAATTTGCTTAATTAATAGACTTTAGAATGTCCGCCCTGTTGTTTTTTTTTATATTAAACGGTACTACAAATGTGCGCGTAGAATTTAGATGTGCATTGACTTGTTTCATTATCGCAACCAACGCAAGACTTTAAAACAGTACGAGTGTCAATATTGATTTGTTATAGGTAGTAAATGGTCAAAAGTAAGTTTTCGTATCTTTGCACTTGAAAAATGTGCAAACGAACAAAGATCACATATTTATTTGCAAAACTGAGAGCTCTCGCTTATAACGCCATTAACAGCGACCGATTTTGAATTTTCCCAAAAATTAAAGTATATTCTTCTAGAAACTTATTCTTAAAACGGCATTTCTTTTAGGAAAGCTACGAGTTTTATTAACATTAAATATTTGACAAATAATATCCATAGAATTTAGAAAAATTTGCATTATTGGTTAAATAAAATTAACTAGAGTCTTAAACCGAGCTTCGTGGTGATAAGACGCGTCAGTATTAGCATATTTAAAGCAAGGTCGTTTACACATCGCGCAAAGAATTTGAAGAATCCAACCGCATTTATCGTTCAACGAGAATATAAGAGTAGAATTCAAACGAAAGGATGAATCCTGGGAGTTCGCAAGAATCCGAATCGGATTATGCCTCCCAGGATGGTGGGTTCAAAAAGCCACAATCGAAAAAACGGGGCAGAAAACCGAAGACGACCCAGCCAACCTAGCCAACCCAGCCAACCCAGCCAACCCAGCCAACCCCCACAACTCCAACACCTGAGGCCAAACGAATAGCGTTGGATCATCAGGCTACAACACATAAAAACCAAACAACAAACAGCAAGACAACATCAACAAGATTTCCAACATATTCACAAATATTCACAGCGAACGCAATGCCGACCATCACCAGAGTGCAACTTGCAATCAGATGGGAGGAACTCAACCCTAACAACAAGGATATGATTATCAGACAAGATAATCACTTTCTAATTAAAACCAACAATGATGACAAAGCAACACAAATTTTACAACAACTAATACAAGAGAACGTTATAACAACGTTCAAACTGCAGACAGGTGCTAACCTGCCAACAACCCGACAACAAAGATCAAACCACCATATTACAGCCACATATTCAGTGGTTGCTACTGGAGTGGAACTTGAGATCACGGATGAAATGTTCCTGAAACATTGGAGAAATCAGGTCTAACAATTAGGTTCTGCAAAAGAATCATCTATAGAGCTAGAAACAGTCCCACCCTGCTGATGAGGCTGATAACGGGCGACCTGGCGACGTACGAGAGGCTGATGAGCGACCGCGCAGTGCACTTCCTTGGGCGCGTGTTCAGGATTGTCGAGAGCAAGCCTCCAGCTCCGATTCCTGCTCCATGCGTCAGGCGCAACTCTTTTCAGCACCGAACCGAATCCTGCAAAACACCTGCGAAGTGCAACAAGTGCCTTGGCCCTCACTCAACATTTGGGTGCAGTTCTCAACTTCCCGTCAAGTGCGCTGCCTGCAACTCGGAACGAACATGCGGCATGGAGCGTAAAGTGCCCGAAGGGACCAACAGCACCTATCAGTGGTATCCCCAACGTAAAAATTAAGTGTCTGAACAAGAGAACGTCTGAGGTGTCTGATTCGATAACTAAAGGTAACAGAATACACTCACCAATAACAACTCACGATTTCATACTAAACAAATATAAACAATAAATTAACAAGTCTACCAACACTAACAGAGAAGATCTGCTTAAAAAAATGCGAAAACAATATATAGAAGATTTTGACATTGACACCTCGGTCGTCTTCTTTGGTAACCACATGTATGTGTTGATGTTCGACATGCTCCTACCTTACCAAAACACCTCGACAGAACCCCATGAACAACTAAAACAAACAATCACTAACATAGACCGTTCAACATGAGACTACTTTACGCCAACATCAACGGACTTAACAGCAAAAAACCACTTATTTACAATTACATAGAACAAAACGACACAGACTGCTGCATATTTGTAGAGACTAAAACCAAACTAGGACAAACACCAACGTACAGAAATTGGCAGTATATCTATAGGCATGGCAATACCATCAATCATGCCAGGGGCGGGGTCGCAGCTCTCCTAAAACCAACATTGAAACTTGGAAGAGCAAATCCTCCTTCCCTCAACAACCCTTTGAACGACTGTCTACATTTTACCATACCCTACTTAAACGACCTGATACACATATTTCTGACATACATACACCCACACTCCAACCTAGAACAAAACATACTGACTAAGGCGAGCATCTATAAATATGCAATAATTATAGGCGACTTTAACTTGAATAGAAACAAAACGAAACAACTTAAAAGATATTTGCAAAATTCCGACTTTATAAAACAACACACCCCACCAACTTTTCTGATGCCCGCAAACCCAGACTCAACACCAGACGTTCTACTGCACACAAGAAACTTGACAAACACCATCAACAACATAAACTTAACCAACGAACTTGGATCCGACCACCTGGCTATTACGTTTAACATACGCAACCTACCTCCAATACAGCTCCTATAGAGAAAAACTTAAGCCTTACAAAGACTGACATAGACAAAGTGAAACAACATATACATGACTACATTCAATCACAAGCACAGCACATTTCAATAGAAACCATACAACAACAACTTTCACTAGCCATAGGAAAATTTAGCCCGGAAATAAAAAATGCTTTCTACCGACATACACTACCCAAATACATACTGAGACTAATAAAACATAAGAGAGAACTGTACAGACTATATACAAACACTCAAAATAACGACCTAAAAAAGAGACTGAACCAACTCAACAGAAAAATTAAAACCTTGATTGGACAATACCGACAAGACAAATGGCTAGAAACATGTAAAGAAATTCAAAAAGACAAAGGCAAAACATGCTGTCGAAAAATTAAGAAACTAGCGCAATACAAAAAAACTAACACTACTGACACAATTGACGAAAACGGAATAGAACGGTACACAGACAAAGAGAAAGCGGACGCATTTGCCAGACACTATCAAAGGGCCTTCAGCATATCGACAAACCCTAACTTCGACAATGACAACTGGAACTTGATCAACGACTGGTACTTGAACTATTTTAACAACTCACCAAACTATGCCTGCACACTGATCACAGACACAGAGTACGATGAAGCCCTAGCGTACATCAAGAAGACTGCACCGGGGAAAGATAAAATTAAGGCAAAACTTTTGAAAAGCCTAACTCAAGAAGCACACAAACTGATCCTAACTGAATTGAACAACTGCATCACAAATGGCAGAATCCCAGAAACATGGAAAAACGGCTTAATAATCCCTATACCCAAAAATGGACTGGACAATACACAACCGAGCAACTACAGACCAATTACACTGCTTCCAGTACTGGGCAAGATTTTTGAATGCATAATGAAGCAGCGGCTTGAAAAAGTGATTGGAAAGTATATACCTACCTACCAATTTGGTTTCAAACAGCATCACTCGACTGTTCATCCGCTCTTTATTTTGGCCAACAATGTACAAACTACCCACCTAACTGACAGAAAGACAGATTGTCTGTTTATGGACATTAACAAGGCTTTTGACAGTGTCTGGCATAGAGGCTTACTATACAAACTATACAAACTACACACACCAACATATCTACTACACACCATAAAGAACTTACTAGAAAACAGACAACTACAAGTACGAATTGACAAAACACTGTCATTTTCTTTTTCCCCTAAACAAGGGCTCCCTCAAGGATCTCCGCTCTCACCGTTTCTCTACAATATATACTGCCATGTATATGGTATATGGCCATACAATTACAACTTACCAGACAAAAATCAAATCGACAGATCGGCATACATATTACAATACGCAGACGACACGGCACTTATTGTACATGACAAAACTACTGAGAGAGCAGCGCAAAGACTCCAAACACTAACAAACAACACAATGACATGGTTTTATAAATGGAGACTAACACCAAACGCGTCAAAAAACCAACTTCTGCTCACAAACCACATACTCAACGCTGACTCCCCTACAATAACTGCAGACGGCCAAACGACACAACCAAAAAACGACGTAAAATACCTTGGAATCACAATTGACCACAAACTCAAATTCACTAAACACATACGAAACATCAGGGCAGAAATAATAAAGAGAACAAACCACTTCCGATCACTAACCTACAAAGACAGAGGAATTAGCACAAACACCGCCACCAAAATATATAAAGCTATTTGTAGACCCTTGCTAGACTTTGGACATATACTCATGACCAACGGAACAGAAAGGACAAAACGTTTTATACAAACAACAGAACAAATTGCACTCAGACTAATAACACGAATAAGACACCCCCAAAACCCACTACACAACCCCCCCACCCAACTACTATACGAACGCACAAACATGACAAAGATCTCGGAAAGACTCATACAGCTACAGACAAAATGGACAAACAACCCCTACAACTGGACCATACTGAATCCCCTTTGTCTTACAAGACCAACCAGACAATCCCGCTTCCGTTTCCCTGCATTAACGCTACTCGAACACTTACAAACGCAACGGACTAGTGGACAATAAAATAATTTCTTCTTGCCACTGAAATCTTATTTATTTAATAGTATTGTTAACCTAGAATAAGAGAATTTTCATATTATTTTTTATTTAGATTAAGACTGCATGTATTAAACAAGGGCAGAAAGATCGATAGGTCGATAGCCTTTTTTAGAAATAAAGACGTTTACTACTACTAAAATTAACTAAAAATCATCATAAGAAACACTTTGGACATTTCAAAGAATTAATTGCACAGTTACTTCCCTTTCAATATCAGAACTTGGAATTTAAGATACAAAACTCAAGACAGATTATTTTTTTTTACATAACAAAACTTCCACCGCAACTGTTGGACTTTATAGTATCTCTAGACGTGAGTAGAAAGAATCAATTTGATTATTAGGTAGCTCGCGTTGTGGTATTTGCTAAAAAAGTTCAAGGCATCGAAATATATTATGCGGAATAAATTCATCATATTGAGTTTGGGGCTTGCTTTGTAAAGAAGCTGGACAGCACAACATTGGACGGCGTAAAAATCGGGCACATAGCTATTGACATTCGTAAATATTTCCTTATCATTACAAAAACACCGTAATGTATACCAAAATAAAGACGTAATTAGCTCTTTATAACAATTCGTTGTTTGGCCAATCAATAGCATTCTGGCTATTTGTATATGGTGTGGTGCAACAGCTATTTGAACCAGCGGGTTTCAAATAATATACATAACTTTGAATATAATGCAAACCACAACCTGAGCTGTTGGATATTAGTTGTATAATAATCTAAAGGGAACACATAATATTCTGCTTTTGGAGTTATTGAGCTGGTCTAAGTTAGGAAACTTTTTTTAGTGAGGCTGCTGTTCTGAAATATTGTAGCTTGCCTTGCGAGATTAAAGCAAAACTATACTTTCAAGGAAACTTAGAAGATTTCCGTTCTTTGCAGACAATAGAAAGTTGTATTACGTATTTGGAATACATTAATTGACTTAATTATTGGGATTTATATATTTGAATCGCATTTTTTCATCAAAGACCAGTAAAGTGAAGAACTTGTCACTTGGCAAGCATTCTGTTAGTTGCAAGTTTCCCCGATTTTCAATTACAGATTGTGAGGCTTCATTAAAACTTAATTTGGCTTTACCGAAAGCAAATAAAACACCATCTAATTTCCTGGTGAGCAAAATCGAAAACAAACCAGTTTTACGCAATTACTTCAATCGTTTGTGCCTCAAATAAGGAACGAGCTTGAACGTTCGATAGCTGCCTTTATGTCGTAGTCATCCGTTTTATCTAGGATTTGGTTTTCTTTTTCGCGAAACGGTTTAAGCCCGCCTCGGATAACCAGGGCGAGCTTTCGGGTCTCGCGAATCCATCTTCGAAATTGGGATGTAAAATGGGTGCAATAGTCAGTGATTTATCTATTCAGGCTCTTTACCGACTTCAACATATTTATTCAATAAACGTGTATTAATGATCGTTGGGATTTTAAAACCAATAATATATTACCTAGAGATTAACAGTTTTGATTAATTAATTACCAAACTGCAAATAAAGAGCTTTAGAAGAATAAATAATACAGCTGAAACCAAACTGGGACAAACACCAACGTACAGAAATTGGCAGTATATCTATAGGCATGGAAATACCATCAATCATGCCAGGGGCGGGGTCGCAGCTCTCCTAAAACCAACATATAAACTTGGAAGAGCAAATCCTCCCTCCCTCAACAACCCTTTGAACGACTGTCTACACTTTACGCTACCCTACTTAAACGACCTGATACACATATTTCTGACATACATACACCCACACTCCAACCTAGAACAAAACATACTGACTAAAGCGAGCATCTATAAATATGCAATAATTGTAGGCGACTTTAATATGAACAAAAGCAAAACGAAACAGCTTAAAAGATTTCTACAAAATTCCGACTTTATAAAACAGCACACCCCACCAACTTTTCTGATGCCCGCAAACCCAGACTCAACACCAGACGTTCTACTGCACACAAGAAACCTGACAAACACCATCAACAACATAAACTTAACCAACGAGCTTGGATCCGACCACCTGGCTATTACGTTTAACATAGACTTACAACATACGCAACCTACCTCCAATACACCTATAGAGAAAAACTTAAACCTAACAAAGACTGACATAGACAAAGTGAAACAACATATACATGACTACATTCAATCACAAGCACACCCCATTTCAATAGAAACCATACAACAACAACTTTCACTAGCCATAGGAAAATTTAGCCCGGAAATAAAAAATGCTTTCTACCGACATACACTACCCAAATACATACTGAGACTAATAAAACATAAGAGAGAACTGTACAGACTATATACAAACACTCAAAATAACGACCTAAAAAAGACAATGAACCAACTTAACAGAAACATTAAAACTCTGATTGGACAATACCGACAAGACAAATGGCTAGAAACATGTAAAGAAATACAGAAGGACAAAGGCAAAACATACTGGCGAAAAATTAAGAAACTGGCGCAATACAGGAAGACTGGCACTACTGACACAATTGACGAAAACGGAATAGAACGCTACACAGACAAAGAGAAAGCGGACGCATTCGCCAGACACTATCAAAGGACCTTCAGCATATCGACAAACCCTAACTTCGACAATGACAACTGGAACTTGATCAACGACTGGTACTTGAACTATTTTAACAACTCACCAAACTATGCCTGCACACTGATCACAGACATAGAGTACGATGAAGCCCTAGCGCACATCAAGAACACTGCACCGGGGAAGGATAAAATTAAGGCAAAAGTCCTGAAAAGCCTAACTCAAGAAACACACAAACTGATCCTAACTGAATTGAACAACTGCATCACAAATGGCAGAATCCCAGAAACATGGAAAAGCGGCTTAATAATCCCTATACCCAAAAATGGACTGGACAATACACAACCGAGCAACTACAGACCAATTACACTACTTCCAGTACTAGGCAAGATTTTCGAATGCATAATGAAGCAGCGGCTTGACAAAGTGATTGGAAAGTATATACCTACCTACCAATTTGGTTTCAAACAGCATCACTCGACCGTTCATCCGCTCTTTATTTTGGCCAACAATATACAAACTACCCACCTAACTGACAGAAAGACATCTTGCCTGTTTATGGACATTAACAAGGCTTTTGACAGTGTCTGGCATAGAGGCTTACTATACAAACTATACAAACTACACACACCAACATATCTACTACACACCATAAAGAACTTACTAGAAAACAGACAACTACAAGTACGAATTGACAAAACACTGTCATTTCCTTTTTCCCCTGAACAAGGGCTCCCTCAAGGATCCCCGCTCTCACCGTTTCTCTACAATATATACTGCCATGACATATACAATTACAACTTACCAGACAAAAATCAAATCGACAGATCGGCATACATATTACAATACGCAGACGACACGGCACTTATTGTACATGACAAAACTACGGAGAGAGCAGCTCAAAGACTCCAAACACTAACAAACAACACAATGACATGGTTTTATAAATGGAGACTAACACCAAACGCGTCAAAAAAACCAACTTCTGCTCACAAACCACAGACTCAATGCTGACTCCCCTACAATAACTGCAGACGGCCAAACGACACAACCAAAAAACGACGTAAAATACCTTGGAATCACAATTGACCACAAACTTAAATTCACTAAACACATACGAAACATCAGGGCAGAAACAACAAAGAGAACAAAACACTTCCGATCACTAACCTACAAAGACAGAGGAATTAGCACAAACACCGCTACCAAAATATATAAAGCTATTTGTAGACCCTTACTAGACTATGGACATATACTCATGACCAACGGAACAGAAAGGACAAAACGTTATATACAAACAACAGAACAAATTGCACTAAGACTAATAACACGAATAAGACACCCCCAAAACCCACTACACAACCCCCCCACCCAACTACTATACGAACGCACAAACATGACAAAGATCTCGGAAAGACTCATACAGCTACAGACAAAATGGACAAACAACCCCTACAACTGGACCATACTGAATCCCCTTTGTCTTACAAGACCAACCAGACAATCCCGCTTTCGTTTCCCTACACTAACGCCACTCGAACACTTACAAACGCTACGGACTAGTGGACAATAAAATAATTCCTTCTTGCCACTGAAATCTTATTTATTTAATAGTATTGCTAACCTAGAATAAGAGAATTTTCATATCTGTTTTCATTTAGACTAAGACTATATGTATTAAACAAGGGCAGAAAGACCGATAGGTCGATAGCCTTTTTTAGAAATAAAGATATTTACTACTACTAATACAGCTGACTGCAAGCGAACTTTCAACTGAAATTTAGAAAATTAACAGTTGCGAAATTTCAAGAGATTTGCAATAGATTAGCTCATTTCTAGAGATGATGTCCTGAATGTGATTGTAAAATAAGTTTTATAAAGAAGCATAACTGCAATTAAATCTATTGAAAACTAATACTTGAAATAACAATTTGCAAGAAACACTCGAGGAAGGAAAGGATATTAACCGTATAGGCTATGTAAGAAAAAACAGCAAAAGGATTAAATTTGCTCCAAACAAATGCAAATTTTATCGCGGACAACGGCTGCTGAATGCTGATACTACTAAAAAAAACACTGCAAAAAGCAAAATACTCGCGAACTTTTACAGACTTGTATTCATTTAGCGTTGTTTAACAATTTACTGATTTGCTTTCCTTGAGATCTTCTGGTAGATATAGTAGAATTGTTATTGAAACGTTAAAGTGGTTTTTTAGTGAATTTCTTTACAAATCGCAATTTTCATTTGTAGCTTGAGCCTAAGTGTGTCGTAAATTCCTTCTAGGTAATAATTCCTGGATAACATTTTGATAAACAATTCTTCCTTTAGCAAGTAGAACACTTTTTATCAATTATCGTATATAAAGTTGTGTATACAACGAACAGGATTTGAAATAATTAATATTATTTTATCAGGTCAAGTTGCGCCCTCATGCATATGCATGAAAGCGAATGACAAAATTTATTCTTACTAATATCCAGTAAACATGTTAAAAGTTTCAACAAATATATCCTGTTTGGCTTCGTAGCAGCAGAACGCCCTCAATATTAAGTTTAACACACCGACGAAAAGGCTCATTTCATATTCATGAGATTACGACACTGCCATATAATATTTTAGTTCAAATGTATGAAAGTTTTGTACTGGAAAATGTCGGCAATAATTTTGTTAAATTTAGTGGTTGTTGATTCGAAGAATAAGGGAACACCACTAGATGCCTTATTTAAATTCACATCTAAATATAAATGTAAGTTGCATCTACGATTTGCACAATAGAACTTTATTGCACTGCAAGGCTTTCATGCACTAGTTTAGGATTTGTTAACATTGAAGTTAACGATGGCATTGTAAATTTACAATTCATTCAAAGAAAGTTAAATCATTCCGCAACACTGAAATTAATTTCCGGGGACTTGTAAACTAAATGTTTTTTTTACATTGGAATTATCTAGACTAATCTTAAGGTGTCAATAACAAAACTATCAAGAAGGAATTTAGTAAAACGGCAAAGCGGGAAAGTAAAACTAAATCCTAGACAAAGTGGAAAATCTCAAAAGAACATCAAAGCAGCTATCGAGAACTGATTTGCTATTTGAAACCCGACAGCTACAACGTTATTGAACGCGAGAAATTCTTCTCGTGCTAGCGCAAGGAGATAGAACAGATAGAATGGCTCTTAAAACTTGTGACTTCGTAGATTTCTTTTCAGCGCTTGGTTAACTAATAAAGGCAGGCAAAAACTTTTTGTTGGCGCAAATAGTTTTGCTCTTACTAAGAATTTAGAAACAGGAAAATGTTAATAAAAATTTTTAGCAAGCAACTTTATGGATGGGGAAATTGCGAAATATTTCATACTTTCAGAATATTTCATAGGATAAAACAGGAAAAGTCATATATAAGTGACAAGATTCAATCGAAGTTGGTCTGTAAAAATATTATTTGTATTAAATTCGTTATTATGTTATTGTTAACAATTTATTGTTTTATTTGAGTCCCCTCAAAAGTATTAGTTTTAGAGAGGAACAAAATATATTGTTAAAGGTAAAAATGTTTAGTAAGTAAACAAATAACAAAATAAATAAATTTTATGGGACGTAATGGTATATGAAAATATTATGCGACAAAATCATAATGTTTACATGTTCCAATTTCTTAAAACTTGATTGAGCTATCAAGAGTTCTATTTTAGATCAGAAGATTAACATTTAGCTAATTAGATGCAATTAGCACGCGCTATTGAGAATTTAAAATGAATATATAATTAAAGATTGCCCTTCACTCCTACTGTCCATTTTGTATTAATTTTTATAATAATTCTATTGTATTTTTTTTTTTAGTTTCGCCGAGCACAAATGTTAATATATGAGTTAGAACATCTGCTATGCAACTATGTATTTTGCAGATTTTTTCAAAGTTTCAAACGGTGTTAAAGTCACGTTTGACAAATAAGCGCCCTAATGGAAAATCAGAGGAATATTTTTCGGATATATTTAAAGAAAGACCTGAGCCATACCTAGCATCTCATTAATATTGATCATTTTCCCCTGAAGATTTTCTTTTAACATAAAAGTTTACATCTGATCCAAACACTAATTTCTGCAAACATTGCAAATTGGCTGAAAACGATAAAGGAATGGATCCAAGCCGCATCAAACATTTTTATACTTCTAACATTGACCATTTACTTGAGTTTGCAGCGGGTTTAGGAGTCTTTTAATCAATTTATTAATTTAATCGACTTCGTTTTATTTAATTATTTCATTTAAAACGTTACTTCAGATTTTATTTTCAAAATAAAAAATGCTGTTAAAGAAGGGATTTTTGATATAGACTAATGTATAGATTCTGGCGGGCGTGACCTACTACTACTGCATTTACCCATGCAGCAATCGTTATAATATTTATGTCAACATCATCGAACAGCCGTTCGCGTCACCTACTGGACATATGACTCACTTGGTGTCTGCCACCGCTTTCGGTCTTGTGCGTCCTGTATCCAGTTTCCCCGGATTTTCTTAATATAATTCGTCCGTCTTGTTGGTGGTTTGCCTCTGATCGATCGGCTTCGTGCCTTGGTCTCCATTCCAGAATACGCTTTAACCATCTTCCATCCGTTTTTCATGCCAAATAGCCAGCCCAGTTCCACTTCAAGGTTGCAACTCTCTCTATGACATCAGTCACACCCTTCCAATGCCGTATAGTCACATTGGGTATCCTGTCTCTCGGAGACAGTCCCAACATTGACCGCTCCATAGATCTCTAATCAACTAGCAGCTTGTGCCCCGTTTTTTTTTGGTAAGCGTTAATGTTTCTGCCCCATAGCTTAGTACTGACATTATACATTGATTGTATGTTTTCCGTTTGAGACATATAGGAATGTTTGATTTGAAAACATCCCTAAGCTTTCCAAATACAGTCCACGCCAAGCCTATTCTCCTGTTCAGCTCGCAGGTTTGATTATTTCGCCCATTCCTGATCTGGTGTCCCAAATATTTATATGAGGTAACCTTCTCAATACTCCTACCGTCAACTGAGATATTCTCGCCCATGGCAAAGTTGGTCATACATTGCGTCTTCGTAAACTTTATCTTTAAACCGACTTCTTTGCACGCTTCATAAAGGCTCTCCAACATGGTCCGTGCCTGGTCAATACTGTCGGCAGTTATGACAATGTCATCAGCAAACCTCAACTACTCTCCGTCGATATTTATGCCCATTTCTTCCCAGTTTACTCATACGCATATTCCAATACGGTGGTAAAAATTTCGGAGATATTGTGTCGCCCTGACGAACTCCTCTTTCGATTTGAAATTAATTTGTGTCTGCATGTAACCTTACACATGCAGTTGTCCGCTTGTATATGTTTTTCAAGAGGGAAGTATATCGATGATCAATGTGAAAATGATTTTGTGTTGATTTACAAGGTCGAAAGCCTTTTCGAAATCTATGAATACCAGTCCAAGTGGCTTGTTATACTCAATGCATTTTTCTATTAGAGTTTTAATAGTTTGAAGGTGGTCCATATCCTGCACTAAATCCCGCCTGTTCTGGAGACTAGTTTAAATCTGATTTAGGTATCAGTCGCTTAGCTATAATCTTCATAAAGAGTTTGTAGACATGTGACAATAAACTTAGCGGTCTATAGTTTTCTGGTTTTCGCCCTATTTGAGCATTATGATTATTATAGCATTATCCCACTGGGAAGGTATTGTTCCCTTCAGAAGACATGCATTGAAAATCCTGCATATAAGCAATATGTTTCCTCCAGCCTTGATAGATTCAATAACAATGTCATCTTCGCCCGGGGCTTCATTGTTCTTCATTTCTTTCAGCGACGCTCTTATCTCATCCAGGGTAATATCAGGAATATCCTCTGAACATTGGTTTTGTACATGAGGCAAGTTCTCAGGCGGATTGTGTTCCTTTTCTTAGTATAGCGCTGAATAAAAGTCCTCAACCAACTTTAAAATATCTTCCTTACTTGAGGTAGTACGGCCTGCCCCATTCTCCAGCTTACAGATGTTCTTGGTACCAGAGGAGAAGTTTCTTCGAAGGACCTTCAAACTTTTGCTGTTTTCAATGACCTTTTCTATGTCTTCAGATTTAAACTTTCTTATATCTCTCCTGACCCCCTTTCAGATGACTCTATTTAGGATTCGTAGTTGGTCTGCATTCGTGGTATGCTTGGAACTTAGTTCTATTCTCTGTTCCATAAGACTCTTTGTGTTTTCACTAACCTTATCTTTTGGCTTCTTATTTTTTGAGCACCACCGTTTTTGTGCGTCTTTTAAAATTGTGTTAATTCCTCTATTTGCTGCATCGATATTATCGAACTTCGACTTAATATTTAGCTAATATTAAGAAAAAAAAACTATTCTTGTTAATTTTACGTAGTCAGTTTTAAGCAGAGCAGTAAATTTTACTGAGAAAGATTTGCTAAACTGCACATAACATATTTTAGAGACATATTTCATATACAATTTATAAAACTTTATTGGTTTTTGTAGAAAGATTAATAGTTAAAGATTGAAAGTCTACATTTATTCATTCATGATCAATTTGCCCCGAGAATCATTATCACCACGTCATTAGGCAAAATTCTTGTAATTTTAGCTATTTTAAGTGTTATGAAGCTTTGAGTTCGTGACCCGACATACAAAATGCTTTATCAATTAATTAGACTGTTATAAATCTTCTGGCTTGAATCAAAGAAGCAACACAAGTAACGTTTTGCAAAACATTTCGCTTCAAAGTATTATCGCATTTTAATGTGTATTATGTAAACCGGTGCAAACACACTCTAATTTCGAGTGCTTATCTGAGCAGAAATTAGCATTTTCACCCAAACAATATTTACAATTGTAATTGCAGTAGAGTGGACGACGTAGCGATTAGACAGGACGAAGCAGGCACTCTTGCAAGTTTCGCTTTGGACCGAAACAAAAATACATTTCCGGGTCAGAAACTTTTCCTGTTATTCCAATTTACTCATGGAAATAGTTTCTACTCAACAAATCGCAAACCCTATTAAATGCCTAGAAGCATAAATAAATTTAAAGCCTGAACAAAACTGCATAATTGTATGCAGGCTCGTTTGTTTTGTGTGAAGATAACTGATAATTTGATCAGTGCAGTTTTGAGGTACCTACATTAAATAGCTCTGGACTAGTTTGGAAAGGCGTAGTTCCGTGTATTAAAATCCATGTTAGTGAGATGATTCAGATTAACTACGAATGATGCCAAAAGCAATTTCGAGAGATACAACATCTCGTGGATAACATTTCGATTTGACTATAAGACAGCTGTAATCCTCTCCTATGTATCTTTATGTTAATCCAGTCGTTTGGAAAATTGCGTCCCTGTCAAATCGGTTTTCCATAGCCGTGTTCAAATGTTTTTCAAATTTGTTTGTGTACCTTGAATTCAAATGTGTTCCTGTATTGAGATGGGCACATCGATCGGTTCAAGATTTCATGCATCTCGGTGTCCATTATTTTAGGATTTTGCATGTTATCCAGACTATTTTTGGAGGCTACTTAATGTGCGCAAGCAAACCGCCAGCCAAGTATAATTTTCTCAATAACTTAAATAGTGGTGCACTTGTGCCATAAAAAAGCAAACAGACTGATCTACAAGTTTACTTGAAAGAATAGAAAGTATTTGTACTGGTAGACATTTCCCAACAATTAGCAGCTGGACATGACGAAACTTGCGCAGAATAAGACTATATATAAAGAGAAACTAAAAAAACAAATAACACAAAACCTGAACAGCGATAATGGAATATAGATGAAATAAACGATGCGATAGGACAGAAAATAGCCCAAATGGAAAAAAAGAAGCAAAATTGCATCACAGCAGAGACAAAGAAACTTATGGAGGAAGGGC
The DNA here is from genome assembly GCA_024550625.1 of Dendroctonus valens. NCBI lineage: Eukaryota > Metazoa > Arthropoda > Insecta > Coleoptera > Curculionidae > Dendroctonus > Dendroctonus valens. Next base: position 774,418 of record JAJTJO010000717.1, on the reverse strand, counting down.
GGAATATGAGAAAAGAGGAAATGCATAGTGTTTAGAAGTAATCACCCTCTGCAACGCTGCCACATAGAGACGAACAGGGACATTTAGGTTTTTCTATTATAAGGGTTGCCAGCATCTTGACCCCAAAACGATGGTCAGTGCGTTTGAGGTGAAGAGAACCACTCAGCTACAACCTCACCATCAGAAGAGTCAATTTTACATGTTACCACGTGTTTATTTAATAAATTAAGGAATCAGTCGTTTTCTTATTTTGAACAATAAAAAGATTAATACAATTCACTATATTGAAGAGATGTGTGCAAACATCCGACCACATAGAATACCTAGAAATGAATAAGACTGTCAGGAAAATGATGAAAGAAAACAAAAGAAACCCAACATTAGGTAGATATGAGATAAATAAAATAAAAGACATGAACTGGGTATAAATCAATATGAAAGAGGATATCATAAATATCACACAACTATTTTATACAGAACTATTCCAATATATTCCTGGGTTTTTCAGTCAATTTTACTGTCACTAATTATGGTGTTATGTGATGAGCCCTGCGAGACCCGGGACGAAACGCAGGGCTCATCACATAACACCATAATTAGTGACAGTAAAATTGACTGAAAAACCCAGGGATTCTTTTATCTTTTATTTGGATTATTGGATTTGGGATTCTTTTATCTTTTAGTATTTTATTTAGGAGGGTATGGAGAGTATTAACCACAGTTTTAACCAAATTTTAACATTTCTACCGTTATTCGGTCCTTTCTAGGTGCTTTCTTATTTTTCATATCTTTCAGTGCCCTCTTTAATTCCGATCTGCTTATTTCAGGTTGTAGGTCTGAGGTTACGTTCTTTGTTTTATTTTGGAGTTGTTTTATGATTTCTTCCAGTGGTTCCATTTTTGTTTGGTATAGTTCTGTATCTTTTTCGTATATTTCTTTTTCCTGACTGTACTTTTAATTCATTCCAATATATTCCTGGGTTTTTCAGTCAATTTTACTGTCACTAATTATGGTGTTATGTGATGAGCCCTGCGTTTCGTCCCGGGTCTACCTATTGGACTCGTCAGTAAGGCTTTAGGTAGACCCTGCCTTATACGCCAGACATCGGTTCTACGTGTTCGGACGTAAATGAACCGAGCCGGTATAGATCTTCTGCGGTGAGATATTAGCAACCCGTGTTGCCGATTAGCATTAGATTGAAAACCACTCGTTCCATTCTGCTTTTTTTCTCCCAAGCATCTATATCTTTTTCGTATATTTCTTTTTCCTGACTGTACTTTTAATTCATTCCAATATATTCCTGGGTTTTTCAGTCAATTTTACTGTCACTAATTATGGTGTTATGTGATGAGCCCTGCGTTTCGTCCCGGGTCTACCTATTGGACTCGTCAGTAAGGCTTTAGGTAGACCCTGCCTTATACGCCAGACATCGGTTCTACGTGTTCGGACGTAAATGAATCGTGCCGGTATAGATCTTCTGCGGTGAGATATTAGCAACCCGTGTTGCCGATTAGCATTAGATTGAAAACCACTCGTTCCATTCTGCTTTTTTTCTCCCAAGCATCTATATCTTTTTCGTATATTTCTTTTTCCTGACTGTACTTTTAATTCATTCCAATATATTCCTGGGTTTTTCAGTCAATTTTACTGTCACTAATTATGGTGTTATGTGATGAGCCCTGCGTTTCGTCCCGGGTCTCGCAGGGCTCATCACATAACACCATAATTAGTGACAGTAAAATTGACTGAAAAACCCAGGAATATATTGGAATGAATTAAAAGTACAGTCAGGAAAAAGAAATATACGAAAAAGATATAGATGCTTGGGAGAAAAAAAGCAGAATGGAACGAGTGGTTTTCAATCTAATGCTAATCGGCAACACGGGTTGCTAATATCTCACCGCAGAAGATCTATACCGGCTCGGTTCATTTACGTCCGAACACGTAGAACCGATGTCTGGCGTATAAGGCAGGGTCTACCTAAAGCCTTACTGACGAGTCCAATAGGTAGACCCGGGACGAAACGCAGGGCTCATCACATAACACCATAATTAGTGACAGTAAAATTGACTGAAAAACCCAGGAATATATTGGAATGAATTAAAAGTACAGTCAGGAAAAAGAAATATACGAAAAAGATACAGAACTATACCAAACAAAAATGGAACCACTGGAAGAAATCATAAAACAACTCCAAAATAAAACAAAGAACGTAAACTCAGACCTACAACCTGAAATAAGCAGATCGGAATTAAAGAGGGCACTGAAAGATATGAAAAATAAGAAAGCACCTAGAAAGGACCGAATAACGGTAGAAATGTTAAAATTTGGTTAAAACTGTGGTTAATACTCTCCATACCCTCCTAAATAAAATACTAAAAGATAAAAGAATCCCAAACAACTGGAATGAATCCATAACCATTATCCTCCGTACGAAAGGTGATAGAACAGACCTAAAAAACTATCGACCCATAACACTCCTTAATGTAGTTTATAAGCTCCTCATAAAAATGCTAACCAATAGGTACAAACACCAAAATTAGATGGATACAAATAGAAAGAACACGCCGGCTTCAGAAACCGTTTCAGGTACGAGCTATTAACAATGAAAATCCTAATAGAAAGACCCAACGAATATCACCTTCCACTGTATATCGCGTTTATCGTCTTCGAAAAGGATTTTGATAATGTTCAACACTGGGCAGTGAAAAGCTCGCTAATTAATAGCAGAATAGACTACAGATACACATACCTAATAACCAACGTATTTAGCGAAGCAACAACAACAATTAAAATCAATGAGGGAACAAGACCAATGCACATAAGAAGAGTTGTCAGACAGAGCGACAAAATATCACCTAAACCAAGCCCTAGAGAATGAATTAAAAAAAATATACTGGAAAGAAAAAGGTATAAAAATATGTGGACATCACCTGAACAACCTAAGATACGCGGATGATATCGCCCTGAAAACAGATAAGAAACAAGAACTGACGGAAATGCTGGAAGAAATGGACACAACAGCTAAAAATATAGGTGTTAATATGAACTACGCCAAAACTAGAACCATGACGAACACTGATGAAAACATCACAATCAGAATAGAGCAAGAAAAAATAGAACAAGTCGATGAATCCATATATCTGGGACAAATTATCAAACTCAACAAAGAAAACCAGACAGGAGAAATCAAGACACGAGTTAAATTGGGGTGGGCAGCATTCGCCAAATTGACCTACATCCTAAAAAGTAAAAAATATTCACAATGCCTCAAAACCAAAGTATATAATCAATATATACTCCCTGTCCTCACCTATGGATCCCAAACATGGACACTTACACAGAAAACCATGAATAAAGTAACGAAAGCACAAAGATCAATGGAAAGAAAAATGTTACAGGTAAAGCTGATGGATAGAAAGAGAAACGAGTGGATAAGAAATGAAACGAAAGTAAGAGGTGTTAGAAAAGAGATAGCAAAATTAAAATTGAAATTCGCCGGTCACAATATCGGACAAAACGACGAACGATGGAACTAATGTATTCTAAACTGGAGACACTGGGAAAATAAAAGGAGTATAGGAAGACCCCAAATGAGATGGACGGATGACCTGAAGAAACACTCTGGAAATAGATGGATTAACATGGCGACAAATAGGCAAGAGTGGAAAAGACTGGGGGAAGTCTGTCCAAAGAAGGACCGGAGAAGGCTAATTAGATGATTAGATAAAATTACTTCCTTCCTTAAAAAGAACTCCCTGTCATGTGAACTTATAAAGTTATAAGCACATAAGATAGTGACATTAGTATTAAACATTTTGTTCACATTTCACAAGATTCTTAAATGGTAAAACGTGTATTTATACATTTATTTCGATAAAATTTCAAGTCTATTTGCTATAGTTTGGACGTTTTTGAGAATAGTTTTTCCATAGCTTCTTTTGGCCCATCGGGTAAAATAGGTCAGTTATTTACATAATATATTAAAGACTTCAATTAAAGGTACGAAAGTAACATCGTTATCTAACGTATGATTAATTCTTTTGCAACTTAAAAAAAAATTCCGTGCATAAAACCGTCCACGCATCACTACAATTCAGAATCACCCTCTATTATTCTTGCTCAAAACTACATGTCGCATGGGCGATAAAACTCTGAACTTATCTGACGTTCACTTTATATTTTCGAACGGAGAATTCATCTGACCATATTATATTTATGTCAGGCTTCAAATAATGAATGAAACTGAGCTCTCGATTTCCTTCAGCAATTTCTCACTTGGTCCGGAATACTATTTGGGTTCTCTATTTGAGATATTTGGAAATATGTCAAGTTATCGAAGCATTCCTTCTGGCAAGTTATGTTGAATGTCTTCGGTTTCGGCAAATAACCACAGGGAAAATGTTAGTTTGCCTGAACCTTCACAAAATATGAATTTAGACGTGAAAATTATGCAAACTCGAGTTAATAAATTATATTAATTCGAATTAAGGATACTTAAATCAATTTGGCAGATTAGCAAACATCAATCAATAACTGATAGTTCTTAAATTATGAACATTATTTGATTTGGCTATTACCTTGCGATTGCTTTGCAACTTAGAAAACTTTCATCAAACACTTATGTTTCAGGAGACCATATCTCATTATCTTGTGAACAGTCCATGAAAATAAAGAACCTGACCGAATCTACTCTGGAACTCGTAAGCAAATCCCAGAACGGTCCACTTCATGCTCTTAGTAATAGGCAGGGTTTGTCGATGAATAATGCATGGTCTCCGGATTACCTGCTCTAAACTCCTCTCTTGGGCATTGTTAGCTGATCGAAGGAGAACATTAAAGGTTTTGTGCAACTAACGTAAAATGAAAAGTTTTCGGTTGATGTAGGCCCTATTAGTAAAAGCTATTTCAAGCCGAAAATTGTCTTGGCATAATTGAAACAAATTGCACCGCCCAAGAAATATAATTTTAATACCCATACTTTGAAATATGCATCAAGCAACTAAGAGAGAATCCAATCAAAAGATAAGTTAATTTTGTATTAAGTGTGTATATTTTTTAAACAAGGGTGTGTTGAATATTAATCGTGGCCAAGCGCTTTCGACATTCACGTCACCATCAGGGCCGTCGTCAAGTCATAAACGTACATCCCCAAGAGTGCAGAAAAGGGGGCATGCCAACCAATGGTAAGGCGGTCAGAGATTTAGATTCGGATACAAACTAACATTAACGGACTAACAATTAAAATTCAAATTAAAACCTTAGAAACTATAAATTAAATAAAATTAAATTAAATTTAAAAACCATGGACTCGTCGAAATGGACAGTGAGGCGACCAGTCCGACACATCAATTAAGAGAGAATTTAACACAAAAAGAAAATTTATTTGCATCAAATTTAAATCAATCCTTTAAAACTAAAGGCGAGTAGATTAGTGAACTAAAAGCATAACGTAATCCTAGAAATCATCGAAAATTATAAAATTAAAATTAAAGGGCAGAAAGACCGATAGGTCGATAGCCTTTTTTAGAAATAAAGATGTTTACTACTACTATAAAATTAAATAAAGTCATATTTTGGTACTATTTAAAAAATATAAAATGGAAAAATTTTCGTACATAGAATTTTAATTATTGCATATCTAGGGAATCAATGCCAGAATCAATCAAAATCACAAAAATAAGTCAGACGCAATATAAACTGCCAGACGAAATTACAGAATTACAGATGACATTAGAAAATTATTTAGTTTGTAGGTAATATATGAAAAACTTATAAAAAATATATTAAATAATATCTATAACAACAACATTAACTCTAACAAATGTCTCTATTGAAACGATTTCTAGCTGATAAATAGAGTTAGGCTTTCGAGGCCATTCCTTGGACCGTCGTATAATGGATTTTTTTCCTAACGTTTCGCAAGGACGAGCGGCGTCGACGGATTTTGTTGTTTGTTGTTATGCTCCGGTGTAGTAGATTCTTCTTCTTGTCCTGTGCCGTTACTTTTCCTTGCCGTTTATGCGTTGGTGAGTGCCGGAAACCATATCCGGTTTAGCGCCATTGTCTCTTCTTTTCTGTTAAAACAGTCGCTGTGCTTGTGTATTTCGGTTTTTTGTTGTGGCTAGGAAATCAGTTTCTGCAAATTTGATTCTGTGCACTCCCTCGCTGAGGGCATGTTCCGCCACTGCCGACTTTTCCACATGTCCCAATCTGCAATTTCGTCGATGGTCTTCGATCCTCGCCTTAACCGATCTCCGTGGTTCCTATGTAGACTCTTGCACAGGAGCATGCGATTTGGTAGATATCTGCAGTGGCGAGGGAAGGTCTTCTGTCCTTAACCGACCTTAGACATACCTGAATCTTTGTAGTGGGCTTGTAGATTGTTTTGGTGTTACGTTTCCCTAAGATCTTTCCAATTATGTTTGTAACGCTGGGAATGAAAGGCAGAAAGGCCCTTTGAGCGGTTTCACTCTTTTCGGCACGGTCCACCCTTACTGCTCTTTTGATGTCGTTATGAGAGTATCTGTTTTGAAGGAAAGCCCTGTCTAAATATAGTAGTTCCGCTGATAGGTGCCGTGGTCCACATATTTTCCAGGCTCTATCCGTGAGAGTCTTGATGATTCCTTATTTTTGACTCGGTCAATCCAAGTTCCTACAAGTATTACTTGTGGCTCAAATTTTCTTGTTATCTCGCAAACAGTAGTAGTAAATATCTTTATTTCTAAAAAAGGCTATCGACCTATCGGTCTTTCTGCCCTTGTTTAATACATACAGTCTTAATCTAAATGAAAACAAATATGAAAATTCTCTTATTCTAGGTTAACAATACTATTAAATAAATAAGATTTCAGTGGCAAGAAGGAATTATTTTATTGTCCACTAGTCCGTAGCGTTTGTAAGTGTTCGAGTGGCGTTAATGTAGGGAAACGAAAGCGGGATTGTCTGGTTGGTCTTGTAAGACAAAGGGGATTCAGTATGGTCCAGTTGTAGGGGTTGTTTGTCCATTTTGTCTGTAGCTGTATGAGTCTTTCCGAGATCTTTGTCATGTTTGTGCGTTCGTATGGTAGTTGGGTGGGGGGGTTGTGTAGTGGGTTTTGGGGGTGTCTTATTCGTGTTATTAGTCTTAGTGCAATTTGTTCTGTTGTTTGTATATAACGTTTTGTCCTTTCTGTTCCGTTGGTCATGAGTATATGTCCATAGTCTAGCAAGGGTCTACAAATAGCTTTATATATTTTGGTGGCGGTGTTTGTGCTAATTCCTCTGTCTTTGTAGGTTAGTGATCGGAAGTGTTTTGTTCTCTTTGTTGTTTCTGCCCTGATGTTTCGTATGTGTTTAGTGAATTTAAGTTTGTGGTCAATTGTGATTCCAAGGTATTTTACGTCGTTTTTTGGTTGTGTCGTTTGGCCGTCTGCAGTTATTGTAGGGGAGTCAGCGTTGAGTCTGTGGTTTGTGAGCAGTCTCGCAAACAATATAGTTAAAATACATGAAACTTCTTGACGTATAATTCACAAACATAAATGCATCATATTCATAAAGATTTCCACATAGTAAAATATGTTAAATTTTGAATACTAGTATGGAACTGAGAATACACGCAAAATTATTAAAAAATAAATAATTCCAGGTGTAAAATATTTTTCAAATTTTTCGCCGCTTGTAAAAACGCAAATTTCGTTCACACTTTCAGAAATCTGACTATGAATAATATTTGAAATGTTTACACAATCTTTACCATGATATAGCGATAAATTCCAAGATTTTAAGAGAACGAAAAGTTGCTACATTTAACGAAATATTAAAAATAATAAAAAACAATAAAAGCAAGAAAAAACCTTCGCAACATAAACTGAATTAGGCTGCAAGTCACAGCCATCATTCTCAATAGAAAATTACGTTTAGCAAACTATATCCTTTCATTTATTCATTATTTACTCATTAAGTAGTTTAGATTCAAAACTCTTATACTTCCGCGTCTATATTCATAGCCTTTTAATATTCACAGCTAAACATTCGTAAAATTAGCAAATGTTTTTGTGATTATTATGATGTTTAGCATGAGACGAGCACATGAAAGACAGCCCTACAAAATTATTTAAGAGGAAAAGGCATTTAAATGAAGAATAAATATCATGATTCAAGTCTGACGTTCAGGTGAAAAGATGGAGAATTTTCAAAAGTTTAGCGTGGCATCGAACAAACTTATAGGACACCCAAATCTATAGATATACACAGAAACAAGGTTATACCATGTAAGGTATAAAACGCACACTCAGATAACATTACTTCACTAATAAGAGTGATCAAATTGATTTTGATTAAATGTTTAAAAACTTGACTTATTTTGAATCTCGTGTTCCATCTACTTCCATATTTTCTCGTAAGAGCATGGTTTAAGTCATACGTTCTCAATCATTCCAATACTCTTTTCTATTCCAATTTTGCTTTTGCTATACTAATAAACCTGTTATTTCCTTTGGAAAATGAACCAAAGAAGTTATCAACAAAATTCTGGTGTTACCAGAATATATAATATAAGAAGAGTCCTAATTCCTTGTTAAACAAATTTGTTTACAATTTACAACAAAAACAATTCTCTTTATATTTTTTCATTCTATCAGTCCCAAACCACACACTCCTACTAGTAACTGTCACCTTACATTTCCGTTCCAAATATTTATGTATAAATGTAAGAAACTGCAAGGGGAATTGTGGAGCGTTTCAATTCAATTGCTACACGTTCCAACTAGATCCATTATTTTGGAGAGTCTTACAAAAACATGATACAAGAACTGTCCTTTACGAATGGCATAAATTATTCATTAACAAACCCATCGTTTTAGCAGATAAGGAAACAGGTTGGGTAGTTACGTCCTTTCCATTTGCTTGGAAAAGCAACTAGATAATTTACTTCAGACCGGATGGCTTTTTTTCAGCTGCTCTGGGGCTTGCCGCATCATTAGTCAAATAAACATTTATCGATTAAAACTCATCATTGCGTCTAAACTCCAAACGTGCTATTCAACAATTCCAACAATGGCAATATTAATTGCTATAAAAAAGTGATTCAACATGGGCATTATTGCTCTGAAAAGGTATTAGAAAACGAAAATACAGCAAAAGATGTGTTAAATGATTATCACACTCTTATTTTAGATATTTGCAAAACAAAATTAAATTTGAAATAAAGCAAGAAAGTAGCTGTTGCTACTGGACAAAGCATTGACATCTATAGCGTTACATCATTTCAAATTCATTGGAAAACATCAGTTTTTAGTATCTTAAGCAAACGAAGTAAGACCTGGTTTTATTAAATTTTGCTACTTTTAAATATTTATGTACAGACAGTTTAACTACTATCGTCCAGAAATCATCAATTCCTTCCAAAGATCAACTGGAATTTCCGTTCACTGTTCAATACTGCTTTGACTTGTCAGATTCGTATTACCTTCCGTAATTGTCTTTAAGGAATCATTAATGTTGATCGAATTCTCCTCAGTAAAGCTACATGAAACGAGCGATGTGGAAGTCACTTGGTTAAACGTAAATAAGCGGATTTCAAGGGTCCACATCCAGATTGACGGAGCCTCTTGTTATGATAATAGATTTCCTGTTTAAGCTTATCCCGTGGATGATTCAGGATAAATTGCCGTACATACAAAATTTGAGTGAATTTCCACCGAATGTGAGCTGCATAGCGATGTTGTATTGCATAGAAATTAGCAACGTGCATTAAGTTAAATATAAAGTTTGTTAGAAGAACTACCATTTAATGTTATACGATACAGATATCTCCATATACATAAATCAATGAAAATCATCATTATATTGTCAATTTAAAATAATTATTTAATAAGACACGTATCATCTCATCCGAACGGCATTAAATATTGCTAAAATATGTAGAGCGTTTAAATCATTCAATTTAAAAATCAACATGCCTGAAATATTACTAAAATATTACGCTTAAATTCAGTTAAAATTTAACTTTAATATTTAAAAAATGTTATTTATTTATGAAAATTCATGTAGCTATTTTCAAACATGTGGGCAGGTATATTATGTATTTCTTTTTTATTAACGCCGGCATAAAATGTAATCACAATGTTTCAATTTTAGATTGTCGTGGTTCCATCTAGGTTATTATACTATATATCATATAAATTATTTTTTAAATGATTTTAGTACTTAGATTTTCACATTTTTTCTATCTTACGCACATAAACACATTCAGTAGGTATGAAATTGCACCGTTTCATATATTTTTTACAGCCATATGAAATTTCCGTATAATTGTTTAAAAGCCTGATAGTTCAAAAGTGTTCACGTTCTTGTCTCACTTCTAACTCTCATGTTGTCTACTATGCCTACAAATTCATAGTGAATAATAGTGAGTGCCCATTTGGACGCTTGGAAAAAAGTTCAATGTGATGTGAGTTAGAAAACCATAGAGTAGGAAAGAGTTGGTTGTACCTAATTAAAGCAAATTAATAATAATTATTATTATAATTATAATTTATAAAAAAGTAATTTAAATAAAGCTCAAAGAGTGAAAACATTTTAGCATTTAAATATTGCTTTAAACTCTGCCTGTATGGTCATTGGGTGAACTGAGTAGCTTGATGACTATGCTGCCGGTCCTAAGCCCGGATAAAGGAGGAAGGTTCCAGCGTCAGGCTAGAACCCTACCCTGGGTAAAAGAAACCACAAGCTTACAGAAACGGACATTTGCCTCGGAACAGGACTGATCTAACCACGACGACCCACGCGAGAAAACGGACAACGAATTGGAGAAAGACGGATCTGCTGCGTGTTGCTACATGGAATGTGAGATCATACAATAACAAAGGCAAAGAAATCCTAAAAGAAATAACAGATAACAAGATCGATATATGCGGCCTATAGGAGATAAAAGTGAAAGGAAGAGGCCAAAAGAAATATGCAGAATATATTGTAGTCTACAGCGGGGTTGAGAAGCACGAAAGAGCAAGAGAGGCAATGGCAATCAGCTGCGATGGCAATCAGCACGAAATACCAAAATTGCATAAAGGAATGCATCTACATCAGCCCACGAATTATAGCTGTAACAGTAAGATCACACGACCAAATAATAAATGTACTATCAATATATGAAAACAGAAAACAGCAGACCGCAACTCCTGAGAGACTTGTTTTTTGATCAACTCCAAACCACAATTTACTCACTACCGAGTGACCAACCCATGATACTGCTTGGGAACTTTAATGCACGAGTTGGAAACGGAACAGTCCCACGAATTAAACAAAGTTTCAACGAGAATGTGCTGAATGATAACGGGGACTTAATGATAGACCTATGGACTTACAATGGATTGCGTATCAATAATACGTTATTCGACCTAAGGCCCCAGTATAAATTTACATTTGCAAATAACAGAGGCCACACATCGACAATCGATGACATCGTGACTAATAGGAAATTTCACCCAACTCAAATACTCGAAATCAGAACGCTCAATTCAGCAAATATAGGAAGCGATCACCGAAACCTTTTACTCGGAAGAATTAGATTGAAAATCCGAATACCAAAGCAACCGAGACCAGTGATATCAACACAGAAACTCAATATTGAGCTGCTATGGGACCCTACGATAAAGTATCTATACAAAAATAGATTACAACAGAAAATCGAAGAAAACCCGATTTCAAATGCTAACTACATCAGTCTAGCTTGGGATAGAATCAAGAATTCAGCAAGGCACTTGGAGAATGAAAATAAAAGTGAACCAAGTAATCAACCACAAGACACCACGGTTCCCTCCAGGAATCAAGGAACAGTGCAAAGAAAAAAGAAAATCATACCTAAAATATTGTTCTTTCGCCAGAATCATATAACGAATATAAGCAAGTTAGGAACAAAACTAAAGAATTAGTGAGAAAAACCAAAAACGATCAGAGGGAAATGTTCTCCAAACGCCTGGAAGGTGATTTGTACGGACTTCAAAAGCAGATATGGCGATTCATAAATCGCAGAGAAAGGAGGTCAATGAACTGCTAGAACCAATCAACATAAAAAAGGAAGAGTGGATCCGATATTTAACCGATCTGTATAAAACGACAAACAAGGCAGATGATCCTACCACACCAGAAATAACTATTAACGAAGATGCTACGATCAATACATCTGACGTAGAAAACGCACTACAGAAACAAAGAAATAGAAAAAGCGCCGGACAAGATGGTATACAAAACGAATTGCTCAAATACGGTGGGCAAGGACTATCAGAAGAATTAACAACTTGGATACAGAAAATTATATATCAACACAAAATCCCAGATGAATGGCGAACCAGCACTACTATGATAATGTTCAAAAAAGGGGACAAGGGGATACCATCAAATTATAGAGGAATAAACCTTTTAAGCACTGGTCTAAAACTAACAACTAAAGTAATTACGAACGAAATTAACAATCTTACATCGTTGGCGGACGAACAACAGGGATTCAGATCGGGAAGATCTTGCACAGACGCCGTGTTCATATTAAGACAAATAGTGGAGAAATCGATTGAATACAACAAGCCAGCGTTTATATGTTGTGTCCAGCTGAAAGACGTTCTGCATCTCCTTTAGAACCGGCAAATCCCACACAATCTCATTAAAACCACAGAGAACATATATACAAACAATAAAATACGAGCACAAATAGAAGGAGACCCCACAGAACCAATACCAGCCAATAGCAGTATTCGCCAGGGAGACTCCTTGAGTCCTACCCCGTGTTCGAGAGCTAAAGGGATACAAAATGGGGCATGCATAAATCAAAATAGTGTGTTATGCCGACGATGCCGCTTTCATTGCAGAAAGTGAAGATGACTTGCAGAGGTTATTACACTTATTCAATCTGACAGCCAAGTTCTGAATATGGAAATATCACCGACCAAAACAAAGTGCTTAACAACATCAAAAATCCCTCTAAGATGCAAACTGGAACTTGATGGTAAAGTAATCGAACAGAAAATAAAATTTAACTACCTTGGCATAGAACTTTTCGGCTTTGGGGATATTGAGGCAGAGGTGGGAGATCAAACACCAAAAGCAATTAGAATAGCTGGCTGCCTGAATACAATATGATGAAATAAGAGTATGGGAACGGACACTAAATCGAGGATCTACAAAACCGTTGTGAGGCCGGTGACGACATATACCGCACAAACCAGGCCAGAAACAACGAAAACCAAAAGACTCCTAGAGACAGCTGAGATGAAAATACTCCGTAGAATCACCGGGAAGACACTGCTGGAGAAAGATAGAAGTGAGGATATCAGAACATCCTGTGATGTCAAGAACATCAATGAATGGGTAGCAAACAGGAAGAAGGAATGCAATGAGCACATAAGCAGGATGGACCACCTCAGACTTGTGAGAATCGCTCGCGACAAGTCCCCATTGGGACGAAGAGACGTTGGGCGCGCCAGGAAACGATAGAGCGACAGCCTCACGCAAGTGGACGATAATTGAACAGGCGATTCGCCTAAAATCAAGAATGAAGAAGAAGAAGAAGAAATATTGCTTTAATAAGACACAGCAGGTTAGGTGTCTACTATTCTCACCAAGATCAAGTGCACGTATGTAAGTAAGTCATACGAAAAATCTAAGCCACATCCAAAAAAAGGAAAAAAATAAAAATATTATGACGCTATCCTGACCTCACCACATTCAGATAGAATATCAAATGTATAATTTAAAATACTCACATGTGTTTAGATATAAAAACTAATTTGCTACACGTTTATTTCAATAAGTTAGTAATAATTTGTTGGTGGCAAAAAAATAGAACCTGTAAATTCTAATGCTTTGAAGTTAGTGCTTTCGAGCTCGGAAACCGGCAAAACGGGAAGTTAATTGTACAAAAAGCCACACTTGTTGCAATTTTGTTACTTGAATGAATCGATTAAGTTCAGCTTAAGAGCATATGGAAAACATTGGATATTTAACCAAAGTTTCAAAAATTGTGAGCGTCACTTTGATATTGTTAATGACAATATGATACAAAATGATAACCAATATTGCTGTGCATGACTCATTTAGCAAATGACTATAGTAGAGTAGTAGTAACAAAGTATACGAGTAATAAAATAGTCGCTTTCTAGCTGTACGGTCTATAGATCAAAGCTTCGTGTTTTCCTAAAAGGAGCAATAAGTGCTAAATTTTGAAAACCCAGTACATTGTCTGCAAATTTGGCAAACTATTTCGCATACTGATATTGGAGCAAACCATTCGTTTACATTCAATTAAATTACTATTAACTATTAGTCAGCTTTTAGTAGCGTCACAACGATAGAGTTCTAGCTGAGACTATCAACAAGTAAAACAAAGTTGAAAGACAAACATACCCGTAATATTGAACTAACATTTAACTGCATAATTAATAGGGGCTAATTTCGGTATTGATTGATTGTCTCGACGAAAGTTTGAAGCAGTATTAGTGCAGTTGCTATGAATTTCTGTTAAATCATGAAATACGTCATGCGGCTAATAGTGCTGAATCAAATATTTATAAAGTTGTATTTCGTTGCATATATTTCAAATTAACAGTCAGAAATTGCTTTAATACCGATAAATATAGATGAGAAGCACTTTCCTATGGATCACCGTTAATTAAGAAGATTCAAAACTCGGAGCAGTTACGCTGTATGAAACATGCATCAAAACTTCCAGTAAATGATATAAAAACATGTTTTAGAATTGCAAAAAAAACAGTGTCGAGAGAATACATGTCAATGAAACTGTTGAATAGTATATTAGCTTATACTATTTTTCTTGATCCTCAGTGGAAGCTAACCGGGAAAAGAATAAGGTTTTGAAAAAAACGGATTTGAAAATGTTGTCAAAACAGTCAGCAAACAGTCAGTGACAAACAGCCAAGCTGCCAGCGTGCGTGGCGAAAGGTATTACTGTCCACACTGGGTGAAGATGCTCCCGATGATTTCGATGCTTGTACGGCTTTGAAAATGTTTCTTTGAAATTCGCCGTTGCTAGTTACCGAGTCAGAAAGGTGCGTGGCGAAAGCTATTGTAATGGGTAAAAATGATGCTTTCGCCATCGAAAACAATGGCGAAATTACGTACTTTCCACCAGGACATCAAGAAAAACGACATTACGTACTATAAATGTTTCATTATTGTTTATGCTTTTGCGCCGTGTGCCATTACTGCAGATAAATTAGATATTGTTTTCAGAAAAAAAATATAAACGGTCGCTAATAATAACTTGTTAATTCCATAATTTCAACTAGGTACTTTATTATATATAGGTAATTATATAGGGTGTCTCACGGTCAGCGTCCATTCGAATATTTCGGGAAGTAATGCGATTTGAATACTGCAAATTTGGGAAATGGGAATTTCGGAGACGCTCTTTCCAGGTGAGATAACAGTGACATTATGCAACGTCCGGTTATACCGGAAGTTTTCTCAAACTTACTTAGTTTAAATGGAACACCCTGTATAATGTTTTTTTTGTGTTCCTTTTTTCATTTCCATTAACTTTTAATAATAAGTTCAATATATATGTATAATAATAAGAATAAGTTCTTCTACCCTACTCCGTTTCTGAGCAAAAAAAAGTTTTTTTCAAAATTTTACCATTAACAGGGTGTCGCCTAAAATTTAATATATTTTCAAAGATGAAAGAGTGAAACTCAAAATCTCAGATGCAAAATTAGATATTATTGTGCTCGATAATGAATGATCGGAAAAATAAATTTAAATACAGCAAAAATTGGAAAAATAACAATTTTTATTTAATGTCAAATAAAACTGGAAAAACTTCATTATTTTAAATACGATGATACGTTGCTGATTCATTCAATGGATAGGCTAGAATATTTCCTATCTGTCTACATATGGTGTATACCTTACTCGAGTAGTTTTAACCTTATTTACAGTTTTCCGCAAATTGTGGGAACGTTTTTTACAAAATTGCGACGATGAACAGTAATCAAAAGCATTAGGTAATAATAAAACTTATCACACAATTTACTTTAATATAAATGTTGAATATGACCCCCATTGACTCCTAAACACTTTTGAATCTAAGACATAACGGCTTCTGTAGTAGCACTTGCTATTTCAGCCGGATCAAGTTGGTCAAAAGTTCTTCTGATTCGCGCCACTAGTTCTCCCACTGAATCGTCGGGGGTACAGTAAATTCTTTGCTTTATTGTTTCCCAAAAGTTGAAATCTAATTGTGTTAAGTCTGGACTCCTTGGTGGCTAATTCCGCGGTCCTAGGCGCCTAATCCATCTATCTTCAAACATCTCATTCAATTTCTGGTCTATCACATTTCCACAATGTGGCGGAGCACCGTCCAGTTGATACCAAAAATCTCTTTTATCCATAGGCAGATTATCAACAAAGTCTGTCACAATGGTTTGCGAAATGGCCAAGTATCTTGCCCTATTCAATACTTCCTCATAAATATGATACCGCACTTGATCATGCATAATTAACGCAAATTCATTTACACTGAATAGATTTTGAACATTTCTTGCACGAATGATATGAGGATTTTCAGTGGCCCAGAAATGAGAATTATGTCTATTAAAAATACCTTCTCTTGTGAATTTTGATTCGCCGGTCTATATAATTTTGCATAAAAATGATCGTAAAAAATCTTGTTGGTTTCGTCATAAAATCATTTCACACAACTCTTCACGTTGTGATGCATCACTGGGATGAAGAGAATGAAGAAGGTTGAATTAGAATATTGAACAGATGGTCGTGAAATTTCTAAATCGTATTGTGCCCCACAAGAAGAGGTTTCCGGGCTGAAGATGAAAATAGGCCAACACATTGATTCTGTTATCTTCATTTGAGGTTATTGTTTCAAAATTAAGATATTTTTCATAATATTTCCAAATTTTCTTTCATCCATTGGTGTTAAATTAGGATACCTTGCATTGAAAACTCTGCATGTTCGACTTATAATTCTGTTGCACTTGCCATGAATAAAAAAAAACAAATTTAATATATCAGCATTTGTATGCATAATATTTTCTATTTGTCTCGCTGTTATTTCGTTTAAAAGAATGACAAGAGCGTCTTCGAAAATCCCATTATCAAAATTTGCAGGATTCAAATCGCATTACTTCCCGAAATATTCTAATGGACCCTAACCGTGAGACACCCTGTATAGTACATAATTAAGTGCAGAATTCCTGTACAATTTGAAAATGAAAAAAAAAATTAAAAAGATGTGAGAACGAAAAATTAAATAATCAGAAAATGAAAACGCTTATTAGATACAATGAAAGCATACGAGCCCAGAAACAAGAGCGTTGTGATACTACAGTTTAAAATAATTAAAATTACATGCAATAAACTAAGTATAAAAATATGCATGCATCAATGGATTGAACTTAATTAGTTTGAAGGTTTTCTAAAGGTTTTAAATAGTGTCAACCCGACATACAAACTTTAAAAGTTTGAAAATGTTGAAAATGCAGAAATTGGAAAGAGTATTATAAGTAGTTTGAACAATGATATCTACCATAGCTGATTGATTTCAATTATTTTTTTTCGATTCAAAGTATGTATATCTAAAACCTTTAAAACAGGACTTCAATTCGACAAGACAATTCCATTCAATTTCAGTTAGCAGCAAATTCGAGTTAAAAAGTTGGAAAATTTGAGTTACATTGCGATTTGTTATACTACAGGCTCAAGATCTTCAAGGAAGGACTTTAAACTTCTTTATCTCTTTGCCAAATGATTAGTTAGTCGGACAACTCGTTTGCTGTTCTTTTGAAGTTAAGGAACACTTCTCATTTTTTCAATTGATTTTTGGTAAAAAAGCATTCACATGAGCAATTTAGAACAATAGCTCAGCGCAAAGCTTCAACAACACAGCAAACAAGCTCCAATTTGTGGCTGTAGTTTAAATTTGAAAGATAGAAAATTTAAAGAAACGAAAATTATAGTGAATGTGAGCCGGTTCAAAACATTAGTTCCTTTAAATAAGTAAAAAGCGATTCATAATATAGCCAAAACGCAGAATCCTTTTAAAAGTCGATGAAATTTATTCCACGGCACGAAATTACATTACGTGAGTACTTAATAAAGAAACTTTAGTTACAGAAAAAAATGAAATTGGCTCTATATTGGTGAAATCGCAAATAGTTTTCTGTGGAATTACCCAGGCTGGCAAGCTCAGTCTAGATCAGAAGCACCAATGCTTTACGTTGTCTTGTTGCCTACTGTGGGAACCCTTTAACAATTATTGAACTTCACAAATTGTTTTATAAACACTTACAATTATTTTCCTGTTTAAGTTTGATAAGTTTTCCCATTGTTCTTTGGAATACTAGTGGTAAACTGTATTTCTCACTACGCATTTACTAACTAAAACGCGATTTAACGAATTTAAACGACATTTAGCAGATGCGCCTTTTACAGACATGAAAAATGTGTATAGTTTGACTCATATTACATTAGGGATTATTGTATTTAAAGAGTTCCCAATGCATCGCGTTTTACAGATGAAACAAGAAGCATCCTGTAATTAGAACCGACCATCGAGTCGACATCTGCATAAAAATACAAAACTCTTCCTTTGGAGCTTTCCATTGAAGACTTATTCTAGCATGTGTTTCATTGATTGCTTGTAGTTATGATTTAACTTCCTTCGAACCAATTATAAAACAAAGAATTAATAAAATCTACAATTCAAATAAATGGAACAACATAAATAATATAAATAAGAAAAAAGAAGGTGAAATCAGGTATGTATCATTACCGTACATTCCAGAAATCAACACGAAAATAAAAAATGTCTTAAAACCACATAATATTACTATAGCGGAAAAAACTAAAAACAACTTGGCAAAGGAATGTTTCACAAAATTTAAACCTAAAAGTGATAAGTTGGACACACCTAACGTAATATACAAGATTGACTGTTTGAACTGTGACAACACATACATAGGTCAAACAGGACAATATTTAAAGAAAAGAATATACGAACATAAATATAGCTTAAGAAAGGTTAACGAAAATGGAACAGCATTAGCACAACATGCACAACAAAAGTTACATAGTTTTGATTTCGATAACACAAAAATATTATCAATGAAAACAATTATAATAAGAGAATCCATGAAATGATACAGATTAAAAAACATGAGAATGCAATGAATTTTAGATCAGACACAGACAATCTTAGCTCTGTGTATCACACACTAATTAGATGATCGCATGCATGCACTGATTGGACCAAGTAAATGAAATATAAACACCTGATATTGAGGAATTGCAGAGCAATTCCTAGAGTGCAAAGAAAAGGCGAAGTATAAACAGTTTTTTTGTTCTCTCGCTCGATATCGAATAAAATATGGAATTCAATAACCATTCAAATGTGAAGGTAGAAACAACTATACACATAAGTTAAATTTAAATCTCTAAACAATAGATTCTAGTCTTTTCCCAGACATGTTTGTCCTGACTCATCACCTGAAAACCAATGTTCTTAATGTACTTTCTAATATGTGTGTGATTTGTATTTTAATATGTGAATTTTGATGAAAGTTTTTTATTTAAATTGATGATAACTGTAAATATATATTTTAGACAAACTGCTGATGGTGGAGAAAGACACCGAAACGTATTTGTAAATTATAAATATTAAATAATAAACAATAAAATTGACTGAAACCCAGGAATTTTTTGAAATAAGTTATGATTTAACTTTAAGAAGGAAACTTTTCCGAAAATTTAAAAAAAGGCAATCCCTACGGGATCGAGCAAATAGCGTGAAAAGAAGGTAATTGAAAAATGACTCAGTATGGCCTCTATGGCTATTTTCAAGTTGACCTTTTTCAAGCCATCACAGATAACAGACACGTGATGAAAGCAGTCCGACTCCCCCAATTCAATCTGGCATTACGATTGATTGCCTTTACACTATGACATCGCACTGGAACAAATGAATCCAGCTGTGGATAAGTAGCAAATATAGATTAGTTCCTTGATAAAAAATCTTATTCAAAGAAGTTTTTGATGAAAGCAAGCCTTACTGCTTGATTGAAGGATTATTGTTCATTCATGTTAATTGGGGAAAAAGACCTTTTTCTTATGGCCATTTAATTACGACTATTACGTAATTTAAATCAAATATATCACCATCACATGAGCTGATAAGTAATGAATATGCTTGAAATGTGTATATATGTATTTAGACCGACGAGTTTTAAAAATCGACGCAATTCATGCAAGAAGATTGAGTACAAATAATTTTCGACGTAATTGAAAAGTTTTAAAAACGCATTTATTCGGAAACCAGGATTAGTTAAAATTATTTTAATTAACCGATAATGTAATCAACTTTGTAATTAAATAAATAAAGACGACATGTAACATCAGTTTTAGAAAATTGAATCAAATTTATTTGTACTACAACGAAACGATTATTCGCGCAGATAATGCATCGACTTACCAAACTCTCTGTATATGGAATCCGGTGTATATAAGTAATATGACAAATTTAATTTTATAATTGAGATATTTTAAATGAACTTTTTCCCAGCTATTAATATATTTGGGGCACTAAGAAGCTTTCAAGTCCATCAACACTTTAATTACGAAACCTTAATTTGCATACAGCTTAAACTTGCTTTTGAAGCTTGCAAAAATATGCCCGGACGATCCGTTAAGTGCTTTCGAATTAATTTGTACTCAAAATAGTTTCCTCACTAATTAAACTGCGTTTTAACATAAAGAGATACTTTAATTCGGATTAGAGCCTGGCAAAACACAATATTGATTACACAAACATGACCAAGTGATTTCATGTGGAGTAATGGACTGATTTAATGATTTTTGCTGGTCAATTCGTGCGCTGGCTGATGTTTGTTGTTTACCAATCTAATGCAGAGTTAGTTGTAGCTCTATTTGAGCATCCAAACGTGTACAGTTAAAAATTACACTAAATACTTCAAGTAGATAAATATGTCGGTGGCGCGCTTAGAAATTGCGAGAAATTCCTGACATTATAGAAAAAGGGATTCAATCTAAAAATACTGTAAAAAATGAAAAAAAAAACATGGCACTCCCTGACGACAGCCAAAAAGTAATTTGGCCCAGAATGATCCATGAAGACAGCTATTAAAAATTACATTTATACAGAAGTACGCCAACTTCGGAAAACAGGCAAAAAAATGGTAAAACGATTTGCAAATGTTTTTTAAACTCTATTAGTTTTTTTATTACCGGTTTGCCGAATTGGTAACAAAACATTTAAGTTTGAAAAGGATATAAAAAGCTCTAAATTTCTCAAAGAGAAAAACATAAATTATTAGTTCAATGTTTTAACCGACCGAAGTTGGATCATTGCAGTAGACTGGCCACTTTCTATGCAAAACCGTGTGATTACAGAGCTGAGAGAAAACACTGGTGTAATAATTTTGAGTTTAGTGACATTTTGAGAAGAAATGTCCATTTGACTTTCAGTTTACATTACAGAAGTAAATAAAATGGAGAGACAGAGTCCATTGAAATGTTTTAATTAGGGATAACGGTAAAACGTCTTCCGTTTTGAAAATATTATTCATTAAAGGGGTATAAAAGTATACCCCTTATATTTTCCAACATAAACTACTTTCAGACGCAAAACGAGACTAGCTAGCACGTGGAACGAAGATATTAGTACTATGACGAGGCTGAAAGATGATAAATAAATGCAAACTCTAAATAAGCTTCTAAGATTTATATTATGCGAAAGCGTAGGTCATCACTGAAACAATTGTTCATGGTTGTGCTTCTCTCAACTTTCATTCATCATTTTATCTATGAGATGTACTTTTGGAGGCAACACAAGGCTTAACTAATAATGCGTAAATGCCACTTCCGTTATTCCAAAGCATCTAGATGGGGCCGTTTTGCCTAAGCCGCTTAAAATAAATGACGATATATTTAGACTTAATTCGTTCTTATAACTAAGTGAACCTAAATGAACCTCGAATATCCATATTAACCATCCCATTGCGAGACTGCACAGGAAAAAAACTAGTGTCAATCCAGTCAACATTTAATTAAATATCTACTAAGTAAATAGCGAAAACAATTCAATCGAGTTTTTAATCCTGATCTAATTAACCCCATATCGCTGACCCCTGTAAAGCCTTAAAACACTTTAATCTAGTTACTCGACGCCAATTTTCATTAAATTTTCCACAACGCTTTTTCCAATAATCTTATCGAGTCGAAAAAACTGGCTTAAATGTGTACCAGGCACGTAAACCAGGTTGGAAGAGATTAGAGCTGATATTTATAGATATTGGTTGTCTGCAGTTGAACGAAGGAAAGTGCAACGCTCTAATCTTCAGTATAAATCGCTCGGTTTAATCCAAAACGGAATCCATGTTTGTGCCCTTTGGAGTTCGATGTTTAGTGCAAAGATTAAAGCGCAGAATAAAATCTATTGCGTTCTTATTTTACAGAATCCAGAATTGAACTGTTTCTAACAATCGAATTTAATACGATTTCGTTAATTTGCAGATTGTTTGATCTGATGATTATTCCTTATTAAATTTCGAAGTGAACTAGTATGAACCAGTAAACATGTAGAATTACATATACGGACCCCAGATTGACCGCTCCAATTAATTATGTTTGGGTGAATACCCAGAACAATTCAAGAAATGTACTTGAAATATGTTTTTCATGTTTCCAGCAACTAATCATAAAATGAAGCTTACATGCCAAATCTGTTACGAAATCGACATTCTTCATAATTCATTCCAATGTATTCCTGGGTTATTCTTCATAATACCAGATCAGTTTCCTGTAACGCCTGAGTTTCGAATTGGAAGGAAGTTCACCCACAGCCTTTCTTTGAGATTACTGTGAAATTCATGTTTGCATATGACCTTAAAATATAATTTCTTTTATGTTATTTTCTTGTGGCTCTCAATGAAGTGTAAGCTGATGGAAACTCTGGAGTATGAAATGAAAATATGCTTTCCTCGCAATTTTCATTTAATGTGCAAATCTTGCCTACTTCACCAAAGTACATATTTTATGATACAATAGTTTAACGCAAAATATAATATATTGTGATCAATCTAAGCAAGGCCTGATAGTACAGATAGCATAATGAGATTAAAAATGCTCTATTTATGAAATATGTTGTTGTAAATTAAAAAAAATCTGCTTTGTATCCCAACCGGAATAGTAAATTACTTAAATGCGTTATTCCATTGCTCATCATATGAATTTAGAAAATATGTTGCTGCTATCAAGATCTCCTTGGTAAGTGATAATTAGACGAATGCAAAGCAACCTTGCAAGTTTTCAAACGAATATACTGGGCGTTCCAGCGATAGTAAGAGAAACGTTCATCATGAACCTATGGTAATTTACTGTGTAGAAACTGAAAGAAAATGAAGCTTACGATAAGCTCAAAAGCAGTTGAGATTTTTTTAAACCAGGAGGAAATTTCGGAGAACTTTTTTATATTTATTAAAGGTTATATAAAGGTCTTTTAGTCTAAATACCGATTGTACTTTTGCCAGTGACGTTCACAAGAGGGCTTATCTCCATAGTTTAACCGAAATTGCGGTATTGTTCTTACAATAGGATATATAATATTTATTTCCTGGTTATGGTTTATTTGAATCGGAACGTGGAAATCAGCTCAAGATTCTGAAGCAAAGTATACTTCTTTACACCAATTAAAAGATCAGCAGGTTGAAAATGAATTCAAATGTGTTTGCATAAGTATTGAAAAAAAGCCAAAATATAATGAATCCATAGTTTATAGTATAATATGGACATGTGGCATATTGTTGAATTCAAGCAGAACCGTTGAATTTCAAATCAAATCAAACAAACAATAACTAACAATATTAAAACAGGAAATACATTGATTTCTTAAGGTCTAATGGCTACTATCAAAGTTTTATAGAATTGCTCTCAGGTCAGGCATTATTAAAAAGTCAAAAGCAAAAGTTACTTTTTTACTTGGTTAATTTTTGCAGCTAATTCGTTTTCGGGACACATTGTATAGTTTCTACATATTTCAATTCCGGTTAAAAAACCCAGAGAACGCGAAATCACACATATTGATCTTCCAATATTTGTTCAGTTGATTTAAGCACCAATGTTATTATCGCTGTGCAGAGGTGTAGTTCATATCTTTTATTAACTCGAAATTAGACGTAATTGGGTTTTGAATAAAACTGAAAAAATCTGCATTTCAACATTATATGTCGCACCTCTGATTTAAGCACCCGATACACATCTGGAGTTCCAATTAGGATTTATTCACTTAAAAAAATTGATTTTTTAAAAGACAAATAAACAGTGTCCGACCACTGAACTAGCGAATTTTGACAAATTTTTATTCTAGGATTTACTACTTGCTAATTGACTCAAAATGCGTTTTTTTTTCGGAATTAATAAACTATTTTCAGAATTTCCACCGAAATACTAGACGGATTATTTAAAACCGAAAGTAGTTAAACATTGCATGTATACGCGATTTAGAAATATTGCTATAAAAACTCACACAACAAACGATTTTATAACAGTGGCAAGTTTCGTGTAATAAAATAAAGAAGTCAACGGAGTGTTGAACTTATAATGGCTCAGAGCAATAAGGTAACTGATGAAAGTAATTTACTAGAATATTATTCGTATCAAGAACTTGGTCATGTAAACGAAAGTAATTGATACAAATTTGAAAATATTTCATTGATACAGTATAAAATGTGTTTTAGATGATTCCGATGTAAAACTCAATAAAGTCGGCAACCCAGGAGAAGTTTAAACTGCAATAAAACTCACTGTTAAAAGCCAACGTTATTTTGTTAAGATTTTGAATGCCAACGAAAAAAAATTATTTTATTTCGGTATTATACCGAAATAAAAATTTTTTTTTCGTATATTATCGTAATATATAAATTTTATAAAAGTACATTTACAAAAGATCTTGAATCGTAATGTAATTTTATTGTAAAGCATCATATTGAAATAAGTCAACCAAAAGCTCCAATGCCTTGCTTATTCGAATTTCTTTTTCCTTTTGTGGTTCTATATTATTTTATTAAAATTTTGCAGCCCAATTTAATACAATTTTTTCCAGAACTACCTGCTATTAGCATGTCTAATCATCTGTGTTATATCCGCAATTAATGCACTTCCCCAATTTGGCAGTAGCGGCTTTGGACAAGGAGGTGGTGGCGGTTTTGGTCAAAGCGGCCAAGGAGGCCAAGGAGGATTTGGAGGTCAAGGTTACTAATAATAAATTTAAACAAAGAACAAAAATCAGAAACATCATTAAAAAAATTATAAATTATCATCAAGATAAGTTTCTGACAAAATCTGTTTATAGGGAGTAGTCAAGGAGGTTCCGGCGGTCAGAGCGGAGGGGGATTTGGCGGTCAGAGCGGAGGGGGATTTGGCGGTCAGAGCGGAGGCGGCTTTGGAAGACAAAGCGGTGGTGGACAAGGTGGCGGATTTGGCGGCCAAAGTGGAGGTTTTGGAGGTCAAGGTGGCTTCGGAAGATAAGTAGGATGTGGGCGATATATTATTTTCATGTCGAAGATTTCAACTTATACGATAATGTTTAAAAATCAAAAAAGAAGAATGTTTGTTTAGAAATAAATGTTTCATTGGAAACTTGATATTTGGTACTGAAAATAGTAATCGTGGGCCATAGTAATCCAACGGGTCATAAAAGAAGAGCCAAAGGAAAAAGAAATTACCCACTTTTTACTCATATTCTTGGAACTCAAGTCGCCTTAGATGTGGTCCATTGAATGCTAAACAAAACAACAACAAGGAACTAAAAATTCTGTTTTCATCGAAATCACTTAACCTGTTAAACTTATAAAACCCTGCCCCCTGCCTGGGGCGCGACCGGCTGGAGATCGAGGTGCGGAGGGGCTATCCACAAGGCAGCTGCCTTTCCCCCGCGTGTGGTGTCCGGTTATGAACCAGCTCCTGGGGCGGTTAGACCGGGAGGGCTTCTACGCGCAAGCCTATGCGGACCACGGCATAGCCCTAGTTAAGGGGAAGTTTCTGGGCGTTGTCTGCGAGAGAATGCAGGTTGCATGTAGAATAATAGAGAGATGGTGCACCGATGCCGGATTATCAGTTATTCCTAGCAAAACGGAGATCATGCTCTTTACAAGGAGAAGAAAAATAAAGGATTATAGGGCGCCAATGTTGTACACTGGCGTTATAAGACCAAGGATCTGTTCTGGTTCCGTGGTTTGGTGGCCCGCGGTGGAGAAGACGTGCGTATCCCGGAAACTGGCGGGACTCCAAATACTGGCCTGCCTAGCGATGATCGGCGCAATGAGGACGACACCGAGCATAGCATTAAAGACCCTCCTGGGCCTCTCTGAGTTAACCCTGTGGATACGCAGGGAGACCGCTGCGGCGCTACAGTGGATAAAATGCAGCTCAACAAGGCATGATAATCCAGACACGTCTGCGACATACAAAAATATGGACCGCCATGCGTCGAGATCTTCCAATTCTAGGTGCAAAGGTGGTCTCACCTGACAGTGGACTTAGATTTGAAAGGAAATTTAAGGCGGAAATTCCAACAAAAGAAAGTTGGAATACTAGGACAGTGGCTGCCAGAAAGGGGGGCCATGTTGGTTCACCGACGGCTCACGGGCGCCCAATACGGGATGGTCTGGGGCAGACCATCGGGGAAGTGTCCTTTTCGTTGAGTAAACCTGGTGTGGATTCCGGCGCACATGGGGTTCGCGGGAAACGATCCAGCCGTTGCATTGGCAAGGCTCGTATCTTCTAGGAGCCCAATAACTGTCGAACCTCACATAGGGTTAAGTAACCGACAGGTAGCAAGCGCTCTGTATGACTGGGCTCTTATAGGCACCACAGAGATGTGGAAAAAGGCGGAAGGGTGTAGGCAAATCAAAGAGTTGATTGGAACCGCAAGTAACCCCAAGGCAACATCCAAATGGTTGATGTTTAGGAGCCGCTGGGTCCTGAGAACTCTGGTTGGGGTCATGACAGGCACCTACACCTACTAGGAATTGGTGATAGGCCCGTATGTCCACAATGTGAAATGGCGGAGGAAACATCATACCACCGATTAGGAGCCTGCCATCATTGGTCGTGTTCTAGGAGGCGCCTCATTGAGGCCTCCACACTCTCATGCATCGAATTGTCTTCCTCGGAGTGGAGACGAACCCTTGCCTTTGTGAGGGAGACGGGTCGCCTGGGTGGCGAACATCAGGAGTGATAAGGTGGGGATGGATGGAGAGGGAATGGCGAAAAGGGCCTTTAAGGCCTACACGCCGGACCCATCGGGTACCCGCACAGTACTACTACTAAAATTTAACAATGTCGCTACATTTAAAATGATAAAATGAATGTTCATACAGAGCCACAGAAAGTGATTTTCGAATGTTGTAACCCAAAAATTCACAATAGTCTAGAAAGAACAAACGGGTTAAATAGAAATGAATAAACAAAATAATACTGCCGAAAAAATTAATGGAAAGGTTATTCTGCCTAATTTTCAACATACGTTCATCCAACAATAGAATTTACAGATAGGAACTTTAAAGATAAGTTAAAATAGGTAATCAAAGCAAATCTCCTATTTCTAAACATTGAACAAGGCAACAAAACGAAAAATAAATGAAATTTGCTGAAATTATTGAAAGCATTGGACTACAAAGTAGTAGTCAAGTCTACAAAAAAGTAGATTGAATCGTAATGGTACGCAAATACATTTCGAAATCTATGAGAACAGAGAACATGGAGACCAAACAGCGCCTGTGAAGCACATATTAGCAGAACTTGAGTGGATATTGATATTGCAAAATATTCCTTCCGAATAAAAACCGTCGCCTCAGTATAACAGGTGTAAATAAATCGAATCGAAACTATCCAACTGTAAATTTCAATTCCGACAAGCACTAGTCAGAATGGCTGCGGTTTCAAGACTTGAACTTCGCATTCGTTACATTTCTAATAGAATGAACAAACATCAATCCTAAAGCTTTAGCCAAAACCATTTTTCCCAATTTTAATAGATGTTATCGGCATTTCAAATTGCAAGTTAATGTGAAACATTTTATTAAAATCACCTGAATTCACATCCATAACTAATACGATGGGAAATTATATTGAATTCGTTTTCCTTGCTTGAATACTCGTATAATACTAATCACATAAGAAGCACCGCAGCAAAAGGAAACGAGAATAATCACACAAATAACACGACATAAAGTGTTGCATTATTACAGTTGTTCGAAACCAACTTAGATGTATCAATACCGCTCTCTAGGCTATAATTTTATAGGAAAGACATGGTTTTGGTGAAACAGAGTCGTTTTCAATTAATTACAAACTGCAGAGTTTATAGCGTACATGTGGGAGGAAAACTGAGATCGAGAATTGAACAAAAAGACAAATGGGGACGTTCTTTTATGGAAGAGGAGCGGTTACAGGGCCGTTTTATAGTATGTGGAGGAACGACATAAACGTGATGAAATTTTTAAATGGCAAAACAGAAGTGGTTTTTGTACTTTTAATTAGAGCGTAATTTACCAACATGCAATAACATTCTAATAAATCGCTCCGTAAAGATAGTAACGTTAGCTTAGAGACAAACGATCAGAAAAATATTGCAATAAAACTAGTAATGAGGAAAATCATAATGGAGAAACCGCAAAGAACCGTAAACTGGAAACTGTAAAATTAAATTAAATAAAAAGCAAGCTAAACAGAAAAATAGATTTGAAATATTATTACCCATCATAACTGAAATAGGACAGAATAATATAAAACCATATAATGCTTGGTCTGACGCTAAACCCAAGAAAACCAATTTACAATATGAAAGTTTAATGGCGCTACTTTACGAAATGGGTCATTCTGGCTCTGGGCTGTTAAGTTAGACCACACCTTTAAAGCATTGCATGCAGAGCAGCTTTCAAAGAGTAGCGTGTTTCAGCATTAGTTTCGAATTTTAAATCAGTTCTTCTAATAGAATATTTTTAATCTAATTAATAAATGCAGGCTAAAAAAGTATGGCTGTGGCAGAAAAGGAAGAAATTCCTCAGCATAGGGTTCTGAAATAGCAAAGCCAACAGCAAGAGCTTTTTTAAATGATCGGTTAACGGTATATATAAACTTTAAACATTTTTGCATTCAAAAATCTACGACCAGTTTTAATAAAATACTAAATATAAATAATTATCTTGACAGAAAACACTACAAAAAACTAAACATAACTAATAGCCTTAAGCCGTTGCAAAAACACAAACCTCTACACCTCTGATAAACTGAACATCACTAACCCTCTATCGGGTCTGCATAAAACAAGGCGGAAAGTTCTAAAAACAACAATAGAGCTCCTAATGTGGATAAATTCCTGCGGGGATATTAAACCAGGTTTTGTAGTTTAGCTGCCTCGTTTCACTTTGCTAAGAATAGTTCTTAATTGGTAAAGGCTAGAGTGATGGATAGAGGGCATAAATAAAGCAGCTCTATGCTATTATTTAATGAAGTCTCTATGCCTTTTGTTACGATTGTCCAAGCCTTTGTCGCTCTTGTTTCAGATTATTTTTGAATGCCCTTTAAACGGTAGTGAGAGCAGTTGCTTTATGTCTTGGATTCAAACTCAGTATACGAAAATGTTGCTTTAAAATTGTCACCGCTTGAGCAGTTTTTTGTGTTGACTTTATTAAGCTTTGAACTAGAAAGATGAGCTCGACGGTTTCTGCCTTCGCTGTTACTTTCTGGAGTGAGTTTCGCTAGACGATGTACTACTAATAAGTTATTTCTTTTAGTAATGCTTTAAAATTTATGCTTCGTGTAATGAAGATCCATTAGCTAAAGGACGGACTAGAATACTGGTTAAGATCTGTCTGGCTTCTTTAAAAGAGCTAGTACAAAGCAAATCAAAAACTGATCTCTCAATGAGAAAGCCAGCTGAAAATAAGCACACACATAAAATGTTAAATTTGGTCCGAAAAAGGCAGCGTCATACCGAAATTGTGAAAAAATACCTTTGTGGATCTGACAGTTCGAAATGTTTTCATGACGCGATAGTTATCTGTTGAAAAATCCAATTTACCATGGAAATGGAGTTTTATCCAGAATCCAAAATTGATTTATGAAAGTAAAATGAGTAGGAATGCAAATACCTAAAGCAATTTCACGTTACACGTGTTTGAAAATGTCGAAAAATGTACTTCATTTTATTTATGAACGTTCCAATTTGTGTTTTAAAACGATTTAAACTGAAATGTTAAGACGACATACGAACATTACTCATACCTGTTGTATTTAAAAGAAATATACATTAGAACTATTTTGTTAAAATAAATGTGTCACACAATCTTAAATAGGCACGAGCTATTAACGTATTATTAAATTTGATGATCAGTGCAAAATAGTCGGAACAATACTTTCATAATCAAGTGTAGTGAAAAGAGCAATCAAATAAATTTTTTAATATATAATTTTAGCGAGTGGTTATCGAAATCATTTAACGCCACGGTTTTTACTATCTGAGTTCTCTACCCCATAAAATCCAATAAGCAAAGCCAAAATTTAAAAATTATTCAGCACTGAATGTTAAGAAGCCTGGTGAAGACAGAGTAACCTGTGAAATGCTAAAAATGGGCGGAGACTTCATGGAACAAATTCTACAGGTGTTGTTTAATAAATGTTTATCTGAGAGCAACATCCCTGAAACTGGGCACAACGCGGAGGTTGTTGTGCGTTTTAAGAAGGGCGACATCACGGACATTGAACATTATTGACCTATCAGCCTTCTGTCCCACCTTTATAAACCAGCCTATCAACCAGTGGAGCAGGCAGGATTTCGAAAGGGATACAGCTCTTTGGATCACTTGCAGACCATTAAAATGTTAATAGAGAAGACAACGGAGTATACGAGGTACCGTTGATGGTAAACCATTCACTGATTACATAGTGCTTATTCTTCCGATATCCAGGAGCTTAAGAACATGCTAGAACAACTAAATGAAGCAGCAAATAACGTCGGACTAAGAATGAATCCCCATAAACCTTAAGCGAAAGGTCTTTAACACATGCATCCTGCCTGTCGTAACATATAGTCTTGAGACAAAGGCTTTAACCAAGAAGTACACCAATAACCTTAGGACAATGCAAAGGCGTTGGAGCGGGCAAGCTTGGTATTAGCTTACGAGATAAAATCCGTAACTAAGAAATAAGAAAACGAACGAAGGTAATGGGCATAATACATCAAATCGCTGAGCTTAAGTGGCAATGGGTTGGACATGCTGCCAGACTAAGTGTGGACAGATGGGTAACAAGACTTGTACACTGGAGACCTCCGCAAACAAGAAGGAGTGTCGGCAGGTCACAGAAGAGATGGCTGGATGCTGTTAATAGAATAGCAGGAGGAAGATGGTACCATACCACGAAAGACAGAAGAGCTTGGAAACAAAAGAAAGAGGCCTTTGTTCAGGAGTGGACAGATAATGGCTGACAAAGAAGAAGGAGAAGAAGAATGTTAAGATGTTGAAGGATGCTCTATCGTTAGCTCATCTTTTGAAACAATTTCTTTACTAGAAACATAACGGTCATTTCGGTTAGTGTCAGCAGTTAGCAGTGTTTGCTCTCTATATTGCAGGCATAATTTTCCATTATTTCGCATTATTAGCTTTAAACTGTTTCATTTCACGAATCAAAAGCAATTCAAATTCACGAAGGTTTTTGTCCAATCCCGATTTATTTCAAAAAAGTGTTATGGTTAGGGTTTGAAGAACTGCTGTGAAAAGACAGAGTGAATTGTGGGTTGTGTAATATCTGCTCAAAATCAAATAGTAGATATATCAGACCACATATTTTTCTTGGATAACAATAACTGTTCGTCACTTGGTACATTAAATAGTAATTTCATTGTTGTAATGGTTATTCAATTAAAAAGTTTCCCTATTCATTGAATAATGTTTTAAATCGCAATAGCATTTTTTACGTTTAGGCAATTGCGATTCAAAATATGCTTTATTGCCACAGAAAAATTGAACAAATTTTATGTACAGGGTGGGCCACTAAGAGAGGTGGTCGGCCGTATCTCACAAACTATTAGTCGAATCGATTTCGGGTAAAAAAATATGTGAGTAAAATGACCAAAAGAAATTTCTGGAAATTACTTTCAAGTTCGCAAAATGGCCGCCAGAGGACGAAATTCCAGTTTTGCAGAAAAGGCGGTTTAGGACAGGCTAAGGTAGGTTGGAAATACTTTCATTCTGTTCTTGACAGATTTTCACTTATTTTTTGTGGGAGTGTTATTGTTCTAGTCAGTCAAATAAAGTGGTGAGGGAAAGTCAAATATTGGTTCAAAGCTCCGTATTGGCTTAACCAAATTCAAAATTGTAATTCTAGTTAAAAGCTCTTTATTTAATTTAACTCATGCTATAAAATATTCGCCCTCATGATTGCCTCTTTGGCCGCGAGGGCGCATTATCAAAGGTCGTCAAACTTTGTCGTTTTCCTTTAATTTTTTAAATGTAATGATATATAATATTTAAGCTGCTTAGAAAGAGAACGACAAATGAAACAAAATAGTGAAAACCCCATATCGATAAATTTGTTGCAACCGAAGATATAGCCTAATTTTATAGCGAATACAGTTTATACCGTTTTAACGTCAAGTATTCGTAATAACAAATGCATTTGTTTGACAATCTTCAGCAGGAAGTTGATCATCAAGGTCGATTTAGTGTCAGTGTCTGATGCGGCATAATTGGGGGACAAATTATTGGTCCATTTATATTTGAACAGAAGCTAAATGGAAATATTTATTTAGACTTCTTACAAAAGTAACTTCCATTACTTTTAGAAGACATACCGTTGCGAAAGCGAGTAAACATGTTTTTTCAACAAGACGGGGCCCTGATCATTTCTCGGTAAATGTCGCCGATTTTTAGAACAAAGCTTATCGCGATAGATGAATAGGACGAAGCAGTTTATTCCCGTGGCCAGCTAGGTCACCAGATCTTACGTGTATGGACTTTTATTTGTGGGGGAGAATAAAAGAGATTGTTTACCAAACCAGACCAACTTCCAAACAGGACCTACTAAGCAAAAGTAAGGGTGCAATTCATTACATTCTTGTCGCAGAAGTAGAGAGTGCTGTTTTATCTATGAGAAACAGGCTTGAGCAATGCATTGCTTGAAATGACCGAAAACTTTTTGAGCATCTAAGCAGGTTTTAATCCCAAGGGTTTATTTCACCCGCAGGAATACTCATAATGTGTGAAATATAGCAATCGGTTCTTATCAGGACCAATAATTGACATGTATTATTATAATATCATTCTTATGGTCAAATTGTTTATATCTTCGGTTGCAATAAATATATCGATGTGTGGCTTTCACTATTTTGCTTCATTTTTAATCGTCTTTCCAAGCAGCTAAAATATTATATATCATTCCGTCTAAAAAATTTAAGAAAAACGAGAAAGTTTGACGACCTTTTATAACGAGCCCTCTGGCGGCCAAAGTGGCAATCATATGGTCGAATATTTTACAGCAGGTGTTAAGCAGATTAAAAGAGCTTTTCAACTGAAATTTAAGCGTTGAATTTTGTTAAGCCAACACGGAGCTATCAATAACTTTTTGAACCATTATTTGGCTTTCCCCCACCACTTTATTTGACTAGCTAGAACAATGAGACTCCAACAAAAAATAAGTCAAATTCTCTCAGGAATAGGACTAAAGTATTTTCAACATACCTTAGCTTATCTGAAACCTCAAAAAATCCGTATTTAAATTTTACTGTTGCAATTTCGCCCTCTAGGGGCCATTTGACGAACTTGAAAGTCATTTCCAGCAATTTCCCGTGGTCTCTTTATTCATATTATTTTTTACCTGAAATCGATACGACTAATGGTTTGTGAGATACGGCCGAGCACCTCTCTTAGTGGCCCACCCTGTACAATACTGAGACTAAATGTTACTTAAATAAGATGTAGAGATAATTTTCTCGAAAAACAGAATTTTTCTAAAAATCATCGAGACAAAGCGAACTATCTTTTTACGATATAAAATCCAACCGTAAAATGATAAGTATTCGCTTCCTAGCGCACAAGGCTCTCGTATATTATTAACATGAATCCTGGTGTGCTCCTTAACGAGTTATTTAGGGCAAAGTGACTATAGAAGTAATATCATAAGAAATTCCGAAGTTTAAAACGCTTCAAAACCCGTAAAAATATTTTAAGTACAAAGTAGAAGATACTGTAGTAGTAATATCTTCTACAGGTACAAAGTTGAAACATGCAACCAAAAAGTCAACTAAAGAGTAAAAGAAACATACTGGAAAAAATTAGAATTGCATAACAATGCTATCAATACTTCAAACTAAAAATGTTAAAAACACCTAAAAAAGAAATAATTGAAATAAGCGATTCAATCATGTACTATGTGGGCTGGATAATTTGGGCCAAAGGCCAAAAATTCGTACCAAAGTTGTTCGATTTGTCTAGTTCTATATTGTTTCAGCAATGGCAGGGAATGTCGATGAAACGCAGAACAAACACTAGGTTTGTATTATAACTTAACGTTTCTTTATTTCCAATATTCCCGAAACTGAACATCACATCGCGAGATTTTACCGCTATATGAGATTGTATGTCTGACATGAATCGTAACGGTAATTTGACATTTACTTTGAAGATGCGACATTGTTCTTTTGAACGTATTTAAGGTTTCTAAACATATCAAAGCAACAATTCAAATTTATGAATGAGCCAAGTTGCCATCGTTCGTTATAGTCCATTTCTCAATTTTCATTTGAAAATATTTACTAGCTGAGACAATAAAAGTTGGTTTATTGCATTTTGTGCAAAAATGTGTCCATACACCAAACTCCACCTACAAACTGATCACAGACACAGAGTACGATGAAGCCCTAGCGCACATCAAAAACACTGCACCGGGGAAAGATAAAATTAAGGCAAAACTCTTGAAAAGCCTAACTCAAGAAACACACAAACTGATCCTAACTGAATTGAACAACTGCATCACAAATGGCAGAATCCCAGAAACATGGAAAAACGGCTTAATAATCCCTATACCCAAAAATGGACTGGACAATACACAACCGAGCAACTACAGACCAATTACACTACTTCCAGTACTAAGCTAAATTTTTGAATACATAATAAATCAGCGGCTTGAAAAAGTGATTGGCAAAATATATACCTACCTACCAATTTCGTTTCAAACAGCATCACTCGACTGTTCATCCGCTCTTTATTTTGGCCAACAATATACAAACTACCCACCTAACTGACAGAAAGACGGCTTGCCTGTTTATGGACATAACAAGGCTTTTGATAGTGTCTGGCATAGAGGCTTACTATACAAACTATACAAACTACACACACCAACATATCTACTACACACCATAAAGAACTTACTAGAAAACAGACAACTACAAGTACGAATTGACAAAACACTGTCATTTTCTTTTTCCCCTGAACAAGGGCTCCCTCAAGAATCCCCGCTCTCACCGTTTCTCTACAATATATACTGCCATGACATATACAATTACAACTTACCAGACAAAAATCAAATCGACAGATCGGCATACCTATTACAATGCGCAGACGACACGGCACTTATTGTACATGACAAAACTACTGAGAGAGCAACTCAAAGACTCCAAACACTAACAAACAACACAATGACATGGTTTTATAAATGGAGACTAACACCAAACGCGTCAAAAAACCAACTTCTGCTCACAAACCACAGACTCAACGCTGACCCCCCTACAATAACTGCAGACGGCCAAACGACACAACCAAAAAACGACGTAAAATACCTTGGAATCACAATTGACCACAAACTTAAATTCACTAAACACATACGAAACATCAGGGCAGAAACAATAAAGAGAACAAAACACTTTCGATCACTAACCTACAAAGACAGAGGAATTAGCACAAACACCGCCACCAAAATATATAAAGCTATTTGTAGACCCTTGCTAAGAGTACAGACATATACTCATGACCAACGGAACAGAAAGGACAAAACGTTATATACAAACAACAGAACAAATTGCTCTAAGACTAATAACACGAATAAGACACCCCCAAAACCCACTACACAACCCCCCCACCCAACTACTATACGAAAGCACAAACATGATAAAGATTTCGGAAAGACTCATACTTCTACAGACAAAATGGACAAACAACCCCTACAACTGGACCATACTGAATCCCCTTTGTCTCACAAGACCAACCAGACAATCCCGTTTCCGTTTCCCTACATCAACGCTACTCGACACTTAAAAACAACACTTACAAACGCAACTGACTAGTGGACAATAAAATAATTTTTTCTTGTCATTAGAATTGGAAAGTTTATTTAATAATATTGTTAACCTAGAATAAGAGAATTTTCATATTTGTTTTTTATTTAGATTAAGACTACATGTATTAAACAAGGGCAGAAAGACCGATAGGTCGATAGCCTTTTTTAGAAATAAAGATGTTTACTACTACTGTGTCCATAATATTTCGATAAAAAATTGCTGTCGGGGGACCGAACTTGGAAAATGAAACCGCACTAAACCCCAAAATAATCTAAACTTTGCAGAGTCATTTAACTTTGTGCTTATAAACATGTAGCATTTTCCAAACAAAAATTGGAAAAAATCTCCACGCAGAATTTAAAGTTTACATTATAATTTTCTTGTAAGGTATCCCACGAATTATTTAAACATAAAATAACAAATTTTAAAGGATAATAAACTTTCACATTTTAACAACACTGCAAGCCATATTTTTTTAAATATTTGTTAAATTTGAATAATAATTATATATTTTGATATATTTATTAATAGAATATAATAAATGTTGCTTAAATGTGCTTACAGCAACTTAAAACGTGCCTGAAGCTAGTCGACGAGATATATTCAATTCGAAGCTATTATTAT
Source organism: Dendroctonus valens (assembly GCA_024550625.1). Taxonomy (NCBI): domain Eukaryota; kingdom Metazoa; phylum Arthropoda; class Insecta; order Coleoptera; family Curculionidae; genus Dendroctonus; species Dendroctonus valens. The sequence continues at coordinate 737,442 of JAJTJO010000717.1, read as the reverse complement.
TCCTGGGTATAACCGTATAAATAGAGTGCTGAAGATAATTGCTAATATATCCAAAACGATGCATATTAAGCACATGGCGTTATATATGGTTGGATCGGCATATGATATTTTACTAGAAAACAGAGCAACATATTATAAAAAAATTAAAACTTGTCTCCTTCTCTGCTTTGGCCTCCCAGAATATAAAAGATACTAAAAATTATAGCATTTGAAAAAAACCAGATGACTTTTCTGCGATTGGTTTTTTCTTATTTCAATAATTAATTTTTGAGATCAAAGATAAAAGTTAAGAGTGCTCAAAAGATGAATAAAATATATCAAATAAAACACGCTTGCTTTTAATAATTTGATCCCAGGAACAAATGCTATTAACCATTAAAGTGCATCTGCTTTAATATTTGATTCAATACTCGGATCTTTAATGAAGGTCCTCGTTTGCGTAAGTCGAATCCCTGAGCTCCCGGTAATGGATACACTTTGCATGGTGTGAGCTCATTTAGGGCCACTAGTGAATAGAATTCATCAGATGTAGTTCCACATTCATTTACAAAAATTTATCCAATTAATCAACGCTCAACACATGAGATAATGTGGTTTGATAAATCTACTTCTACCGTCGGTGGCAAGAAATATAATGTGTTGATTAGCGTAAAGAATTTCTATCTTTCCTTTCCCACTACATTTGCTGTTAATACTAACTAACCCATTTTGACTCGCAACAAAACTGGTCAATTTGATATTTATTTCCTGAGCATTAAGCAATCATTATATCTACGTTTATCTTACGAGAACCTTAAGGCACAAACTGGTGCAACCATTTGACGTAATGGGTCTTTCAGGTTTAGCATCTCTTGACTTTCCCTAAGCAAATTTTCCATTCTGTCGCGAAATATAAAATTGCTCGTAACGATGGCTAATGCCTTTTAAATTGGCAATCAAATGTTATTCAACAAGATAAAAGACATCTTTTTACCGTTTCCGTAATAAATAAATAGAGAAAAGGAATTTTTTATTAGAATAAATCCAGGGCAATAATTATTTTTAAATTTTGTCACATTCTTTCGACATCAAATTAAACCAATCAAATATGTTATATCGCCTTACCAATGTGTTGTCTTGATCTCATTCGCATGTTGTTGCAATACATTGAAAATTAGCTTACCTGAAAATAAAATAAATAAAATTAGTTTGTGTATGGGAAAAAATAAAATTAAACACGCAATAATGAAACAGGGTTATAATATGAGATGATGCAATAGAGTATGCTTTCATTCATTAATCAAGTGGAATTAGACACAGTTTTTGGTGTGAACGTGTTTCACAAACGGTTCATGGCCGCTCTACTTAAAATGTATCACAGTATTTGGCCCAAAAATTCACAAAAATATTAGATAAACTAATGCTTTACTTCGGTTTTCAATATATACATGTTTTTATCACAACTAAATTTTTAAATGATTGATGATCACTTTAATTAACATGTTTAGTTTGATAAAAATATTTGTTACCTTTTATTAATTTTCCTCAAAAACTGCCAATGACTTTGCAAGTGGAAGAGAATATTTATATTCAGTTTTTGCGGCATGTAGGAATATGTGAAGATAAGAAAAACCGGTTTTTTCCAAAGACATTAATTACAATTAATAATGTATTAGCCTTCACTAATTTTCTACGCAATATTTGTAAAAATTTTTCAAATAGTCTGTGAAGACTAAAATGAGTTATAAAATTTGTAAATGTGTGAAGAATCTTCAAATTTTTCAACTTTGTTTACTTGCGGAATAGATATGAATTTTTGAAAATGTACCTAGTCAATCACAAAAATGCTCTAAATGGCCACCCAGTGTTATTTACATACAATTTCGCCTTGGTAGATAGGAAAAATAATATCTAATTAATCTAAAATAGTTCTCTATTAGCTACAGTTGAAAGTTTTACTGTAGTTTAATTATGAATGAAAATAATATAAAAACAAGGAATTAGTGTAGGTTCATAAGCTATGCCTGAAAAGCACTTAACTACGTTTGTGACAAAATTACAAGTTGAGCAATATTTACATGCCACTTGACCCCCATTTCCATTTAAGATTCTAAGTGTGACATCTACCCCTCCTAGTGGGTTTAAACAAGAAGCATAAAAATATTAATTTAAAGTGTCCCCCTTACAAATAAAATTGACCTATCTTTCCGATTTTTCATATTTTTAACTATAAGAGAGATTTTAAGGCTCGGAAGTTTTCAAATTAACATCCCGTATATGACTACCACGAGACTAATCGTTTTAATCCAACATAACAATCAAAAAAATTCCATATTCAATTAATCGTTTTCCCAGTTCTTCACTGGTAGCTATATATATGATCTAATATAACTTCTGTACTCGATTTTTTTTCTTGCTCATTTGTGATTTGTCTTGCATTGAGAAAAAGCGCCCCAAATGTAAAAAGTGCAGATAAAAAAATCTATATTTTTGCCGTTAGGTTTGAATTTGAGCGAATACTTGCAAATAAAAATATATATTAGCAAAAAAACATATTAGATGAAAACAATAAAGAAACAGTGTTTAAATTAAGTTGAATAATAAAAATAATATGATAATGGAATTAGTACTACGAATAACCTGAACCATTTCTGAATAAAAAGTAGATGGATATTGTCGACATTCTGATCTAAATATTTGACGCTATTTGTGAGTTAAGCTAAACTCATTTCAGAAAGGAAAATGTACTTTTATTTTCTACAATACGCCCAATCCCATTATGTAAGAAAGTGAAAACAAACCCCCCCAATTGACATTAAAAAACAACAATTTCATCTCCACGTATACTTGTGATATTTTATAGTAGCGAGGGAACCATGAATCATTCTTATACTAAATTAAATAATATAAATAGAAAATATGGTGGCGAATATAGAAATATACGCTTTCAATAAACAACTTAAACTTTTGTTAACGTAAACGTAAACTAAAATTTTGGCGCGAAGAAGACCATGTACAACCAAGCCAGTCCAAATGCCACCGCTCTATATTGTAGCATATTAGTTGATAATATTTAGAGAAGCCACAAATGCGATTAATATTGATAATTGAAAACTACGTTGCTCACATTATTCCCAATCCACGAACCACAATTTTAAAGCTGGTTACACATTCCAGCCCAACTATTCGGGATCCCAATTATTTTAAGCAAAATTGTTGGAATAACAAAGCTTAATTTTCTTTGATTTCACTATATGTATATCAAACAATGGTTACGAATGCAAATCAGTATTATTCTTTAAATAGGGATCAAATTTTTAAAATATGCAAGAATTGTTTGGAGTATTTACATTGTTTTTCGATTAGTTAATCTCATTTATTTTCCTGGATTTAATTCTCGCTCTGTAATGAGTTGCAGTAAAACAATTAAATATAATATAGCACAACAGAGCAAATATGAACTTTGTGAGGTGATGAGATTTTGATCCAGATTTTAGCGCAAAAAGGTAAATAAGAAAACACATTTGAAGTGCATAAACCCGAAGTGCACCTTCGCTTTGGAAATCAACTTAAATTTTTGTGTCATTAAAATGATAATTCGAAACGCCTCAGAAGACTGTTAAATTACATCCGTGGCAATATTCCATATCGACCGAATGTGTTTGAAGCTACATTTTCAATACAAATTACTTCCTTTTGTGAAAATAATTTCCGAGAGCTTTTTAGCATATAAATAGCATACCGGTACATGTAATTTCCTTGAGTGTTGCTAAAAGGAAATTTGGGTATGCAAATGGTTTGGGTAAAAATTACAGACTATTTTTATTCCCAACCCAGTCTGTTCTGATAACATAGACATAGCACAATAGACTTTTTCTTCTTTGAACTTAAGGAGTCGAGACCGATTTGACTAAAAATACTCAAAACAGAACGAATCAACTTGAGTGCACTATATCTATTCGCGTGTGTAATAGTAATAAATAGCTATGAAATCATCTACAAATGAAGAAAACTTACCATCTCACAAGAACTGTAGAAATAGTAAATACACATAATAATTCAAAATTGTCATTCTTCTCTCAAAATTGTCATCATGTCTTGTCACTTTTCTTCGTTCGGAACGCAGTTCATTTTTATTTTTCCAAGGTATAAAACAATTCTGCCGTGAAGCAATATTTTAGACTGAGTTAATGATCTATTAAGCTGCAGTAAAATTACATTTCTCTAAATGTTTGATTAAAAAACAGAGCGGCAGTCGTGGATCCAGACAGGTGGTTTCTGACAGACAGATCGATGTTACAGTAGTAGTAAACATCTTTATTTCTAAATTACATTTGCGGTTAGTTTTAAAATTGTGCTTTTCAAAATTTGAATTATTCAGACAATTTCGAATTTGATACACAGGAACAAGAAATAACACCGCAAAAGAAGGAAGTATTTAAACGATTTTTACCAACATCGAACTTTTGAAAAAGTTCAGTATCGAGTGGTAGTTGACGAAATAGTAGTAGTAAACATCTTTATTTCTAAGAAAAAAAGGCTATTGACCTATCGGTCTTTCTGCCTTTGTTTAATACATGTAGTCTTAATCTGAATAAAAAATAAATATGAAAATTCTCTTATTCTACGTTAACAATCTTATTAATAAACTTCCCAATTCCAATGACAAGAAAAAATTATTTTATTGTCCAGTAGTCAGTTGCGTTTGTAAGTGTTCGAGTAGCGTTGATGTAGGGAAACGGAAGCGGGATTGTCTGGTTGGTCTTGTAAGACAAAGGGGATTCAGTATGGTCCAGTTGTAGGGGTTGTTTGTCCATTTTGTTGACGAAATATTTACTATAAATCTACAATTCTAGCAAATTTGCCATCGCACCAAACAGTAATATTTCTAAACTGAAGTTATAAAGTAACTGTTAAGTTGTTCCATTATAAAGTATGGATACACATTATCTTTGTTGATTTTCGCGGCTAGTTTTTGAATAATGTTAATAAGATAAACTTCGTTTTTAGGTGAGTCAAAAACATTTTTGTTAATTTTAACGTTGATTTTTGTGCAACTTTTGTGGTATTTGGAGATACTGTTTACGTTTCACTATTTCGTCAGTATTTCTTGAAAACCCCAGACAACACCTGCAACGGGCTGCCATCGATCTCGAATCACCCTGTATTTTGGCTGTCTCTGATTTTACTTTTGTAAAACGCTCGTAAGCTGGTTATCAAACTTTGCATAATTTGTATTATTTGCTCCTCAGTGATACCCTATTTCTAAATTTCTACACATTTTCAATTTTAATTAGATGCGTGCAGTCAAAATACCTATTAAAAACAAGGTCTTTAAATAAGCAGGTGCATTCTAAAAGGTGATGTTCAGTCAATCCAATATGAAAGTGTTTGATTTGCCAAATTGTAACCAACTGAACTTGTTTTTAATGAGAAACATTCAACTGCGACTGAGTCTACCATTCGAATTGCTTGTTCCAGAAACCTTTTGTCTAGCATAAAGTTACAAATCGAATATCAGGTCACTATGAAGTTCCAATTAGTAGTGTCCCGATAGAGACTGTCCGTTTCTGTGTACCCACCCCCGAAGTTTAATCAACCGTTTCTGTTAATTCTTAATAGTTAAAAATAAATTGGATTTAAAAATCGGAACATATTTACGAAGAAGATTTGCTGCTTGTAAAAAATAAATATAACATGCTGAAAGTCATCAATTTCGGTCATTTCAAGTTAGAACTAGAATTATTTTGGTTCTAAGGATGCAGAATCTTTCTTTTGATTTGTTTTAATAACTATTAGTACTAATTGTAGTTTAGCATGAGTGATGAAATAAGGTCGAGGCTTTTTAATCACCGCATAAATAAGACTTATTCTTAGAAAATTCTTATAGAAAATTCTTAGACGAAAAAAAACAAAAAGTTACTAAACACAATCAGGTCACAATGTGTGCTAGATTGTGTAAAAGAACTTACGACCCTGGCTGGGAACTCAAACAGAGTAAAACTCATTTGGGCAACTGGGACAAACAGGAGCAAAGGAAACGAGATTGCTGCGGAATTTGCTAAGGCAGGGGCCGAACACCTGCTTGTGATATATCTCATGTCCAAGTTAGGGCGGGAGTTGGGCAATGGATCTTGGAAGAACATAAAAAGTACTGGGAGGAGACACAATGCGACTCCTTCCCGCAAGGCATTTGGTGGGACCTCCACAACCAGTGCGTAAAAACGAACTGCTATATCTCAGCAGGCAAAAAATAAGGAGGATAGTGGCCTTTTTAACAGGACACGCCCCTTGCAAAAAACACCTCTACAGGATGGGACTGAGCGATCAACCGACCTGCAGGGGGTGCGAATTAGAAGGCGAAACTACTCTACATTTTATGTGTCACTGCACGTCATATGCAACAGGTTGACGAAGGCTCCTGGGAGGAGATGAAGTTCTACCAGACCAGGTCATCTGTACCCCCCTCAAGATTCTTGTGCAATTCTGGAATTCATTGAATACACAGGGATAATGAGGGAGTAAAATACGAAGGCACAATAGGACAGAAATGACCGCGGTGCTAGGCTTCGCTAAACACCACTTCGGAGGTGAGGAAGGGTTTTAGTGGGTAAACAGCTAATCTAGAGTCCCACAGAGCCCAGAGCGCCAGAACATCAGCTCTGGGTGCGCGTAAGAGAGCATTTCCCAAACATCACCGGAAAAAAAACATAAACTAAGTTTATAAATCTTGCTATCAATAAGGCTGGCTTAAGAGAAGCGCCGCAAGAAATTACAATCCCATATTCAAATATAAACATAAGTAGCACTAATACTACTAAATACTTAGGATTGGCAATGGACAATAATTTTAAATAGAATGTGCATATCAATCTCTAAAACTCAAAATTACGTAAATTAAACTACTTTTTCTACCAGTTGCGAGATATTTTGTCTTTTAACAACAAAATATTGATTTATGTATAAATCTTTAGTAGAATCAATTCTAAAATCCGGGATATAGTTTTGGGGATCAACGTATCAAACAAATCTAGAGGCGCTAAAAGTCGAGGCTTTATGGCACAAAACTTTTATACGAAGAACTTAATATATTTGACATAAATTCTATGTACATCGAATCCACAATTTTAACTACAAAGTATAGCTTAAATCATCATTAAAACATCTTTGACCTGAGTCTTCCCAAAGTATACAAAAACTCAAAACGGCAAAAAATTCATAAGTTATACTGGTCCAAAACTGTTTAATGCCTAACAAACAAATATAAAAAATATATCAAAAAAACATATATTCATAAAAAAAGTAAGATTGTTTGTTGAACAAAACTTGGATCTCTTGTTGAGCCTTTTGTAGGCTCATGGGAATAGACTGAAAATTTAAGTGACTTGAACTGGGAAGGGAGTTGTGTGGAGCGGGTATTGTTTAAAACTGTATATTTAGTTATTTGATTAATCAAAATCCAATCGTCTCAAATCAGGGCATCACGCTCAGGTGTCCAAAATTTCAATACATAACTTAAATTGGAATATTTCTTTAAATTTTTTTTTCTTGGGTGATAAAAAGAATGTTAAAATTTATGTATATGAGAATAAAAATATTATTATTATTATTATTAAAGTCAAGTCTCACGTTTTACTTCAGAAAACGTTTTAAAATTACAAAGTCCTGCATAAAGCATTGAACGCCAACAAAAAAAATCGGGTTTAATGCCAAGACCACTCACAGTCGATACAGCTCCAGAGATTTGAAATGCGATAAGCAACCCGTCCATAGGCTCTTTAACAAAAAGGGGTGAACCAAGTTTGGCTTAATTCTCTATCAGGGGCAAGATAAATAAGTCGTTCTGGTTAAACATGCGAAATAAAGGCCCTTTGGGGATTTGGGTTTCGGATCATTATACACGAAGTTAATTTCTGTGTTAACATTGAGATTTTCGGCTAAAGCTAAACTATTCACTAAAGTCAACTAAATTTATTTTTCCAAACTTAATTGAAATTAAATTAAATTCGATTGCAAATCTTTTGATTTCTAAATTATGTTTTTTCAAGCTAAATAATCTTTAACGAAATTTATCCTGCTGTAAAAGCAGCATTTTAGTAGTGGTAAACATCTTTATTTCTAAAAAAGGCTATCGACCTATCGGTCTTTCTGCCCTTGTTTAATACATGCAGTCTTAATCTAAATAAAAAACAAATATGAAAATTCTCCTATTCTAGGTTAACAATAGTAGTAGTAAACATCTTTATTTCTAAAAAAAGGCTATCGACCTATCGGTATTTCTGCCCTTGTTTAATACATGCAGTCTTAATCTAAATAAAAAACAAATATGAAAATTCTCCCATTCTAGGTTAAAAATACTATTAAATAAATAAGATTTCAGTGGCAAGAAGAAATTATTTTATTGTCCACTAGTCCGTTGCGTTTGTAAGTGTTCGAGTAGCGTTAATGTAGGGAAACGGAAGCGGGATTGTCTGGTTGGTCTTGTAAAACAAAGGGGATTCAGTATGGTCCAGTTGTAGGGGTTGTTTGTCCATTTTGTCTGTAGCTGTATGAGTCTTTCCGAGATCTTTGTCATGTTTGTGCGTTCGTATAGTAGTTGGGTGGGGGGAGTATAGTAGTTGGGTGGGAGCATTTTTATTATTGTCAATTATACACGTAGTTTGCGTTTACTTGCAGTATATATCCGTAGTCTTGCAAAGCTCTACATATGGCGTAGTGTATTTTTGCGGCTGTTTTTGTACTGTTCTTTGCCTTTGTAAGTTAACGTTCTGAAGTGTTTTTTCCTTTGGTTTACTTTCGTTCTTACATTTTGTACGCGTCTAGTGAATTTTGGTTTTTATCTAGTATCTAGGTTTTTTTTTATCTAATATAGCATGTTCGGATAGCGGGTTTCGAACTGGATTAAAAACGCCTTTTATTGTCTAAAAATTGCCGAAATTTCGACCCTTAATTCTGGTTTTTCTCAAGGCTGGAAAGAAAGACGAAATGACGCCAATTTTGAATCCCCCTGTATATATCTATTATATTTTTGGCAATTTTTTTTTTCGCATAATTTGATAAATCTCTCATAGTATGTTACAAAATGAGGAGGACATAAGATTATTACGATCGCGTTGTATATTTTGATGTATCAAAACATATTGTCTCTGTAATATCGTCGAATGGTTTTCATATTGATTGGTATCTTGAAATGTTATTATAAACAAGTTCCTTTCATAAAGCGTTTCATAAGTAATTGTTTCATACTAAAATGATTTTGATGCATTCTAATTTTTCTTAACAAGGTTTTGAGCGGCAGCTTTTCATGCCCTTTTAATCAATTCGTAGAATTAGACTGTCAATACATATCTGAGGAACCTAGTTTGGCACACCAGAATGTTTCAGGTTTATTAATGTTTATTGCTAGAAAGTAGTACGATGAGGTAATTTGAATTCTGATTCTGCTTGTTTTGAAATGTTGATTTGTTTACTTTTTATTCAATTTAAAACATTCCTGGGTTTCAGTCAATTTTATTGTTTATTATTTAAAATGTTACATATACCTTTCGGTGTCTTTCTCCACCATCATCAGTGTGTCTAAATATATATTTACAGTTATCATCAATTTAAATAACAAACTTTCACCAAAATTCACATATTAAAATACAAATCACACACTCAATGGTGAATTTAATGGTCTCTTTTGGTAACTTTTTGGTTTGGCAGGCACATTATGCAGTCATCCACGTATCTTTTAAAAAATCCACATTTAAAGTCCAAATCAGGTATTAGTTTTTCTTCCAGACTTTCCATCACGAGGTTTGCAATTGTTGCAGCTATGGGAGACCCCATAGCTACTCCATATATTTGTGAATAGAAATTGCCCTCGTACTGGAAGTAAGTGGACTTAAGGCACAGCTCTACCGCCCCAATAAATTCATTTTCGGGTAATGATGTGTGCTCCCTTATTTCAGACCATCTACCTCTTATGCACTGTATTGAGCAATCTCCCGGGATGTTTGTGTATAACGATACCACATCAAGTGACACTATGCGATGGTCCTTAGGTATTTTCTGCTTTTTTATAAATTCACAGAAACTCTATGAGTCCCTAACGTGATACCGTGACTTTCCCAATATATTACTCAACACAGATGACAGATATTTAGATAATTGGTAAGTTGGGGCATTTATGTTGCTAACTATCGGTCTCAATGGGTGGCCTGCTTTGTGAAGCTTTGGCAGGCCATATATGTATATGGTGCTCGGCCGTTGTTGCAAGACAGTGTTCGTTTCAAATTATCCGTTATGAATTTATTTTTATGCCATGAATTTATTATTTTATTTAGTTTTGTTTGAATATTTGTAGTAAGATCTTTTTTTTCCGCTTTATATGTTTTTAAATCATTTATTAAGGCTAGCATTTTTGTTTTATATTCCTTTTTCATCATAACAACTGTCTTGCTACATTTATAAGCCGTTAGCAAACAAATGTTTGTGTTTTCATTTAAAAAAGTTTTGGTCTCACATATAAGCTTATTTATATCATTGGGCACACCTTTGTTCGACGTTCCACTCTTGAAATTTGTTAATATATTACACAACTTAGTTCTTATTTCGTTTTTTTATCGCTGTTTAATGAGAAGATTCCATGTTCGATGTTTCTTATGACTTCATCAACCGGTTTGTATTGATTTTGTTAATTGAAAATTTTGGACCAAGTGATAGAATATATTTGACGTTGTTTGGTAAGTTTATTGACGTTAAATTTTTATCCACTTTTTAAACGTTAACGTTAAACTTCTTATTTCACTTTAATGTTTTTCGGCATTAGGGTAAAAGTTGATAGGCATTTTCTAAACCGCTGTAAGCTTCAATACAAAAATTAATTAAATACAAAAAACAATCACAAGCACTGCATAGTGTCGCATCGTTTATTTAAAGTATCACATCGTTTGTTCTATGTCAGCGGGAAAGATTCCTTAAAATTTAAATAGAATCTTATTGGGAGGACCCGAGGCAAATCTTTTGATCGTGACAAAATGCCGCTACAAACAAATTTGCATAGTTTCGAAGGATTCGCTTCACTGCTTCGTTATTATGTCGGCTTTGCATTCCTCGAAAATGGAACGGTGATTAAGTAAAACCTACCAGGGTGACAATGACGAATCCAATTTTAATGACAAATGTGAAGCAGATTATTTCGATTTAATGACGATGAAAACAAATATTGGATTGACGCAGTGTGTTCATTAATGTACGCAAATATTTTTTCCGCTTTTTGCCGAACGATCTAAATCTGCTATGCTATATATAGATTATGTTTTATGTTATTTAGAACATGTGCAAACAGATGCGAACGTGTTTAAACTGAAATATGAACGTTTCTGTTCGCGCTAAGAGCATGTCTAGGAAATGTTTTTTAGAAAACTCGAGACGGTTGTCGCCCCTCTGATGTGTATTCAATTAAAACATCTATACTGTTTGCTGCATACTTTATAAAGCCTAAACATCTGGTAAAAAAAATGGAGGTAAAATCGCGTTGCGACTGTTGTTAATTGTTAACTTAAGTTAATTAATTTTTGTGAATTTATCAGTTTCTTGTGAGAATTTTATTGCAATTTTGCTTCACTCCCTCCATACTCTCAGACAAGTTCTCCAGAGACAAGCGACAATTTTCAATCACACTGTATAATAAAAGCTAGAATAAAAATCTTGATGGCTAAATTTTATATAAACGGTGCATCATACTTTCTTAAATTATGGGAACCATTAACACCCGGTATAAACATTCGCTTCCAATTTTACATCCTGGTTTTTCATTCAAATTATTTTAAAATTAACAAGCATTAAAATGTAGATGCAGAATAATTTCTGATCAATATCAAAATTAAATGAATATTTTTTGTTTTTATTTGCGATTCAGCATCTACTTAATATTTATGGAATAAATTCTGATTAACGACATATGGGCTGCTTTAGCACATTTTCATTAGTATTCATAAACAAGATTAGAATAGATTTAGTCTGTCCTCGTTCGGCCAGTAAATCACCGGAAACCCTTTCGGTCCGTCTCATAACAAATCTTTAATTAAAATTATGTTAATTGCTCCCGGGGGAATATTATCGCAATTTAAATAGGGTCGTCATTTATCAATCCCTAACGGGACATATTTTATCTGTCAGGATTATGGGTATAATTTTATTTTCAGAACTTTGCGTAAAAATGTTGGATGAATATTGAAGAAATATTGCCTTTGAGATTTCATTATTCGCAATTTTTAACGCTCTTTTGTCATTTTTGGTAGATTAATTCATATATTTTTTTCTGTAAATTGTGTAGGTATGTTGAATTAAATTAATATTTCTCTTATTTCATCATACATGATTAATTATTAGGAACATTTCAAATTTTGGAATTTAAATTAAAAGCAACATTCCTGTCGAGTTGTCATCTTCCGATCACTAACCTACAAAGACAGAGGAATTAGCACAAACAACCGCCACCAAAATATATAAAGCTATTTGTAGACCCTTGCTAGACTATGGACATATACTCATGGCCAACGGAACAGAAAGGACAAAACGTTATATACAAACAACAGAACAAATTGCACTAAGACTAATAACACGAATAAGACACCCCAAAACCCACTACACAACCCCCCCACCCAACTACTATACGAACGCACAAACATGACAAAGATCTCGGAAAGACTCATACAGCTACAGACAAAATGGACAAACAACCCCTACAAACTGGACCATACTGAATCCCCTTTGTCTTACAAGACCAACCAGACAATCCCGCTTTCGTTTCCCTACATTAACGCTACTCGAACACTTACAAACGCTACGGACTAGTGGACAATAAAATAATTCCTTCTTGCCACTGAAATCTTATTTATTTAATAGTATTGTTAACCTAGAATAAGAGAATTTTCATATTTGTTTTCATTTGGACTGAGACTGTATGTATTAAACAAGGGCAGAAAGACCGATAGGTCGATAGCCTTTTTTAGAAATAAAGATATTTACTACTACTATTTAATTCATAGTAGTAGTAGTAAACATCTTTATTTCTAAAAAAGTCTATCGACCTATCGGTCTTTCTGCCCTTTTTTAATACATGTGGTCTTAGTCTAAATAAAAAACAAAGGTGAAAATTCTCTTATTCTAGGTTAATAATCTTATTAAATAAACTTTCCAATTCTAATGACAAGAAAAAATTATTTTATTGTCCAGTAGTCAGTTGCGTTTGTAAGTGTTCTAGTAGCGTTGATGTAGGGAAACGGAAGCGAGATTGTCTGGTTGGTCTTGTAAGACAAAGGGGATTCAGTATGGTCCAGTTGTAGGGGTTGTTTGTCCATTTTGCCTGTAAGCTATATGAGTCTTTCCGAAATCTCTGTCATGTTTGTGCGTTCGTATAGTAGTTGGGTGGGGGCGGCTGTGTAGTGGGTTTTGGGGGTGTCTTATTCGTGTTATTAGTCTTAGTGCAATTTGTTCTGTTGTTTGTATATAACGTTTTGTCCTTTCTGTTCCGTTGGTCATGAGTATATGTCCATAGTCTAGCAAGGGTCTACAAATAGCTTTATATATTTTGGTGGCGGTGTTTGTGCTAATTCCTCTGTCTTTGTAGGTTAGTGATCGGAAGTGTTTTGTTCTCTTTCGTATTTCGAATGTTTCGTATGTGTTTAGTGAATTTAATTTTGTGGTCAATTGTGATTCCAAGGTATTTTACGTCGTTTTTTGGTTGTGTCGTTTGGCCGTCTGCAGTTATTGTAGGGGAGTCAGCGTTGAGTCTGTGGTTTGTGAGCAGAAGTTGGTTTTTTGACGCGTTTGGTGTTAGTCTCCATTTATAAAACCATGTCATTGTGTTGTTTGTTAGTGTTTGGAGTCTTTGAGCTGCTCTCTCAGTAGTTTTGTCATGTACAATAAGTGCCGTGTCGTCTGCGTATTGTAATATGTATGGCGATCTGTCGATTTGATTTTTGTCTGGTAAGTTGTAATTGTATATGTCATGGCAGTATATATTGCTTAATTCATATTATATTATAATTCATATATTTCATGAAAAATTCAATATTCAATAAAAATATTTTTTCCTCGAAAACCGTTCTGTTTATCGATATGAATCAAGAGGGTCTTTTTTTTTGTTTAGGGTTAAAGTTACCTAAATACATTATTTTCGTGACTTCATTGTAAAGGGTAAAAAAATTTACTATTATTGTGCTTCACCTACTCCATCCCTGGCATACTTTTTAAGAGCAATGATGTACTGTTGATTGTATGAAAAAATAATTAATTGCATGAAGTATTCTAAAAGTTATTTTTAAAAAATCGATTATTAGGTGGCTCCTTTAGAGGCATGTATCTCCGTAGGGGGGCACTCCGGACATTTTTTTACAGAAACTTGTTATGTTTTTTAACGTACCCTGTACAAATCCGAGAGCTGCTCACATATTCCGGGACACCCTGTATGTTGACTAACTGAGAGTGTGTGTTTTTAAATGGAATGTTTGTATATTAAAAAAAATGTGTCGAAATGTGGCTTGATCATTGGAAAGCTGCATCATACATTGATTTTCTAAAGTTCTAAAAAAATACTTACTTGTTTGGTATTTATTTAAAACCGTTTCTAAATGGTTTCTCCTTTCCACTATAATAATCCCCAAAACACTTCGAATAAAAACGAAGGAATTTTTTTTTTGTAAAAGTAGGGAAAATTTGCAATATACTCTTGTGCTGATTTTGTTCCCTCTTTCGAATAATTTTATATATTAAGTATCTACAAAAAATGATTTAACAAAATATTAAATATTGTAGTAAAAGATCATAAATAGGATATAAGGATAAAGAATCCAATAAAAGAAGTTTGTATTATCAGCATCCAACATCAAGCGCAAAGAAAATTAATTTGAAATTTTTACACACACTTTAGTTATCCAAGTTTAATTAAAAGCATTTTGCATAAAAACATCAATTTTTATGTCAACTTTTAGAGTGAAAAATGCAATTTAATCCTTTTAACAGTAAACCATGTGAATCGGTAGGTTTGGGCATTGAAAATGGTTACCAAACATTATACAACATTCTGTCGAATAAACGATGTTTGACGTCCCATATATTCAATGATAGCGAATTTGAAGCATGCAGCTAAAGTAATTAAAACAGCACTCATTAATTATAAAATCACTGTAATTCTGAACGATGTTTGCTCGCTATTTATTTTTGAAAATGTAGACTAGGTATATCCAAAAAATTGTATAGAGTTCATAGAATAGAAGATATACTTATACGCTGGATCAATTCCCTTCTTTGTGGCCTTACTTGTGGGAAGGGAACAAAAAGTTTGCAGCATTTTATTTATTAACATTAAGAATCAAACTTGACCCCAAACAAAGGAAAAGTTTGAAAAAATACAATAAACTGTCTATTGGACCTCAGACTTGAATTTACGAAAATCGACATACGTCTTGGAAAATATATTTAAAATTCAGAATCAAACACTCTAAATGATCTCGAAGTTATAACCGAAGTTGGACACTAAATTGACACGACAATTGAAGAAGAAAAATCAAATATTTCTACGAATTCTCGAAGTTATATCTCTGAGAGAGTGGTTCTTTTTTACGTCATTTTGTGCCATGATTTATTGGCTGTTTGTGACTATTTTTCCAATTGCTGCCGGTCATCTTTGTGCTGTTAAGTGGATAATTTTCCTGCTGATTTCACGAATAATTATGATGTGGAGAGACTAGCAAAGCGTCCACCTTTGTTTCAAATTTATCATATAATTTAGTTTAATAAAACCTGTTTCTTTTCAAAAATGTGAGCAATTATCTAGAAACGGGCAGAAAGACCGATAGGTCGATAGCCTTTTATTACTAATAAAGATGTTTACTACTACTACTACTATCTAGAAAGCCTGATTGTACCGCGGCAATGCAGAGTCTTGTTAAACATTGAGGTTGTTAAAAACACAAGTAAGATTCTTTTTCCTTGTGCCAAACGAAAATTTTTAGAATATGTATATAAATAAGACCAAGCATTTTTATTACTGCACAATACTTTATATTTACTTTTACACAAAAAAACATGTTCCGTTCACAAATCCGCGATTTTAATTCAAAACTTATCAGAAATCTTCTATAGCTTCTGGAAATATTTGCTAAATAAAAATGTCAATAATTACAAATTTGAATTGTCAACAATTCAATATGCTCAAATACTAATTAAATAACTTTTGTACAGGTTCCTTGTACAGGCCGCTATGGCATTAACTGAAACTTGAAATTTGTTCTCTATTGCAGTTGCCGAAAACTGTTGTAAATCCAAGTTTAATGCGCCTAGAAATAAATCCGACTAAGGAAATTTCCGAGTTCATATATCAGTTCAGAATCTAATCATGTCAACGTTGGCAAATTTGTAAAATAAATTTCCCGAGTGCCTGGGGCTGCGCCGACACCTTCATATAACTTTCTCCAAGTTAAACTTTCATAATTTGGAACTTGTTTGAAATCGTTTTCGTTCGACGACAAAGAAATAAGATTTAAGAGTCTTTACCTTCAAGTGTCTAAGAAGGGACCGTTTTAATGAAGGCATTAAGTATTCATTGAATTGGTAGATAGTTGGAAAGACATTGGGAAGCCATGGCTAAGTGAACAAGAAAACTCAGCAATTAAGGCATTAAATCAATAGCAAAATACTTTCTCAGCGACAGACTTTTGCAGCAAGAAAGCTCACAAGTTGGCTGAAGGTTAAATAAGAATTCAATTTATATGTGAAACGTAACTGCCAAAGCTATTAAGGCTTTAATGTTATTGAGTGTTTTGCTGTTTTTATATATTAAATCTAGCTGCCTAATTCAGATTTTATAACATTTCATGTTTTTTTATAACTGCTAGAACGGACCATTTGTTTTTTCCAACTGTTGATCGGTTATTAAGAAGTCCACCATAAATCCTATTTAAAGTTGGTATGTGCAGATACCTTCGTTTCAGCGCTAGAAGCTCTCAAAAAGTTATCAAGATAATTTTTATCTCCTATTTTTTTACCTGCCTTAAAGTAACCCCGTCGGAGAAATACAACAATGACAACCCCGTCGTATCTTCGGCGGCTCCCTAGCCGAAAAGCCACCGGGTCAGACGGCATTCCTTATTTGCTCCTCAAAAACTTACGGCGGAAAACTATTGTGCTAATAGTACAATAGTACTGGAAAAACGCTGTGATAATTCCTATGTGAAATCTGGGCACAAACCCGACTGATCCCGCCTCTTATAGGACAATTTCCCTCCTGAACACCCTCGGCAAATTAACCGTGAAGATTATCCTATCGAGACTACAGGCAGCAGCCGAGCTTCGAAGTTTAATCCCAGATGAGCAGTTTGGGTTTCGACCAAGACATAACACAATGCTGCAGACTGCTAGGATCGTAACGGGTGTCTATGCCGCATTTAATAAGCTTCAAAGTACGGTAATGCTGCTTCTCGATATGGCAAGAGCCCTTCACACAGATTGGCACACAGGCCTGCTGTACAAGTTGTTTGCAGTGCATTCACTGCCACTCTACCCAGTTTCCCTTAAAGCGTCTTACCTAAAAAACCGTACCATCCAGGTGAAAGTGGAGAATTCCACTTCTGCCAAAAGACGCATCGCGGCAGGAGTACCACAAGGTACAGTGATTTCGCCGTTGCTGTATACATTGTATACATCAGACATTCAAAAACTTCCCACTACAAAAATAGCACAATCCGCTGATGATACGGCTATTTACACATCGTCTTTTTATGCTCAGGCTGCGAGGGCTGAGTTTATTGACGCCGTATTTCAACAAATGGAAACTTAAAGTGAATCTCAGAAAGACTGAACTTATTATCTTTTCGCTCAAATTCACTAACAATAAAATCACCACTTATAGCCCAAAATACTCCAATCAAGCCAGTAAAAGAGGTGGACCTGGGATTCAAACCAGACGACCGACTTCATTTCAATAAGCATGTTGACTATGCTGTACAAAAGACCTTCATGGCCCGAAGAAAGTTGTACTCTCTTCTGGCGCCAAATTCATTACTATCATCTCAAAACAAAATTCTGCTCTACACCTCCACCATAAGGCCCATACTGACTTACGGCTCCCCTCTCTGTCAGTGACGCCAAGAGACGGCGTGTTCATTGGACCCAAAATAGGTTCCTGTGAGGCGTCACATCAGCTGACAGATACACCAGAATAACCGAACTGCACCAAGCTACAGGGATGACCTGTATAGTCGACTATATAGATACCATAGCCGCTAAATTTTATAATAGCGTAGTGCAAGGCCCAGTCCCTTGGGGGCGAAATATCACCCAACGATCGCCCAACTCATGGTCCCCTGTACAAGCGACTTCCCATATTCTATGAGGATTTTGTCCCTAACAGAACGTGACGACAAACGAACATTGCCTGCAAAAGCAGACAGTCGTTTCTAGCAGGCTGGAAACGAACAAATCCAATATAACGGGACTTGACGGGTTCGTCCTGCCTCGTTCTGGTTGGTGTGGGCTGGTCCTTGCACCGATCGGGGCCGCGGCGGATGGATGTGGTCAACTAGTTGAACCTTCCGGCGGTTAACGCCACGGCTGACAGTATCAAATTTAAAGGTGGAACAAAAGGGATTTTTGGCGTCCCGTCAGGTAATTTTTCCTTAATGAATACCCCTCCAATAAAACCAAACCGCCACTTTAAGATCATCGCCTAATGCTGTTAATATCCATGTTAGGGCTATACCCAGGTAATGGATCAACTAGCGACCATTTGGACCATGGGCGAAGGAACACCAAGGCCGAACACCTGGCTTGGCACGGGAGTGGCTTTCAGGCTTTCTCTGTAATTAGTGTTTTGTTCCATTTACCCTCGCTTATCAAAAATTGTGAATGTTTAAATAAATTTTATCAATCTATCTATCTCATGGGTAGCTTTTGGAAGACGTAAAGGCGTTTTCAAGTCAATCTAAAAAGAGGGGTTTTCGATCAGTGCGTGCTGCCAGTAATGACATATGGCTCAGAAACCCTAACACTAAGACAGCAACAGCAAAGAAACTTAGAGTTACACAGAGGAAGATGGAGAGAACCATGCTGAACCGGAGTCAACGATGTCGTTGGAGCTCTTGCGAAGCTTAAATAGAACTGGACTGGCCACGTTGCGCGGATGCGGGATGATCGATGGGAAAAGAGGCTTCTTGAGTGGAGACCTAGAACGGACAAGCGAAGCAGAGGAAGACCGCCTACGCGTTGGTCGGACGATATTAAGAGGACCCGCAGCAACTGGATACAAACAGCACAAAATCGATTGGAATGGCAAATTATTAGGCGGGCCTATGTTCAATAATGGACACAGAGGGCTGGTTGATGATGATGATGATGATTTTTATACCTAGAAATGTTGGAAAATGTGCGACAATTGTTGTAGTATAGTAATGCGCCACACGAAAGCGGAGTTAGAAAATGTTCGATTACTTACTACACACTAAGATACAAATTATTTAGTACCAATTAAGGATGTTCATGTTGATGCTCATGATGAGAAAACTGAATAGTACTTGTTTTTCTTTACTTATCGATAAAGAAACTTATATAACGTTAAGTTATAAGGCATTGTAAGGAGTTATAAATAAATTTATCATTAATTAGTTCATTACTAAAGTAAGAACATTCATTCTGGAATTATCTACTATGAATATTCAAAGTAGAACTGTCCGACAATCCAGCCTTTTATAGAATAACTCTATCAACAAAAATGGATCATAAATGGTTAAAGTTGAGTTAAATTTATTTATGGTGGCATGTCCCTTTAGAAACCCAATTTTTTTAAGAAAGAAAGTATTTTTTTACCGATTTAAACCCAAATTTCGACAAAATATTCATTAGAAATATCTAGATATTTGTGTTATTATTTATAATATTCCTATTGGAATGAATTAAAGTACAGTCAGGAAAAGAATATACAAAACGAAAATATTCCTATAGTAATAGATGTATTTACTACTTGAAACTATGATCGCATTAATTAGAAAACGTTAAGGATATTTTCTAGCATAAGAAGAATGTCAAAAAATCTACGTAATTTATAAATTCAGATTAACGATTCCCGATGCATGCCACCCCAAGTGAACGCAATAGAACCAAAACTTCAATATCCAAATGGTGTCAAGTAGAGCGAACGAAAGCTACTATTGATTGACACTGAAAAACCTGAAAAGCGAAATAAGCCAACGACTTTCGAGCAGAAGCGGAATAAATCGCTGGAATAAGGTGATTGATACAGTATTTATATTAAACGTTGGCATTCTCTATTCAATTTCCTTTATATTTGGGGATAATATTTTACTCGGATGTGGTCTCGTAAATAATGCCTTTCGCATCATTAGTTATCTCTATAAACGCTTCTTCAGCGATATATAATTTTTGAATTTTATGTTACGGTATCTCTCATAAATTTCCATTTTACGAGGCAGCGCTTCTTGGAAAAAATTACAGAAATAAATTTCACGCACTAAACAAATCAATGCTACCAGGTGCTATTAAAAATTATATAGATCAGACTTTATAACTCAGTTATAATGTCAAGAGAGACTTGGCCGCTGCTGGAAATATTTGCATTGTTAAGTAAGTCGTTTACACCTCTACTGAGGAATGAGTACTAAAAACGTCACCAAACATTGGAAATTAATAAATAATTACAAAATTTTACTAACGAGATATAAAAAATATGTAATTTTCATGAAGCCTAGAAAATGCAATTGAGATTGGGCTCTTGAAGAAGGGGCAGATAAGAAGATTAATATCATGAAGATTATTCTTATTCGGTAATTTACCGTGTCAAAGAAACAACATATACAAATTAATGACAGACGAACCGAAGTGTTACTGTGAAGAATTTACGCGCAAATAAAAAGTTTGGTAACTTAACGTGGATGATTTTCCTAAGAAATGCCTCTAAACTTGCATATCAAAATATTTTGCATAGAGTAGAGTAGTAGTAAAAAGTGCAAACAATAAGAAAATGTATTTATGTGATATTTTGGATCGTATTTAGTATTAAAGTTATTTATAGTTCGTTTATTATTAATATTGTGCAATATTTATGGCGACAACAAAATGGTACAACATGGGTTTAAAACTGCACTTTCTTTAACCAGCACTAAACACTAAATACACGAAAGAAGAGTTTCTTTCGTGTATTAAGCAAAATTCAAAAGTGCGTTCCCGATCCAAAACATTTTTTTTACTAAAAATACGTTAAATATTAGAATTATAACCCAATCATAAGGTGACAGCATAGGACTAAAAGTTGTGCATTGTAAGATTTACTTTTGATATATTTTTAATTGAAAATTATACTTTGAGCAAAATATATACATAAGTAAAAGAACTAATAGTTTATAAGTATTAATTCAATTTAATACATAATTCTTAAGAATATATAAAATTAGAAGAAATTATAAAAAAACTTATACACCAAAATATATAAAGCTATTTGTAGACCCTTGCTAGACTTTGGACATATACTCATGACCAACGGAACAGAAAGGACAAAACGTTATACACAAACAACAGAACAAATTGCACTAAGACTAATAACACGAATAAGATACCCCCAAAACCCACTACACAACCCCCCCACCCAACTACTATACGAACGCACAAACATGACAAAGATCTCGGAAAGACTCTTACAGCTACAGACAAAATGGACAAACAACCCCTACAATTGGACCATACGCAACTGACTAGTGGACAATAAAATAATTTCTTCTTGCCACTGAAATTTTATTTATTTAATAATATTGTTAACCTAGAATAAGAGAATTTTCATATTTGTTTTTTATTTAGATTAAGACTACATGTATTAAACAAGGGCAGAAATACCGATAGGTCGATAGCCTTTTTTAGAAATAAAGATGTTTACTACTACTATAAAATTAGCATGCTACTTTGTAAAGAGTATGAAAAATCATTCAAGCTGTTCCAAATTAAAACTGCTTCAAATCTTGAAGCTGTTGAATGTTAGACTGAATTGATGAAATCGTATTTTGTACGGATTATTGTATTGAAAACTAAAACATTCGAGCAAAGGGTTTAAACGTAACATAACATCCTCCTATTTTATAGGAAAATGCATTCATTTCATCGTGTAATAAATTTCTTTAATTGAAGGACTTTGAACTTGTTAAGACTTGTAAAAAGAGCTCCAATTTATGGCTTAGTCCTTTTTTGTTATAAAATATGACAAACATCATTCAAACGTATCTTCAAACATCTTCCTTCCTAAAAAAAATGTCTCATTACTTTGTTTGCTTTGTTGTTATATTCTTTACTTTGCTTGATTTTAAACCAAAAATGTAGACATTTTAAAGCAGCGTCACGACTTGTTATTGTATTGCTCTTAAAAAAAATATAATAAATATATATAAACAGTCAATTAATTTAATTTCACGTGTCAAATCATCTCTAGACCGTTACATTCTTTCAGACCACTTGCAACTTTGTTGTTTTTAGGAAAATGAAACATGGAATCGTTTATAATGTGGTTGCCATTTAGATAGAAAAGAAATAACATTGCGCACAGAATTACGGCCTAATCAAATAAGAATTGTAAACTAAAAATTTGAATCCACTTCAGTTGAAACTTATCAAGTTCAATATCGTAGTTTTATTCAACATGTCCCACAACTCACACATAATAGACAGTGAGACGAAATGGAGCGAAGGTATTTTAAGCTGGAATAAAAATGTTTACCAAAGTAAATACAAATGCGATGTGAATGAAAGCTTTTTAAATCGATTTCTATGCTAGGCAAAATAAATATATGCTTTTTCGGCATCTAAATCAAGACGGATCAACCATAAAACTTGCAGACGTTATATATTTGTGCAAATATTGAAAGAAAATAAGAACTCTTAAGCCGACGTACTTTGCCGGCTCATTTCATTACGTTGCGCTTCGGGAAAATGCACGGTTGTCTGTCTTTATTTGATATTGATTCGATGAAATTTGAAAGTACTCTCTACAGATTGCAATGTATATTGGAACCCGATCAATGCAAATACGTATCTTCCTAGATTCGTTCAACAGAATTCTGCCAAGGAATACAGAAAATTGCAATAGTTTTCAATGTTCATGTTAGTTTTATTCTAGGGAACAACGCATATTTGCGGGAACAAATAAAGGGTGTTCCAATAAGAATGACGGTTTTGAATTTCGCGCCATTTGTAGTGTCATGATTTGACATTTAAAAAAGGCCGTTCGTTAGTAGACAGCAGGAGGTTAAGTAACATGAAGCGGTTCAATACACAACAACGAATTCTCATTGTGAAAAATTATTGTCAAAGTGGTGGAAGTTTTGCAGCCACAGTTCGCAAAATGCATACAATTATGGGCCATCGGAATGCTCCAACTGAAGCCACTGTGAGAAAATCAATGAAGAAATGTCAGCACACTGCGTCTGTTAATGAAGTGAAAACTGAAACAGGCGTTCGTCCTGGTCGCTCGACTGAAAATATCGCAGCAGTACGTGCAAATGTTGAGGAAAGTCCAACCACATCAATTCGGCATAGAGCTCAGGAAATTGGTGTTTCCACAACCACTATGCATCGAATTTTAACAAAAGATTTGAAGCTTCATGCGTACAAAAAATTGAATTGGCTCAAGAGCTAAAGCCGGAAGACCATGGGCAACGAAGAGCCTATGTGGATTGGATTTTGGAACAACGAAAATTGGACGGTTATTTTTCAACGAAAATCATCTTGAGTGACGAGGCCATTTTCATCTTGATGGCTTCGTTAATCTACAATATGTCTCATTTGGGGTTCCGAAAATCCACTAGTGATCGTTCAGAAACAGATGCACCCAAAAAGAGTCACTGTTTGGTGTGCATTGTGGGCTGGAAGCATCATCGGACCATTTCTCTTCGAAAATGCAGTTGGTCAAGCATTAACCGTGAGTGCTGTTCGTTATCATGAAATGCTAACTAACTTTTTTGTGCCAAAATTGCAAAATATGGATCTCAACAGCATGTGGTTTCAACAGGACGGTGCAACATTCCATACTGCCAGAGAAACTGTTGAATACCTGCACGAGTCATTTCCTGGTCGTGTTATTTCTCGTTTTGGAGATCGGCATTAGCCGCCCAGATCATCCAATTTAACGCCTTTGAACTTTTTTTTGGGGTTTTTTAAAGTCACAAGTTTATGTGGACAAACCAGCAACGATTGATGCCTTAAAAGATGAAATTGAGCGCTTCTGAAATACCGCAAAATGTTTGCGCAATAGTCCTTGAAAATTTTATGAAAAGAGCACGTCTGTGCGAGCAAAGCCGAGGCGGACATTATTGTCTTATTCCATTCATAACCTCATGATGTGTACTTCTTTTTCAATAAATGTTTCAAACTTATGCCACAAATATATAGGTTTTATTTAAAATTTAAATCGGTCGTTCTTATTGGAACACCCTTTATAAATGTATTAACCGTTATTTAATAGTTTCTGGCAATTTACCCTTAGGTTCAGAAAGAATAAAAACTATTTTGATAAATGTGTTTTTTTTTTAATTATGCTCATTTGTCATGAATTTTATAGCGATGCGTTAATAATCCTTTAATATCTCATTGCGCCGAGATTAACAATTCCAAGCGTTTCTTTCAACTGCAAGATGTATCTAAACATACATTTCTAGAAAAATACATAATTTAATTTATTTCACAATTCTCGTTCTAGACCAGCACAAATATGGAATTATAAAATCGGAATAATTTAAAAAATAAATTGATACTGGAAACTTTATGGTTTACGTGACCTTTCACCCATACATAACATACTATAAAATCCGTTTTCCACAAGAAAAAAAGTGGCATCGAATAAATTTAAAAGTCGTGCACTTGAAAAACCACACAACTCTGACGGTTCAATCAATTTTTTATGGAAGGAGACCTTTTCGTAGTCACTGGCTTGGATAAGTTTAGTGAAAAAGCACGTAACTTCCGGAAGGTAGAGCCCGGAAGCTTCCTTTTTAAATACTATAGAAAATGTTTTCGAAAAAGGTTTTAGGCGTTTGTACATAAAATTGATTCACTTTTAAAAGCCCTTTTATAAAACATAATTTATGCTTTTGCAACTATTTTAAGCAACGCAAATGAGATATTTCACGCCCACATGATTTATACCCGAAAATGTAATGGAAATTTCCCAGAATTTAAATTTGTAATAATAAGTTTAAGAGCAATTGAAACAGTTGACTTGGGGATTTGGTATGAAAATTTACCGACCGAATCCCCGAGACAACTTTTTGAATAAGTTTCGCAATATTTGAGCTCACTTCACACCTACTTTAATAAGTAAATATGTTTAGGAAATTAAAGTAAAATTTCAACAAAATTATAATTTCTGTTCATTGCTTGGTGTACCTTTTGTTCGAAGACGTATTTAGCAGACGTTTGCTTGTCGCTTTACAGATTTTAACATATTAAAGGCTATAATTTCAGTTACGCAAAGAAAGTAGATTCTAAATATCGTAAACATGATTTACAAATTTTTTATCAACAGAGAAATAATTGGAATCGTAACTGGAATATCCTATTTAAAAACACAACTGTTATCGGTGCACTCACTTGCTGTAAATCGCATTTATTTTCTGTTATACATGTGAAAGCAAGTTGTAGTTGGGTTATAACTCTTTTCGTAATACTTTTTGAATTTTCCTTCTTCCATTTGAAAATTCCCATAGTCACACTTTTTTCGTCTTTTCTTAATGTTCTCTAACCTTCAGATTTTTATCATGGAAGCATTCCATGAGGTTGATAATCTCCACGACTATAGCAATAATTCATTCCAATGTATTCCTGGGTTTTCAGTCAATTTTATTGTCACTAATTATGGTGTTATGTGATGAGCCCTGCGTTTTACTGTGAGTGATGAACCGCAGGGCTCATCACATAACACCATAATTAGTGACAATAAAATTGACTGAAAACCCAGGAATACATTGGAATGAATTAAAGTACAGTCAGGAAAAAGAAATATACAAAAAAGATATAGCAATAATGAAAGAAATCTGAGCTTCTGTGAAAGCTCTTATTAGCAGCTTATATGATAAATAATTCTGTATCATTTCATTTTATTTCATAACGTCCTTAGTAGCTTCCTTGCAACAGTCGTATTTCTTAGTTTCGATAGTATTGTGTACAAAAATATTGCTGGTAAATGATTTTAAATGACTTTTTCTCAAATGTATGTTACATTTTATTCGGGAAAAATATTTTATGGGAAATACCTTCTTTATAAATACAGAGCGAAATAGGTCAAAACTGGGTCTGTAGAATACTTTTCAATAAAATGAATAGGTCCTCTACAGTTGATTTCTTTCTGAATGCCATATTCGATATTCGATTTACTTTCTTGTACTCTTGTATGAAGCCTTATCACACCGTATCTTAAAAGACTATTATAAAAGAGAAACCAATTTTTCGTTTATTTTTTGTGTCTCTGGTTTTCTTTGTCATCTCTCATATGTTTGATTTTCATTTAATAATCTATTCGCTATTTTTCTCTTAGAACAGCTGTATATATTAATTCGCATGGCAGATGTTCTGGCTTATTTGTTATTCTTGCTAATAATTTGAAAATTCACCTTTCAATTTCATTTAAACAGAACATCGATTTTCACCCAACAAGATGCAAGTAATTTACGAAATTTTAAATGGCATACACTCAAGTCACAATAATTGTGATGCAAAAAATGGCAATGGGCAAAACCACTTTTTCTTGATCCCCCGGTGGAAAGTACGTACTTTCGCCACTGTATTCGATGGCGAAAGCATCCCTTTTACCCATTACAATAGCTTTCGCCTCGCACCTATCTGACGCGGTAACTAGCAACGGCGGGCATCGAAATCAACGCGTCGCAATAAAAAATTATAATGTTTTTAAGAAAATATGCAAAATTTATTAATGGTTTTCTAATTAAAGACACGTTTTAATTTAATTGAATTGATTAGTATAAGACAAACGAACGGCATTAATACGAAAGTTCCAAAGACAAAATTCATGGTTCTAAATCAGAGTGTAAAAAGTTCTTCCAATTAATTTTGCGTCAGCGGTCAGAATAGCAATCAATTATTTTAAAGATCTTTAAAAAATTAAAAAATTGAAATAGAGGGTTAACAAATCGTGTGACCTAACAATGTTTTTACTTAACACAACAGCAATTAGTAGGTTTGGTGTCATGCAGCACTGTTTGCCATCGAAGTATTAATAAATAAAATTTAATTTAATTTGAAAATGATCAGCAATAACAAGCGAGAACAAAAGCTCCATATTGACATATTCGATAACCAACCTGAAGAATTCGTGCTGATTCATGATACCGCCGGATTATACGTACGCCCGTTTTTATATAATTTATTAGAAGGTTATAATAGCCGAATTTATCCGTAATGACGGAAAATAAACCGGGAAAGCGGTAGGTGAAAAATGTTTGACAAAAGTAACTAATGTCACCAGGAGTATTATTTATGGGAGGCAGAAATAGCACGTAACAAAGCAAACCGGTAAAAGGTGAAAGTAAATACACAGATAAAGTTAAGATAAACGAGAACATTGCTTGCCAACGATTTATTTGATTTTAGTGATTTAATTTATGGAAAAACCAAAGGTCATTTGTATGGAGCAAACAAAAATTTTCCAAAGTAAGGATAAATTGAAATTTTTGAGCACAGAAGGTTCGTATTTAATTTACAGAAATAGACTCAAAAGGGTGTCTGATTTAAATGAAACAAAATATTCAGCATATATTTGTTATATCTTCGACAAAAAATGACATGGGAAAATAAGAGGTAATGTGCAACATATTATGTTATATTTTTTATAATTCATGTGTGATGGGTTTTAAAATGCTTGCTCAGATATTTTCTCCAAATTGGATTTTAAATCATTGCACGCAATTATAGTTCATGTTTAGAATGGCCCACATTTTGTACTTGAATCATCGTTATTATCAGGTTTAGTTTAATGACGAAGCGAACGAAAAAAAATTATTGGGTTTACTTGAAGAGTTGAACTTTTGCAGCCAACACCATGAAACAAAATCTGCGTTTTCTCAAATTAGGACAGTAACACAAACTCTGAATAAAAATAAAGAAATTTTCTAGAGACATTAGTTAGGTGGGAAAAGGCCATCTCTATCTCATCTACATTTCGATTTTCAATAAGTGCGGTTATTTTAAATAAACCATCCTACATATTTTTGCATTTTCGAGCGCCTAATCAAACTTTATAACACAACCTTTGACAACCTTTATAACAGAACTGAGTAAAAACTCTAAGCAGTTCTTGGGATATTCAATATTTTTCACGAAACCTTTTCTTGTTCATCTGCTTACAGACTTTTCAATTCAATTTCAATTTAACTCAGAGTCTATTTAAGTTAGAAAAGAGAAATTGGACACGGAATCCATTGCAATATCCAGCTAACTAAACCAGTTTTCGATCTGCAAAAATAAAAGTGGCTCACGAAATAAAGAATAGGAAAAAAAGAAACAGATCAAGCTCAAACATTAACTTTGTATAACTAATTTGTATGCAATGACCATTTTTTGTCAAATGGGAGCCCACCTAATTTATCATTAACGTGTTTTCCATAAAAAATATGTCAAAAATTTTGTATATGTATAGATAAAATGGACAACTTTGAAGTTATAAGAGATATCGAAAAAAATCGAGAATTGTAATCAAAGATCCTTTAATTTGTAATTTTTTTCGTATATTTCTTTTTCCTGACTGTACTTTTAATTCATTCCAATATATTCCTGGGTTTTTCAGTCAATTTTATTGTCACTAATTATGGTGTTATGTGATGAGTCCTGCGTTTCGTCCCGGGTCTACCTATTGGACTCGTCAGTAAGGCTTAGGTAGACCCTGCCTTATACGCCAGACATCGGTTCTACGTGTTCGGACGTAAATGAACCGAGCCGGTATAGATCTTCTGCGGTGAGATATTGGCAACCCGTGTTGCCGATTAGCATTAGATTGAAAACCACTCGTTCCATTCTGCTTTTTTTCTCCCAAGCATCTATATCTTTTTCGTATATTTCTTTTTCCTGACTGTACTTTTAATTCATTCCAATATACTCCTGGGTTTTTCAGTCAATTTTATTGTCACTAATTATGGTGTAAATGAACCGAGCCGGTATTTACGTCCGAACACGTAGAACCGATGTCTGGCGTATAAGGCAGGGTCTACCTAAAGCCTTACTGACGAGTCCAATAGGTAGACCCGGGACGAAACGCAGGGCTCATCACATAACACCATAATTAGTGACAATAAAATTGACTGAAAAAACCCAGGAATATATTGGAATGAATTAAAAGTACAGTCAGGAAAAAGAAATATACGAAAAAGATATAGATAATTATGAAACTTTAACGATATAATTCGTTTTTAAAAAGCTTTTATTATTACAACGACAATTTATTTAGCTACTTAATTCCACAACGTGGTTACAAAGAATGAGTTCTCATGCAAAACAGTCAAATGAGGAAAACACTTCTGCTGACTCGTGGAATGTTGGAGTATGGTGGTTTCCTAGTATTGTAGTTGCAGAGTCAGGTGGGTATGGCTATGTAACTTCTCCCTCCTCAGGATTCGAAAATAACGGACTGTTTTTTCGAAGCGGTAGTTGCTGAGTAATCATCTGGTACTTGAAGATCCGTAGATTTATGGAAAGCATTTCGGGTCGATAGCCAAAAGATTCTGACTCGGTTCCATTGGCTCGTCAATAGGAGAATCAGAAGAAATGTGCAGACTCCCACAATACCAAAGAAGGTGTATTCTTGGTGTTTTGACTTCTGGTTTAAAGTCACTGGTAAAAGTTGATTGGCTATTTCCTTCAAATGATAAATTTCATCTAGATTAATTTTGGAAATGTTTGGTGCGTCCAAGAACTTCGTAGTAATTGTTTGAGGTAGTGTGATTTTCGGCAATATAAATGGTTTTCCTTTTTGTATGTTGATGTTATTGATGAATTTCTTTTCATTAATTTGAATTTCGCAATTTTTCGGGATCTTGACAAGGGTTGATGTTTCAAGTAGGTGATACTGATCGGTACCACATTTGGATATTAACTTTGCAGGTTCTGTTAACAGTACGAGGACCAATTCTTCCGTTACTTGTTCAACTATTGGCTCTACTAACTTAATGTTGAAGGTTGGGCAATTATGTATTGTCTTGCCTTTTAAAAGTTCATTGGTACAATCATCTTGTGGGTGAAACTCTTCGTTGCAGTAATATGTGTCTTCTATTTTTGAGCAAGGCTGACTGGTGTGCTGGTTTCTAACTTCTTCTTGTGCGAGGTAAGGGTATTGGGGAATGAATATAGTTCGATTTAGGATAATAGGGTATAGGTGAAAAAACATTAGATCTTCTGGCCTTAGTATAGGTACGTGTATCGCAAAAATTATTTTCGTGTGAGAGAAACTAACCTGAGTTCCAAAAAATTGATAATACGAGAGTATATTTTGAAATTTTGGGATTGCTGCAACTTTGTACATGTTTTCTAAATATTTTAGCATAATTGTTAATTCGTTAGTGGACAAAATACTGTTATGCAGCGCATTTAGTTTGGAAAACATTATTGCATCCTCTAAATTATCCAAAAACATAATTAAGTTTTGACAATCTAGGTTTAATTGCGTTATTGACCCGTGAAACCCAAGATAATTCTGAACATTGGATATCGTTTGTTGCATTAGTTGCTGAAAGGACCTTATACTTAATCTAAGTTTGTCCTGATTTTCGTTAAGGGTAGTTATGGTCTTATTGTAATGAGTGATTAAACCTTTGGATAGCGACATCTGAAGTTTTAGTTCATCGTTAACGCTTGTTTGACTACTCTCTAAAGTAGCAATTGCTTCATTGTAATGTTGACCGTCTTCAGCGTCAAGTGTACCAAAAAGCCATTTATTAATTTGCCCTACTATATTCAAAAGGCCTCGTTTCTTTCGATTATTTGGTATTAAATTTTGAAGTTTACCTGATGCGATGTGAATTAAGTTGTCCGTTCTTATTAGTAAATTTTCTGATAACTGATGATATGATATACCGTTATTACCGTTATGTGACTTTAAGTAGCCTTTAAGTATTAGAAAATTGCTTTTTAAATTTTCCATTTGCGTAATTATCTCAATTAAATCTATATAGTGTAGAAATGTATGTTTACTATAAACTAGCTTAGCATTACCTAGCTTAATCGGAAGTATTGGATTATTTAAGGGGTTTAGTTGTATTTCCGTTTCAATTGACCATTTGGTTTGAAGAACCAGGAACAGGACAATCGGGATTTTCCATTTGAGACCCATTTTCTTGGTTTCTCTGCAAATAATAGTGAAACTTAGTTTTTGGTTTTCGGGCACAACTTTTGTGATAATCGTGATTTTGTGTTTGTAATTTAATATCGGTTTGCCCGATTAGTTGCATTTTATTAAATTTTGGTAAGTGTTTGCCGCGGTTTTTGGTTTTGATATAAGCGTGATTTTGTGACTCGAAATCTGGTGGTTCACATCTGTTTTCGTTCCGTTTAGTTATTATTGCACATTTTGCTTCTTCATTCTTTTGCTTAATTTTTTCGTATAACTTATTCGAATTTTCTTTATGCGATTGCACATAACTTGAAATAATTGCGTTATCGTTGAGATCAAACGGATTTATTGATTTAATGTGACCAGTTATGATTTCAAAAGGGGTAAATTTTGTTACAGTATGAATAGAATTATTATAACCCAAAACTGCGCGCTTGATTAATTGATCAGTTGATAGTTCTTTATTTTCCTCTTTCAAGCATCTGTAGCTTTCTATGACTGACGAATGAAAGCGTTCAACAGGTGAATTTGAATTACTATTCTTCGCTGTTGTGTAGTGTAAATCAATTTTATAGAGTTTGCAAAAATCTTCTAAAGCTTTATTCTTAAATTCCGTTCCTTGATCTGTAGTTATCTTCAATGGTAAACCATGATGTGTAATAAAGGTGTATAGATTTTCGATAACTTCAATTCCGGTAATACTTTTAAGTGGGTATGCCTGCCCGTATCTGGAAAATGAATCTAAAACTGTGACATAAGCATCGTAATTCATTCTAAAAGTGTCGACATGTATGTGTTCAAATGGTCTGGATGCTGTAGGAGTGAGATTGAACTTCACAATAGGTGGACTTCTGTCATATTTATTTTTCTGACAAATTTCACAATTATTCACGTAGTTTTCTATATCTTCAGACATTTTTGGCCAATAATATCTTTGATTTAAACTCAATTTTAGCTCGCTTATGCCGCGGTGACAAGTCTTTGTGGTGTGATAGAGCTTCATTCTCTCCTGCTGCTCCTCTCTGGTTTGTACATCTTCAAGCATTTTTGTACAATGAAGCATTTTATAAGCAGAATTTTTAAAAATATTTTGAAGGGTTACTGTAAAAATTCGCGCAAGGCCATCGTGTCGAAAATATAATGCGTATGATTGTTTGGGATTGAGGTATTCTTTTATAAATTTGATAATGTGAGGGGCGGGATTAATTTTTGAAATAGTTAAGTACATACGGATGTTTTCGAATATGCGTTTCTGTTTAATATGAACATTTAGGATATCTCCATCTGTAATAATTATTTGATTCTTGTACATATTTATTGGACGTTCAGATATTGGTATTCCAAAAATAGGATTTTCTGATGATGAGTGTATTGTTTCTGAATCGGACGGTTGGTTGTTAACTTGGTTCGGTGTTCTTAACTGGATATTCGATATAATATTAATTTTGCCTTTATTTGAATTTGAGGGTTCGGTGTTTTGCCCTAAAATCTCTGAAACTGTTAAGTTATCTAAGCTTGGCAATTCTTCGTGATTTAACATAAAGTCATTGGTTATTTCATCGGTGTCTCCTATATTGTTGTATAATGAATCTGTTTCTAGAGCATTGAGGTCAACAGGATTCCTGGAAAGTGCATCTGCTGCTTTATTGGATTTGCCTTTTTTATATCTGATTTCGTAGTCGAACTCCTCTAATTTTAGTCTCCAACGTACCAACCTGGAATTTGGTTCTTTCATTGACATGAGCCATTGTAAGGGTTTATGGTCTGTGAAGATTATAAATTTCCTTCCAAATAAATATGGGCGATAGTACTTGCAACTCCAGACAATTGCCAATAGCTCCTTCTCAATTGTTGAGTAATTTATCTCCGCTGGATTAAGGGTTCTAGATGCGTAACATATGGGATGGTTTCCCTGAGATAGTACTCCTGAAATCGCGAAATTAGAAGCGTCGGTGGTTAACTCGAAGGGTTTCGTAAAATTTGGATATGCCAAGACAGGTTCTGTTGTTAGAACATTTTTGCAAGTATTAACACACTCTATGAATTCTTTTGTGTGCACGATTTTTCCTTCTTTCTTAAGACATTGTGTTAAGGGTTTAGTTAGCTTTGCAAAATTCTGGATAAATTTTCGATAATATCCAACCAATCCCAAAAATGATTTTAGTTCGCGTTGCGTTTTTGGAAGTGGGTATTTTTGTATTGCCGTGATCTTATTTTTGTTTGGTTTTATTCCCTCTGGTGTGACAATGTGTCCTAAAAATTCGACCTCTCGTCGCAGAAACTCACATTTATCGAGTTGAATTTTTAAATTTGCTTCACGAAGTTTTTTAAATACCAATTTTAAATTTTGAATATGTTCTGTTAGATTTGTACTGAACACGATTACATCATCCATAAATACCATACAAACTTTGTTTTGTAGATCTTTGAGTACTTCATCCATTACACGTTGGAATGTCGCTGGAGCATTTCTCAGTCCAAATGGCATTCTTAAATACTCATAGTGGCCATGTTCCACGCTAAATGCTGTTTTTTCTATCGAGTCCTTGTGTATTTCAATCTGGTGAAACCCACTCGCCAAATCGAGGGTAGAAAAATATTGGGCACGGCCCATTTTATCTAATATATCGTTAATGTTGGGTATTGGGTATTTGTCGGGAACACATTTGTCATTAATTTTTCTGAAATCGCAAACTATCCTCCATTTCTGTTGCCCTGACGCGTCCATTTTCTTGGGGACAATCCATATTGGTGATGACCATGGACTGCTGGAAGATCGAATAATTCCTTTGTCTAACATTTCATTTATTTGTTTTTTAACCTCTGCTTTGTGAACATATGGGTATCGATATGGTTTAACGTGCACCGGAATCTCGTCGGTTGTTTTGATTTCATGCTTAATTCTTGATGTAAAACTGAGTTGGTCTCCTGGTTTATAGAATATATCGGAAAATTCCGTACACAATCGATTGATAGCTAATTTTTCTTCGGTATTCATGTGATTCGTTCGAACTTGATTATTAATATTAAACGTTTTGTTATTTCGATTTCCAAGATTTTGCGAGACTGCCTCAAGAGTATAAATTTCATACTTTGCAGGTTCAAAAGCCTCGACCTTTAGTGGTTCAGTTAAGGTTATTGAAACGGTCTTATCTGTGGGGTTTTGAATTTCAACGGTGGCAAATCCGTAGCGTGCACAGGTGACCATTGACGGAATGATCAGGTCGTTCATCTTCTGGGTATTTATAATAATATCCCCGTCGTTAACATTAACTGGTAATTTCTTCTTAATTTTACTGCATGGGTTTACCGAGAATGTAAAACTAGCTTCTGCAGGTGTTCTGTACTTAAAGGGAATTTCGATGTTTGCTCCAATCAATCGCTTGTTAATTAAATCAATGTTAAGATTCATATTTATAAGATCATTGAGTCCTAGAACGCCATCAAAATAATCATGAAAATCAAATAAAATAAAGCTGATTTCGTAGTCGAGACCAACTTCTGCGAGCGCGGAAATATTAGCTTGAAACTGCGTGCTTTCGCTACCTATGGCTGTTTTAATAGTATTGGTTGACCGAAATATACAGTGTGGAAAATAAGTCTCGGCAATGGTGGGTCTTAAAATTGATCGAAAACTGCCAGTGTCAATTAAAAGCTTGATGTTAAGACTGCTAATTTCAATGTATGGAAGGGCATTGTATGAAGAAATGTTAATTTCTATTAGCTGTGTTCTTTCGTTGGGCTGGGGTCGCAAAAATTTCCATTTTCTTCGAGGACAGTATTTTGGGAAGTTCGAGGGTCTTGAAGCTCCTGGAAGTTGATTTGGTCTTCAAATTGATCAGAGTATGTTTCTGTTGACTGAGGGTAGTCAAGGTATTCTTGGTTATAAAAATGTTCAAAATTTTGACAATACGGGTTTGTAGAATGATCTTCGTATTCGTTCGAATATAGTTCTTCAACTATCATTGGCTGTGGTGTTTGATAAAATGGTCTTTGGAAGTTATTATATTGAGAATTTAATCCATGTTTTCTGGTGGGGGTAAGAGAATTTCTGGAAATTCCTGACATGGGTGTAGGCCTTGGAAATTGATTTGGAGAGTTCTGATTGGGTCTGAATACATTTCTGGGCGGACCAAAAACATCTCTATTTGTGGGCCATTGTCTAGGGGGTGTTGGTCTACTTTGAATATTTACCGGTTGAGATGGAAATGTCGGTTTAGTAGACGTGATTGAATTAGTGTGTTGATTAAGTTGAAAACCATTTGATTGGTTGTTGGCTTGATATTGATTATATTGCGGTTGGCTGTTACTAAACTGTGGGGTGGGGAAAAAGCTTTGCGCGTTTGGAAAATGTTGACGATAATAATTTTGGTTAAATCCAGGCTTAGTGAAACTTGGATTAAATTTTTGGGATTTTTCACTATTACGTAAAGTTCCATAAAGTCGCTCAAAATTCTCAAACTCTAAAACATAGGCCATCGCATCCTCAAGGGATTCTGGTCTTTTCAGATGCATATTATTTTTCAATGTGCCTGAGCATCCTGCGATAAACGTATTTAATGAAGTTTTCTCAAAATGATTAATGTTGCAAACTTTATCGCTAGTAGACATTTGGGTATCGTTACTGACACGCTGGACTACATTACTCCTAAGCAATTGCAACCTAGTACCAAAACTTATTAAATCTTCATTTCTATGAGGGCGGGTCCTTGTAAGTTCCTGAATTAAACAATCTACATCTCTTCGGTCAGAGAAGCACTGAATCAAAGCGGTTTTGAGATTATCCCAACTAAGAAGTTCTGATCGATTGCCAACCATAGTTTCGGCTTTTCCGATCAGTTTCTCATTAATACAATCCAAAATATGCTTGTTTAAATCAGCATCGTTTAGTGGTAGATATGTACTTATTAGGTTCTCGCACCTACTTAAAAATTTATTCAGGTAATTACTGTCACCGTCAAAGGATTTAATATTATCTAACTTTGATTTGAATAAACTCCAATTCATATTATTTTGGTTTGCAGTAGTCATTTTAACGCTGGTACTTACTGGTTTGCTAAGACGAATATTTTATAATTGTTGGACAATATCGTCTACTTCACTCATAAATAAGCATAAACTTTATATTTCACTTTAAAAAATTACTATTTTTATGCTTTCTATTTTCTTAATTGAGAGAGAGAAAAAAAAAATCAAACTAAACTATGTCTTCAATAGACTGACCTAACTTTAATTGTGTGTATGCGATACACGGCCCTATTACTATTCCTAATGAAATCTTTATACGGAAGATAGATTAGGATTGAAAGGAAAATGCACTTACGTTGATTCTTCCTTCCCGATTCTTTGGTGGAGTAGCCTCTGCCGTTGGTTCTAGAGATTGTGCTGAAGAGTTGAAGAACCCAAATAGCCGGAATCTTGGATACTGCTACTGCACAATCCTACCGACTGCGCCAATTATGAAACTTTAACGATATAATTCGTTTTTAAAAAGCTTTTATTATTACAACGACAATTTATTTAGCTACTTAATTCCACAACGTGGTTACAAAGAATGAGTTCTCATGCAAAACAGTCAAATGAGGAAAACACTTCTGCTGACTCGTGGAATGTTGGAGTATGGTGGTTTCCTAGTATTGTAGTTGCAGAGTCAGGTGGGTATGGCTATGTAACTAGATGCTTGGGAGAAAAAAAGCAGAATGGAACGAGTGGTTTTCAATCTAATGCTAATCGGCAACACGGGTTGCCAATATCTCACCGCAGAAGATCTATACCGGCTCGGTTCATTTACGTCCGAACACGTAGAACCGATGTCTGGCGTATAAGGCAGGGTCTACCTAAAGCCTTACTGACGAGTCCAATAGGTAGACCCGGGACGAAACGCAGGGCTCATCACATAACACCATAATTAGTGACAATAAAATTGACTGAAAAACCCAGGAGTATATTGGAATGAATTAATTTGTAATATTTGAAAATAACTAAAATTGCGCAAGAGTAAAATGTTATAGTATAAATCCAATAAATGTTATGAGTACTTCACAGCACCAAACTGTTAGTGATTGTTAAAAGTGGTATGTTTCGTATCTAAAAATTCAAAAATAGCAAAACTAAGATATTATTAAAAGGCAACAGTTTTGCTCGAGTTCCTTGAGGCAATCAGATGAAGATGAAGAAATACAATCCTCACAATTGGACCTTCCTGAAGTCAGCAACCTTAACCGACTCAACGACCGACCAGACAAACGCGTTTCTTCTTTCCAACCTCTAGCTTAGTGGAACCTTTTCATTTATAAATTATATGTTTTATTATAAAGCGTGTCAATTTGAAAACTCCACGCTCACCTGATTTAACACCCTTAGATTTCTTCCTTTGGGGACATCTAAAGTCCATTGTTTATAAGACACAACCTGCAGATATTGATGGTTTTAAAAGGCAAATTGCAGCAAAGTGCCGGTCAATTCCCGTTGAAGTTTTCCGAAATGTTATGGAGGAGTTCCAAAACAGACTTTATTATTGTTTACAGGAAAATGGACAACATTTTGAACATCTGATAAGATAGTGCGTAAATAGATCCCATGTGTTTTATTGTAGACATTTCTCTTCCGCAAATAAAAAGTCATTTTTATCGCAGTAAAATAATCAATAAATGAGATATCAATTTTTTTAACCACATTTTCTATCTGGTAATCAACTATTTTAACGGTGTCACCCACTCTTCTAATCATTTGTACTGCAAGGAGAGCCAATGCAATAATTTCTGTGTCAACATGCGGGAAAGTTTAATTGTTTATGCAACTTTGCAACGGTATTAGTCGGAAACCTCTGAGAAGAGAATTGAAGGCTCTTTAAAACGGTGTGCCACTTGGCCCTCCATTCCCATTTAAGATTTTAAGGGTGACATATTGATAGAATTGAAAGTCCTTTATGGAATTTCAGCGATAAGACATCGAATGAACGCAAATTAACGACGTACTCGTAGTACCATCGAAATGTTATTAACAAATAAAGTTTGAAACGGTGCCACCCATGGGCATAGCAAGAAAGAGGCAGGGGAGGGTCGTGTCACTGAAAAGAGAATTGAAGGCTCTTTAAAACGATGTGCCACTTGACCCCCATTCCCATTTAAGATTCTAAGGGTGAGATCTACCCCTTCTAGGAGGTCGAAACAAGAAGGCTAAAAATATTAATTTAAAGTGTTCCCCTTACAAATAAAATTGACGTGTCTTTCGGATTTTTATATTTCTAACTGCAAGAAAGATATTAAGGGTGGAAAAGCTTAGCTTAGCTTTCAAATTAAAATTGTGCTGTTACAATTTCTAACGGGTGTTATTTTTGTCATAGTTTATTATTTTCCACCTAAACCCTATGTAAATCCGGGCAGAACGACCGAAATAGGTCTATAGCCCTTTTGTATACCAAATAAAGATTTTTAGTACTACTACTAAACTTGCCACATTTATGTTTACATAAAATTCTAATTTATTCGTAGGAAATCAAACGTGACAAAACCGCAACTTCTGTAAAATTATCAGTAGTCCTATTTTTAAAGCTAATATTTCGGGTCTTCTGCTTCAAAAAAGTCTAAGGACAATCAATATTGACAAACTTATGTCCCAAAAAAGTACCTTTATGAACAAAATTATCTGGTATTTTTGTGCAAAAGATTTTCCTTTCAAAACTTTTCAAAGCGCACTGGATCCCAACTGATTTATTACCAAGAAATTCGCGTGTAACTTGTCATGAAGATTTTGATTTATTTGCAGAATTTCACTTGTTCAGATCATTTGTTATTAAACTATAATACCCTATAGATGTCAGTTGAGTATTGTAATCGAATGGTTATCAGATATTTCCACCTTGAAAGTAAAATTGCAAATAATGCTTTGAAACTGAAATTCCATTGGAAATGTGACAATACTTAACCGGCAATCTGTTTCAAATAACCATTTGCAGATAAATTAAATCGTACATTTAAAACCGGAAAACTTAACAAATTAACTATCAATCCGGTTTTTGGTAAATTAAATGAAACAGCCAAACAATTCAAAGAACCCATGGAATGGATAATGACTATCTTCTATCCTTCTCCGGTGTTTGATACTTCAAAGAAAACTCCTCTGAATATAATGCGGGATTACGTGATAATTCGCAATTGGCCTGAACACGCCTTTCCATCAACAGCATCTCGCAAAATCTCAATTATCAAGGGAAAGCAGAACGAAACAGGGAAATATCGCGAAACACCCTTTCTTTAGTTTGTTGGCGGGATTTACGTTGACATTCTCAAGTAGCAGAACAAAAGCATTGTTTCACTGGAAAAACAAAAAGGCAAATTTATAGTTCCCGAAGCTCGCAAATAAAGCTTCTTAATGAGAGTAATGAACGAAGCAAGGGATTTGAAAGCACTTTGTATGTATTGCTCTTTTGTATGTACCGATTGCATGGCAATGTATCTAAAATTTAACTAGAATTCTGTTATCGCTATAGTAAATGGGCTGCAATTATTTCGTTTTTCTGTACCATAATAGCTTTTTGTAAAGCATGATTGTTAATGTTCAAGTTGCAAGGAAAATTAATGGGAAAACAGCAGATACTCGTGTAATGTAGGCATGCGAGGAGTTTAGCAGTTTGTTTTCTTTTCCTTGCTGTTAAAGGTACTTTAATATTTCAGTTTAGTTTATTCGCTAGTTCGAAAGCAGTATAGAACAACCAGGCTATTGCAAAACTCAAAATCAAGCTCAGCAGGAAATTAAGTTGACCATTTAGTCCAAAGACCTGAAAAATTATCTTTCAGACAAACCCATTCTATTAAAAACGAAAATATACGACTTTTCTTAAATTTAAAGTGTTTATCATTTTCGGAGGAAAACTGCAAAACTTATTCTGTGTTAAGACTAAGTAAAAGTAAATACAAATTGGAAAAGCTTCAACAGTTCATGTATGCAATGTGTGTGGAAAATGAGATTCACATCCCATTAGTATAATTGAATTTGTTATTAAAATACATTGTCTATGCACTTAATACTTTAATTTATAATTTAATATTAAGTTAGTACTTATTAGTATTATTATTAACTAGCTATTATTGACATAGTAATAAGCTTATAAATCCAGAAAGGAAACCATCCTTGAAATCAAACAACTCAAAAAAAGAGGAACATTCAAAACCATACAAGAATATAACCAGACAGTTAAAGACAACAATCAAAATACTCATACATGAGACGAATCTCGCAACCAGGGTAAAAAATTGCATTGAATGAAAGAACCAATACACTAGCCTGAAAAAAGATTTGATAAAAGTA
Source organism: Dendroctonus valens (assembly GCA_024550625.1). Classification (NCBI taxonomy): domain Eukaryota; kingdom Metazoa; phylum Arthropoda; class Insecta; order Coleoptera; family Curculionidae; genus Dendroctonus; species Dendroctonus valens. The sequence goes on along the minus strand of JAJTJO010000717.1, from coordinate 696,785 downwards.
GAAAAAAAAAGGTTTTTATTCGAAAAAAAAAAGAACAAAACCAAAGAACCGCCGATAACAAAAAGTGTTCAGAGGCTGAGCAAAACAAATTCTTACCCAAAATATACCCAGTGACTTGAAAATTATTTGGAACTAAGACTAACAAAACTTAACCAACATCTAAATTTATCATTTAAAAAACTTGTAAATGATTAATTTAAATCACAAATTTTTTAAAATGTATTTATTCTTTTGCTCTCAATAGATGTTAATCGGCCTTTAAAAATGTGTCACAAAAGTGTGCTTCCAAAGCACAAAATCCCAAAATTGGGTTATATAATGACGCATAAAATTTGGCAAATTTTGAAACAAATGTGACAAGTATTAAAACGCTCAAAACAGATAAAAATGTCCCAATTGATTTTCGAATTTAAATTTCCAAGTTAAATTATTTTGGTAAATGATGCCTATTTAAGCATTTCAGTTTTTCGGTTAATAGATGGTGGCAAAAATAAGACACTATTTTCCTTGGGCCAACGTTTCGGCTATATTTAGAGCATCTAGAGGACTGCTAAATGGAAAACAAAGTGGTTTCACATAGTCGTCAATCAAAGATATTAATTTAGTAATTAACATAAACAAAAAAAGAGAAATCTAACAGCAGAGTAAAATCAAGTATGTTAAAAGATCATAATTATTTATCAGTAATTTAAAACAAACAAAAAAAAAACAAAAAAGGTGAAAAAAACATGGTTAACAGCTATAGTACACTTAGTAATTGAAGTCATTATGTGGTCGACATTATAAACTGATTCATTAAGTCATTAACATACTAAAACAGAGGAAGTAACATAAAGCAAAGTCCGATATAAAACACCAAGGACAAAGCGATGTTGTTTAAAAGTGAAAAGTCAAAACATAATTAAGGAACGATGACATAAAGAACACTCTTTGGTTCGGGAAGAATCGGGAAGAGACGCAATCACAAATTAGGTTACTCACCAATGAAGTTAGTGCCATATTTGTACCAAATGCACAGAAAGGGCAACATACCGGTAGATGTAGGTATATTTTTAGAATGGATTAAAATATTTTGTCGCTCACCGAACAAAAGTGTTGAAAAATCCCGAAAAAAAAAAAGAATCCTAAAAAGTACCACAATTTTTTATTGAAATAAATGTCTCAATAGCTTAGTTATAAATAATATACTTTGAAAAACAATTTAAACTGCGAAAGAAAAACAAAGGATTCCAGTGTAAGCAGGTACAAATCTATTTTTCTTCGATTTTAAGTCTTCACATGAACATAATTGTTTTCAATATAATTTTTCCAATACATTCCTGGGTTTCAGTCAATTTTATTGTTTATTATTTAAAATGTTACAAAAAAAGACAACGGCACGCGGTGTTCCCAAGCGGTCACCCATCCAAGTACTAAACGCGCCCGACGTCGCTTGACTTCGGTGATCGGACGAGAACCGGTATAAGTCAACGTGGTATGGTCGTTGCCTATTATACCACAAGGCAACGACCATACCACGTTGACTAATACCGGTTCTCGTCCGATCACCGAAGTCAAGCGACGTCGGGCGCGTTTAGTACTTGGATGGGTGACCGCTTGGGAACACCGCGTGCCGTTGTCTTTTTTTGTAACATTTTAAATAATAAACAATAAAATTGACTGAAACCCAGGAATGTATTGGAAAAATTATATTGAAAACAATTATGTTCATGTGAAGACTTAAAATCGAAGAAAAATAGATTTGTACCTGCTTACACTGGAATCCTTTGTTTTTCTTTCGCAGTTTAAATTGTTTTTCAAAGTATATTATTTATAACTAAGCTATTGAGACATTTATTTCAATAAAAAATTGTGGTACTTTTTAGGATTCTTTTTTTTTCGGGATTTTTCAACACTTTTGTTCGGTGAGCGTCAAAATATTTTAATCCATTCTAAAAATATACCGTTGCCTATTATACTACAAGGCAACGACCATACCACGTTGACTAATACCGGTTCTCGTCCGATCACCGAAGTCAAGCGACGTCGGGCGCGTTTAGTACTTGGATGGGTGACCGCTTGGGAACACCGCGTGCCGTTGTCTTTTTTTGTAACATTTTAAATAATAAACAATAAAATTGACTGAAACCCAGGAATGTATTGGAAAAATTATATTGAAAACAATTATGTTCATGTGAAGACTTAAAATCGAAGAAAAATAGATTTGTACCTGCTTACACTGGAATCCTTTGTTTTTCTTTCGCAGTTTAAATTGTTTTTCAAAGTATATTATTTATAACTAAGCTATTGAGACATTTATTTCAATAAAAAATTGTGGTACTTTTTAGGATTCTTTTTTTTCGGGATTTTTCAACACTTTTGTTCGGTGAGCGTCAAAATATTTTAATCCATTCTAAAAATATACCGTTGCCTATTATACTACAAGGCAACGACCATACCACGTTGACTAATACCGGTTCTCGTCCGATCACCGAAGTCAAGCGACGTCGGGCGCGTTTAGTACTTGGATGGGTGACCGCTTGGGAACACCGCGTGCCGTTGTCTTTTTTTGTAACATTTTAAATAATAAACAATAAAATTGACTGAAACCCAGGAATGTATTGGAGTGAATTGAAGTACAGTCAGGAAGATATACGAAAATATAATTTTTAATATTTTCTCTACCAACTTTAAATATTTTATATTATAAAAATTCTTTTCCTCTTAAACTACATTATTTCGATCATTTTGCGTCTCTTAACGTTAACAGAACCAACCTGGCAATTTGATGTTTCCAACACTCAATTCCAAAATTGCCAACTAATTAAATACAGTATATATTACAATTACGAATTTTTTTATTCATTGTATCAGTAAACCACTAAGTACTTTTATAAATGACCTCTAGCAAATCAGTGACAACTTCAATAGGTGAACATGAGAATTATTTGATTCAAATTACTTCCAAAGAATGAATATTACACGCGACCATTTTTATTGATTTTTTAAAAAGAATATTTAAACATTGAGCAAAAAAAACAATTTACGAATGCTTTATATCTTTCAAAAGTTACAATAATGTCAATTTTCGTACAAATTAAGTAAAGCCCAGTTTGAGCACTTTATGAAGTTTGTCTTTTTTTTTGGCCTCATTAGTTTATATATTTCTTAAATAATACATTTACTAAAATTGCTTAAGCATTTTTAACGTTATGTGACATTAGTATAACAAAATTTTACAGGTCTATGATAAATCTATATTGAAAGTAACATTAATGCCGGTGGTATTTTTTCATTATCGTCCAATAATTTATTAACAACTTAAGAGATTAATTGAGAATCAATACTTGACAAATGCCAAGCTAAAGCGTAAAGACTTAACAAACAAAATAATCCGAAAATTCCAACGCCAAGAAGGAAAAACTATGTCGAGTTTCCCCTCTGTTTTAAGCCAGAAATGTGTTCATATAAACAACAGCAGTGTTGTCTAAAACGCCCTTGCGGATTAGGCTCCCAAAAAGGGTCAAAGCATAAAAATATGAAGGAATACATGAAAATGCGGAAACAGAATTCGAGAGAGAATTATTCGAGTTTTGGGGTAAAAACGGCGATAATCCAGAAGCGTAGCAGCGACACTGAAGTTCCAGGAGATTGGGGTCAATATAAATAAAAGTAAATAGGCCGATAATTTTCCTCAATTTAACTTCAGTTTTCGCTTTAAAATAGACGTTCAGGTGTAGAGCGACGATGTAGACATAACTGTGTTATACCGAGTTTATTTGAGAGCCATAAAGAAGCTTTTAAACTTTAAAATATTTTAAAACGCTAATTTTATTATGCATCTCTAGATTGATCAATTGGAGTTAAAGTTGAAGCACTGAAACACCAATTGCGGCTTAAATATTTTAAATTTTTAAATATTGGCGCAAATTTTCGATATTTTATTTTGCAAAAATTATGAATAAGTAATCAGCGAAAATTTAGCTAATTTCAAAGTGTTCTTAAAAAATGTATTTCCACTAGACACGTTATTTACAAACATGATCTGTTTAAACATAAGTCAGCACTTAGACGGTGAGATTTCAGTATTTCCAATGTTCAGAAGTTCTGACTTAATTATGCTCATTCATTCTTACGGTATATATGAACTTTCCGATGAAAAATGTATGTGATATTTGATGTGAGTATTTAACTTTATGCGGTTTAAAGTACAATTAATTTTTCCACAATAATTAGTTGGTTCAGGAAGTGGATTGTTTCTTGTCTTGCCCGACATAGTTTTGATATAATAATTTGTTTTTTTAATACATTCTCAAGGATTTTCCAATGCGGTTAGGAGAAAATGTAAATATTTACACTCATTTATCCTTTATAGTTTTCAAACTAACAAAAAAACTATTGCATAACCGACAAAGCAAAACAAATAATTAAAAACAAATAGCATCAATTCACAAATATTCACACAACCTTACACAACCACAAATTTTTTTTCACAGATTGAATCAATACAAAATTGAAATCTTAGACGAAAGCCCTACTTGTAAATTTTATATTTCTTGCACATAGAATGCCTGCAAACCTTGTTGTCTTATCCTTGTTTTTGATAGACTTTTAGTATATTTTTCTCATCAAATAATATTACCTGTTTATAGAATAGTTTGTTTCCTTTGCAGATATAGAAAAATATTGAAAATGACACAATGTAACACATCTTTACACACTTACTCAACTTGCGAAAAGGTTCGTTTCTGAACTTTTTCGTTTCAAATACGACTTTATTTAGTTTTTAAATGACAATTAATTAATGTGTCTCTGCCACAAGCAAAAATTGGTCTTGACCCAAATAGCTCATTTTGGTTATTTTGACTTCCTAGATATATCTTGATAATAATTAAATTTTCTTCTGAAACATCCCATACAAAATAAACAGCGAAATGCGATATACATTATACAATTATATCTCAAAAAACGATAATTAATTTTTTATCAGTTACATTTTTATTATTCCTGGTGATTCGTTTAAATGAGCATTCCAAATCAAGCCCAAAAAAGTATTTATTAATCGGATGAAAAATGGGGTATATTAATATCAGAATAAACGGTAAATTCAGTGAGCTTTGTCAAGACAACCTTTCAGACGAAATCTGCTTTTTTATTTAAAAAGGTAACTGATTATTCAGCAAGAATTTATTGGGGCTGTTTGAGTTCTTCAGTAATATATTTTCTGAACCACTCATGAACGATTTCATTGCATAAATAAACATTGCAACGGAAATATCAACAGTCATTCAAATACACACATATTTACGCTACTTTGAGATGCAAACCCCTTGCAATGTAAGCCTTCTAACGTCAATTAATAAGCCATTGATCACAGACGAGTTTTGCGCTGCTCGTTGCAGTAAATCCTTTGCTATTCTTCATTTATTGCAGCATTTATTTAACCAAAACACGTGGTACATTTTTAAAGTTGAAAGCATTTTGAAGCTTTTCCTTTAGGATAAACCTGCCCAGTGAGTTTATGCAATCTAATTCTGGGTTCAAAAGAAAACATGGGTGTTGAACAACAATCGGTCAAACGTGATCTCGTTCGTTTGAGGAAGCACCTAATCGAACTATTTTCTCTCGCGGAAAAGGCTTTTCTATATTGACACCTCGCTCTTTAGATCGCACCTTGCACACAATATGAGCATTACAGTTGCATCCGCTCCACTGATTGTCTTGTTTGTAGCCATATCGCTCCACATATTTCAGAGCTTTCAAGAATTTATATTTAACATTCTACTCGTACATGTTGTAACAGATGCAATATCTTTTAGTTTTGCACTTCTGTGAAACAATGCTTGTTCAAAATACAATTCGTTCAGAAGCTTTGATGTTTAATTCAACAACGCGCTTTCAGATTTGGATGAATTTTTTTTACCAACTTCAGAAACATTAGATTAAATTAATGTAATTCAAAAGAAATTCCTGGGTTCCAGTCAATATTAATGTTTATTGTCAAAAATTTTTTACAAATACGTTTCGGTGTCTTTCTCCACCATCATCAGTTTGTATAAAGTATATAAAGTATACACAATAATTAAATTAATGTTAAATCGGAACCTTCGTTTCTATGTGAAATATGACATGGTTTTCAAGCAAGGTTTTTGGTCTGATGAACTGTAATTTAATCGGACGCAAAATGCTCATGCCAATTTCAATAACATATGCTCAAAATCAAAGGATCAAATTCTTGCATTCATGAAAAGGCTGAACGCTGTATACATTGGAAAAGTTCTAAAATGTACACTGAACATTTTAGGTACGGAAAAATAATGTCCTCTTTAGTTGTCCTACGCAATAATTTAATAAATCCGAAGATAAACCCGAATAACTTGAGGCCATAGGTTGTGCCATACTTTCTATCAGTGTACGATCATTAGGTGAAGATATTAAGTAAAATTGTGAAGAAGTCAATGGTAGTGTAGAAGTTTTTTTTTCCTGTTTGGATGCTCTCTAGACTCAAAATTCTTAATTAATACATACCGGAATTATAAGTACAGAGCTGGAAAGATAAATTAAGTTTCGTTTTATTCCAGGATTTTAATTTTACGGAGATTTAAGTTGAATACCAGCTTCAACTCGACTGTTCATCCGCTCTTTATTTTGGCCAACAATGTACAAACTACCCACCTAACTGACAGAAAGACAGCTTGCCTGTTTATGGACATTAACAAGTCTTTTGACAGTGTCTGGCATAGAGGCTTACTAACATATACATATACAAACTACACACTCCAACATATCTACTACACACCATAAAGAACTTGCTAGAAAACAGACAACTACAAGTACGAATTTACAAAACACTGTCATTTTCTTTTTCCCTTGAAAAAGGGCTCCCTCAAGGATCCCCGCTCTCACCGTTTCTCTACAATATATACTGCCATGACATATACAATTACAACTTACCAGACAAAAATCAAATCGACAGATCGGCATACATATTACAATACGCAGACGACACGGCACTTATTGTACATGACAAAACTACTGAGAGAGCAGCTCAAAGACTCCAAACACTAACAAACAACACAATGACATGGTTTTATAAATGGAGACTAACACCAAACGCGTCATAAAACCAACTTCTGCTCACAAACCACAGACTCAACGCTGACTCCCCTACAATAACTGCAGACGGCCAAACGACACAACCAAAAAACGACGTAAAATACCTTGGAATCACAATTGACCACAAACTTAAATTCACTAAACACATACGAAACATCAGGGCAGAAACAATAAAGAGAACAAAACACTTCCGATCACTAACCTACAAAGACAGAGGAATTAGCACAAACACCGCCACCAAAATATATAAAGCTATTTGTAGACCCTTGCTAGACTTTGGACATATACTCATGACCAACGGAACAGAAAGGACAAAACGTTATACACAAACAACAGAACAAATTGCACTAAGACTAATAACACGAATAAGACACCCCCAAAACCCACTACACAACCCCCCCACCCAACTACTATACGAACGCACAAACATGACAAAGGTCTCGGAAAGACTCATACAGCTACAGACAAAATGGACAAACAACCCCTACAACTGGACCATACTGAATCCCCTTTGTCTTACAAGACCAACCAGACAATCCCGCTTCCGTTTCCCTACATTAACGCTACTCGAACACTTACAAACGCAACGGACTAGTGGACAATAAAATAATTTCTTCTTGCCACTGAAATCTTATTTATTTAATAGTATTATTAACCTAGAATAAGAGAATTTTCATATTTGTTTTTTATTTAGATTAAGACTGCATGTATTAAACAAGGGCAGAAAGACCGATAGGTCGATAGCCTTTTTTAGAAATAAAGATGTTTACTACTATTACCAGCTTCATCTTCCAGTATCAGCCACCGAGAGGCTTATTATCCAAAATCTGCTGGTGCCTCATTTTCTGTATTTTTGTTGATTCGATTATCGTCTTAAGTTATACCATTCGCATTCATGTCGGTTATGAAAGCAGACCTAACGGTCGCTTTTAAACGACTCTTTCTGAACTAGCATCCATTTATGTAACTTTCGTCTGAGATTCCAACTTTGAGATTTTAAGCTCGGTTAGCCTTAAGCTCTAAGAGTGTGATAACAAAGGAACAGACATTTAAATCTTTGTAATACCTTCAGGCGGTCCGGGAACTACATAATCCTGGCGGAGTTAAAAATGATAATAATAATAACAAACAGCATTTAAGAAAGGATTTATTCAGAAATAAGATAATATGCTAAAAAGATAAGGAGCATTTTGAAAAGGTTTGCCCTATTTGGGCATGTGGAACATCAAACTTGTGAATATCGAAAGCCAATAGACATACATAAATGAAATCACGCCTGTTATCTAAAGAAACTAAAATATCATTTAAAGCTAATGGTGATTGTATTAATATTTGAATGCATATTTGAAAATAATAGCTAAACATTCAAGACGCCTTGAAAAAGAAGTTCTGAATATTAAAAGCTGGAATATAATACCGGAAATTAAAAGCAACGTCTCTCTCGACAATTTTAAATTCAAATTAATTAAAAACGTCTGAGCTTTTTGCAGCGTGATTTATACTTCTCCATGTTTAGTTAAAATTAGACACCTGTAAAGACTACAAAGTGAGAACGCATTAATAATTACATTTAGACAACTCTGAAACTCTGCAGTAAACATTTTAAACGAAAAGGTTTTTTTTAGTTTTCCTTTCTATGCGAAACGATCTCCCTAAATTGTAAATTTAAATTTCAGTTTATTTTGCCGTTCTTTATTTTATATACCCTTTCAAAGAATGTAAACGCTATTATGTCCAAACAATAGTGAAAAACATTAATCTGTGTCTCCATTGGCACGATTCATAAAGAATTTGCTCAAGGTAGAAAGTCCTCACTGTTTGCCTTTTGTATTTTGCTTGGCTTTGCAGCTGCTTGCACACGTCATAAGAAAAACATCGGCTTAAAACACTTACACAATAAAAGAGACAAAAATCAAAGATGTAAAAGCTTTCTTATTCTGGTAAAAGCTAAAAAACATACAAGAAAATTAGGTGTGTCGAGCTCTAACGCCTTAGAGGTTAACAACTTAAAGATCACAATCCTTTGTTTATAGGTGATTTCTATTTTAAAATCAGGCGTATGTTAATTTTCGACAAATGAGATACATAAAGTAGCCGGTATAATATTCTGAAATATATTGTTTAAATTTTACTTCTGTTTTTAAGGATATGTTGATTCCTTCATATCCCAGTTTTTTTAAGAAATTTATGAAATAAATGTTGTCCTTTCTAACTGATATTTCGCTCTCATAGGACTCTTAAATGTAACAAATGCGTGCATACGATTCAAATTCCCAAGCTGCGTAATTCAGCCTGTATAAATGCCTCCAATGTATGGAAAAAACTGGTTCCAAATTTGTCGGAAACCCAAATAACTTGATTATGACTAAACAAATTTTCTTAATTATAATTTGAAAATCTAACACAATTGGTCTGCTAAAGAAATTATTAAACAAGAAGTTAATTTGTTTTGGCACCCTTAAATATATAAATAGACAAATTCTTCCACAAAGTTCGCTTTAACTACATTTAATCAGCAAAGAACTGCATGTTTTATTTGGAATTTCCAGCTGTTCTTAAAGTAAAAAAGCTATAATTTCCGTGTGCCTTAACGATTTCGATCATAAATCCTAATTAGGTCTTAACTCCTCGAGTAAGGGGTATAATCTTTTAGCATGGCAATTAAAAATTTAGTTTATACCCGCTTAATTGCTGCTGTTAAAAGTTCCGAGCTGTTTACAGTAATTTAATGGAAGTGCATTGATATTAATGGACAATACCATTTAAGAGCAATTAAAATATATCTTTGAGGCTTTCAGTGCTCAGTGAAAGAATGTGTGTCTCAGTTTAAATTTGCACTTTAATGCAATTTTTGCTGTTCAAATTGAACTAAGTTTGCTATACATTTTCGACATTAAAAATTTTCCTCGCATGGCTTCAATTTTGAAATTAGGTTGAAAGAATCTTTACTACTTAGATTATTTTTAAGAAATGGATGCAGAAAAGCCTACAAATGAGTTTCAATATTTACAACGGCAAATCTAGCTACAAATTAAAGGAACAAAAATGCGTTCACACCAACAAGACAATTGTTATGTTTATACTGCAAACGTTGGGCGCTTAACATGTACTGGAACAAATAGAAACATTGTTCAGTTAACTAGTTATTGACGGCGATGATTGATTTCTTTGAAATAATTTGCCAAAATATTATAGTCAATTTCTCAGTTTTGTAGGAAACTGTGACATGTAAGCTAAAGAGACGATCACTTTAAAACTGCATTGTTGACTAAATCTGTATTTTGTTTTACAAGTTTTGGGAATAAAAGTTATAAGCATATCAGTGTGGTCGAAACTCCAGTGGTGTTTACTGAAAATAATTCCAAGTAACACAGTTGCAATAGCTAACAAATACGTTTTTTGTCTCAACACATGCAATTTTTGCTAATTAACTTGCCAGCTTAAAATGGTTATTTAGTTTTTAAAATGTATTACAAGAAGCAATAAATCCGTCAATTTGGTACGAATAATTGTTACTTTAATGTAGCATGCAGCGAAAAAATTCGTCTGTGACTAAATTGTCTGAAACTTCCATTTGATCAGGTTGTTGCCGTAAATTTCAATTTTACCACCAGACGTATATTGAAGGCTCAATCGTCTCTTTTAGCATATTTGTATTGGCTATGAAACGAATTTACGAAATACCAATGATAACAAGGGAATTATTGTCAATATATCGAACTTCAGCATGTCGAACTTCGTTTATCAGTTAAATTATGCGTAGTTTAATTAGTTCTCTTGCAATGGAAGGCACAAATAGGTAATTGTTATATTATTGTTAAATAGGTAAATAAAACCGACATACACTACCCAAATTCATACTGAGACTCATAAAACAAAAGAGAGAACTGTACAGACTATATACAAACACTCAAAATAACGACCTAAAAAGACACTGAACCAACTCTTAGAGAAAAACGGCTTAATAATCTCTATACCCAAAAATGGACTGGACAATACACAACCGAGCAATTACAGACCAATTACATTACTCCCAGTACTTAGCAAAGTTTTTGAGTACATAATAAAGCAGCGACTAGGAAAACTTGTCGGAAAGTACATACCATCGTATCAGTTCGGATTCAAACATCAGCACTCGACTATTCACCCACTCTTCACTCTGACTAACAATATACAAACAACCCACCTAACTGACAGAAACACAGCTTGCCTGTTTATGGACATTAACAAAGCTTTTGATAGTGTCTGGCATAGAGGCTTACTATACAAACTATACAAACTACACACACCATAAAGAACTTACTAGAAAACTACAAGTACGAATTGACAAAACACTGTCATTTTCTTTCTCCCCTGAACAAGGGCTCCCTCAAGGATCCCCGCTCTCACCGTTTCTCTACAATATATACTGCCATGACATAAACAATTACAACTTAGCAGACAAAAATCAAATCGACAGATCGGCATACATATTACAATACGCAGACGACACGGCACTTATTGTACATGACAAAACTACTGAGAGAGCAGCTCAAAGACTCCAAACACTAACAAACAACACAATGACATGGTTTTATAAATGGAGACTAACACCAAACGCGTCAAAAAACCAACTTCTGCTCACAAACCACAGACTCAACGCTGACTCCCCTACAATAACTGCAGACGGCCAAACGACACAACCAAACAACGACGTAAAATACCATGGAATCACAATTGACCACAAACTTAAATTCACTAAACACATACGAAACATCAGGACAGAAACAATAAAGAGAACAAAACACTTCCGATCACTAACCTACAAAGACAGAGGAATTAGCACAAATACCGCCACCAAAATATATAAAGCTATTTGTAGACCCTTGCTAGACTATGGACTTATACTCATGACCAACGGAACAGAAAGGACAAAACGTTATATACAAACAACAGAACAAATTGCACTAAGACTAACACGAATAAGACACCCCCAAAACCCACTACACAACCCCTCCACCCAACTACTATACGAACGCACAAACATGACAAAGATTTCGGAAAGACTCATACATCTACAGACAAAATGGACAAACAACCCCTACCACTGGACCATACTGAATCCCCTTTGTCTTACAAGACCAACCAGACAATCCCGCTTCCGTTTCCCTACATCAAAGCTACTCGAACACTTACAAGCGCAACTGACTACTGGATAATAAAATAATTTTTTCTTGTCATTAGAATTAGAAAGTTTATTTAATCAAATTGTTAACCTAGAACAAGAGAATTTTCATCTTTGTTTTTTTATTTAGATTAAGACTACATGTATTAAACAAGGGAAGAAAGACCGAAAGGTCGATAGCCTTGTTTAGAAATAAAGATGTTTACTACTACTACTGTAATGCACTAATTAACTTTACAGATCCTTCATATGTGACCACAACCTCCTCTAAAGCAGGAACTCCCTTGCGGGATCATGCATAAATTTTTTTACTCAAATTTGAATAAATTTCCTCATTTAAGATGATTATTCCCATTTAAGATTCTAAGGGTGACATCTACCTCTCCTAGGGGGTTGAAACCAAAAGGCTAAAAATATTTACTGAAAGTGTCTCCCTTACAAATTAAATTGACGTGTCTTTTGGATTTTTCATATTTCTAACTGCAAGAAAGATATTAAGGGTGGCAAGTTTTCAAATTGACACTCCGTATGAGTAAAAATGTCCTTCAGAACTCTTACAACGTTAACTAAGTCCAATATATTTTTCAAAAAATTGTTTAGCTTTTTAATTCTACCACCAAAAGTAATAAATATGTCAGTTTAGTGAGAATAATTGCCACTTTAATCTACGATAGCTAATTGCTGCCCCAACGAGAATATTGTAGAAAAACGGATTTTTTAATGTATGTAAATAAGTTTGTCGAATTGGCTTTTCTCCAACTAAATTTCCTGAAAAGTTGCAGCTGTTTCCAAACTACCCTTCCGCAAGATTATGTTACAACGTCAATTCTTTTACGATTCATTTTCTTTCTTGATCTACATTGGTTTTGTAATTTCTTCTATAAACTAATTATAGATACATTCAAAATGTACGAACATCAAAATAGTTTGATAAACTGCATTATGGCAGAATGCACTTATACAGAGCAAAATACGTTTTAGCACAACATTTACCCAAAAAACAGATAAAAAAACAAGATACGTGTATTACTTCACCCTTCATACTAGCTTAATAGGCGAAATAATTTATATAAAGCATGATTTTCAGAATTCTTCACTTCAAACTGCTGGACTCCGTGAAGCGTTAAAATTATTATGCATCCTTATTGGGGGCTAAAGTGCATTATACAGGCACATATAAAGCAAATATAAAATTGTCAATTCCTTCAAAATGAGTGGCAAAACACCAAACGCGTCAAAAAACCAACTTCTGCTCACAAACCACAGACTCAACGCTGACTCCCCTACAATAACTGCAGACGGCCAAACGACACAACCAAAAAACGACGTAAAATACCTTGGAATTACAATTGACCACAAACTTAAATTCACTAAACACATACGAAACATCAGGGCAGAAACAATAAAGAGAACAAAACACTTCCGATCACTAACCTACAAAGACAGAGGAATTAGCACAAACACCGCCACTAAAATATATAAAGCTATTTGTAGACCCTTGCTAGACTATGGACATATACTCATGACCAACGGAACAGAAAGGACAAAACGTTATATACAAACAACAGAACAAATTGCACTAAGACTAATAACACGAATAAGACACCCCCAAAACCCACTACACAACCCCCCCACCCAACTACTATACGAACGCACAAACATGACAAAGATCTCGGAAAGACTCATACAGCTACAGACAAAATGGACAAACAACCCCTATAACTGGACCATACTGAATCCCCTTTGTCTTACAAGACCAACCAGACAATCCCGCTTTCGTTTCCCTACATTAACGCTACTCGAACACTTACAAACGCTACGGACTAGTGGACAATAAAATAATTCCTTCTTGCCACTGAAATCTTATTTATTTGATAGTATTGTTAACCTAGAATAAGAGAATTTTCATATTTGTTTTCATTTAGACTAAGACTGTATGTATTAAACAAGGGCAGAAAGACCGATGGGTCGATAGCCTTTTTTGGAAATAAAGATATTTACTACTACTGAGTGGCAAAATAAGACGCTATATACAAATTTTGTATATTCTTTTTCCTGACTGTACTTTAATTCATTCCAATGTATTCCTGGGTTTTCAGTCAATATTATTGTCACTAATTATGGTGTTATGTGATGAGCCCTGCGTTTCGTCCCGGGTCCACCTATTGGACTCGTCAGTAAGGCTTAGGTAGACCCTGCCTTATACGCCGGACATCGGTTATACGCATTCGGTACTTATGTGTTACCCTTATGGTTACCGATGTCCGGCGTATATATAAGGCAGGGTCTACCTAAGCCTTACTGACAAGTCCAATAGGTGGACCCGGGACGAAACGCAGGGCTCATCACATAACACCATAATTAGTTACAATAATATTGACTGAAAACCCAGGAATACATTGGAAGGCTATATACAAAGTCATCAAATATCCACTTTAATCAATTGAATTTGATTACAAAAACACTGTTTTGTCAATGCATTTTCATTTGGTCTAATGAGGTGTTTGGTATCATTCTAATTTACATGATGTCAATCAACCCATACCCCATTTCATCTTCACAATGCTGGTTATCTCCTCAATTTTCAGATCGCGTGACTTGTATATTAAATATCAATGAATGTCGAACGGAGCAATATGCCCTGCAATTTAGAAAGTAGAAGCAACTTAAAAAATATATATAATTTGCCAAAGAACTTTTCATTGGACCTTTATATGCCTCCATTGTCGGGAAAAAAATATAAAAAAGCACATTACTGTCTTTGATGTAAGCTGTCGTAAAGGGCATAATAACACTGGAATGAAACTTGTTTGTGTAAGAGAATATTGAACATCCACATGCAATAATACTTTATTGTTATTTATTTGGATAAACCGTGACATTCTAAATTGATACTATAATATCATTCATTATATTGCACCACTAACACCTTACTGGCTCATCGAATTATGCTCTATAATGACGGTGAAACAGCTTTGAATAATAACTATTGGTTACTAATATCGATCCATTTGTTTAATTGAAATTTGCAATATTGGGATATTCGCCAAGGAGTACTTCTCGCAATAGACGCATTAATTAGCCGTACAACTGCAACGTTAATATATTGATGTTAGAGCTCCAAATTACTGATTATAGTTATTTTAGACTAGACTGTCAGCAATTAAAACTAGTAAGCTTTGTTATTTCGTTTAAATTTCCTGAAACTTACGTTTTATGGCTTCGTTAATATGCCAAGTTTCTGTCGCTTTTAATGTAATGAGGAAACGTGTTTCCAGTTTGTGCTGTTGCGTTGTTTTGCATACACTTTCTATATCAGTGAAAGCATCTTTTCAACCTATTCTTGTCTGGTCTAAATGTAGTTTTTAATGGATGTTTCGATATCCTGCCTTGTGGTGTAAATTTTACTTGGGAAACAACATTGTGTTCTTTGAATGCGATACAAATGTATTTGACACTACTCTGTACAGGGGGTGAGCCAGACCTTCCAACAGAAAATGTCGATAACGTAGAAGATTTTTTTGCGGCAATTTCCATGGACCAATTCAATTTTGGTTACTGTCTTTTGTTTTCACTAAAATATCACTCTTGGAGTCTACAAACATTAAATTATATGTGTATATTTTCCAGACGTTTCGGTGTCTTTCTTCACCATCATCAGTTTGTATGTATTGCTGTTTCCACCTTCACCTTTGGCAAACAATTCGTTAATGGAACAGGAAAATATACACAATAATTGAGATGCTTGGGAACAAAAGCAGAATGGATCTGATGGATTAAATTATATTAAATACATTTTATATTAGGTTTGTAATTCTATTATTTCTGGAAAAAGAAAAGTTCTTTAGACAGTTTTTCAAGGGAGTAAAATTTTCATGACCTACATTAGATATACCGGGTGTAACACTTAACTTGAAACATCTCAATATCTCGAATAATAAGCACTTTACGAAAAAATGTTTGGTATCAAAGTGATATTATTCCGCGGGGGAAATACATTGATGACAAAATTCGTGTTCCTCTGCCCCTTCTTGAGTGGGGGAAGGGGGTGCGGCTAAAAACACGTAAAATGTGTTTAAAACATGTTTTTCTGATTCACTACAGCTGGCGCTATAAACGACAAAATGTAATTGTCCTGGCGCTCATGACTTATCGGAATGTTTAAAAATGTTTGGTATCATTCGAGAGGTCTCAAGTTAAATGTTACACCCGGTATTTGATGTATGTTTGAGGATTAAGGATCTGCGATTAATTTTCGATTTTTCATATCGGTTATAATAAAATACGTCTATTACTTAAAAAAAAATGGGTGCCTTTTGGAAAAAAAATCTCAGAGTTTTGTTGTTCTGTTTCTATACAGTTTAAATTAGTCCACATTGAAATCGAAAATATTTAAATAAAATGACAATAAGTTCATGCTGAAAGTGAAAGTTATATTTATACAACGTTATGGTTGAAATGTGCTTAGCAGAGACTACTTGGAAGGTTCATCTGAAGAAAAGACAACCAAGTGAATCAAGCCTTTGCAACTTCATTTTTAGTTTGCAGCTTTGCAACAGGGCTTTAACATTTATATTAGCAATCAAGTTCATGCTACGAACTTGATTGTTGTCCAAGCGATTGGTCTATACCTAAATAATAATAATAGAAACTTATAGTTTTTTAAAGTATAGATATTAATTCGTTTGTGCAAACAGAGTGATTCTAAATTGCCGTCATTCCTCTGGATGTGTTGGTTGTCTGGGGATGTAGAAAACCTGCTGCCTTGTTCGTAAATCAACAAAGCAAAGAGATAAAATAAAAATATAAAAATTTTACTAGTTTGAAATATAAATTCGTTCCCCGTCTAATCGGTCGGAAAGAACTCAGAGTTGTAAATCTAGTTTATCAGTTGAGTACCCAACGAAATGATGTAAATATCTTCTTATGAATATTTCGTTACTTCAGTTTTATTCATTATCACCTTTACTTCGAAAACTTCACTATCACTTTCTCCTAAGAATCAATGTCCTTGTAATAAACAACACACCGTAGATTCCGCGAGTTTCTGAAATTAAAGATTCGGCCAAGATCCACACAGAAAGGAAAACCTTAATATTTTTCACATTGTATGCAGACATTGGCATTGTTATATATTTAAGTTTTGAAGAACGTAATGGAAAAACTAACCATAAACTCGACGTAACGCTGAGAGGTTTTTCAACAAATATATTCTTGCGTGCCAATGTGATTGTTCACAAAAAATTGAACTTCGTTAAAAGATTTCCCATCTGTAGGTTTTCCGTTTTTAAAATTTATATTTTTCAAGAAATTAATAGGAGTTTTATAGCGCTTAGTTAAATATTAGTACTTTCGCCGCCAGTTTTTGAAACGTCAATGTCGTTTAGTCTTCCTTTTAGAAAGACAACAATCGTTTACCTAAGGCCTGAACCAAAATATAAATATAATTTGAGCGCGATACACAGTGAAATTTTGCTATCACTCTTACAGAAAAAACAGAAGAACATTTTCAAAAAGCGGGTTAGTTTCTTAAATCCCTCTTATAGTTATCACTAGCCCTTCTGGTACGCAACAGTTCCGCAAAACCTATAACTATTAAAATACATGTAAAACGCATTTGCTGGTGTTACTCTCACAAAACCGCAATATTTTTCTAGCGCAATCGCCTCGTTTTGACCCAAAAAAGCCCCCATATGCATATCTAAGGCACTTGAAAAGCAATTTGGGCATAATGAGATGGTGAAGTTTAAAATATCTCGAAATGCGCTACGGATCTGGGCTCGGAAAGGTTCAGATTATAAGCTCATTCGCTCGATCTCTTCGCGCCAGTAAAAACCGCATATTGAGGCAATTGCAAAATGAATTACTTTTTCCTTTCCTAGAGAACATTGCTTGTTCTAGTTCTACAGTGCAACAGACCCATTTCATATTCCAAACGAAGTAATCTATTTATGAAAAGTACATATTTAAATATTTATTGTTATGTAATATTTTAATATATACAAATTGTCTGGAAATGCAACAACAAAATTTAGCGGAGATTAAACACGAGGAACTAATGTCTCCAGTTCATATCATAGTTTTCCGAAATCATAAAAATAACGAAGCTGCAGGGCCAAGACTGTGAAATATTTTGTTTGCTTGTTCATTGATTATTTTCAAAGTTGCAATGCTTTCCGCTAATGTTTGCACCAATGATCAAAATGTTTTATAGCTTAAAAAATGGTTACTAAATAACCATCCAAAAGTACGACAAAACCTATAAAAAGCACCCAAAAATGTATACTTATGCTACCTTCGCAAAACAAAGCCATTTTCGGGAAAAAGTTTTTGAAAAATATCTTGCAGTTCATCAATAACAGCTTATGTCCACAAAATTGAAAGAGTTTCGCTAAGAGTGGCTTGAAAACAAATACTAATAGAATTTAAAGTTTTCTTACGATCGCTAGGAGTTTCACAACAAAATCGCATCCTTTTTCTATGCATAGATTATTTCTTTACAAGAAGTTACGACCCACTCTAAAAATATTTCGCCCTTTTGTCTATTTTCCACGCAATTGTTTAAATTTGTTCGCTCAGTTGTTCAACATTCTCCACGGCAGAACCGTATACAAAAATTTTAAGATCCAAATCAATTGAGTTTTAATCAGGTCACTGTTTGATTTTAAGGTCGAATCACCCTAAATTGCTTGAGCATCACTTCCGGACACCCTGTATAATAATAATCAATAATAAATATTATCTCAAAAAATATTCCTGGGTTTCAGTCAATTTTATTGTTTATTATTTAAAATGTTACAAATACATTTCGGTGTCTTTCTCCACCATCATCAGTTTGTCTAAAATATATATTTACAGTTATCATCAATTTAACTAGAAAACTTTCACCAAAATTCACATATTAAAATACAAATCACACACATATTAAAAAGTACATTAAGAACACTGGTTTTCAGGTGATGAGTCAGGACAAACATGTCCGGGAAAAGACTAGAATCTATTGTTTAGAGATTTAAATTTAACTTACTTAAATTTTCTAATTTAAATTTTTTTTAACTTAATTAATTTAAATTTTCAATATAAAAACTTCTATCTATATCTTCTTCTATCTATATCATCTTCCCAAAATCGTATCTCTTCAAAATCGGATTCTTATCCGCAGCTTGAGTTATTTTTTATTAATGGTTAATAATAGTTTAGCAGCATGTAGATTTTAAACCTCGTTTAGTGTGTTAATTTGAATTATTTCAATTTGGAATATACCATTTAATTTCTCGAATCAAGAATAAGCAGATATTCATTTTGTAAAATAATTTTGCAAATATAAATTTAACTCCAGCGGCTAGGCAATACAGGAGAAGATTTCCAAATATAAGATACCCGCAATCGGTTTTTTGGATCAAGGACTTAAAGATTCTACGGAGGAATTTAGACCATGACATCCAACAACAAAAGATTGATCAGCAAATATAGTTTTTTGAAACAAACTCGAAAATGGTTACTGTTAGCGACTTCAACCAAGAGTACTTATCTCATGTAAATAAGATAGGAAAAATTATTTTTAAAACCGGGTTGATACAGGTAGGCACAAAAAGTTTGCAATTTTGAAAATTTTATAATAGCGTCATGTCCCTTAAAAATTTGGCAAAATATTGGGAACGATTGGATTTGCTATTACGATAAGCCCCAGATCATAGATTTTTATTTCAGTATCTTGATAATTGCGTCATTTTTTTGGAAAAAAAAATAAACAAAATGTGAACTTCTCCATCCTGTATCTCAAAGCTCTCTCACTTGATGATATTTTCATCTTAAAATTGGATTTTCTATCGACGTTAAAGTCCTGCTGCTATAAACTGACTCAGCCTGAATATATAAAATATTTAAGCTTTAAGTCTCATGTATTAGGAACAATTAGCAGATTTAGCAATTAGACAACATCTAATTGAATATTTCGATCGAGAATGAAGGCTATTGAATGTTGCTGTTATAAAAAAATTAATTGTCACTTGCAAGTTACATTAATGGTTCCCCATCACCAGTAAATTTTTGTTATAAAATGTTGTCAAAAAAGTTCAGTAAAAGTTCAATGGTTTACTGTTTACAGCAAAATCCTCGAACACATCGATTTTTTATATCTGCTTCTGTTGTTCTTATGGTAAATTCGTATGTACATGCAATGTGACTCAACAATAACTTACAACCATTCCTACTTCAGTAGTAGTAGTAAACATCTTTATTTCTAAAAAAAAGGCTATCGACCTATCGGTCTTTCTGCCCTTGTTTAATACATGTAGTCTTAATCTAAATAAAAAACAAATATGAAAATTCTCTTATTCTAGGTTAACAATATTATTTAAAAAAGTTTCCAATTTTAATGACAAGAAAAAATTATTTTATTGTCCAGTAGTCAGTTGCGTTTGTAAGTGTTCGAGTAGCGTTAATGTAGGGAAACGGAAGCGGGATTGTCTGGTTGGTCTTGTAAGACAAAGGAGATTCAGTATGGTCCAGTTGTAGGGATTGTTTGTCCATTTTGTCTGTAGCTGTATGAGTCTTTCCGAGATCTTTGTCATGTTTGTGCGTTCGTATAGTAGTTGGGTGGGGGGGTTGTGTAGTGGGTTTTGGGGGTGTCTTATTCGTGTTATTAGTCTGGAGTTATTAGTAGGATTATGCTGCTTCTCGACATGCAAAGGGCCTTTGACACAGTCTGGCACACAGGCCTGCTGTACAAGTTGTTTGCAGTGCATTCACTGCCACTCTACCTAGTTTCCCTGATAGCGTCCTACCTAAAAAACCGTTCCATCCAGGTGAAAGTGGAGAATACCACTTCTGCCAAAAGACGCATCGCGGCAGGTGTACCACAAGGAACAGTGATTTCGCCGCTGCTGTATACATTGTACACAGCAGACATTCCAAAACTTCCCACTACAAAAATAGCACTATACGCTGATGATACGGCTATCTACGCATCGTCTTTTTATGCTCAGGCTGCGAAATTTCGCATTGCACATCACCTGAGTTTATTGACGCCGTATTTTGACAAATGGAAACTTAAAGTGAATCCCAGGAAGACGGAACTTATTATCTTTTCGCGCAAATTCACTAACAACAAAATCTTATCACCACTCGTGGTCCAAAATACTCCTATCAAACCAACAAAAGAGGTGAAATACCTGGGATTCAAACTAGACGCCCGACTCCATTTCAATAAGCATGTTGACTATGCTGTACAAAAGACTGCCATGGCCCGAAGAAAGTTGTACTCTCTTCTGGCGCCAAATTCTTTCCTATCACCTCGAAATAAAATTCTGCTCTACACCTCCACTATAAGGCCCATACTGACCTACGGCTCCCCTGTCTGGCACTCTGTCTGTGATTCCACGAGACGACGTGTTCAAAGGACCCAAAATAGGTTCCTGAGAGGCGTCCTATCGGCTGACAGATACACCAGAATAACCGAAATGCACGAAGCTACAGGGATGGCCTATATAGCCGACTATATAGATACCATCGCTGAAAAATGTTATCATAGCGGAGTGCAAGGCTCAGTCCTTACGCGAAATATCACTCAAGTTAGAACCAACGATCGCCCAACCCATGGTCCCCTGTATAAGCGACTTCCCATATTTTATGAGGATTTTGTCCCTGACAGTGCGTGACGACAAACAAACATTGCCTGCCAGTTGCAGACAGTCGTTTCTAGCAGGCTGGAAACGCACAAATCCAACATAACGTGACTTGACGGGTTCGTCCTGCCTCGTTCTGGTTGGTGTTGGCTGGTCCTTGCACCGATCGGGGCGGGACGGATGGATTTGGTCATCTAGTTGAAACTGCCGGAGGTTAACGCCACGACTGACAGTATCAAACTTAAAGGTCGAAGCAAAAGGGGTTTTTGGCTTCCCTTCAGGAAGACCTTTTTTCCTTAATGAATGCCCCTCGAATAAAACCAAAAACCGCCACTTCAAGACTATCTCCTGACGTTGTCGTGCGTATGGCTAGCTCGGGAATGTCCATGTTAGGGCACTGCCCAGGTAATGGACGACTTAGCGCGCCTATTTAGATCATGGGCAAAGAGCAACCGGCCGAACATCTGGCCAGACATGGGACATTTTACTGACTTATGTTTTTTGTTTTAAACTTTGTTTGTGAATTTAGTAATGTGAATGTTTAATAAATTTTATCTGTCTGTCTGTCTGTGGTTTGTGAGCAGAAGTTGGTTTTTTGACGCGTTTGGTGTTAGTCTCCATTTATAAAACCATGTCATTGTGTTGTTTGTTACAAATTGTTTGCAATAAGTGCCGTGTCGTCTGCGTATTGTAATATGTATGCCGATCTGTCGATTTGATTTTTGTCTGGTAAGTTGTAATTGTATATGTCATGGCAGTATATATTGTAGAGAAACGGTGAGAGCGGGGATCCTTGAGGGAGGCCTTGTTCGGGGGAAAAAGAAAATGACAGTGTTTTGTCAATTCGTACTTGTAGTCTGTTTTCTAGTAAGTTCTTTATGGTGTCTTATAGATATGTTGGTGTGTGTAGTTTGTATAGTTTGTATAGTAAGCCTCTATGCCAGACATTATCAAAAGCCTTGTTAATGTCCATAAACAGGCAAGCTGTCTTTCTGTCAGTTAGGTGGGTAGTTTGTATATTGTTGGCCAAAATAAAGTGGGTGAACAGTCGAGTGATGTTGTTTGAAACCAAATTGGTAGGTAGGTATATATTTTTCAATCACTTTTTCAAGCCGCTGCTTTATTATGTATTCAAAAACTTTGCTCAGTACTGGAAGTAGTGTAATTGGTCTGTAGTTGCTCGGTTGTGTATTGTCCAGTCCATTTTTGGGTATAGGGATTATTAAGCCGTTTTTCCATGTTTCTGAGATTCTGCCATTTGTGATGCAGTTGTTCAATTCAGTTAGGATCAGTTTGTGCGTTTCTTGAGTTAGGCTTTTCAAGAGTTTTGCCTTAATTTTATCTTTCCCCGGTGCAGTGTTTTTGATGTGCGCTAATTCCTACTTCAATTTCGAATGTTTTTCACTTTGACACCCACTTTTCGTTTCATGTTGAAAATCTGGAGCGAATTGTGAATAAACTTGAGGGTAGTATATGATTTTTGAGCCACTCTGTAAAGTTTGTTCCAACCTACTGATTCGCGTCTTATATTAATTAAAGCAGTTAATGTTGGATAATTTCAAAAGTTGAGCTGTACGACTTGGAGTTTGCATAATGAGTTGCTGAACGCGACTAGTTCAATATGATATAGACAAGGATGTGTCCATTTTTAATTAGAAACTTTGCAACACAATATTAATATCTACCGATTGACTTAATCAAACAATGCTGGCGCTGCAAGGGGTTTGCCGTTAGACTCGTTAAAGTTTCAATCTGATTTAAGTGAATTATAGTTAACTTCCTTGTGTTTATACCAACAACATTATACGGATTATAATTATTTTATAGGGTCACTGAAAAGCTTAACGTCAAGCTGCTTGAGCTTTCAGCAGAAATGTTAATTAAGCGTTGCGAATTTTTAAAGACTTTGGCAAAGACTAAAGTTTGTAAAGTTATTATGTCTGAAATCTCAGGACAATAAAACAGATATTTTTATTAATCCCACGCTATGAATTATATGAAATATATGTCGTGTTAATTTTAATTGTCCAAACTTTATGCAGCAGTTTTATAAAACATACATATTTCAGGATTTCATTTTCCATTAAACATGTTACATATATAAATATTTGCATTTATTAATTTGTCAAAATTACATTTTTCGCATATGGGAATAAATCCAAATGTATGCACAATTTAAACATGGCGAAATGAAAAATTAGCATTCATTTTATAAAAAATACAATTCAAATGGAATTATTTACAAACTGCAACCCAAAGTTAATAAATTAGCTTCATGGAATTTCAGTAAATCAAAAGATTGGAATAATTTAATGGATGGACTGGCTTATAATTCGTAATGTAAAATATTGACCCACGCCATTCGTTAAAATATAACTGCATTAATTATTTATTGAAACTCTGTCCGCATAGTTTTGCAACAAGACAAAGGACGAGAGTTCAAATTAAAAACAATTGCAATATTTATACTAAACAATATAAAATGAAAACCATAAATAAAGTGCCTCAAATTAGCTTTTGATAACCCAAAAGTTATTAGTTTCGAATTTCTGTTGCCGATACAAAACTGGAACACGACGACGAACCCAGGAACGAATAAGGAATTTGAATTTCGGAACATGGTATGTATTAAGCTGGTATCGACCAAGAGCAACTATATCACAGCTAGAAAAGTATGGAATGGATATTACGGCCATCCAGGAAATCAGGTGGCCAGATACCGGTAATATAACAATTATCCTCCATTGGTAAGTCGGTCGTATTTTACAGTGGCAATAAAGATGGCGCCCATCAATTCGGAACTGGCTTTGTGATACAGGAATACCTATTGGACGCAATAATGGACTTTGCACCCATTAATGAAAGAATATGAGGTCCATTAGACTAAGAAGTCCATGGTACGAACTACACACGAATATCTGAACACGCACCAAAGGAAGAGAAGGGCGATGATGATAAGGACACTTTCTATGACCAACTCACCAGAATTCTCGATTCGATCCCCAAGCAGGATATTTTATTGGTACTGGGTGACTTCAACGCAAAACTGGGTAGAGAAGACTGGTTAAGACCACATGTTGGACTACATCGCCTACACGATATACGCAACAACAAGGGACCACGGGTAGCAAATCTAGCAGGACCCAACAATCTCATGGTCAAATCTACTATGTTTGAACACGGAGATATACATAAGTGGACGTGGGTATGCAACGATAGTATCACAAGAAACCAAATATATCACATCCTAATAGATTACATCATAGACGTTATAAGTAAAAGAGGAGCTGAGGCGGACTCGGACCATTCTCTAGAATGTGCCAAAACAAGAATAAGGATCACGAAACAGAAGACAGGTCGACAACAAGCAAATAAGACAGCTAAATGGGACACGGGAAAACTTAAGGAAGAGGAAGCCCTCGCTGACTACATATCTAAAATTGCAACTAAAATGCGAAATATACCAGAAACGCGTAAGAATCACGCCAACACCATGTGGAATGTTATACAGAAGATTATTCTGGAAACAATGGAAACAACTATCGGAAAGCGCGAAAGAACAAAAAAAATAACTGGTACGACGCGGACTGTGAGAACGTACAGAACCAAAGACACCGCGCTATGGCTCAAATGTTACAGAACTCTTCACAGCACAACATAGATAACTTTAACAATGCAAGACGTAGAGCAAGAAAACTCATTAGGGAAAAAAGAAAGAACATCAGAAGAAACAAATACAACACAACGAAGATAGTGGAAGACATAACAACAGCAGGGCATTCTTTAAAGGAGCATATCGAATTAAAATGGGCTTTAAACCTCAAACAAGTAATATAATACGGAAAGATAATGGTGAACTCGTCACCGGGATTACAGAGGTATGAAAAACATGGAAAGAACATTTTCAGAAACTCCTTAATGTAACAAAGAACGCCACAACAAATATACGAGAAAAAAAAGAAATAGAAACCGAGAAACCAACACTAGAAGAAACGACGAAGGCCATACAACGCCATAAACCAACAAAGCGCCAAGAAATGATACTATCCCCTCTGAATGCCTGACAATGGGAGGTCGAGTACTCTATCAAAAGATGCATGAGTTAATCGTATTAATATGGGACAGCAAAACATTAAGGGAAAACTGGAAACAGAGTGTTATTATACCCCTCCATAAAAAAGGAAGCTATCAGTTATGCAAAAACTACAGAGAGGATACAATCTCTCATCAACACAGCATATAAAGTGCTTGCAAACGTGATTCTAATCCGCATAACACCATACGCGGAAGAATCGATAGGTGATTTTCAGTGCGGCTTTAGACCGGGAAGGTCAACGATGGATCAAATCTTCACTATTGGCCAAATCCTCGAAAAACACTGGCAATTTGATAGGGACCTCCACCAACTATTTATCGACTTCCAACAAGCTTATGATAGCGTGTTAAGAGACCATGTATGGGCAGCCATGGCAGGATGTGGAATCCCAAAGAAAATAATCAATATTACAAAAGTGTGCATGGAGGGTAGCCGGTGCTGTGTTAAAGTTGAGAACAACATGCCAGAAAACTTGGTGGTGGACAACGGCCTGAAACAGGGTGACAGTTTGTCTCCAATACTGTTCAATATCGTTTTGGACGCAGCGATCAAACGAGCTAACATTGACGTAGAAGGTTTTTCAAGCAGTGGACCAAACATGATACTGGCATTTGCAGATGGTATAGATCTTGTCAGTAAAACAACCATTGAAATCAAAGAGTTGTTTGGAAAAATAGAAAAGGAGGCAGACACAGTAGGATTACGTATTAATGAAGACAAAACAAAATACATGTTTAATTTCCGAAGACAGGGAAGAGATCGACTAGGGCAAGATGTAACCGTTGGCACCTACAACTTTGAACGGGTCTCAGAATTCAAATACCTCGGCGTAGTGATCACAGCAGACAACAACATGAATAAAGAAATGAAGGCACGTATACAGAGCGGTAGTAGATGTTATTATGCACTAAGGGAACTGTTCCAATCGAGAAAAATGTTGCGAGTCTCAAAACCAAAATTGAACCATGCTACTATAGACCGGTAGTCATGTATGCATGTGAAGCGTGGACCCTAACCGAAGCAAACGAAGACGTCTTGCGAAGATTCGAGCGAAAAATACTTAAAAGAATATATGGCCCAATCCAGAATCCTCGTTCCGGGCCATATCGAATAAGAACAAACGCGGAGTTAGAACAATTGAACCAGGGAGATATTGTGAGAGAAGCAAAGTCACAAAAACTGAGATGGGCAGGACACGTATACAGAGCACCGGATGACAGAATGCTGAAAATAGCATGGCAGGAAGCACCGACGAGCAGAAGACCACCGGGAAGACCTAAAATGAGATGGAGAGACAATGTTCTATCGGATATACGGAAGATGGGCATTGAAAATGAACAGGAAACAATGTTTGATATAAGTCGATGGTGGCAAATTGTGCTTGCAGCCAAAACCCAAATAGGGTTGTAGTGCTACTTGAAGAAGAAGAAGAAGAAGAAGATACAAAACTGCTATACTGTATTAAAACGTCTGATCTAAAGTACAAGGTGGACCAAAAAGTCAAACGTGCTAATGCAAATTATTTGTTATGGTTTAGTGATATTCAAAAACACTCAGTATTTTAGTAAGTATAATTATAACTCTGTAATGTCAAAGATAAATGTATTCTAGTTCCTTAACAAAGTTAAGAAATATAAGGTAAGAAGTAAAACGTTAACCTTTTATTTAAATTAAAAAAGATACAGATTCTCAAAGGAATCCTTAGTAACTTTGACCTAAGTTTGCGCCGGAATCATTGAAGACACCATTATAGGACGTTTGCTTATTGATGATAATTCGGATCAAACGCGATCTTTTAGAAAATGATTTTGGAGGATTGAAAATTGATCAGCTAGAGAATCAACAGGACGAGATTGGCTAATTACAACTGGACCAAAATTTCAACAGCTTGAAGCACGGCCAAATTTTCTCAATTACCCAAAGTAATTTATTTTGCATTACGACTACAACATACTGCTATTAACCACATGCGAAATACGATGTTAAGTAAGCGAATGATGAACCAGCCCAATCACTTAGAAGCAAATGAAGCATTGCAATGAACACATGAAAATGCATTCGCTAAGTGGAAAACTTTTGTAGCCAACTGAGGTGGAACTTTCAGTGGTGGAAATGTGTCTTTGAAATGCATTCGTTCCCAGACACAATCATATTTAGAGTTAATTCAACTTTAAGTAATTGAGTTAAAAAGAGTAATGAAATCAAGGAATTCAATTTAAAAAATGTGCTGTCCAAAAATCCTACCGGAAGCTGAGTATCGAAGACAGATTTTGACTTGAGAGCCATTGCAATTGATTGGCTTTCTCAGACATTATTACAGTTTCGAAGGGTTCACGCTTTAAGCCAGTTATAATCTCAAGTAGGTTGTAAGGGACTTTACTCTGTATAATGAAGCCTGACATGAACAGGACTCTAATATTTTGCCTTCAGGGTATAAAACGGTCAAACATTACTACGGCTTTTAAATACATTTGCAGATTTTTTCATGATAAAATTTTCTTAGACAGTTTTTTAATTATTTTTGGTCGATATCAGAAAATGTCAGCATGATAACAATCAACTACATAATCATTTAATTCCTATGATGATAAATTTAATGTAAAATACATAATATTCATAAGCTGCAAGCATTTATGCAAACAACCGGTCAATTTTAAGCATTTTTAGTGATACCTCCAAATAGTGCACTCGTGTATTCCAATGACTCCATAAGGGAAGTTAAATTATCCGAAAATTACAATGGAAATAGATCTACTTAACCAATAAATACTATATACATTATTTATTACCAATAATAAATATTATTTATTGGTTAAGTAGTAATGTAAAGGTTATTTATTGGATAAATAGAAAGAATGATGGGAAAAGTTTTCATTAAAATTATGGATAATTTTGTAAGCGCTCCTGATATTAGCACCGAACTTATATGTATGTAATAATTTAAACATTGAATTACTTTTAATCAACCGTTGAAAATAAATTCAACAAAAGTCATAATATTTTTTACGTAAAATTACTATGTAAATATGTATACAAAGAACACCGATATATTCTGTAGGATAAATTTTACGGATCTTTATTTGAAGACATGAAGAAACCAAGCGAAAAAGCATCAACTAAAGTATTAAAATCACCAAATAATAATAGAATTGATGAACAGTTAAAGTAAAATAGTTTGACGAGGGAGACAGATCAAACAACGTTAGGTACAAGTTAATCCTATTGATGCTGATATAAAATTAAATCACCAGAGTTCGAGAGCTGCAAGCTCAATCTCAGTGGCTTTTCAATGTAATAAATTGCATCAAAACGAACTCATTTAAAACTTAGCAGGACTATTGACAATTGTGACAAATTAATATTTTCTGAAGAAGTTGTCGACCACGAAATATTGCCAATGATCAATAAGATTAATCAGAACAATCCAAACTAATGAAACTGCATTACAAAACTTTGAATTTAATTCATGTAAATCCACCGTTATGCAGAGCAACTATCCATAAATTCTGATAATGCCAGACTAAATCAAATTTAACAGCCATCTTCACCTTTTGGCTCGATAAAGAATCCACTGATCTACCTCTATTACACCCGTCCCAGTGCCTCAATTTATCGGTGCTTCGACTAGATATGGCCGATTAAATTTGGAAAAGTAGCCGATAATCGGCCATAACGACCCGGGAAATCTACCGAACTGTAATTCAAATAAGTAAACCGTTAGTGAATTTAGATCGGAAAGGGATTAAGGTCGCTCGGGGTTATTTTATTACAGCTATAAACCCAACTTGTTTCTTCTCGGCTATCTTGTATAAAGGGAATCACAGATGTGATGTTCAGCGATTTATTCGGATGATTTAATTATCCTAATCAAATATTTTCTTTTGATTACATATTTATAAAAATTATGGAATTTCCTCTAGGAGGAGTAGATGTCACCCTTATGTCACCCAACCTTAAATGGGAATGGGGGTCAAGTGGCGCATCGTTTTAAAGGGCCTTCAATTCGCTTTTCAGTGGTATCGTACTTTGTTGCTTTTTCTCCAGAGATTTCCGACTAATCGCATTTCAAAGTTGCAGAAATGCAACTTGCAAATGCAGAATTGCAAGAAAATTAAACTTCGTCGCATTGCGATGTTGGTTTCCAGGTTAATGTTTGCACAAAAATTATTGCATTGGCTCTCCTTGCAGTACGAATGATTAGAAGAGTAGGTGACACAGTAGGTTTGAACCATTGATTTCTCATTTGTTGATTATTTTACATCGACAAAAATAACTTTTTATTTGCGGAAGAGAAATTTCTAAAATAAAACACATGGAATCTATTTACGCACTATCTTATCAGTTGTTCAAAATGTTGTCCATTTTCCTGTAAACAATAATAAAGTCTGTTTTCGAACTCCTCCCTAACATTTTGGAAAATTTCACCGGGAATTGACCGTCAGACTACTGCAATTCGCCTTTTCAGATCATCAACATCAGCAGGTTGTGTCTTATAAACAATGGACTTTAGATGTCCCCAAAGAAATACGTCTAAGGGTGTTAAATACGGTGCTCTTGGAGGCCATTCAATTGGTCCCCTTCTGCCAATCCATCTATTCGAAAATCTCTCGTTTAACCACTGTCGGACCGGAAGGAA
Source organism: Dendroctonus valens (assembly GCA_024550625.1). Taxonomy (NCBI): domain Eukaryota; kingdom Metazoa; phylum Arthropoda; class Insecta; order Coleoptera; family Curculionidae; genus Dendroctonus; species Dendroctonus valens. Next base: position 666,168 of record JAJTJO010000717.1, on the reverse strand, counting down.
ATAATGAGGTGGATCACCGTCCTGCTGGAATGTTAAGCAATCCTCCTGTAAAACTGAATTACCTTCTGCATCAATTTGAGTATCTAGCTTATGCGTGATAATAGGATCAATGGTCTCTTCAAGCATCTTAACGTACAGATCACCTGTCAAGTTTCTTTCAATAAATAAAGGACCAATAATGGCATTTCCAAGAATACCAGTCCAAACATTAACTTTTTGAGGATATTGTGTATGTCTTTCTCGAAAAATATGCGGGTTTTCGACACTCCAATATCGACAATTTTCTTTGTTGACATTTCCATTTAGAAAATGAACATTTATCGCTGAAACAGATATTCGGCAGAATATTGGGGATGGCGTTGACTTGAGGAATCATGAATTCACAGAACTCTATTCTTCTATCAATATCATCGTCATAAAGTTATTGAAGTGTCTGCATTTTGTATGGATGGAGTTTATGCATTTTCAGTGCTTTTCTTACAGCCTCGTGTGATACTCCTGTCTGTTCTGCTACTGTCCGCAAAGAGTTGGTGGACTCTGCAGCAAATGATCCCAGAACCTCATTTTGAGCCCCTTCATTCATCACTCGTAAATTGTTTCTTTTTCTAGCACTCACCGAACCAGTTTCGGAGAACTTTTTTACCAAATCCAGCACATATCTCTGACTTACTTCATGATTACGATTTCTTTCATTGAAAACCAATCCCGTCTTTTGTGTGCACTTTCTAACCTCTCCATAAATGAAAATAATTTCAGTTCTTTCTTGAAGAGAATAAACCATTCTCACACTTTATGCACTCAATGAAAGTTATAACTGAACAGCCCAAGAAGCAAAAGCGAATTAACAATAATATTCCTATTTGGGCTACATCTTTTAAATTTTTTGACCAATTTTTTTGGTTAAAAAAACAACGTATTTTTAGAATTTTTGATGGAATTTAAAAGTTTTTGTGGAATGTCAGCAATAAGACATCGAATGGACGCAAATTAACGAGGTACTCGTAGTACCATCGAAATATTATTTACAAATAATTATTTCCACCATAACTCCGCCTGCGTTAGCGGTTGGGTGAATTAAGTAACTCAACTGTTGACGTTGCCGGTCCCAAGCCCGGATAAAGGAGGAGGGTTCATGGGAGAGGCCAGCAACCTACCCACGGTCAAAAAAACTTATGCTCATAGAACCAACAACTTAGCCTCGGATAGGACTGATTATTTTGATGACACGGCGAGAACAAGGAAACGAATAAGAAAACCCAAACTCCTTAGAGTGGCGACTTGGAATGTAACCTCCTTCAACAACAAACATCAAGAAATAATAATTGAACTGGAAAATAAAGGAATCGATATCTGTGCTATAGCAGAAACAAAAAAGAAAGGCAAGGGCAGCACCAGGTATGGAAACTACATTCTCATATACAGCGGAAGAGAAAAGAATGAAAGAGCAACGTCGGGAGTAGGCATATTGATGAATGGAAAGTGGGAAAACAACATAAGCGGCATAAACTATGTCAACGACAGACTGCTGCAACTAACAGTTAAACTTCAGAAGAGCATAACAAGTCATATAATCAGTGTTTACGCGCCTGACATCAACAAACCCCGGGTAGAGATAGACAATTTTTACCAGAACTTACAGAGAACCATCGACGGTATTCCAAAGTAATTATCCTGGGAGATCTTAATGCAAGGATTGGCAATGAAACAATAGTGGGGATCAAAAACCGATTTAATGAAGAAACAATCACCGACAGCGGTGAACAACTTATACAGATATGCTCCCTTAACGAACTGCAAATTAACAACACATTCTTTCAACATAAACCGGAACATAAATTCACATTTGAAAACACACGAGGACAAAAGTCCATAATAGATTATATAATAACAAACAGAAACATTCACCCCTCCCAAGTGCTGGACGTAAGAGCTTTAAGTTCAACAAATGCTGTTACTAATCAAAATCTCGTAATGGCAAAAATAAGAGTCACGACATACCAAATAAAGAAAAACAGAACGAAACAACCAGTAAACTCAATATGGAGGCTCTAGCAAATTATTCTACGAAACATCTATAGCAACAAAGGCTGAAACAGAAGATTGCAAATAATGGGATGAAAAATGACGACGACGTGGAAATGGCATGGAATAAATTACCCACAAATCTACTAAATGCAGCCGAAGAAGCACACGGAAGAAGAACTAAAACCAGAACCTGAAAACGAAACACTTAACATTGGTTTAAACAAGAGGTAAAGGACTTCGCAGCTGAAAAACGAAATGCGTACCTGCAATACCGATCGAACACAATTACGTACGAGGTATATAAAGCGGTCAGAAACCGGGTCAATGCAGAAATCCAGTCAATTAAACGACAGCATTGGAAAAAATTCTCTGCCGATATGGAACACGACCTATATGGAGGACAGAAAAGAATCTGGAATATGCTAAGAAATCGAAAAAGACCAGTTAACGAATATATCCAAATTTCAAAGATCACTACTGAAGACTGGGAAAAACACTTTGAACAACTCTACCGTAATAAAGAGGAAAACACGGAGACCAAGGATACACCCACAAATGAAGAAACACCACCAACTTGGCAGATACCGATAGAGAAAATCAAACAAACGGCAAACGCTCTAAAAAACATAAAATCACCTGGTATAGACGAGATAATGAACGAAATGATCAAGTATGGAGGGGATGCACTCATGGGTGAATTAAAAGATTTTGACTTTTAATTTCAATTAATCAATTCAATTTCAATTTAATCTTCAAAAAAGGAGAGAAAATAGACCCCAAAAACTATAGAGGAATCACCCTTCTCAGCACAGTTTCGAAGCTGTTGACAAAAATATTGGCAGAAGAAATGACCAGCACGGGAATATGTGAGGAGCAGCAAGGTTTCCGACACAATAGATCCACTATATTCATTACCATATTCATACTCCGCCAAATAGCCGAAAAGCTATTGAATTCAACAAACCGGCGTTCATGTGTTTCATAGATCTTACCCAAGCATTTGATAAAGTAAGACTGACAGACGTCATAAAACTCCTAGAAGAAAGGAAAATTCATCAGAATATTGTGTCCATCATCAGAGAGCTAAAGATCGGCAATCACACACTCGTAAAAGCAGAAAATAGAACAACAAGGAGAATACCCGTCAACACAGGAATTAGACAAGGAGACAGCCTAAGCCCTATATTGTTTAACATGATCATGGTTCAACAATCATTACAAAAACAAAACAGATTGAAAGGGAATATCGAATGGGAAATGCAGAAATAAAAATAATGTGCTACGCTGATGATGCAGTGATAGTCTCCGAGGATGAAGACAACCTACAAAGACTCTTATATAAGTTCGAACAAACTACAAATAAATATAAAATGGAAATATCTACCCGGAAAACACAATCACTCACTATATCCAAAGAGCCCGGAAGATGCAAACTCGCCGTTTACAATCAAAGTGTAGAACAGGTGATGACCTTTAAATATCTTGGAGCAAACATCACGAGTAACAGGAATCTAAAGGAGGAAGTAAGGAATCAAACATCAAAAGCCGCTCTAATATCGGGGTACTTACGCGACATCATCTGGAGAAACAAGCACATGAGTATAGATAGTAAAGTCAGAATCTACAAAACGTGCGTGAGACCAGTGATGACATACGCCGCAGAAACAAGAGCGGAAAACACAACAACCAAACGCTTGCTAAGAACAACAGAAATGCGAGTCCTAAGATCCATAACAGGACACACACTATACGATATGAAAAGGAGTGAGGAAATTAGAGATACCTGTAAGGTTTCGGATGTTGTAAGATGGACCAGAGCAAGGAGACGAGCGTGGGGAGACCATGTAGAGAGAATGGCCGACTACCGAATGGCAAAAAATCGCCAAAGACCAAAAGCCTAACAGCTCAAGACTCCCAGGAAGACCACCGAAGCGATGGTACGAAAGCTGGACATCAGCATCCCAGGACTAGGAAGTTGAAGAAAAACATAGGACTCTGGGTCCTAACGTACCAGGAAGAAGAAGAAGAAGAAATAATTATTTTCAAATAAAGTCTGAAACGGTGCCACCCATGCGCGTAGCGAGGAAAAGGCACGCGATGGTCATGTCACTGGAAAGAGAATTGAAGGCCCTTTAAAACGATGTGCCACTTGACCCCCATTCCATTTAACATTATGGGGGTGACATCTACCCCTCCTAGGGGGTAGAAACAAGAAGGCTAAAAATATATATTTAAAGGGTCCCCCTTACAAATCGGTCGGTAATATTTTGAAACTCGATTAAATAACATGTATGAAAAATGTATTAGAATTTTCGTTTTGTTCTTCTTATATGTTAAAATATCGTTCTGTATTACAAGTTTTATATTCACTAACTTAATTTAACTAATTAATTTGATATTTGAATGTGTAATTTTTGTAACAAATAAATCATTAATAGCGTAATATTATGTTTAATTATTCGGATTTACATTAAGTCATTCATTTTGAATTTTACATTGGGTTTTTACAATAGTTTTACAATTTTTTTATTCGGTTATTTCTTAAATAGGCAAAGAGTGATCCCATTTGAGTTATAATGTTTTCAAAAAATCAGAATGCGTTTCTAAAAAAGAATGTTAAACATTGTTGGGATCAAAGTAAAACCATTGTTAAGATGTCAAAATGTAAAAATATACTTGGATTGCAATAGACAACAAATTATTTTTCTTAAATAATACATAGGCATATTCCGTTCAGTTTTGAAAAAATCAATTATTAAATGGCTTTATTTGGATGAGGCGTTCTATTCAACCAAGAAATAATGAATAAAAAGAATGGGTTTCAAAAGTAACAAAAAAACAGGTAGAAGCAGACAGATAAAATAGATATAGAAGACTCAAACTAAATACGCTCGTATTTCGAAGTAACTAATCGACTAAATAAAAAAATAACCGTAAAACTACTAATAAAACTAAGGTGGTGACGTGGGATATTGCCCTAGCAAATATCGAAATAAAATTTTTTTTTTGAGTCGAACGACTATTTGAACGTTTTAGGAAAATCTTTTAAATTATAAATAAATTAACATAGTTTTATAGGAGAGGTAACAAATTGTTAATAGCAAAAATAAGAACGTTGAGTTAAAAAATGGAGAACATACATTAGTTTCTTCAAGAATTCTGTAAAGCAATTTCAGTAATAAATCCGTTATTGGCACTTTCTTAAATTGCAATTTCCGTTAGTGATTTCTACCAAAACTTGAAATTAATTGAAAAGCTTCCGGCTGATATCATAATAGTGGAATCCAGATAATATTTAAGTCGGTATCGCTCAAAATCCATTAGCGAATTTACTTTAGGAACAGTCAAACATAAACACGATACGCAAAGTTGAATGTTTGATCAAATATTTGCAAACATGGAAAAGTAATAAAATATGAAACATGAATACCTTGTTACAACGTGTCTCTTGCGAAAGCAGCACTTTCTCATTTGCACCCTTATTACCTGAAAATAAAGAATAAGAAACCTTAGATAATGTTAGATAAATCATCATTTGAAAACCTACTAACAAAATATTTTAATAATTAACCGAAAACAAAATTTGAAAGTATATGTCCGATTAAATACAACACTTTGCAATAATCAAATTCGCATTAAATGCAAATTGAAAGCAAACAAGTATAAAAACCAAACAACTTCGAACTTGCGAAGTTTACGCAAAAACAAACGCAGTTTGTTTTAGGAAAGAAACTATTGTTAATCGTGAATTGTGTGGAAATTGAAGTGTTATTTAAATGTTTGATAAATATTTCTGATAATCCGACCCAATTGTTTAAGATTAAATAATCACCAAAATATATGCGTCAAGTTATTGAATATAATCCGAAAAACAGAATTAAAAACAAACACACATATACACAAACTGATGATGGTGGATAAAGACACCGAAACGTATTTGTAACATTTTAAGTAATAAACAATAAAATTGACTGAAACCCAGGAAAATTTGTTGAAATTAAAAACAAAATAAGGATTAAGTCAAAAATAAAATAAAAAACTTTACAACACTTAACTTAACAACTTAACTTTACTTAACAATAACAACACTACTTGAACACTTCCAACACGACTGAACCAACCTGCTAGACGATGAAAAGACATGACATAGAAGAGAGATTTTTTTATTTTTTTTTGCTTTGTAATAATTTTAAGTTTACAGTTAAGATAATTTAAGTTAGAAAATTAATCCAATACATGTAAATATGCAAGGGCAGAAGGGCCGTGGGCCGATAGCCTATTGGAAAATAAAGATTATATATATTTAAGATAAAAAATTATGAATACAGGCAAAGTTTTACTTATAGAGTTTACTACAAAAGCTTGTAAAATTCAAGTAATTGCGATTTATACAGTGACTGCACTTTTTTTGAAAAATACATTTTCGAATATAAAGATAGATAACAAAAATAACTAAATAATCTTACTAATTTAAAGTAGGAGCAAACAAATACTACAACGTTTCAATATTAAAGTATGAAAGCATATTGGACATATTTTTCTGTTTGGATAATAATATGTTTAACATTTGCATTTAACATGTTGACTTGTGTTCCACTAATTAGGAGAAGTTTAGCCCAACAATTATTTTGAAAGCTATTATTGCTGTGGTAAATGACAATATCATTACTTGAAACTTGGTTTATCCAAAAAAAAAACCCTTAAAAATTATGATTAAGATTAATTATCCAATATGTCAGTATCGCAATAAATATAATGGATCAATCGAAAATTCAAATTGCAAAGAAAAATCCATTAAATCCGACATTGTGTTGCCCTAAATCACTCCTGAAAACCCAGTCTGCTTATCCTCAGAAATAAATCTTTGAAAGCCGTTTGTTCTCGGTGAGGCCGTTGCTCTTTATCAGCTAACAATAAATGGTTGTGTTTATTTTCGATTTTCATGTTGTTCGAAAGAAAGTGATAAACAATGCTGTTCGCGTCTTTATTCCTGTTTCCTGTCTATGTTTACATCTCGTGCTTTAATCCTCGTTTACTGTCTTCATATTATTTCTGGGAATTGGGAGGCACGGTAAAAGCCGAAAGTTTACTTAACTGAGAATGGTATTCAAGTGTTACAAAGGAAGCTTTTATTTTTTGGTGTGCATATCTAGCACTTACAGGATCTTACACTGCTGAAAGCTTAACTGAGGAAGAACATAAAAAATTCTCATTAAACTCCCTTGTTTCCAGATTAATTCCATAAGATTTAGAAAATTATAAGAAAACAAACATAATACGAAAAGGGCAATGTAATATGTAATGTTAAGAATGGAGAGGCATACAAAATACAATAAACGAATGATGTAAAACTCACAAGTTCTGAATTGGTGTAATCATGTAGTTAAAAAGCTGCAATTACCAGAAATTTTGAAACTAGTACCTCAATAACTCAATCAAAGAAAAGTATAAATTTAAAATAGCTAAAATTAATAACTAACTTAAATATTGGAGTAAATCAGGTATTTCGATTGGGGCTGGCAAATCCTATAAGCGTAATTAAATCTCGAGCAGCAAAAAGCTACTCAGCAGAAATTGGCAATTTTATTCCCGAAATTTAACAAAACTCGAGTTTGACTTCTCGGTGATATTCTTGAGAGATTCGGTCCTTTATAAAAATCTCGCATTTACCCCAGAGAAGTTTTAAATTGATATGAATTGCCAGGGGACCGACATTCTTAGACATTCATCTTGCGGAATGGCTAGTCGTGTGTAAATAGGAAAATTCCTTTTTTTATTTACTCAATTTCAGGTTTTGGAATAAAAGCTAGCTACTGGCTGGTACGGTCAAATTGAAAATTAAAAGCACAAATAACAACCTTTATAAAAAACTCTACCCCAACTTGAATGTGTAAATCTTCAGTTCCAAAACTTCCCGTTTCTCCGCTAGTTATAATTTCGAAAGTTGTTCGTAAATGCCTATTGTTATCCCAGCTGAAAGCTCCAACTATTTCTTCTAAGATTTCGATAGTTAAGCTAGAATGCTGAGTTTAAACAACTTTAAACTATTCCAGCTCCTAATATAAATGAGATTTACTTGAAATATGCATCGTTTACCACATTTGTTTGCGTTGCAAGTTGCTGATTCCATTTTACGCTTAATGCTTTAAGCTGCTCCTTGACTATTAGAAAGTTGCCTGTTTAATCAGCTGTGAAAAGTATAACGGAAGTGGAAAGTTTTCCGAATTAAGTAACAATTGATATTCCAAACAGCACAATCAGTATCTATAGCTCTTACTGACTCTATAGCTGTTACTAAAACGCAACTATTTCCATAAAAGTACAGCCACACACCGAAAGCAACCGTTATTCTAAAATACCGAGTGTTCGGCTGATGATGGCCCACATCTCTATTTTTTTTTAATCCTCTATAATTTACAATCTATCTAAACGATATTAAGTAAATATTATGGTAAGTAATATATCACACTAAATGACATGTACAAGACGTTGTCCATCAGCAATACTTTCTAACCTTTTGGTATGTATCCCTACACTGTCCCAGATCATGGAGAATTACATTCTTTGGAATTTAACCGGTAATTCCATCGGCTCGTATCGCTTGAGGCGTCTTGTGGTGCTGCTTCTGAGCAGGTTGGCAACCAGCGCGTTGGGGTGACTTTCGAGTCTACTGCGATATTTTATACTGATTTTCTGGATTTCTTCTTGTATTGAGGGTACTTGAAGGTCTTGTTGGATGACCCAATTTGGCACAAACCAAGGGGTTTGGTGATTTGTCTCAAAACTTTTGATTGGAATCTTTCTATTAATTCAATGTTAGATTTGCTAGCCGCGCCCCACAATTGGATTCCATGGGTTTTATTGTGGTCTTATATAGCAGAAGTTTGTTGTCCATTGTTACCTCCAGTTCATTTGGAGCAGTTTGACGGAAAGTTGCTTTCTTTTGGTCCAAATGTGTTTTGCCAGGTAAGTCGCCTGTCCAGGTGCATACCGCGATATTTCGCTGCTTCCGCCTGTGGTAGTTGGTGGTTGTTGAGCGTTACAGGTGGACACGATTCTGGTCTCCTAGTATATGTTCGTATTCATAGATTGATTTGTCCTCATCATGGATGGATCCTCATTTGTCCTCATCATCATTCATGGATTGACTTGTCCTCATTTATTTTGATGCGCCACAGTCTAGACTGCTCACTTATATCATCTAGGCTATTTTGTAGCATCATTGAAGCCGTATGAGTGTTCTTATTTGAGGCCATCACGGCCTTATCGTCGGCGAAGCTAGCTACTTCTGAGTGGTGTCTGGTCGGTAGATCAACTGTGTATAGCAGGTATAGAATGGGTCCCAGTACACTTCCTTGCGGGACACCCGCGTGAATAGCCATAATTGAAGATCGCTCTTGCTGGAATTTTAACGGAAACGTCTATTTGTGAAATAAGAAGCTTCTATAATAAGTCGGGGTGCCAGACTTTGTCGAACGCTTGTGGTACGTCTAGAAATGCGGTTGAGCAAAATGTTTTAGGTTGTAGGTTCTTGTTGTAGGTTGTTCAGTGGTGGCGGAACCCAAATTGATGGTCAGGAATTAAATGTTTTCTATTAGAATTGGTTTCAATCTTGTGACCAGAGTTCTCTCGAATACCTTAGATAAAATAGCCAGCAGGCAGATGGGTCGGTAAGACTCAGTTTCTTCCGGTTGTTTCCCAGGTTTTGGGGTGAGTATGATTTCGGCTACCTTCCATTGATTGGGGTAATAGCCTGTTCTTAATATTGCGTTGTACAGGACCATAATCCATTTTACATCCTCGATGGGCAATTCTTGGAGAAGTCGCCCCGTTGTTAAATCGTAGCCGGGGGCTTTCTTGGTGCTGGTGTGGTTAATTATACTTTTGACTTCTTTCAATGGCAGTGGTTTAATTGGTAGATCTAGATGGTATGGACTTTCTAGGTAGCTTCGTATTGGTTCCTCTTCAGCGTCTGAGCGCATTGATGAGAATGGTTGGAATACTTTTTCTAGGTGTTCTGCAAAGACTTTTGCTTTGTCTTCGTCACTTCTTAAACATTTTCCATTGTTCATACGGATTGGAGGAATGTTCTTCTGCGGCGTTTTAAGGTTCTTGGTGGCTTTCCAGAGAGAGTATTCGCTAATTTCGGTGGGCGTCACGCCTATTAAATAATTTTGTAGAGATCTGTTTTCGACTTCGTTGAGGAGTCTCTTTAATTGCTTACTTGGTCGGTTCAATTTGGCCTTCATAATTGGATGTATTGTGGTTTGCCAGGCGCGTCTTATTTTCTTCTTTGCAGAGATATTTTCTCTTATTATATGTGGAATGTAGTAATTTGGTTCGTAAGCTTTGATCTCTGGCGTCCTAGACTGCGTTCTGAACGATTTTGTTAAAGTGTTGCATTGCGTCTTCTATGTCGGTTTCTGTTTTTAATGCCAGGTTGCATTGTATGTTTGATTTGACTTGACTTCGGAAAATATTCCAGTTGATTCTTTTATTTGATGGTGTTGCATCTTTTTGGGTGGATATTATTTGTGTGTTGTAAAAGATATCAGCACCGGGGAGTGGTCGGACGACAGTTCGGGGCAGGCCTGCGTTGTGAAATAGTTCCTGGCTATTCCTTTGGTGACACATATGTCAATGACGTCCGGGATTTTGTTGGGATCAGGTGGCTAATATGATGGTTCACCAGTTGAGATGATATGTAGCTTGTGATTCCCTGAGGCTTTCCAAAGGTCCCTTCCCCTAGTGGTGGTGAGTCTCGAGCCCCATTGTTGGTGCTTGGCGTTGTAGTCACCGCTCGCGATGAATGTAGGTCCAAGAGTGTTGAAGAAAGCGTCGAATTGTTCTTTGTCAATATTGTGCTTTGGAGGACAGTATACCGCAGATATTGTAATATTTCTGTTTCGTTCTTTGAGCGTTATATTTGTAGCTTGAATGTGATCGTGGTTATAGCATTCTCGCAGATGGTGCTTGATTGAGCTTCTGATTAGGAATGCCGATCCTGCGTGTGCGGTACCGTCTGGATGGTTTGTGGTGTATTTAGGGATTCGGAAATATGATTTGTTTGTGAAAATAGTATAGAAGTTCCAAATGCAATTAATGAAAATACTTTCTTTACAGTATATTAAGAAACTTTTTCGACTCTAGAGCGCGCTTCTTCTGTTGTAAGTCGTGAAATTACACTTAAAAGTTGATAAATGTAAAATAAAGATGAACATTTCAATCAGGACTCTCACAGATCGAAAAACTTCGGTCGTATATTGATTTGAGTCGCTGATGAATTTTTTATATCAATTTTCTCAGTTTAAGTTGATTGAACTCCCGTAAATTGACATATTCGCTACTTTATCTCACTTTTTTAAAATCGATTTTCACTATTTATAAGAAAACGTCATAAGACTGTAAATTGACTTAATTTTGATGCTGCAATGAAAACAAGGTATCAACTTTTCCCTCAATAAAATAAAAATATTGTAAAATTTAATAAAATTAACCAATTTTTGAAGTTGTTTATAGCACAGTTTCCCCATATTTAAGAGAATAAGAGGTGAGTGTGTTCTTACATAATACAAGCATCTGGAACATAATCAACTATTCAAAAAAAACATTCAAAAAATTCGAGTTACGACCTGCAGAATTATTTAATTTCTGTAATATTTACATATTCCTGTTTATTCACTTCGTCCAACCAAATTCAAGTCAGAATTGGGTGTAAGCTTAATTCATTCCAATATATTCCTGGGTTTCAGTCAATTTTATTGTTTATTATTTAAAATGTTACAAATACTTTTCAGTGTCTTTCTCCACCATCATCAGTTTGTCTGTATGAACTTTGGTACGATCGCCAAATTCTTGCATCGGGTTAGGAAGTTTTTCCTGTTCTTCCCTCTTGCCAATCTTGCCTGCAATCTTCCATACGTCCCCCTCAACCTCTCTCCATCCATCAGATCTATCCTGATTTTGTTCTCAAGCATCTCGATATCGTTTCGTATATTTTCCTTTAATTTAACTTTAATTCATTCCAATATATTTCTGGGTTTCAGTCAATTTTAGTAGTAGTAAACATCTTTATTTCTAAAAAAGGCTATCGACCTATCGGTCTTTCTGCCCTTGTTTAATACATGCAGTATTAATCTAAATAAAAAACAAATATGAAAATTCTCTTATTCTAGGTTAACAATACTATTAAATAAATAAGATTTCAGTGGCAAGAAGAAATTATTTTATTGTCCACTAGTCCGTTGCGTTTGTAAGTGTTCGAGTAGCGTTAATGTAGGGAAACGGAAGCGGGATTGTCTGGTTGGTCTTGTAAGACAAAGGGGATTCAGTATGGTCCAGTTGTAGGGGTTGTTTGTCCATTTTGTCTGTAGCTGTATGAGTCTTTCCGAGATCTTTGTCATGTTTGTCCGTTCGTATAGTAGTTGGGTGGGGGGGGTTGTGTAGTGGGTTTTGGGGGTGTCTTATTCGTGTTATTAGTCTTAGTGCAATTTGTTCTGTTGTTTGTGTATAAAGTTTTGTCCTTTCTGTTCCGTTGGTCATGAGTATATGTCCAAAGTCTAGCAAGGGTCTACAAATAGCTTTATATATTTTGGTGGCGGTGTTTGTGCTAATTCCTCTGTCTTTGTAGGTTAGTGATCGGAAGTGTTTTGTTCTCTTTATTGTTTCTGCCCTGATGTTTAGTATGTGTTTAGTGAATTTAAGTTTGTGGTCAATTGTGATTCCAAGGTATTTTACGTCGTTTTTTGGTTGTGTCGTTTGGCCGTCTGCAGTTATTGTAGGGGAGTCAGCGTTGAGTCTGTGGTTTGTGAGCAGAAGTTGGTTTTTTGACGCGTTTGGTATTAGTCTCCATTTATAAAACCATGTCATTGTGTTGTTTGTTAGTGTTTGGAGTCTTTGCGCGGCTCTCTCAGTAGTTTTGTCATGTACAATAAGTGCCGTGTCGTCTGCGTATTGTAATATGTATGCCAATCTGTCGATTTGATTTTTGTCTGGTAAGTTGTAATTGTATATGTCATGGCAGTATATATTGTAGAGAAACGGTGAGAGCGGGGATACTTGAGGGAGCCCTTGTTCAGGGAAAAAAGAAAATGACAGTGTTTTGTCAATTCGTACTTGTAGTTGTCTGTTTTCTAGTAAGTTCTTTATGGTGTGTAGTAGATATGTTGGTGTGTGTAGTTTGTATAGTTTGTATAGTAAGCCTCTATGCCAGACACTGTCAAAAGCCTTGTTAATGTCCATAAACAGGCAAGCTGTCTTTCTGTCAGTTAGGTGGGTAGTTTGTACATTGTTGGCCAAAATAAAGAGCGGATGAACAGTCGAGTGATGCTGTTTGAAACCAAATTGGTAGGTAGGTATATACTTTCCAATCACTTTTTCAAGTCGCAGTACTGGAAGCAGTGTAATTGGTCTGTAGTTGCTCGGTTGTGTATTGTCCAGTCCATTTTTGGGTATAGGGATTATTAAGCCGTTTTTCCATGTTTCTGGGATTCTGCCATTTGTGATGCAGTTGTTCAATTCAGTTAGGATCAGTTTGTGTGTTTCTTGAGTTAGGCTTTTCAAGAGTTTTGCCTTAATTTTATCTTTCCCCGGTGCAGTGTTCTTGATGTGCGCTAGGGCTTCATCGTACTCTGTGTCTGTGATCAGTGTGCAGGTATAGTTTGGTGAGTTGTTAAAATAGTTCAAGTACCAGTCGTTGATCAAGTTCCAGTTGTCATTGTCGAAGTTAGGGTTTGTCGATATGCTGAAGGCCCTTTGATAGTGTCTGGCGAATGCGTCCGCTTTCTCTTTGTCTGTGTAGCGTTCTATTCGGCTTTCGTCAATTGTGTCAGTAGTGCCAGTCTTCCTGTATTGCGCCAGTTTCTTAATTTTTCGCCAGTATGTTTTGCCTTTGTCCTTCTGTATTTCTTTACATGTTTCTAGCCATTTGTCTTGTCGGCATTGTCCAATCAGAGTTTTAATGTTTCTGTTAAGTTGGTTCATTGTCTTTTTTAGGTCGTTATTTTGAGTGTTTGTATATAGTCTGTACAGTTCTCTCTAATGTTTTATTAGTCTCAGTATGTATTTGGGTAGTGTATGTCGGTAGAAAGCATTTTTTATTTCCGGGCTAAATTTTCCTATGGCTAGTGAAAGTTGTTGTTGTATGGTTTCTATTGAAATGTGCTGTGCTTGTGATTGAATGTAGTCATGAATATGTTGTTTCACTTTGTCTATGTCAGTCTTTGTTAGGTTTAAGTTTTTCTCTATAGGAGGTGTATTGGAGGTAGGTTGCGTACGTTGTAAGTCTATCTTAAAGGTAATAGCCAGGTGGTCGAATCCAAGTTCATTGGTTAAGTTTATGTTGTTGATGGTGTTTGTCAAGTTTCTTGTGTGCAGTAGGACGTCTGGTGTTGAGTCTGGGTTTGCGGGCATCAGAAAAGTTGGTGGGGTGTGCTGTTTTATAAAGTCGGAATTTTGCAAAAATCTTTTAAGTTGTTTCGTTTTGTTTGTATTCAAATTGGCAAGAGGGAAGAACAGGAAAAACTTCCTAACCCGATGCAAGAATTTGGCGATCGTACCAAAGTTCATACAGACAAACTGATGATGGTGGAGAAAGACACCGAAACGTATTTGTAACATTTTAAATAATAAACAATAGAACTGACTGAAACCCAGGAATATATTGGAATGAATTAAAGTACAGTCAGGAAAATATACGAAATGTAAGCTTAATACCAATACTGGATTAAAACATGATGTAATCATTAACAAAATTACAAAACATATACAAAAATTGAAAAGTCTAAAAGGGGTGATAAGAAGACATTGTATGTTACGCCACTGCTACTGTTTTGGTGGAAAACAAACGATTTTAAATGCAAGTTTAGCTTTGACGAAAAAATATATTTAAAAAATATTAAATTTTGATACTTTGGTATCAAAATATTACGATACGGGTTTGTTGAAGCCGAACAGGGACAATTTGCCTAAAAACACAGACAAAGCGTCTGGAACAGCAACATGGCTCGACAAGAACAGTTGGATAGAGATAATGTTCAAAATATATAAATTAACAATTAGGGAGATAATATCAAAAAAGCAAATACACAAGACCAGAATTTTTTAAAAGAAAAATTGTGTTTACGGATGAGACTTCGTTAACTACCAATGGGATAGTACAAAAATAAATAAAATACAGGATTGCTTCCATCTTAAGCGCGACACACTATATTAAAAAAGCGTTACCGCATGTACAGATAAGTGAAAAAACATGTTTTTTGGGATGGATCAATGCATGTTGTCGCTTCTTATAAGGTGAACAGTTTAAACAACAACTGAATTTTGCTCATATCAATTTGTCATGTTTTAGTTTATTCAAAAGTGCTCACGTGTTACAGCACCTGTTTGGCGTGCCACTTATTAAGACGCTAAAACTAGAGTCACGTCGGGTTTTCATAAATTTAATTACATTTTACCATTGTCGTAAATATACCACCGCCAGATAATAAATGTGCACTCCTTCAAAATAATAAAACATCAAATATAATTTGTATGTTTAATTACTTATGATAAAAAATGCAATAAATATGTAAATATTGACATACTTCTACGTGTTACAGCGATCTTTATCGACGTCCTTTGCGTGTAAATATATGTAGGTAAACACATTCCGGAGTTAGAGCAAATATTTAAAATATATAGAGGGTCGAAACGATAACAATTTAACCATAAAGTACAAGTGCCTTTTTAGATACGGGTATGGAAAGTCTTAAAAAGATGCCTTTTAAAATGAAAATATATCAATTTCATTCGAAAGGTCAGTTTCCATCTGGCCTTTGTAGGTATAAGATTGTCTTTCATTATCACTGTCCATTGCTCTTAACTAAAAGTGGTGCTCTCTCGCATAATAGCCTAATATAATCGATTATTGCCATTCTCAATTAATATACCGAAATGGCTTTTGGATAATAGAGAGACTCAGCAGGTTAGGCCAACATGCAGTGTCATCAATTAGGCATCTAATGTGCAACATATTGCACGGATGTTAGAGGCATAGACCGCTCAATTTATCGCCCTAAGTCGGGCTACGCCCAAACGATTAAATCTGGTGAGATCCAAGCTGGGAGAAACTTCCACATATATTAGATATTATAAAGCCGAAATTCGTAGAATGCGAATATTCAAGTGAGAAAAATGGAAAATAGTTTATCAGGAGCTCTACTTGACTAGTAATCGGATTACAGCTTAGAGCCTTCACTATTTTATCTGCTAACTTTGCACTTCATTGGTATAACGGAAAATATTTTAAAGGAGGGTCTCTTTAAACGATTCGTTAAAAGTATCAAATCAATTTTATATTGACTGATAAAAACTGGGAAACTGAGATTCCAAAATCAAAATGTCAACAGAATAAACAACTACACTCTCACCGTTTCTCTACAATATATACTGCCATGATATATACAATTACAACTTACCAGACAAAAATCAAATCGACAGATCGGCATACATATTACAATACGCAGACGACACGGCACTTATTGCACATGACAAAACTACTGAGAGAGCAGCTCAAAGACTCCAAACACTAACAAACAACACAACGACATGGTTTTATAAATGGAGACTAACACCAAACGCGTCAAAAAACCAACTTCTGGTCACAAACCACAGACTCAACGCTGACTCCCCTACAATAACTGCAGACGGCCAAACGACACAACCAAAAAACGACGTAAAATACCTTGGAATCACGATTGACCACAAACTTAAATTCACTAAACACATACGAAACATCAGGGCAGAAACAATAAAGAGAACAAAACACTTCCGATCACTAACCTACAAAGACAGAGGAATTAGCACAAACACCGCCACCAAAATATATAAAGCTATTTGTAGACCCTTGCTAGACTTTGGACATATACTCATGACCAACGGAACAGAAAGGACAAAACGTTATATTCAAACAACAGAACAAATTGCACTAAGACTAACAACACGAATAAGACACCCCCAAAACCCACTACACAACCCCCCCACCCAACTACTATACGAACGCACAAACATGACAAAGATTTCGGAAAGACTCATACATCTGCAGACAAAATAGACAAACAACCCCTACAATTGGACCATACTGAATACCCTTTGTCTTACAAGACCAACCAGACAATCCCGCTTCCGTTTCCCTACATCAACGCTACTCGAACACTGACTGCTGAACTGACTACTGGACAATGAAATAATTTTTCTTGTCACTAGAATTGGAAAGTTTATTTAATAAGATTGTTAACCTAGAATAAGAGAATTTTCATATTTGTTTTTTATTTAGACTAAGACTACATGTATTAAACAAGGGCAGAAAGACCGATAGATCGATAGCCTTTTTTAGAAATAAAGATGTTTACTACTACTACTACAACTGCAGTACAAAAGTCGAACAAAGAATGCACATTTTTTAGATAAACATGCAAAAACATTATACTTATTGAAACTGATATCTGCTTTTCCTCCTCAAAATTTACTAGAAAAGTTTATTAAACTTCTTTAAAAGTATTGTGATCTGTTGTGTGAACTCCACCATCATTGGGTGCCTACTATTGAAACGAGTAAAAGATTTCTTTTACAACTACATTTTATTGCATAAGAAAAACTAATTTTGGCGTGAAAAACGTAAATGTTCAAAAAAAAACTTTGAAATACTCGTTTTCTTCACAACTTTGCAAACTATCCGGATGTTGGTACCTTGGAAAAACTTTCAGATTTCAAGCAAGAATTTTTTTTTAAGTTTCACATAAAAAGACAGTATAGATTTTACATTATCCTTATTATAATGAGTCTGCAAAAGCTCGACCCTCAGAGTTTGCCAGAGTTGGATTAAACTTTATGCCGCCGTACTTTCAACAATTTGCGACTCAGTGCGAGACACACGCAAGAGTGTGAGCAAACTTTCCTTCGATGTGGTGAACATTTATATTCAACGTTCCAAACTTCGCTTAGTTTAAAGTTAATTTGTTTTACGTCAATGTTAAATAGCTTATCTATTTGAGGAATTATCTTCAGACGCAAAAACCTAAGTCAGAAAGCAATTAGAGTTTAACTAGTTTAAGCAATAGTAAGTTCATGCAGCCAAAAAAACTCATGTAGAGTAGAAAGTTAAGAACATTATACAAGTCAACAAAGTAAATGGTAGAACGACGGTTACAGGATGTGAACGAAAATGATAATTTGCAATATTGCATCTAATAACGAACATAATGTCATTACATATTCTTAATTTTAATATGTTAAGAAAACAGATAAGTCAAATATGCAATTTGCAATAACAAATTTAAGCTAACGGGTTCAAAAGTTCATATTTTAAATAAAATCAATGTAAAACATCATTTAACTAAAGTTATTTGTATAATTCGGAGTTATTTAAATTTTTCAAAAATCGCCAAGTTTTTTGTAACTACTATTACCATCTGTAATCTTAAAATATGGCAGGCTGAAACATCAAAGTTGAACAGAAATCTTTAAAAAACCATCCATCCAAATATATTTTCTTATCTCAACAGTCTAGTGAAGATTGGAAGGCGAATTTTACTATTAAATTGTTATTGTGTAACGAAGTTTTGACACCAAACATCAAACTGTTATAAATGATAAACCGTTTTTTTATGTTGAGACAGAAGGATTAACGAAGCAAGAGAAAAAGTTAAAGCAAATGTTACTCAAAATCTACTCTAACGAACATAGTGGAACGTTGATTATGGTATTTCTTTAGTTGTTTATATTCGGGAAGTGTTTAAAATTTAAATATTGCCTTTTTCAGGTAATATTTCAGGCCTGTTTGATAATATTTCAAAAGCACAACTAGTTGAGCCGTAGAAAGAATTATGACACAAAATTTCTTCTTCTAAAAATTTTATATCTTATAGCTGCTGAAGAAAAGACCATAACATATACAGATTAAATTTTTAAATTAAGAATATAAAATAGATTTACCAACATTGAATTAATAAACAAGCAAACCAAATGACACAGGAAACTAGATATGAGATGATGAGAATGTGTGATTTTGGTTTTACCTGATTTTTTAACCAAAATGTTTGGCACTATCCAAATGTCTAATGTTTATTGTAAAAACTGTCTGTATGTTGCATCGGAACGGTTAGAGTTTTGCAGCAATCGAAACGATTATTTATCGCAATTTCGTTTTCTTTTGGATTAGTTTATTTACCTATAGTTTTAAATTGACAACAAACAAATTTTGTGCAGTGCAAAAGTGCGAAAATACAGTCCCCGTCCATAAAAACATCCAAAATTGATATCAAGAGAACTATTTGAAATCGATACCATTTAGCCGTTTTGGTGAGCGCTTCTGCTAGACGAAAAGCATCAATATGTTTTGTCCTTAGCCAGAACATGTAGTGGTCGATGTCTTTTGCTTATATTTTTTCATTGAATAAGATCAGTTTTGAAACTATATTTCAGTGATATTGTGCCAAATAAGCTTATTATTACGGTATTAATCCCTAACTAAAACCTGCCACCCAAAATTCAATACAATTTTGCTAGAAAAGTTGCTAAAAAGGAGTGGCACATTATTCTGTATACGAAAAACACTATTTCAGTAGTCAATGTCCCAATTGCCAAATTACAACTGCAGTTAATGTGTCTGCTTCTTAAAGTTTCAAATTATTCGCTTGACGAAAATTTTTAGATAACTGTACTTTCATAGTTTAATCTTTTTAGATCTTTTTTCATCATTTTAGTTATCCAAAATGATATTTGTGTTTATCTTTTATACCTGAACATGTATAAAACAACCTATTTCTCGATGAAAATACTGAAAATGATCTTAATTTCAACAAAAGTTTGAAGGATTTATGATTAAAAGTCAAACTCATTTCATATTATAGAGCACCAAGTTACGCATTTAAACCTATTTTGAAATAAAAAATCTACATACAATAGAGTTTCAAAAACATGATATTAATGAATTTCGATAACTACCAACCTATGTGAGGACATCAAAAAATTGTCGCTTTTATAGACAAAGCTGCTTCCATTGAAGTCGCATTAAAATCAAATTTGGTAGCAATCATTGAACAAATTTGGGACATTCTACTAAGGCTACAAGAAATTCCTTTTAAAATCGTTCGCGGCAATTTAAGAGCTGAAAAAGCTGGGACGCATAATGCAAAGGTTAAAATTTAATCCGGAGTGAAAAGCTCAGCTACTAAACTTTGCCATCTCGGCCTAATATGAATGAATCATCCGATGGCGGTGCGCAAATAAAAGCGACATAGACGGTTGCCAGAAAATAAAAAAGTATGGCAGAAATTGCTTTCAAGTCCCTTGAAGTTTCGTGAGTAGCACGGCTACGAGGAGATGATGCAAAAAGCAACGCTTCCAACAAAAGGTTACTAACCGTTGTGGTGAATTTCTCTTTGCACTGTTTTGCCAAACTTCCTTCCTTTAAAAGGCCGTTATTCGACAAAAAGAAAAGTAACTCGTTAATGCAGCCAGTATTGGCTTTAGAAGAAGGAATAATGAGCAGAAACCGGTCGTTGTTGCCACAAGGCTCTATCATCTAGCATTAGCAAAGGTAAAATAAATGTAAATTTACCGAATCGAGATAAATGAGCTTAATTTCTTGCAAATGTAACAAACTTCATTTTAAATTGCTAAAGGTTCATTTAATGCTACAGCAATTCTTGCCATCGTAAAAAGACGTTTATATTATGCGAATGAAAAATTTTAATAGGGTCCATTCCAATCATCAAAAGGCTACAATCGTACGAAAGCATTTTTCAAAGCTCATCGGCAAAAAAAATAAGGCTACGTTCTCAATAATTAATGAAACTAGAATTTTTGGTCGACATACAAGAGTAGGTGATAGTATTTTTGGTTTATTAGTATTTTCATAATTTACTTATGATCATAAATCAGACGTTTCACATTAGGTCAGGTTATAATGATTTTTTGAACATTACATTACATTTTAGAGTTGTTCATTTTCCTGAAAGTCATGTGTTTACATTTCCATTCTTCAAATTTTTGAATTATAAATTATTAATAAATATAATTATATATTATATTCGGTATAAGAATGTTTGATTTGAAAACATCCCTAAGCTTTCCAAATGCCGCCCACGCCAAGCCTAGTCTCCTGTTCATCTCGCAGGTTTGATTATCTCGGCCAATCCCGATCTCGTTTTATATTAAAAGTCCCCTTGCTCTTACAATTCTATGGTCAATTCTGAATGAAAATTGATTCAGTACGTTGACATATTGCACAATATTTTTCATGTCAGTGATCACATAATCGATCTCATTTTTGTTAATCCATCTGGGCTTGCCCACGTCCAGCGCTTCTGTTTACTCTTTTTTAAAAATGCGTTCATTGCACACAGTCCATGGTGTGCCAAGAAGTCAAGGAGTGTATTTCCCCTTTCATTCCTCTGGCCATACCCATATTCACCCATAGCGGACTCAGCATCATCCTCTTTATATCCAAGTTTTCCATTCAGATCTCCTATAATAACGTTGTAATGAGTTCCATCCGTCGAGTCGTTGTCTCCTTTATGATAAAACAGGTGTTCTCACTTCTATCTTAGCTGTTGTTCTCCTTTTCTTCCAACTTCGCTCAATCCTACAACGTCCCAGTTTATGTGTTTGATGATGAGTTGCTTGATGCATGTCTATTAATCAGATATCCTGACATAGCTCGATGCTTTTAAATGTTGGTTGTTTTGTTCATTTGCTCTGTATTGACCTGCTCTATCCGCAATAATAGTTGGAGATGTGTGGAAGTGGCAAAAAAAATAAAGGCGAAAGCTAGGCAGGTCGCCGCAAGCCAACACATTCATGTATTTACCTGCTACGTTTTCTCAATCTCAATGTTTCAATATCATATACAAAAAAATCGAGGGGGCTAAAGATCTCGAGATCGTGCTTGCCAGATCGTGCTTGCCATTGGGCGGCAAACTGGTTAACGTTGTTTAAAAAGCTGTCGAGAATATAGGCAATCAATGTGAATAAATAACGAATAATATCTAATATGAATTAGAATAATATTAATTCACGAAATTGTAAATAATTCACTCCAATATATTCCTGGGTTTCAGTCAATTTTATTGTTTATTATTTAAAATGTTACAAATACGTTTCGGTGTCTTTCTCCACCATCATCAGTTTGTCTGTATGAACTTTAGTACGATCGCCAAATTCTTGCATCGGGTTAGGAAGTTTTTCCTGTTCTTCTCTCTTGCCAATTTTGCCTGCAATCTTCCATACGTCCCCCTCAACCTCTCTCCATCCATCAGATCTATCCTGCTTTTGTTCCCAAGCGTATTTGAAACATTTTAAATAATCAACAATAAAATTGACTGAAACCCAGGAATATATTGGAATGAATTAAAGTACAGTCAGGAAAATATACGAAACGATTGTAAATAATATATACAAAACACAAACAACATCGACACTATAAGATTGACCAAAGAACTCGGATCAGACCATTTGGCTATGACTTTTAACTTCAACTCATAAAAACTTTACCTACTATCCCCACAGCAAAACCCACACACACTGGACTACATAAAGGCAAACCCTGGACTTATCTCCATCGAAGATCTGCAAGAGCACCTTTCACATAACATAAAAAAATTCTCACAAATTAAAAATGCTTTTTACCATCATACTCTACCCATGTTTGTACTAAGACAAAAAACTACTAAAACATAAAAGAGATTTATACAGACAATACCGAATTACACAGGACGACTCTATCAAAAGAACAATTAACAACTTAAACAGAAACATTAAAGCTATGATATTTCAATACCGACAACACACATGGATTGAAATATGCCAAGAAATCGAAAATGACAAGGGAAGAATATATTGACGGAAAATAAAAAAATTATCTAAATACAAAAAAATAAATCCGATAAGTATTATCAATGAGCAGGGAACACAACGATACTCGGACAAAGACAAAGCGGACGCCTTGGCCGGCCACTTTCAGAGGGCCTTCAAAAGATCAACAAATACAACAACTTTGACACCGATATCTGGGAACGGGTGAACAAATGGCATGACGAATTCTCAAGAAACGCGACGGGTCTAAATCACGAAATCATTACAGAGACCGAATATCTCGACGACTTAGCACAACTGAAAAACACGACACCCGGAAAAGACAATATTAAAAGCAAGATACTTAAGCATCTAGCACAGCAGACACATGACTTCATATTAGGAAAACTTAACGAATGCATCACGACTAACAAAATACCCAAGTCATGGAAGAACGCTATAATAATTCCTATTTTAAAGAATGAACTAGATGACACACTAACAAAAAACTACAGACCCATCACGCTACTCCCGGTGTTGAGCAAACTGTTTGCACACATAATAAAAAACAGATTACTTAATTTAATAGGACATCATATTCCAAAATACCAGTTTGGCTTCAAGACTAAAAACTCAACTATACATCCACTTTTTGTTCTTACTAATAACATACAAACCACACACCTGACCGGAGGAAAAACTGCAAGCCTGTTTTTAGACATAAATAAGGCCTTTGACAGTGTGTGGATCGAGGGCTTACTGTACAAACTACACAAACTTGGCCCTCCAAACTACTTAATACATATTATTAAACAACTACTCGAAGACAGACAACTGGAGGTACAAATCAACGACGACTACTCTACCCCTTTTTCACCTGAGCAAGGTTTACCTCAGGGTTCACCACTCTCACCCCTGCTTTACAACATATATTGCCATGACATATACAACCACAACAGACAAGACAAAGAAGGTATAGACCAAAACGCTTACCTGCTGCAATACGCTGACAACACTACGGTTATCGCGCATGACAGAACGAGCGCCAGAGCAGTGGACAAACACCAGAGACTAACAAACACAATAACAGCATGGTTCTACAAATGGAGGCTCACACCAAATGCATCAAAAAACCGACTGCTCCTCTCAAACCACCGAATTAAACCAGACTCTCCAAACATCACCACGGACGGTCAAATAATCAAACCCACCGACAATGTGAAATACCTAGGAATAACAATGGACAATAGATTAAAATTCACAAAACACGTACAAAACATCAGAACAGATCTAACCAAGAGAGCAAAACACTTCCGCACACTTACTTACAAAAACAAGGGTATCAGCACCAAGACAGCAACTACCATATATAAAGCGATATGCAGACATCCAATTGACTACGCTCATATTTTATTCGCCAACGCTACTGACAAAACTAAACGGCATTTACAGACAACAGAACAGATAGCACTGAAACTGATAACGAAGATCCGATACCCAGCAAACCCATTACACAATCCACCAAACCGACTACTCTACGAACGCACAAACTTGACAAGGATCTCGGAAAGACTACTCGTCTTGCAATCAAGATGGAAACACAACAATCTTACCTTCCTGGACCCCCTCTGTTTAACAAGACCGACCAGACAAACGCGGTTCCTCTTCCCAACCTCAACCCTATTGGAGCATCTCCAGACATAGCTTGTGTAAATGTTTGTTAATTATATTAGTTATTAAGTTTCCCCACAAAACTTTGTAATCAACCCAGGGCAGAAAGTCCGATAGGTCGATAGCCTTTTCTTAGAAATAAAGATGTTTACTACTACTACTACTACTATATACAAAACAAAAAAATAATGTGCAAACTTGACTAGTTTTCAAAGCAGAAATATCGAACATACAAATATTGAGTTAGTGTGACCGTATTATCACACATTATTGTGCGGGCCAACAAATTGCAAAGAAAAACCAATTTCCTCATGCAAATATCCAACCGACTTTTTAGGAAACGCTTCAAAAAATGCTAAAACGTCAACTTCAGCATTTCTTATTATGATACCCAATTTCATCGTCGGTTTATTTCAGAAAAGTTATTAATTCTCTCTAAATAGACGATGTAATGAAAATCGTTAACCAAGAAATTTATCTCTAGCACCAGTTGGCTTCTTACTAAATATTATCATCTATAACATTTCATAGAATGCATATCAGAATTCAATAATAAATTTGAAAAAAAAAAGTTCTATAAGGTTGAGGCAAATTCAAATTGTCAAAACCTTTTTGTTCGATGTCCTGACTTAGAATTGAGCGATTTTGGAAAAGACACACATTCCTTGCGAATTTTATTACGAATTGATTACGAGAGCTCTTATTTCTCTAGAAAGCACCAATTCTAAATTTCCATTCTAACCGATTCCAAATTCTCGACTATTAAAGTGGATTTTTTGTTACACAGAGTCTGTAAGACATTTTTTAGATATGCGATATCGTCTAGCAGTAAAAAGCAGATTCATACAAGAAGACAACGACAAAAACACGATGAATTTATTAACGAAAAGGGAATTTAGACTGAAATAATCAAGAAAGAATTAGTCGTCCTGGCATGACTTCAAACATTTTTTTAAAAGAAAATATGTTCCTCCAAATGAATTCATATTTACTTCGTGAATATTTATGGAGACGAAACTGTAAATAAAAATAGTGGAAATTCATTTGTAGGTTTTATTGCCTTACTGCAATTTCAATTTAATTTATCAGTAATTTTATCAATTCAAATAATTTATTGCAATTTCTTGTTCTTCTTCCTCTTTATATAGGCGCATCGCCTGTTTTGTTCCGGTTTCATTGTAGCAATTCTTGCGAGGTTGATTGCCCACAGTCTTGCCATCGTTTTGGTGGTCGTCCTATATGTTCTATGTGGTGTGTTGTTTCGTACTATCTTGGCTATTCTGTCGGGACTCATTGGGTTGAGATGCTGGTTCCATGCCCTTCTTCTTTTACTTATCCATCTGACTACATCCTCGATTTGGCATCTTTCTCTAATGTTTGTGTTTCTTTGCCTATCGTTTAGTGTGTATCCCGTTATTGATCTTCGGGTCTTCACCTCAGTTGTTCTTAGGATCCTCTTTGTTACTGATGTTTCAGCTCTTGTTTCCGCATCATATGTCCTCACCGGCCGATCACATGCTTTGTATACTTTCGATTTGCAATTTATGCTTAGACTTGTTGTCTCATTTCATCTTCCAGAATTCCGGCACTTGTGATTTTGCATCCGAGGTATTCAAATGACATGATTTGTTCTATAATGTTATTTTCTATTGCCAGTTTGCAGCGCAGAGGTTCCTTTGCTATAGTCATGCATTTGGTCTTGTTTACGGAGATTTGCATGTGAAGTTTCCCTGCCTGGTTTGCTAAAAGCTTGCAATATCCTTCTTCTGATTCCGCGATAAGTACTGCGTCATCGGCATATCATAATATGTTTATTTTGTATATTCTCATTCGATATCCTGATCCAGTGTTCTTTACGGCTTTTACTAATTCGTCCATGATTGTGTTAAATAGCAGAGGGCTGAGGCTATCGCGTTCGCGAATACCTGCTCTTTCGGAGGTGTTGTGTTAGTGTCAAGTGCTGGTATTTGCGTTTGTGTGTTACTATTTAGATCCTCAATAAGTTCTATATATTCTTTCGGCGTGTTACTGTTTTCCAAGATTGTGATAACGTCTTTGAGCTACACTCTGTCGAAAGTCTTGGTTAAATGTATAAAGCAGAGAGCTTTTTATAAGCATGCATTCTATGGATTTTCCTAACAGTTGTCTGAGCATGAGAGTACCAGTTGTGTATAATATTACTGTTAAACACTTTTTTGCAACTGAACTTATTTTAAACGAAATTCTGAATAATATATTTTAAAGTTCTACCGACATACACTACCCAAATACATACTGAGACTAATAAAACATAAGAGAGAACTGTACAGACTATATACAAACAGTCAAAATAACGACCTAAAAAAGACACTGAACCAACTTAACAGAAACATTAAAACTCTGATTGGGCAATACCGACAAGACAAATGGCTAGAAACATGTAAAGAAGTACAGAAGGACAAAGGCAAAACATACTGGCGAAAAATTGAGAAACTGGCGCAATACAGGAAGACTGGCACTACTGACACAATTGACGAAAACGGAATAGAACGCTACACAGACAAAGAGAAAGCGGACGCATTCGCCAGACACTATCAAAGGGCCTTCAGCATATCGACAAACCTTAACTTCGACAATGACAACTGGAACTTGATCAACGACTGGTACTTGAACTATTTTAACAGCTCACCAAACTACACCTACAAACTGATCACAGACACAGAGTACGATGAAGCCCTAGCGCACATCAAAAACACTGCACCGGGGAAAGATAAAATTAAAGCAAAACTCTTGAAAAGCCTAACTCAAGAAACACACAAACTGATCCTAACTGAATTGAACAACTGCATCACAAATGGCAGAATCCCAGAAACATGGAAAAACGGCTTAATAATCCCTATACCCAAAAATGGACTGGACAATACACAACCGAGCAACTACAGACCAATTACACTGCTTCCAGTACTGGGCAAGATTTTTGAATGCATAATGAAGCAGCGACTTGAAAAGTTATTGGAAAGTATATACCTACCTACCAATTTGGTTTCAAACAGCATCACTCGACTGTTCATCCGCTCTTTATTTTGGCCAACAATGTACAAACTACCCACCTAACTGACAGAAAGACAGCTTGCCTGTTTATGGACATTAACAAGGCTTTTGACAGTGTCTGGCATAGAGGCTTACTATACAAACTATACAAACTACACACACCAACATATCTACTACACACCATAAAGAACTTACTAGAAAACAGACAACTACAAGTACGAATTGACAAGACACTGTCATTTTCTTTTTCCCCTGAACAAGGGCTCCCTCAAGGATCCCCGCTCTCACCGTTTCTCTACAATATATACTGCCATGACATATACAATTACAACTTACCAGACAAAAATCAAATCGACAGATCGGCATACATATTACAATACGCAGACGACACGGCACTTATTGTACATGACAAAACTACTGAGAGAGCAACGCAAAGACTCCAAACACTAACAAACAACACAATGACATGGTTTTATAAATGGAGACTAACACCAAACGCGTCAAAAAACCAACTTCTGCTCACAAACCACAGACTCAACGCTGATTCCCCTACAATAACAGCAGACGGCCAAACGACACAACCAAAAAACGACGTAAAATACCTTGGAATCACAATCGACCACAAACTTAGATTCACTAAACACATGCGAAACATCAGGGCAGAATCAATGAAGAGAGCGAAACACTTCCGATCACTAACCTACAAAGACAGAGGAATTAGCACAAACACCGCCACCAAAATATATAAAGCTATTTGTAGACCCTTGCTAGACTTTGGACATGTACTCATGACCAACGGAACAGAAAGGACAAAACGTTATACACAAACAACAGAGCAAATTGCACTAAGATTAATAACACGAATAAGACACCCCCAAAACCCACTACACAACCCCCCCACCCAACTACTATACGAACGCACAAACATGACAAAGATCTCTGAGAGACTCATACAGCTACAGACAAAATGGACAAACAACCCCTACAACTGGACCATACTGAACCCCCTTTGTCTTACAAGACCAACCAGACAATCCCGCTTCCGTTTCCACAAACGCAACTGACTAGTGGACAATTAAATAATTTCTTCTTGCCACTGAAATTTTATTTAATAATATCGTGAACCTAGAATAAGAGAATTTTCATATTTGTTTTTTATTTAGATTAAGACTACATGTATTAAACAAGGGCAGAAAGACCGATAGGTCGATAGCCTTTTTTAGAAATAAAGATGTTTACTACTACTACTATTTTAAAGTTTTTGAAAAACGATACAGTAAATAAAAAAAAGGTCATATTCTATTGCATTTGAGCAGAAAGTGATGTGATGAAGTTTTGTTAAAAGAACTTTATAATTAAATTTAAAAAATTAAGTTTTTGAAAACTGAAGCATTTGCAAAATAAAAATCATCAGATGCTACTATTTTTGTTTACAATTGTTCTGTAAGGTATTTAAACGTTCGGAAAAATGGTACATTTGCATACAAAAAAAGAACTATAGCGTGTTAATATTTTTCTGTAGTGTAGTTCAGTTAATAATTTAATTTCTAAATAATTTTATTCGATGGCATCTTATCTATATCAACCACATCCCACTGTTATCTGCTGCAACTGTTAATTTTTGATAAAAAAAATGTTGCTAACTCGTATAAACAATAATTTGCGGACTTATTATATTTGGCTATTATGTAATAAATCAGGATAAAATGAGGTTCATATCATTCAGGCAAAAATATAGAAATGTACTGACACCAAAAATGACAATCAAGGATGTAAGTGAATATAAAAGAAGTAGATTATGTAATATATCCGGGGCTGATTATATGGCATCAATATTTCGTGCTTTGCTTAAAACTGCAAATTATCTAATCCGCAAAACCATGTCTTTATAATGCATATTTTGAGACCCACCTTAGAAACTTAATTCTCAAAAATCTTCTCATAGTCAGTCTTCAAAAAATAATTTAAAATCAGTTCCAAATTTTTTAAATCACTGAAAATGTTCATAAAACAAAATTGATAGATAATTTTATCATGGAGGCCTGTATATTGTTGTTTCTTTGTTTTTTTCTATATAATTATGCATTTAGTGCATTAACACCAACACACAGGAATACCTAAAGCACTACTTAGAGAGTTTTTCAATGTAAAATGGATTTTGTAATACCATTTATATTATAACAAGAAATATGTCTTAAAAATTAAGAACTTTTGGTGTGTAGATCATTTGTATCATGCATAATTTGAGTGCCTGCGGCTACTGTATGTCTGTATATCAAACACAAAAATGACCGGCTCAAATAAATACAATTTTATGCAATTTGAGAAGTCATAACCTATCAACCGTTATAATTACGAATAGAGAACAAAAAAATCCATTTAATACAATTAAACAATATATAAATTGTGACAAACAAGCTATCCATATGGGCTCAATTGCCGGTCACTTTGTTAGCGTCAACATAGAGACGTCGCTCAGTGATCAATTGCGCAAACAATATCAACCATGGCTTAAACGTTGATGTATGGTTCAGATTGTACATTTCACGTTTGACGTTTTATTCCAAATGGATGGATGGCTTCGGGTCACTCGATATCAACGATTAATTTTATTTGACATATTAATGGGGCTTTTAATAGATTTTAATGAAAATATATCGACTGTAGTAGGGAGCAACCAGCTTGAAATAGGAGTAGCATTTGAAAAACCGCATATATTAATCAAAAACCAGCAATGAATTTATTTGCTGAAGAAGTGAAAATCAAAAAAAGTTGGTTGATGGAAGTGGCGAAATAAATATTGAAATTAGCATCACTCAATGTATGTAGATTAAAAGATTTTCGTTAGTCAGAAGATACAAAGAAAATTTTGAAAACGGAACTTACACCAAAAGGAAAAACAAAACTCACCTGGTACGGCTCGGAAAAAAACAGCCAATAACCATATGATTAAGGAGCTGAAGGCACCATAAATTAAACACCAACCAACAAATTGTCACCACACAAAAATCCAGAGCACAATGATCGATTTGAAAAAATTTGTGTGCCCCTATTCGGATCTAGAATTGCCGGGCCGAAACCGGTTTAAATTTACTATTTCTGCTGGTTTTGTTTACGTTAAGTAGAGATATTTTATCCCGCAGACTTGTATATACGCAAAGAATTTACTGAAAATAAAAAACTATAAATGAACGTTACACAGCCAAATTTGCCGTAACTTTGGAACTGGATAAATTCTGATTGCTTAGAGCGATTTGGTTTCTGTTTGAACCGTTATCTAGCTCCATTTATTTTTTGTTGTCAGTGTTTTAATAAAAATTAAGCATCTCAGATGAATTTTCTACAGGATGGCAACTGAAAACGTGCAAAATTGCGGAACGTTCGGCATGCTCTTACTTGGACAAAAAAATCGTTTTTTGGATCTCAACACCAAAAGTTTAAAGATAAACCAAATGGCTCTAAATGTGTTTTTTTTTACAGCGCGGTCTCAAAAAATCAGCTTTTTGGTCTCGCGGCGATAACTCTTCTGCTCTTGGAGCGATTTTCACGATCTACAGCTCATGTTGAAGCTTAATATATATACAGAGATAGATAATAGATATACAGAATTGCATTATATAAAAAATTACCCAAATCAGAATAGCCCCACAAATCTCTGAATTCATTCATTCTCGCAACCCGGGATATTGAAATTATTTCTGAAGTCGACTGTGAAGTTTCAGCTTCAATATGGGCATTAGATTTTAAAAATCGGTTCAAGTGAAAAAAATGATCGCTACAAACCAACAAGTTTTGGATAGGTCTCAAAGAAACCACTCTGTAAATAAACGAGATCGGCAAATAATTCAATAAGCTTTTTCTAGATATGAGGTGTATCTTAATGCCTGTGGTATTGAAATACAAAAAAAACCGTTTTTTCATCCAACGGAGAGCATGTGGAACTTTCACCAAATTTTCATTGTTTCATTTGCCATCCTGTAGAAACTTTATCTGAAGCAATAATTTTATGCACAAACTGGCACTAATTGAAAAAAAATTGCACTAAATAACGCTTCAAAGAGAAAACAAATCGCTCGCAGGAATTAGAAGTTAGTTAGTCCAGTTCCAAAGTTAGTTCAAATTTGTCAGTGTAACGTTGATTTTGTTGAGCAGTTTAGAAGAAAATATTTCATATTTCGCCAGTTATCCAGATTTAATAATTTGCTTTGATTTTTAATCACACAGCGTATTATTTTGTTGCTACCTCATAAAAGTACGTCGTTTTACTTGCATACAAAAGTAACCTTCTCAAAAAGATAAACGATTTATAGATATTCGTATTTTATATTACAGGTTTGGTCGATATTACCGACTTATATCATTTAACAGTCCACTTAATAATGTATTTACAGTTCTTTTCATATTTGCCTCCGAACTAATTTTAAAATAAAGTTTCCTAGAGCGTCCCACCAAGCAAATCACCTCAATATTGAGCAGCGTTCCAAATCACTGATTGATTTCCAAAAAATCTTCTCAACATCGAATATAAGATATCTGGGATTTGTGGATTATTTAAAATTCTAGGTTTTCTAGTTTCAATTAAATTCTAAAGAGATGATTCAACTTGTGTTCACGTTTAATACATTAAAAATTATCAAGCAGGGAAACCAAATCCCTATAAATCTAATCAGCTTTAAACATGTAGTTAATTCCTGCTCGATACATCAATAATCATGAAAATATCATAGCTAAGTACATAAAATGTACAAGCTGTTATAGTAGGTAGCCAAACTTCAAGATTTTAGTGTCTGATTTTAAGAAAGAAGCTTAGAAGAAGAAGTAGAGGTTCCAAAATAAATCCTTTTATAGGCTATGGAAGGAAAAAAGTCAAGGTTCATTTAGATTAAGAAAAGTTCCACTACAACTTTGTTGCCTCTTGAGTTTTTTCGAAAATCGGTTCGTTTTCGAGACTCAAAAATAAAAACCACATTGCTCCACGTTCCTGAGACAATATAATAAATAATAAAAATTTCAGCAACTATCATAACTTACGTGTTATATATTTACTGTTAAAAGTTATCTTTTAAAAGCTTAAGAGTGGCAAGAAAAATACATTTTCCTAGTTCAACTTTTTTTTATTTTGCATCGTACGTTTAAATTTGAGGCGTGTACAAGAATATTAATCTGAATGGGAAAAATGAATATGCAAATGACTTTCGTGTAATTATAAATACTGAATAGTATGGTAGCTATAATTATTTATTCTGTTGTCTCAAGTAACAAATTGGTTTTAATTTTTTATCTCCAAAAACGAAGCGAGATGGAAAAAAGTGAAGAATTAAAAAAAGTTGTACTATAAGTTGGTTAGTTTGCTTTGTAGCAAAATTGAAAAAAGTCAGTGGCTCATATTTTTTGTTTCAGTGTATTTAAAGGAACATTAGAGCCTTTCTGTTGGAAATAATACGGCCCAAGTTCAGAAACATGGACAAAAAGATTATTAAGTTATAGACCAAAATTCGATCTAGTTTTTTTATATTGAACATATGTTGAAAAAGTTTAATTTCCAGACTTATACTCATGAAAATCAGACAATTTTGGACACGTGCTTATATCTCATTATCGTTATACAGAATATAAATAAAAATCAATTAAGAACAAATAAAAAATGTTAATTATTATTAGACTACTTACTTCGCGACTAGTTACTTTATTTAGTGAGATGGAGTATACGGAAAGTAGGAAACACAAAATACCAGTAGCAGCATCTTATTTTGATATACTATTTGTATATTTCATTGGGTATTAAATATTTCTCACCAAACTATGCCTGCACACTGATCACAGACACAGAGTACGATGAAGCCCTAGTGCCACATCAAGAACACTGCACCGGGGAAAGATAAAATTAAGGCAAAGGTCTTGAAGGGCCTAACTCGGGAAACACACAAACTGATCCTAACTGAATTGAACAACTGCATCACAAATGGCAGAATCCCAGAAACATGGAAAAACGGCTTAATAATCCCTATACCCAAAAATGGACTGGACAATACACAACCGAGCAACTACAGACCAATTACACTACTTTCAGTACTAAGCAAAATTTTTGAATACATAATAAAGCAGCGGCTTGAAAAAGTGATTGGAAAATATATACCTACCTACCAATTTGGTTTCAAACAGCATCACTCGACTGTTCATCCGCTCTTTATTTTGGCCAACAATATACAAACTACCCACCTAACTGACAGAAAGACAGCTTGCCTGTTTATGGACATTAACAAGGCTTTTGACAGTGTCTGGCATAGAGGCTTACTATACAAACTATACAAACTACACACACCAACATATCTACTACACACCATAAAGAACTTACTAGAAAACAGACAACTACAAGTACGAATTGACAAAACACTGTCATTTTCTTTTTCCCCTGAACAAGGGCTCCCTCAAGGATCCCCGCTCTCACCGTTTCTCTACAATATATACTGCCATGACATATACAATTACAACTTACCAGACAAAAATCAAATCGACAGATCGGCATACATATTACAATACGCAGACGACACGGCACTTATTGTACATGACAAAACTACTGAGAGAGCAACGCAAAGACTCCAAACACTAACAAACAACACAATGACATGGTTTTATAAATGGAGACTAACACCAAACGCGTCAAAAAAACCAACTTCTGATCACAAACCACAGACTCAACGCTGATTCCCCTACAATAACAGCAGACGGCCAAACGACACAACCAAAAAACGACGTAAAATACCTTGGAATCACAATCGACCACAAACTTAGATTCACTAAACACATGCGAAACATCAGGGCAGAAACAATGAAGAGAGCGAAACACTTCCGATCACTAACCTACAAAGACAGAGGAATTAGCACAAACACCGCCACCAAAATATATAAAGCTATTTGTAGACCCTTGCTAGACTTTGGACATGTACTCATGACCAACGGAACAGAAAGGACAAAACGTTATACACAAACAACAGAGCAAATTGCACTAAGACTAATAACACGAATAAGACACCCCCAAAACCCACTACACAACCCCCCCACCCAACTACTATACGAACGCACAAACATGACAAAGATCTCTGAGAGACTCATACAGCTACAGACAAAATGGACAAACAACCCCTACAACTGGACCATACTGAATCCCCTTTGTCTTACAAGACCAACCAGACAATCCCGCTTCCGTTTCCCTACATTAACGCTACTCGAACACTTACAAACGCAACGGACTAGTGGACAATAAAATAATTTCTTCTTGCCACTGAAATCTTATTTATTCAATAACATTGTTAACCTAGAATGGGAGAATTTTCATA
Source organism: Dendroctonus valens (assembly GCA_024550625.1). NCBI lineage: Eukaryota > Metazoa > Arthropoda > Insecta > Coleoptera > Curculionidae > Dendroctonus > Dendroctonus valens. The sequence goes on along the minus strand of JAJTJO010000717.1, from coordinate 631,273 downwards.
TTTGTTTTTTATCTGGATTGGGACTGCATGTATTAAACAAGGGCAGAAATACCGATAGGTCGATGGCCTTTTTTAGAAATAAAGATGTTTACTACTACTATTGTTAACCTAGAATAGGAGAATTTTCATATTGGTTTTTTATCTAGATTAAGACTGCATGTATTAAACAAGGGCAGAAAGACCGATAGGTCGATAGCCTTTTTTTAGAAATAAAGATGTTTACTACTACTACTAAATATTTCTCATGTTCAGAACGGTATTAAATAACAACAAAGCTTTCAGGTCTCATTAATAATATTTGAAACAGTCAAATTAATTATGCTGATCTTGTCAGTTTGTAAGAGTATTGTATGAAGTTAGATTAAGAAAATGTTTATCTTTGTTAACGAAACTTGATATAACTTCGAACAAAAACATAATAATATAAACATTTAACTAAGTATTATCAAATGAATTAATTACCTTTTTTCAAAAATACGTTACTACCTTGAACGTTTTCATACATTATTTTTAACAAAAAATCTGTTTTTTAAATTTATGCACTTACAACAAAAAAGAACAAGTCTGTTAAAAGTGGTAAAAAGAAATAAATTATAAGAAACTTTTTAGTTTTTTTGCCCTTCAGAGGTATTTTGCTCGAAATCTCACACTAAACTGATACAAACTATAAAGAATAAAAATATGAAACCTAGGCTTTCGAGCAAAACACTTCTGAAGATGCAAGCCCCTCGTGCTTGCAAAAGATCAGGCAGAACGAAATCCATTTCAAACGAAAGTTCCAAGAAGAAGAAAATATGCTTGATTTCAAGAGTTTCATGAATAATAATTTAAACACCAGTAAAGTGCTACTAACTAATAAAACCATTACTAATTATAGACAAAAAAGTTATTCCTGCTAATAGCATCCAATATCTCTGGAAATATGACCAATGTCCAACACGGAAACATCACATTCGTCAGAATTGTACCACAAATGCCTAAAAAGTATCGATAATTTCTAGCGAATAATAAATTAATATAAAGTTAAATCTGTGAAAGCTGAAAATGAAATCAAATGGTTCATGTTTAAACAGGAGCGGTATTTAGATATTAGTTTTTCGGTTTGGTTCTCATTGTTTTATCGTCTAGTACCATTCACCAAACTAAATCATCTTGACAAGTTAAATTATTAGATAATATTCTCGATGCCACTCGTTTCTACTTTATAAGTCAAGCAAAATTGATTTTGAAAATTATTATTTGGCGGTAATCTAATTCATTGGTAGAATAGGAAATATATCTACGAGAAAGATGTTTCCGGAAAGGGATCTATCTATCTAGAATTGCATTTTAACATCATTTTCATACACACCTACAAGTGTAATTTAACATAATTTTCACACTATCCTGAATATTCAGGCCGATAAACGAATCTACCATATTATTAATAGTTTCCTTTATGCGTGTTTCCTCCAGAGAAACTTTAACCCAAATTAGCTTTATCCCTTGCTCTCACAATACAAACCATGCAAAGCTTTTGAAGATTATCTATGATGAATTTATATATTTTGAACGGTCCAAATTGGATCTGTTTGCTTATTTGAATATTGCCATTTATTTTACAGAATGCCTTAGCTGTATTAGATGTAAGGACAGTTACAAAACAAATCAATTTATGGTAATAAAATGATTGCGACTCCTTCAATGTCCTCAACGTCAAGTTAAAACGGAATTTCGTGAAGCAAATAATTACTATTTTCGGGTAGTTATGGAGGGTTTCTATTTTTGGAGGGTTAGTTTTATGCAATGAAATAAACATTCTCTACCGGTACTTTGAAACTTTGTACTAAAAAAAACCTGAAGAGTGCAACAATTTTCCTCGCATCTGATTAACCAGTAATTATTTTTGTTTATGACAATGGAAGTATTTCCCAAAACCAAAGTATGCAGAGGTGATTCTCATTGATAATTAAAACTGGCATTATCCCAGGTTAATACTGACACTGAAATTAGGGAATTTACGGAAAAATTATTGCAAATAATCATTCAATTTGCATATTTTAGTTTCAATGATGGTTTTCTAAGCTTGAAATGGTACTTCTAAGCAGAAAGGTGACATGCCTTGTAAAAATATTTAATATGAAAATAATTTAACCCAAAGTCAACAGAAAATAACCAAACTTTGATTTTGAAAAAATGTATAAAAGTAAAGTCCTGTTTTTAATGATTTATTGCTGTGACTTCCGTTATTTTTGTGCGAAGTTTTACAGCAACCGACGAAGATATTTCTACAATGAACTTGACGGTGTTATGAACTGTTCTTCCTGCTAGGAAATGGTCTGTATAGCAATAACGTCCATATTCTAGTACGAGAAGATATATAAATTTCCAAAGAACATTAGTGCTTTAAAAAAATGATTGTAAGTTGACGTAAAATTGTTTTCAAGTAAGTTTTACCTTCACGTAGCAAAAATATAATCTAATTTGACACTCTATTAAATTCACTCGGTCCCTATAAACACACGCAAAAGCAGCATAGGGCCAGGCTCTTTTTATGTTGAGGCAAAACTTTCCGCCTCTATCTGCTCTAATTCCCTAAGTAAGTCCCATAAAAAAACCCACACATAAAGAAAACCTGCAAAACCTTTTAAGAAAAATGTAAAAAATATTTCAGTTTTATGTAATTCAACTTGAAGCAATTTAGACCCGCTTCTAAATCGAAGGCTCATAAAATTGCCCCGAAAACCAAATCCAAATTGCCTTCTCAAAATACTAAGTTATTAAATATTCTGTTATTAGATTTTATTTTTAACAAAGTATATGATAATGTATTATGGACTCTATAATTGGGCATTTACCAAATTTGTTCAAACTTGGTAATATAACGAATTATTCGATGATTAGTAATTGCTAAATTGAAATAAGTAGATTCATTAAAAATGTGACCTAAAACCCGATATCGACTCAACTAAGACAAAGCCTAAAATTTCAATTTTCAAGCTTTTTCGGGTCCTATTTTCCACAAACACGAACCTCGCTTTCCTTCATTTGTATATAGAAAATCTGTAGCAATCGGAATGGAAATAGCTGGAGTATAATGAGAGCCAACGAAGCAAGTGGCTTTTACTCAAGAAAGTAAGAAAAGTCCCATTGTATGAGCAATATTCGTGCCGCTTGAAAAGAAACATAATTAGCTTGCCTACGTGTATTTGCCATCATTTTTCTTTAGGGGACAAATAAGAAACAAATTCAAAGAAAGCCTCAGTAGCAAAGTTGGCGTTAAATTATAAGGAGAACAAACAACTTACCGAAGCATTGAAATAATAGAATGAGGCGGATTTTGTCAATTTTACCACGTCGAAAATGTAAGTATTATTAATTGAATTTCTTGGCTAAGCGCACAAATAATTTAAAAAACTTATTATATTATGTCATAAATGGAACATAAATAAAACTTTTTGGATCAAGTACGAAGAATGGTGAGTAGCAATGAATTTTTAGGTAATAAAGAAGCAAATACTCTGCAAATTCAACAACGCACGGATGTATAGGGAATATGTAATAAAGCAAACGGGATCAGGTGTTTTTTAACATCAAAAATTGATTTTTTTATTTTATTCTTATTTAAGATTTAATGTGACAGATTGGCAGATACAAATACAATAAAGAAAAAACATATTTGAGACAGGCAAACAACCTGAAAATAAAAAATGTACTATGGTAAAAGACATATTAACTTAAATCAAATAATTTAAGCGATACACGTTTCAAAGTACCTGTTTTCATTGTTTGTTAGTAATAACATCAAAAGCATTGGGACCCTACAAGATACGCAATGTTTAAGTATGCATTAAAGGGTTGTATGAGGCATTTCGCAATATACGAAATTTAATTGGAAAGCATATCTTAAAACACCCCCGAAGCTCGGTAATGCGCACATCATAAATCTAATTGTCTAACCTTTAGCCACAATCTTAGCACCGAATACGATTTAATAAATAGTAAATTCATCTACGTGGATCCGAATGGAGTTTCAAGAAGAAATTTATGATTTACGGGTTGAAATTAATTACGAATCTTGAATATAATGAAACTTAAATTGTCGTACTTTGAAAACTTTAGAACACTATTTGGATTTATTAAAATAATGTTTGTCTTAACCAAAGATCCCACTGTACTTTCTGTTGAAAATGTGCACAATGCGAAAAGCACCAAAATATAATTTAAAAATCAAATATAAATCAATTTGAATTCGTAACATTATTTTCGCAACACCCATTTGCCGCTAAAGTTATTGTAATTTGATAACATAAGTAGTTTGCTTTATTTCCAACATTTGCACTGTACCATCTGTAAAGCTGCAACTGTACTTGTCGTGCAGCACAATATTCCATTATTCGTGCTAAAGTTTTGTAGTGATATATTCTGTATGCAGAAGGAAAATGCTCCTATCAGTTCTTTAATACACGAATGCAAAAATTATCGATAGTTTTTATGAAAGCTTCTTCGCAATTTGAAAATCAATATAAATTTCTTGAACCTCAAACAAAACCAAAAACATTAAACGTTTTTTGATAAAACCAAAAATTTCTTGTCTAAAAACCGTGAATCGCGATGGGAAATAATATCAATTTGACAATATGAGCATTTTGGATCTGGGCAGTAAAACATACAATTTCTTCGACCCTACACACACCACACAAATAAAAAAGAACAGACCCATTACTCGACTCCCGATACTGAGTAAACAGTTTGAACACATAATACAAAAAAACTGGAATAAATAGTAGGAAAACACATAACGCCATATTAAATTGGCTTCAAAACAGCATACAGAACACACACCTAAGCGGACATAAGTCAGGAGGTTGTTTAATGAACACCGGTACGGCTTTTGATAGAGTATCGAATATCGGACTACACAAAGATCACACATCAAAGTACCTAATATACATTGCCATCGATAGCGAGAAAAGCGCATCCACGACACACTTCCTTTCCCATTTTCTCTTGAGGAAGAGCTTGATCAAAAACATATATACATTGTACGTTTATATAATCACGACCTTCCAGATATGTAGCTAATTGACAACATCTGGATATATTCTGTAATATGCCGACGACACTGCATTGATCGCTGGTGATTAAACGCCACAGTGAGCCGTAAACAAAATTCACGCACCGAGAAACAGAAGCGTAACAGGGTTCTACAAATGGAGAAAAACTGCAAAACCCGAAAAAAAATCAAATCCTACTGTCAAACCAGCGAATCAACGCGGGCTCTCTGATAATACAAACAGATGGTCACACCACCGAACCGAAAGAACCCGCAAAGTACTTGAGCATTACGATTGACTCAAAATGCAAATTCCCAACGCACTTTCAAACAGAAATATGTAAAGGAGCAAAACGTTTTCGATCGGTAACTTACAAAGCCAAAGATATGAGCACAAAGACGGTCACAAAAATGTATTGTACAAAACCATTCTGAAGTGGTGGACCAAAGTACTGGACTTTGGGCCCACTCAGAGAGCAAACGGAACGGAATTAAATGGCACATACAAACCACTGAAAAAAGCAAAAGGCACTGCACAATCTTTCAAGCCAAATATTGTATGATCAAACAAACATGACAAGGATAACCAAAAGACTGTTCCACATACAAACAAAATGAAATGATAAGGGACATAACAGGACCATAATAGTAGTAGTAAACATCTTTATTTCGAAAAAAAAAGGCTATCGACCTATCGGTCTTTCTGCCTTTGTTTAATACATGTAGTCTTAATCTGAATAAAAAATAAATATGAAAATTCTTTTATTCTACGTTAACAATCTTATTAATAAACTTTCCAATTCCAATGACAAGAAAAAATTATTTTATTGTCCAGTAGTCAGTTGCGTTTGTAAGTGTTCGAGTAGCGTTGATGTAGGGAAACGGAAGCGGGATTGTCTGGTTGGTCTTGTAAGACAAAGGGGATTCAGTATGGTCCAGTTGTTGAGGTTGTTTGTCCATTTTGTCTGTAGATGTATGAGTCTTTCCGAAGTCATGTTTGTGCGTTCGTATAGTAGTTGGGTGGAGGAGTTGTGTAGTGGGTTTTGGGGGTGTCTTATTCGTGTTATTAGTCTTAGTGCAATTTGTTCTGTCGTTTGTATATAACGTTTTGTCCTTTCTGTTTCGTTGGTCATGAGGATATGTCCAAAGTCTAGCAAGGGTCTACAAATAGCTTTATATATTTTGGTGGCGGTGTTTGTGCTAATTCCTCTGTCTTTGTAAGTTAGTGATCGGAAGTGTTTGATCGGAAGTGATCGGAAGTTGGTTTTTTGACGCGTTTGGTGTTAGTCTCCATTTATAAAACCATGTCATTGTGTTGTTTGTTAGTGTTTGGAGTCTTTGAGCTGTCGATTTGATTTTTGTCTGGTAAGTTGTAATTGTATATGTCATGGCAATATATATTGTAGAGAAACGGTGAGAGCACAGGACCATATTAAATTCTCGTTGCCTTATTAGCCATAGAGGACAATTCCGCAATGACCCAAAGACCGATATCATTTCTTTAATGAATATTAATAATTCATTATATACATATATGATTTTCATAACAACCCAATAAACGGTCTCGATATCTACAGTAGAATATATTTTTTTAATATGTAATGTAATTAATATATCTAGATAGCGATCTTCCTTCTCCTTTACTGGAGAAGAACTTTTCTTTTCCAGTTATTTTCGTTTATCATTCTTTAGAATTTTTTTCAAACTCTTTATTTACTGTATATAGATTGTTTTGTTCTTTGTTTCTACAACGGCAATGTCTCAACTGGATATTCAGATCGTTGTTTACACAGATAAAACTAATAAATATAACTTATTCGTAAAAATTATGCTAGACTGATAACACCACCGACTCCCCGTTCGAGCGATAAAACAGTCTCAGAACATCATTCTTTTTTAATTTCTCCCATTTTCTCAAGCCGACAAATCTGAAATGGGGCGAATTAATTGAAATTCCTTTCGGAATAGGGCGTCCGCTGAAAATTGTAAACAGTCTTTGCAGTTAACTTTATTAAAAAACGAAGGCTCAATATATTCTAATCGAAATTCTTTAGTCAGTTTTGCTTCGAATGGGAAGTTTTATTTAATAATTTCCCGCACCGAAGAACTTACGGAAGAAGTTCTATATATTACCTAAGGATATGGTAAACACGTGCCCTATGGATTTATCGGCTTTAAAATTAACTAGTTGTAGGTTTATTAAAGATCCTACCCGCAGCAGCAACTGATCCATTTGACTTTGATATAAAACTTTCGCTGCTAATACACCTTTACTAATATTTATGCACCTATTTCAGTTGAGGACAGATGACTAAACAAATCATATTCTTGCCAATTTGTTTTTTACTGGCACTGATCCGATATGACCTGATCCTATGAAATAGTCACAAATGGCAATACTAAATTCATAAATAATGGCGACACTAAAACGTCCACCTTCAAGTAGTAATTAAATGTTTGCGAACGACTTAAACTTCGAGATTTCAACATTACCATAATACTTGTAGTGTTTTATGTCGGAAACGTTGCATGTTTTACAGTAATCGAAAAATGCATCTTAGGCACAATAATTCACAGAGGTCTACAGTAAAAAGCCACTTAATATAAGATATTTGTTATTCCCAAAACTTGCAAGACCCTGTATATAAAACTCAAATCATTAAACTGATATTTGCGAAATTTCCAATAACTGCATTGACCCAAATTAAAAAATGGAAGCGTCAAAGCGAAAGTTGGCAATCGAATACAATAAAACCTATAATATAAATGCAAAGGCCTTCATTACCATCTTAAAGTTGAAAAGCATCTAAAGAATACCGAACTAGCTTGAAGTTGAATAAATTTTCAACCATTAAATCCGCTCAATATGCACAGCGGAATAAAGCCCAGAGTTATCTGGGAGAGAATCGTTTAAACTTGTAACTCTATCAATATTCGGGATAAATTTGAAAAGGAGCCGCGTGTTCCGGAAGAATAGATACTCTGGAAAATTCGATTCAATCCCAACATGCCCGACACTACTATCGGATTAGTGCAAACGCCCCTTAAACTTAAAATTCTGGCCATAACTCTGGATTTAGCATTATCAAGATAGGCCATTTGACAGATTTATTGAAACGGAAAAGTAGAATTTGCTGCTCACAAAGGAGTAATTTAAAGCTTCATCAAATTAACAATTTATTTTAATTAATTATAAAACACGCAAACACTGAAAAAAACTTATTTAGAAAATTATCAAAGTTGACAATGAATAGGGAAAAGAAAATTCATTGAAAGGTCAGAATAGACGTGTTATAAACACAATTACTACATGGCTGATTACCCAAAATATTGACATGCTTACTTGCAACTTCCATCATCAGTCTGTGGAGTTTGGAAGGAAGCTTTTGTGGGCTTTAGACAAATTGAAACTTCTAAGTTTCAAAAAATAAATTTTCACTCTCGCGATTAAAATATCGGATCAGGGACAAGCAGGACAAGCCAATTACAAAGAACTAAATGCAAAAACAAAACATACAGAATAATATAAAGAAAATAGAAGAATCAATGTTGAGGTCAAGATAAAAAATTTTAACACAAAGAATTAAAATTGAAAGAAAAAACCTGTTGACACTGTAAATCTCAAATTCTTCGAGTTTCCAAAGTTTTCCAGCCATTTATTTTTCCAGCCAATTATAGTAAAACTTGCAAGATACACGGATTCATTTATTGATCTAAATGTGTCATTCAAATCAGAATAAACACGTTTAGTTTATTTTAGTTTCAATCTGAACTGGACACAAGAACTTTGGAATTGAGAGCAAATGCAGTTCGACCAGATTACTTCGACATAGATACTAAATCTAATTGGCGCAGTCGATAATATAGTCAGGGAGTTCAATTCAGGCGGACCAATTTTAAAGCAAAAGTTTTTAAAAGTCGGATGAAAAAGTGCAGTTTGGAGACAAATGTTTCATTTTACACCCCCAAAACCCACTACACAACCCCCCCACCCAACTACTATACGAACGCACAAACATGACAAAGATCTCTGAGAGACTCATACAGCTACAGACAGACAGGAATGGACAAACAACCCCTACAACTGGACCATACTGAATCCCCTTTGTCTTACAAGACCAACCAGACAATCCCGCTTCCGTTTCCCTACATTAACGCTACTCGAACACTTACAAACGCAACGGACTAGTGGACAATAAAATAATTTCTTCTTGCCACTGAAATCTTATTTATTCAATAACATTGTTAACCTAGAATGGGAGAATTTTCATATTTGCTTTTTGTCTGGATTGGGACTGCATGTATTAAACAAGGGCAGAAATACCGATAGGTCGATGGGCTTTTTTAGAAATAAAGATGTTTACTACTACTATTGTTAACCTAGAATAGGAGAATTTTCATATTGGTTTTTTATCTAGATTAAGACTGCATGTATTAAACAAGGGCAGAAAGACCGATAGGTCGATAGCCTTTTTTTTAGAAATAAAGATGTTTACTACTACTGTTTCATTTTATTGCAATATTATGTTGATGATCAAATAAGTTGGAGACATAATAAAATACTGCATATGAAAAAGAATTATTTTAAGAGCATTGTGTTCGGAACAGAATTGGATTGTAACATAACCTTAGATAAACAACAAACAGGTAAATATACATTATTATTAATGCTAACAAAATGTAAGTAATAAGTAAACCAAATCGTAACTCTTTAAACTTTTTATGATTGTACCATTAAACATTGTAACAAAGACAATAAACAATCTTTATTTTCAAACGAAAAAAAGGCTTTCGACCAGTGGTCTTTCTGCCTGTGTAGAATAAGAAATAGTTTTCTTAATTATAATTGATATTCATATACTGGATTTTACAAAAAAAAAATTAATGCTGAAGGTGCTCCAACAGGGTGGAAGCTGGGAAGAGGTAACGGGATTGTCTAGTATGTCTTGTTACTCAGAGTGGATTTATTACAGTCCAATTGTGTCGGTTATTGTTCCGTTTGGTTTGTATTTGTATAAGTCTTTCAGTTATTTTAGTCATTTTCGTACGTTCGTAGAGAAGTTGTTTGGATGGGTTGTGTAACGGGTTTTCTGGATGTCTTATTTTTGTTATTAGTCTAAGGCAATATGTTCTGTAGTCTGTGTATATCTTTAAGTTTTGTCAGAAGCGTTTGTTCTGAGTCCAAAAATTCTGTCCATAGTCCAGAATTGGCCCGCATATGGATTTGTATATTTTGGTTGCTGTTTTTGTACAAATTCCTTTGCCTTTATAAATGTATGTTAATGCTCAAAAGTGTTTGACCTCTTGATCATTTCGGTCCTTGCATTTTTTTATTGTTTCGTGAATTTTAGCTTTTGGTCTAGTGTTAATCCCTATTTTACGTCATGCCTGGGTTCAGTTTTGTGGCTGTCTGCGGTAATAGTTGGAGAGTCATCTTTGATTTGGTGAAACCAATCGAAGTTGGTTTTTAGTGGCGTTTGGTGTTAGTCTCCATCTGTAGAACCTTGCCATAGTATCGTCGGTTAATGATTGCAGTTTTCATGCTGCTCTCAATGTAGTTTTGTCGTGCACAAAAGAGCTATGTCATTTGCGTATTGTTATATGTAAGCTGTTTTGTCAATTTAGTTTTTGTAATGCTTGGTGTGGTTGTATATGTCGTGAGTATATGTTATAGAGCAACGGCGAGAGAGGTGATCCTTGCGGTGAGTCTGCTTTTAATAATGAGTTCGAACATTTTTCTTATGACTGGGAGTAGTGTAATGGGTGTAAAGTTTTGTGTTTGTGTGTTGTTTAGTCCATTTTTTGGGATAGGTATTATTAAGCCAGTTTTCCAGGCGTCAGGCATGGTATTGGTTGGATGCATTTGTTAAGCAAGTCTAGTATAAGTCTGTGGGTCTGAGGAGTAAAGTTTTTCAGCATTTTGCTAGTAATTTTGTCATTTCCATGTGCAATGTTGTTAAGATGAGCAAGTGCTTCTTCGCACTCATTGTGGGAAGTAAGTGGAAATGTGTTGCTGGTTTGGTGTCCGTTAAAGAATTTGTCGTACCAGTCGTTTATTAGAGTCCAGTTTTGGTCGTCAAAGTTGGGATTGTTTAACATTTGAAAAGCCCTCTGGAAGTGTCTGGCGAATGCGTTAGCTTTGTCTGTGTATTGTTCTGTGCCATTTTCGTTAATTATACCGATCGGGTTGGTTTTTTGTATCGAGATATCGAGTTTTTTTATTTTCTGCCAGTATGTTTTCCCGCTGTCATGTTTTATTTCCTGGCATGCCTCCAGCCTTTGGTCTTGTTTGTATTGGTCTATTAGAGTCTTCACGTTTCTGTTAAGTTCGTTAAGTTGCCTCTTTAATTCGTTTTCTTGTGTGGGCGTGTATAGTCTGTACAGTGTTCTTTTTCGTTTAATCAGTCTCAGTATAAATTTTGGTAAAGTTTTTTTTTGCGGATGCACCTAATCTTTGATTAGGCAATTGAAATTGCTTTGTTTGGTACAACCCCACAACCGAAGGCCATATGTCCACACTGATTTAAGGACTTGTTGTTAAACCAGCCTCTTCCTAGCAGCCAATACGTGCTTTTATATTTGAGTTTTAATTGGCTTCTTTTTAACGTGAAATTTCCATCTAAGCTTGGCATCAAGGGTAAGTCTTAAATATTTAGTAGTTTCTTTGCGACGAATTCAATTATTTTTCGTTTAATTTAATCTGCCACTGTGCGGTCCAAGCGTCTATGGCGTTTATTGCATATTGACGATTGGCAGTTGTCTCTTCTATGGAATTTCCTACTGCTAGGGTTGGTAATGTATGTTGGTAAAAGATGTTCTTCACTTGTAGAAAAAAAATTGTATTGTCGCTGTCAGCTGTTCTTGTAAATTTTCTTTAGAAGGTGTTATTGTCTGCAGTTGAATGTATTCATGTACTTGTCGTTGCACTTTTTCTATGTCTGTTTTGTTTAAGTCAATTTGTTCTATATTTCCTTTTGTCCTAACTCTAGGCTGCATTTGATGTCTGTGAATTTCAAACGTTATGGCCAAATGGTCGGATCCAAATTCAATTGTTAGATTAGCGTTGTTTATAATGTTTGTGAGGTTTGCTGTATGAAGTAATACGTCCGATGTCGTGTCTTGGCTTTGTGGCATGAGAAATGTTGGCGGTGTTTGTTTTTTAATAAAGTCTGAATTGTCTAGAAACCTGTTTATCTATATTTTCTTGTTTCTATTCATTTTTAAGTCTCCAATGATTATAGCAACCCTGTAGAGGCATGCTTATGTATACGAGGAATATATGAATATAGTCGTTTAGGTAAAGTATAGTGAAGTGAAGACATTTAAGGGGTTATTAAGAGAAGGAGGGTTTGCCTTCCCTAATTTTATTTTTGGTGTTGTGCAGTGGGCCGTATTGCTATTCAACATTTAAATTCTATGAAAAAGATTAATTGGTTTCCAACTGATAGAATGTAAAAGATTTAATAAAGGTTTTAAAATTCACTTAAACCGGAAGTTCAAAATTCGGAATCTGCATGTTTCATGCAGCTACATTAGCGATATAAACTGCTCATCAAAATAATCGTTACTCGCCAAATTCCCCTAAATTTGCTACTGGATAACTTTTAATTGCTGGACGCGATTTGATTTCTGCTTGAAGCATTTTCTAGTCGAATTCTTTTTAAGTCAAATTTAGTGCTGCAGATAAAGTTCCTACAGGGTGGAAACTGAAACAATGTAAAATTTCAGAAAATCTGCATGCTCCTAATTTGAAAAGGAATGTTTTTTTTTGGATTTGAAGATAAACGGCATAAAGATAGACCTCGTCACGTCGTTTTTTTGCGTATATCTTTTACCTACAAGGTGGGCTCAGAAAGTCAACTTTTTGGTCTTGCAGTAATAATATTTTTCATATTGGACCAATTTTAAAAGCTCGAACTCATGTTGAAACGAAAACTTAGTCGACTTAGACAAGATTTTTATGTACAGGATTCCATGAATAAATGCATTGTGTAATCGTAAAGTTCACTGTAATTGAAGGTCTGCCAGAATCCGAGATTTCGCGGGCAGTTCTGAATTGAGCCACTTTAAATGCAATTCTGAATATTGAATTTTTATCTTAAGTCGACTATGAAGTTTTAGTACCTACATAAGCTCTATATTTTGAAAATCTATCTAAGATGAAAAATGCTATCACACTAAAACAAAAAAAGCTGATTTTTTGTGAACACCCTGTAAATACAAGAGATTCAGGGAAAAATTCAAAAGCCGTGTCAAGCTATGAGGTATTTCTTTACACCTTCGGTGTTGAAATCCATAAACATGTTTTTCGTGCAACTGGGCGCATGTGAAACTTTCAGCAAGTTAGCATTATTGTATTTTCCACCCTGTAGGAACTTTATCTGAAGCACTAAATTTGTGCGAAAACACGTAGCGATAGAGAAACAATTGGACTAAATAAGACTTCCAACAGAAATGAAATCGCTCCCTCCAATCAGAATTGATCCATTTCCCAAATTAGGCCAAATTTGCATTTGTTAAGCAGTTTAGTAGTAGTAAACATCTTTATTTCTAAACAAGGCTATCGACCTATCGGTCTTTCTGCCCTTGTTTAATACATGTAGTCTTAATCTAAACAAAAAACAAAGATGAAAATTCTCTTATTCTAGGTTAATAATCTTATTAAATAAACTTTCCAATTCTAATGACAAGAAAAAATTATTTTATTGTCCAGTAGTCAGTTGCGTTTGTAAGTGTTCGAGTAGCGTTGATGTAGCGAAACGGAAGCGGGATTATCTGGTTGGTCTTGTAAGACAAAGGGGATTCAGTATGGTCCAGTTGTAGGGATTGTTTGTCCATTTTGTCTGTAGATGTATAAGTCTTTCCGAAATCTTTGTCATGTTTGTGCGTTCGTATAGTAGTTGGGTAGAGGGGTTGTGTAATGGGTTTTGGCGGTGTCTTATTCGTGTTATTAGTCTTAGTGCAATTTGTTCTGTTGTTTGTATATAACGTTTTGTCCTTTCTGTTCCGTTGGTCATGAGTATATGTCCATAGTCTAGCAAGGGTCTACAAATAGCTTTATATATTTTGGTGGCGGTGTTTGTGCTAATTCCTCTGTCTTTGTAGGTTAGTGATCGGAAGTGTTTTGTTCTCTTTATTGTTTCTGCCCTGATGTTTCGTATGTGTTTAGTGAATTCAAGTTTGTGGTCAATTGTGATTCCAAGGTATTTTACGTCTTTTTTTGGTTGTCTCGTTTGGCCGTCTGCAGTTATTGTAGGGGAGTCAGCGTTGAGTCTGTGGTTTGTGAGCAGAAGTTGGTTTTTTGACGCGTTTGGTGTTAGTCTCCATTTATAAAACCATGTCATTGTGTTGTTTGTTAGTGTTTGGAGTCTTTGAGCTGCTCTCTCAGGAGTTTTGTCATGTACAATAAGTGCCGTGTCGTCTGCGTATTGTAATATGTATGCCGATCTGTAGATTTGATTTTTGTCTGGTAAGTTGTAATTGTATATGTCATGGCAGTATATATTGTAGAGAAACGGTGAAAGTGGGGATCCTTGATGGAGCCCTTGTTCAGGGAAAAAGAAAATGACAGTGTTTTGTCAATTCGTACGTGTAGTTGTCTGTTTTCTGGTAAGTTCTTTATGGTGTGTAGTAGATATGTTGGTGTGTGTAGTTTGTATAGTTTGTATAGTAAGCCTCTATGCCAGACACTATCAAAATCTTTGTTAATGTCCATAAACAGGCAAGCTGTCTTTCTGTCAGTTAGGTGGGTTGTTTGTATATTGTTAGTCAGAGTGAAGAGTGGGTCAATAGTCGAGTGCTGATGTTTGAATCCGAACTGATACGATGATATGTACTTTCCGACCAGTTTTCCCAGTCGCTGCCTTTAAGCAGTTTATTTAGTAAGCATTTCAGCATTCAACTTTCTGTTGCCCTGAATTTTAACCCCATTTTTAACGCATTTCCCATTTTCTTTCAATCTAGGGGAGATGTAAAATCTGTTCGTCTTATTATTTAGAATTTTTATTAGAAGCTATATAAGTTTGGTGTATATTCAAAAACACATTCGAATTCCTGTATGCTATAAAGAAATATGCTCTTTACTAAGTTCCAGTTCAGTCAACAGTTTCAAGACAACACGATGCTAAATCTCAAAAGATACGAAACAGCACAAATCAGCATTTAAAAAGTATATCAAGTAAGAATTTCGGATTTCGACATGCTGAACAACGTAATTTTTTTAAACAGATGCTTCTCCAGTAGAGTTTCAGGTGCAAACTTTAAAATTTCCAAAAAATGTTTGGAGCCTACCGAACATTTCGAATTTGACATAAGAAGGTATAAACATAAGAACACGTTTTACAGTCGCAGCATAACAATAAATTTCATATCTAAAATACGAATTCCTTTTTAACCATAAATTCAAAAGCAGAGGCAATTTTAGCGGCCAACATGTTTTGTCTATTAATACAACTAAAGCCAAATTAGCAATTTTCAAAATACCAGCAAAAACTAACCCAAAATACCTTGAGTTGTGGAACATATTGGAAAAAGAATTAGAAAACCTTTGAAATATTTAATTAATACCTCACTAAGGATTTGAAAAACCGACGCGCGTGTTGAAACAGATAAAACTATTAACGAAAAGTAATTTCTTCGAAGCCGCCTGACTCATAGAACCCAAGAATTTCTAAATTACTTCATATATGTTGTTTCTAACAAACTTAGAATGGCATGAAAGTTTTTGTACGACTTCTTCAATCAGTAGTTCAGCTGCGAACATTGACACTTCCTTCAACAGATAAAGCAAATTTGAACGAATTTTTCTATAGTAATTTGATATAAATTTTGATAGAACCACATATATTTATACTATAGAAGTGTTTCAACTAAATGTTTTACAACAAGTCATCAAGCCAATATTTTCAAAGACATAAAATATCGGCCAATAGCCAACCACAGCTGACTGAAACGATCTAAAGTGCCCTGTTTGAGCTGGAACGATTCCTTTTGCTTCAAAAATCTGAACCATGCATATTAGAGCACTGAGGGAAGTTAAGGATCTATTCAAGCGCAATGTGCATTTATGCAGTTTATATGCTAAGCTCGCAGCCGTTTTCCCGATAACCATTGTCAACAATTCACATAAAATGAAGGTTTAGTAAGAGTAAATGACAATTTAGATTTGCGCTTCTTTTGTACTAATGTATTTTATTTTTCCTTTCGATCTCACTTTTCAGGGACAACATTAAAATTAAAGCAGATACTTCGTTTAGAGCTAATAACTTCAGGATTCTGATTCCATTTATAAATGCAGTTGGAGATTTTCCTTTTTCTCTTCTAGAAGATATATCTTGCAAATAAACATTTTAGCAAGCTGGAGAAAAACGATTCAATTTTGTATGTAATAAATTTAGCACTAAATAAACCAGACATTAAATGTGTCAGTAAATGTCACGAGCACATAGTGGCGCACTCAGACAGAAGTCATAAAACTAAAGTAAACTGTTGGTCATAAAACATAGAGAAAGCAGAAATTGCAGATCGCCAGGTTTCCTGTAAAATCGCTCTTCCGCATAGTTCATTGTTTAATTTAGAATCTGTTATTTTTAGCTTGTAAAAAGCAGCAATCCTGATGTTGCAGTTTCAGTTTTATGGTTTAAGAGCATCGACACACGTTTACTGTTGCTCTTTACATCGACCACGTTTAAACGTAAATACATCTTTGCTGGAAAACATTCAAGGAAAAAATGCTTTAGATGTTTGAGTCTTGTTGTCGAAAGTACAGTACGAAATACATAACCAAGTACTGTATTGCGTTCTATTGCCTAAATATACAATGTGTCTTAAAATGAATGTCGTTAATAGCATTTTTTATTGCTGAATTCTTATAGAAAAATCCACATTTCTGGGACATCGAGTTCTATTGGAAGCCAATCATCGCTTTCTTATTTTATCACACGTGTACCTCAGCGGACACCATGTATAGTATCGTCTATGTGAAAGACTATACTGTTAAGAGTTTTTTACAACTATCCAACAAAGTAAATTCCTATATTTAAAAAAATGATTAGTTATTAAAGTTTCAATAAGCTGGCTGTCGTAAATTATGCATTAACAACAGTACTACACAGGCCTAAAGTAAAATTAGGAAAAGCAAATCCCCCGTCTCTTAACAACCCTCTAAATGATTGCCTACATTTCACTATACCCTACCTGCAAGACCTTATCCATATATTTATAGTGTATATACATCCTCACTCCAATATCGAACCGAACATGTTCACGAAAGCATGCCTTTACAAGCATGCAATTCCGATAGGAGACTTTAACGTAAACCGAAACAAGACCGCACAACTGAACCAATTTTTGAACAATTCCGACTTTAAAAGAAAACACACACCACCGACATTTCTAATGATAGGAAACCAAGACTCAACTCCAGACTTATTACTACATACAGCTAACTTGACTAATGTGATAACAAATGTCAATTTGACAAACGAACTCAGATCAGACCATCTGGCAATAAATTTTAATATAGACCTCGGACAGACACAAACGTCGGTACTAGCAAAAACCACACAAAAGCCAAACCTAAATAAAACAGACGTTGAAAAAGTAAAACAACACATACATGACTACATTCATTTGCAGCCAGAGACTTGTTCTATTGAAAATATACAGAAACAATTGACAACAGCCGTTGAAAATTTTTCACCCCACATAAAGAACACCTTCTACCAACGTACTCTACCTAAATTCATACTCAGGCTTATCAACCGCAAGAGAGAATTATACAGACTATACACACAAACAAATGATGACGAATTGAAAAGAAAACTAAACGAACTGAACAGAAACGTAAAAACACTAATAGACCAATATAGACAAGAAAAATGGTTGGAAACTTGCCAAGAAATCGAACGTGACGCGGGAAAACTTACTGGCAAAAAATTAAAAAACTTTCGCGTTACAAAAAAAACAACTTCATTGGCACAATCAACGAAAACGGCACCGAACTAGATACAGACAAAGACAAAGCAGACGCATTGCCAGACATTTTCAGGGAGCTTTCGCAATTTCAACGAACCCTAATTGGACTAGAATAACTGATTGGTACGACAACTACTTTAACAGCGACTTACACTTCACACATCAATTGATTACGGACGTAGAATACGACGAAGCACTTGCACGGATCAAAAACAAAGCACCAGGAAAAGACAATATAAAAAGTAAAGTTTTGAAAAACTTAACTGCACAAACGCACAAAACTATACTTAACTTATTCAATAAATGCTTAAAAAATAACATAATACCAGAGACTTGGAAATCGGGAGTAATAATTCCCATACCAAAAACGAGACTAAACAACACACAAATACAAAACTTTAGACCCATTACACTACTTCCTGTACTGAGCAAACTGTTTGGAAACATTATAAAGAATAGACTACAACAATTAATTCGACAACACATACCACCATACCAATTCGATTTTAAACCCAATCACTCAACTGCTCACCCTCTGTTTGTACTAACTAACAACATTGAAACTACACACCTTGAAAACAAAAAATGAGCATGTCTCTTTATGGACATAGACAAGGCTTTTGATAGCGTATGGCACAAAGGACTATTATACAAATTACACTTACTTAACACCCCAAAATATTTACTCTTCACAATCAGGAACATACTCGAAAACTGACAACTACAAGTACGCATAGAAAACTCACTCTCGTTTTTGTTCTCACCCGAGCAAGAACTACCGCAGGTATCACCGCTATCACCCCTTCTATACAATTTATACTGCCAAGACATATATAACCACAACCAACTTGACAAAAATAACATAGACAAATCCTCCTACATTTTACAGTACGCTGATGACACGACACTGATTGTACACGACAAAACAACAGCTAAAGCTGTTGGAAAACTTCAAACGCTGACAGAAGAAACAATGACATGGTTCTACAAGTGGAGACTAATATCAAACGCAACAAAAAACCAGCTACTCTTACCAAACCACAAAATGAAAGACAACTCGTCGACAATACTAGCAGACGGGAATAGAACTACTCCCAGATCAGATATAAACTACCTAGGGATAACACTTGACCAAGCACTAAGATTTACTAGACACGCACAAAACGTTAGAACGAAAGTAATCCAAAGGACGAAACACTTTAAATCGCTAACTTACAAAGACAGAGGAATCAGCACAAAAACCGCAACACAAATATACAAATCAATATGTAGACCCCTGCTTGACTACGGACATATCATCAGAACAAACGCAACGCAAAAGTCCAAACGGCACATACAAACCCATGAACAAATCGCACTAAGACTTATCACGAAAATAAGACATCCCCAAAACCCACTGCACAACCCTTCCAACCAACTACTGTACGAACGCACAAACATGACAAAGATTTCGGATAGACTGATACATTTACAGACAAAATGGACAAACTATCCTCACAACTGGACCATACTGAATCCCCTTTGCCTTACAAGACCAACCAGACAATCCCGCTTCCGTTTCCCTACAGAAACACTACTTGAAAACTTACAAGCGCAACTGAACCAACCTGCTGGGCTTGATTAACATTAAGATTTAATTGTCAACCTTTTTTTTTTAGATTAAGTTGGACTGTTTAGAATAGTTTTGATGTAAGTTAGCATAAGATAATAGATTGTATTATACAAGGGCAGAAAGACTGTGGGTCGATAGCCTTTTTCTAGAAAATAAAGATTGTTTATATATATAGGCATTAAACGCACCTCGAAATTTCTAAACGCGCGAGAATATTCCGAGAATCAATAGAATTTTCCCAAAACGCTCTGATTTGTCTTGTATGTGTTATACTCTAGAAACCTTATTGTTTTCTCATGGTTGAAATAAGTGGTAAATTGTATTCGGTTGGTAATTAATTAATCATTAACAGAATTACGAAACGTCTAAATTGCCACAAAAACTATCCGAAATGCAGGCCAGAAGATGAATTGAAATTAGATAATGTTAATATCCTATTTAGACCATTAATTAGTTGAGTACCAAAAGAAAACAGCTTCAAGTAAATCCTTCCTAACAAATTCCAAAGCGAATAGCTTTTAAATCTGCGAATTTTAAATTGGCAATTATACTAACAAAAACAAGATTTTATCATCAGGCGGTAGTTTCACTCGGAACCCACCTATAAAAATGGCACAAAACCCACGTTTCTACGATAAGTCCGGGATTACTCAAAAGTTGAACAGTGCGCTCTATGAGATTATTTTTCCAGAATTAAGGCTGATAGAATTAATGGTCTTTTTCGACGCTTCAAACTTTAATTATTTACATCGGCCCAATCTCTATTCAGCAGTTCGATAAAGTATTCCAATCATTTGAATTTTATTTCTCTTTTTAAAGAGTTCAACTAACTTCCTCTAAAATACGTTTTCCGTCTGCGATTTATACTTGCTATTGTTATTACTTCAAATTAGGTCTATTAGAGCAGTCTTTGCATGAGATCATTTACATTCTTAATCTTCTTAATTTTAAAGCGACTTCAGATTAGAACAATTTGCTTCAATCAAAAGTGAGACGAATCAGAAAACGTTAAAAGTTCTATAATTTCTCTTGGTGTACTAAATATGAATCTAAAAAATTATTTTGCAAATTTAATTTCGATCTTCTTAGGACAGAAGTTCGTAATATTTTGAATCAATGAAAACTTGATGATATTGGAAAAAAGTGTCTCTAACGGTTGTTTCCAATTAATGTTAGTTATCTCATTTTAAATCTCTGACCGCCTTACCATTGGTTGTCATGCCCCTTTTCTGCACTCTTAGGGATGTACGTTTATGACTTGACGAGTAAGTTTCTACTTTTATTTTATTCATCATTTTGACTTCCCAAGGGTGCTAATTGCTACCTTTTTTGTGTCTTCCAGCGGCCCTGATGATGACGTGAATGTCGAAAGCGCTTGGTCATAATTGATATTCAAAGGTTTATTTATTAATTTACATTACAATTACTTACAATTAAACCACACCCTTGATTAAAATATCCACACTTTATTACAAAATTGACTTCTCGTTTGATTGGATTTTCATCAGTGTGTACACACTTGCTTCCTTCTCTTCTAGAAAGTTTTTGTTCGACATTTGTTAAATTATACCCTATATTCGGATGTTCCAATAATTTCCAATAAACGAATTATCTATGATATAAATCGGCGTGTTTGCAAGTATAAAAGCAAACAATATGAAAAGAAAAATAATTAAAAAGTTATTCGAAATTGAAGCCCGCTTACTATTCTCTACTGCATCGAGATTAAGTTTTTACAATGAAAATGTTGCCTGCTGAAAGCGTGCATTAATTTTATCATCGTTATAACGGTAAAAATAGTTTTTTAATTTCGGAATGAGGCTAGTTTAAAGGGTTTTTTTGGGCTAGATTGCACACAGAGTAAAATTTAATGTAAACAATAATCTGGTTAGCTTTAGTTTTAAATCCCAACAACTTACTTTGCTGAAAGTAGCTTACAATAGTATTGAAAAATCGGACAATACAGACATACACTCATACATATGCAAATCCCAATAAATTACTCCCATCTAGAGCTTTCCACGTCTGTAAATATTCCAGTAACTCCGTTAAATCTGAAAGATGCATTTTTATAATAAAATGTTGAATTGGAAATTAAAGTATCTGTTGCTATGAGAATTCTATTGCTGAAACAGAGATATCATTCGGTAAAAGTGAAGCACATTGTGGTGTTTTTGTATTTCCTGTGCAAATGTTGCAAGCACTTGCATAAAAGGCCATTCAAAACATAAGTGGAATTTTAGTCATTCGAGGACTCGAAAACCAATTACCATGGGACAATAAACCAGATGTTACTGTGTCATCTTTCGAGGAAAGAATGACATGGGTGTGGTCTTTCTTTCATTAAGAGCGACAAATCGGTATAGGAATTAGAACATTTGGGATGAAACGAATCAGTATCTAAGTGCCTTTAAGTGCTCCACCCAAAAAAATCCAACATGTTACCCCGAAACGCTAAAAGCAAAAATGTGGTCTAGCATTAATCTTCCGGAAAAGATTTATTGTTTCGTATTGCAACGTTTTTTTTTTGGTATCGGAAATAATTCTGCTGATAAGTTTTTTTCAAGAACATTCACGTCCAAACGCTGATCCTTATACTTAATATACTAATTTAAACCGTTTGAAACAAATGTTAAAGTTTAAATATACAGGATATTTTATAATAACATACAAAACTTTACATGCAAAAAGCTATCTAACCCAAACAATAGCTTTCAGAAGCATATTGTATGAAAATCAGTAAGAATAATTTTTCGTTGGAGTTTTATCAAAAGTCGAATCGGACAGTATTATACTTTTTAACAGAATATACCCTTAAGACTGATTCGTAAGCCCCAAACTTGTCCTGGGAATAACAAATTTTAACGATTAATTTTTTAAATATTAAATAATAGTAGCCTGTTAGAAAATACATTCAAATTAAATTTACTTTTGTCTGAAAGAATACGTAACGAGATTTTTTCAAATTCAAAACCATAACTGAATCAGACTGGAAAAACAATGTCCACTCAAGTTAAATTAAAAAAATATATATATATTTAAAAAATATGTGATTAAATTTAGTTGCATATGTTTCCAGACGTTCTGCACATATAACTGAAACATCAATAAATAAAACAGAAGTGGTTCTTCCCATAAAGAAAATATAATAAACATCGATGTAAAACACCAAAAAAAACTTTTCAATCAAACCGATATGCTTTTAAATAGAAAACAACACATTGAAGTCAATCAAACATTTTTATTTTACTTTGAAGTATCAATCATTGAATTAAATGTTAAAAACAATGTTATTTTATAAATAACTGTTTTTGCTCTTTGTGCAAGGTCTAATTCGATTCATCCAATTATCATTGGCATTGACTATTCTATTTCAGTAAACTGAAAGAATAATTCTCTAATTTTTGAAAAGCAGTCAAGAAATTTTCATCCGTATCTTTTATTGGGCGATAACAACTGTGGATGAAAATACGCGAAAGATTTCTACGTTGAATACGCCAAATAGGCGCCCCAGACAATGGCAATTGTTGGGAAAATCTTTAAATGGATAAACTAAACAACCATACACGATAAAAATCGATCGTACCAGAAGCTGTATAGAATGCATAAAATCTGTCCTACAAGCCGATTGGATGAGCGACAGATTTGAACAGATGTGTGCACCATTTCCCACCGAGTTTATCGACTGTTTGTTCTTTTATTTTTAAATATACTTAGTTGGGTGAAAGTAACGCTAAGCAAGTAAAAATAAGTGGTAGGAGAAAATGATGTATTATGAAAGTACATTCTAGAAACAGAATAGTTTCTTTAAATATGTCTTTTTGTATTCTTGGCTCTACATGTTGGCTTAATCTACCGATATTTCAGTTCTTTTAAGTAGATTTAAATTAATTTTATCATATATAACTGTACACGGTGATTCAGGTTTAATCTTGATAACTTCAAGAATCGATAGAACAGGTTAGAATAATGTCCCTACATGATATAACCATTTTTCTCCACTTAACCTCCATAACTTTTGCAGCATTTATCTGATTAAGGTAAAATTAGGCACACAAATACTTCTAATAACCTAACATGTTCTCCTAAACATTTAGACACACAGTTTCCTTAGAAGCGTATTTTCTTTGTGCCGCCCACTTCTTCTTTTGATTCAAAACTTTAACAACAAAATTGTATTTTCATAAAACACGTGCACAGGTCTATGCACTGATTCAATGTGAAACTCTTTTGTCTCTCTGCTTTTTTCAACATCTTATCTTGTATAAATTTTGTTATGTCGGGACATTTTTCCAACCTTGATTCCTCAAGTTATCAAGACTAAACCTGAATCACCCTGTATACATTAAAGTATTATTATGAATATGACTTTACAAGACATATCAAATTATCACTAAAACTTTAAAGTCTAGAAAACTATACTACCAGAGTAAATTTGAATAATCAGTTTGTACTTTGTAGGTTCTTTGCTAAATAATTTTAGAGGAAAACGGTTTCTCATTTAAAATCGGTTGCTTTATGGTAAGTTCTTAAAGTTCTCAATTTTGAGTGACTTTTCCATTTTTTACAACGGAATTCGTCGTGTAATGTTTACTACACAAATCTATCTCCTAACTCAAAAATATATAAAGTGAATTTTAATTATAACAGAGACCCTTTTTGTCTGCTGCTGGACGTAAGCATCCCTCAATAATTTCCACTGTCCTCGATCTTGTGCTGTCTGCATCCAGTTGGTACTGATGGATTTAAGTCGTCGGTCCATCTGGTGGGGGGACGCCCTCTAGTTCTGAAGGCTTCCGATCTAGGCCTCCATTCAAGGATTCGTCTTGTCCATCTGTTACCAGCAGATCTCGCAATGTGTCCTGCCCAGTTCTATTTTGGTACAGTTATTCTCTCTACGGCGTCTACAACTCCGGATCGTCTGCGGATTTCAGTATTTGGTATGTGATCCTTGAGAGAGATTCCCAGCATTGATCGTTCCATCGCTAGTTGCGTAACTCGTATTTTCTTTATTGTCCGTTAAGTCAGTGTTAGGGTTTCGGCTCCGTAGGTTAGGACTGGAAGGACACACTGGTTAAAAACCTTTCTCATTAGGCAGTTAGGCAACTCTGCCTTGAACACATATTTGAGATTCCCATATGCAGCCCCTGCGAGCCCTATTCTTCGAATAATTTCTAGGGTCTGATTATCTCTTCCAATGTAAATTTCGTGTCCGAGGTATTTAAAGGGTATAGTTTCTTCCACCCTGATACCGTCAATGTATATGCCCTCACCGAGCACAAGGTTTGTCATGATCTTGGTTTTGGGGAAATTTATTTTAATTCCTACTTTCTTTGACTCTTTATTAAGATTTCTTAACATTGAGATGGCGTCGTCCAAACGTTCGACTATGAGGACTATATCGTCGGCAAACCTCATGTGATTGAGTCTTTCACCGTTTATATTCACATCTAAGTTGTCCCAGTTTGTTTGTTTGAACATGTACTGGAGAACAGTATTGAAAAGTTTTGGTGAGATGGTGTCACCCTGGTACGCCTCTTTCAATATTGAATTTGTCAGTGTTGTCGTGCAACAGTTGCAGTCTGATAGATCCTTCAGCATTGTATGTTAATCTACTGAATCGAATGCTTTCTCATAATCCACGAAGATAAGTACTAGAGGCCTATTGTACTACACACATTTCTCAATAAGGTTCTTCAAAACCTGGAGGTGGTCACCCGTTCCGTCGCCTACTAGAAAACCAGCCTCTTCTATTGCTTGATACAAATCTAGTTTGGGACATAGTTTTTCGTAATTATTTTAGTAAAGAGCTTATATACGTGTGACAGGAGACTTATGGGTCTGTAGTTTCCGATATTCGTTATTTCGCCCTTTTTGTGCAATAATATTATAACTGCATTATTCCATGCAGAAGGCGTAGTTCCTTTTGAGAGGCATACATTAAAAAGAGTTTTTATAGCCTGCAGCAGTTGGTTTCCTCCCATTTTAATTGCTTCGATAACTAATCCATCCTCTCCAGGGGTCTTGTTGTTTTTCATCTCGGAAAGGGCTCCATTTACTTCGGTTACTGTGATCTCTGGGATATCTTCCGACCCTTGATTCAGAACTTTAATAATTTTGTCGCCAGGTGTTCCTTCTGTTTGTTTTTTATATAATTCGTTATAAAATGTATCTACTATCTTAAGGATTTCTTCCCTGCTTGTGTTCACATTGCCTTGTTTATCCCTCAGCTTGCAGATATCCTTCTTGCCTTGTAACAATTTTTTCTTGAGTACTTTTAGGCCTTTGTTTTCCTGTATAATCTTGTTCATATTCTTCGAATTAAATCTTCTTACGTCGTTTCTTACAACTTTTGAGATTTTCTTATCGAGTTCTCGTAGTTGCGCATAATTCCCATCGTATTTATTTCTTAGTTCACTTCTCGTTCTCATAAGTTCTTTAGTATTCTGGCTGATCTTCTCATCTTTGGTTTTCCTTCTTGAGCAGTGTGCCTTCTCACCCAATGCTGTTTTCTATGGATGCGTTTAGTTCCTCGATGTCGATATCTCCATCTTCTGAATGTTCAATCTCGTCTAGTACTCAGCTATTTTATTTTAGTAAGTCTCCTAGTTCTCTCATTTGTTGCACTTAGTTTTAGACATGAGTTTTATTCGTTCCTTTTTTATGTTTAGGGCTACCTTTGCTCTGGTCATTCGGTGATCGCTGCCAGTAGAGAAGTTGTTCAGTACTGAGAGTTCTTGGAATATTTTTCTGTTGTTCGTGAAGCATTAGTCTATTTCGTTTTTGTGTTTACCATCCGGGCTTATCCAAGTCCATTTCTTTTGCAGTTTTTTTACCGAAGCACGAGTTTAGAGAAAATAGTTTGTGCTGTTGTATGTAGTTCAACAGTATGTTCCTCTTTCGTTGCGTTCTCCATAACCATGATCTCCAAAGGAACTTTCTGCTTCATCTTGTTTTTTCCCAAGTGCTGCATTAAAGTCACTCATCATAATGGTCTAGTGAGTTGGACTGTGTAAAGCGGTGTTTAGGTCTTCATAGAAAACTTCCCTCATCAGAATCGGATGTTGGTGCGTAAGCCTGTATTATTTTTAAACTATATCTCGTGTTTAGTTTAAACGTTAAGTAAATGACTCTTGGGCTGAAACTTTTGATCTCCTTTATATTTGCAAGGTGTCTCTTGTGCATGATGAAGCCCACACCTCCCTCGGATTTTTCTTCCAGTCCTTTGTAGTGGAATAAGTTTCCGGATCTCAGAGTGACTTGTTTTTCTCCTCTTCTCCTGACCTCGCTAAGACCCGCGACATCCCACCTGATTTTTTGCAGTTCTTCTTCCAGTTGTATCATCCTCTCATCTGAGAGCAGTGTTCTGATATTATAAGAACATATTCGTAATAGAGGTTTTACTTTGGAAATTTGTGGCATAACAAGCGTAATTCAAGTAATGCATTATTTTTCAATTGTAATATTGCTCTGTGAAGTTTTGTTAGAGCATCTTCTTACCATTGAATGTAAATTTCATTCTGATTGAATTTCAAAGAAAAATCCAGAACTGATAAATCCCTATATCAAGATGTCCAGTTTCCGAGACTATTAGTTCAGGCTCTATTAAATCTAAATGATTCTTTCAACTTTATATGGGAATGCTCTTAATGGCATCCGAAGTGAAAATTTTCAACCAACTCCGTGACTGCTTCTTTCAAAAATCTAGTGTTTATATTTTGCTATTTTAAGTTGAATTGCTTTTAGATGCTTGCTTTTAGCTGTGCGAAAGGTTGGGAACTGTAATTGATTTATTTTCATTTTTAGTTGAGGAATCAAAAGATTGAGAAATATTCAAATGACGACTTACAATATATGTTATAAAAACAACTAGAGGTTGGTAAAACCCGATTTTATTATGATCTGATTTCCAGGACACTCGGTGTATGCAGACGTAAAATTATCGTCTGTGTTCAGACGAATATTATTGTGAAATAGAAAATATCCGGAATGCGAGTGCTCAAAGCCGCAACTTTTTGGCGCGGGTACTGTTTGCGTCCCGGAATTTTATGCCAAACTACTTCAGGTAGTAATGTGTCATCATCGTTGGAATGTAGTTCTCCTTTCCGTACATATTAAGAAAACACTTGATCAGTTTTGTTTAAATTTACTGACAAAATGAACATTTTAGAACTAGAATCTAATAAACAAATAAACTAAAAACATGTTTATGAATGTGGAAAGTTGTAAAATTTAAGCATGGATTATCAGCAAATACGCATTAGTTCTGAACTGTCTAAAGCTCTCTGAAAAGTTTGGTTGCTGCAATTAATGCTGTGAACGATTACTGCTGCCTTAAGACGGCAAGAATTAATTTCACATACAATTTTCTACGGATATTAATAATTTCTGAAAGTAAATATGTATAAACTAAGTACAGGATGGTATAGTTGAAGTCGTGTAAATTAAATAGTGCATTAAAATCGTAAAAAAGTAAGCAAATATTTTAGTTTCAACCAAGTAGTTGTTGTAAGAGCTTCAAATAAAAAATGCAGAAAATGTTTGAGTATATCGACTAAAACTTCCTCAATTGTAAATATTCTATTAAAACGGTGTCTTCTATTGAATTCAGTAGTTTTCTTATGGTTACATAATAAGATAGATACCTCAGACATAGAAAAAGTTTTGCCAGTGATTTTGTTAACTTTATTTAATCTTTGAAATACACCTTGATCGACTTTGTTTATTCCTTTCAATGTTCACAACGTTTTCTTTAATAGTTAATTTAAAGAAAATTAATTTTCGTTAATAGTTCTGTCTAAACGACTCGCATATAGCACACGGCA
The DNA here is from genome assembly GCA_024550625.1 of Dendroctonus valens. Classification (NCBI taxonomy): domain Eukaryota; kingdom Metazoa; phylum Arthropoda; class Insecta; order Coleoptera; family Curculionidae; genus Dendroctonus; species Dendroctonus valens. The sequence continues at coordinate 602,826 of JAJTJO010000717.1, read as the reverse complement.
CATTTTCTGCTTAGTGTTAATAGACGATTTTAAAAAAGTAATAACCGTACAAAAGTCAGTTGTGGACGCCATATTTTGTAGCTGAATCACAAAGATGCTCTAGATTAAAATTAATAACTATGATCTTATTAGAAAATATAATTAACGCAATTGGCAATAGGAAAATTATACTTAAAATATTTGAAGATTTTTTAACAATTATCTAGACAAAACTAAAAAATATATATTTTTCTAGATATATGTCGTTGTTGAGAACGTATTTTATTATATTTTCACGTACAAAGCGTTGTTATTTATGCATTTATTTAATATTGAACCCTGATAACAAGCTGATATATAAAAATTACTTTTAAATGTTGTTAGTTTTTGCGTAGAAAACATTTCATTTAGCATCTAACATTAATTAAATTAACCATTATTGTAAATTGCCTCTTGATAGTACGTCTGTTTCAACTCTGATTCAAAGACCTTTTTGCAAACCACGATAGCAGCTGATCGGGTTTGCGATTTTATTATTTCTAAAATGCAGGATAAAAAGGTAAGACGCCAACTGAGTCAGTACAAGTCGAAACAAATACAGTCAATTATAAAGCGTAGTCCAAAATCAAGAAATAATCAGAATACAAATACAATTACAAATATGCACATGTCTGCTTACCAGCAAGTACTTCTAAATTACGAGATTTGGTAATAACGACAAACTATAAGGCTGCGTAAAATTGAACTGCTTGAATCAAATGCGAAAAAATTTGAAGATCGTTTAACTTAAGAAAAGCTTATACAATAAATCCCAACCCTGGATCCAACCAAATTAATAAAAAAAACTGAGACTCTTGTTACCATTTGAAAACCTCACTGGTTAAAGAGCGAATCAGAAACGAAAATTGCCTCTCAACCATAAAACAAGATTTAAATGTCGCATGGAAGTCAGATAGAGCATTGAAATTTCGAGGAGCGCTCTATTTTCGACATCGCCCGAAAGCATTTGCCGTTTTCTCTCCAAAGTTATTTTTTAATAGATTAGATAAAGAACATGTTCAAGGCATCGACACGTAGACAAGGGTGATGGATTTGATAGCAGAATTGATATCCCACGGAATTTCGCTGATCTCCAAGAAAAAGATGGATAAACCTACTACGAAATTGCTCAAAAAAGAAAACATTATTTTGAATCTAAGTCTGCCGTTTTTATTATAAAAGAACGTCAAGAGGTTGTAAAAGTGATACAGTTAGCAGCATACACCATTTAAAAAAAGGTCTTCTTATATTAAACTTAGCCAGTGTTCACAAAAAATGCGCATTTTGGAGACTTTAAAATTACATGTAGGCAGACGATTTAATACTCTGTATTTTGCGGAGCTAAAGCAAGCAAAAGATCAACTAATTATTGCTGAAAATTTAAAAAATTAAAAGCTGAAAGCGTTATATTTTAATGTGTTTAGTTCCATCTATTTATAAAAAAAATCATGTAAGTAAATCCTAACAACGCTTCTCTAAAACTTCCCAATTTTAGTAACAGACTTTGTTTGGCGAATTTTCGTTCCACAGTGCTGAAGTATGCAAATACAGATACTCTGAATTTAAATTACATTCTGCTAAATTTCAACTATTCCGATCCAATTATTTCGAGAACGTGCTAGCAGTTCAACACACAAGATTCGCATTTGGCATTAACCATTTTTTTTTAAATAAACCGAAATAAAGTTCAACAACCCAGCGGATGCTTCCGAAACGTGCAACATGGGCAGGCGGATCCTGAATTGTCCATTCACCGAATGTTAAATGCACACAAATTTTATAATACAACGCATGCTCTTCTTCCTGCAGATACAAGTTTTTTTGCAACATTGATAAAAACTATTGGCAATCAAGATAATCCAGACTTGTTTAATTTTAAAAAATAACTTACAGCAGCCATCAGAATACTTAAGAAATGTACAAGAAGAGTGTTCCCAGTATACCATATTTTTAAACTTGATTTTTTTAAGAAAACTGTTAGATCAAATGGAAGATCAGTGGGCAAAAAAACTACCAGCCCTGGAATGCAGACAATGACTCGATATTTGATAATAAAACGGCTCAAACCCTGTTAGTAATTTAATCGCACAGAGCAACCGACACTACGTTTTAGCTGGATTATTTCGGTTTCTGCTTACTAATAGGAATTAGCTGAAAACTACTGGAAAATATCACTCAAAGAAGTCAGAGACTTTACTTTTTAACTGTTTTTTTTTAAGTGATAACTGTTTAAGTTCATGTGAAGTCCTTGAATTCCGAACTTCTAAAACATTATTTGCTTTTGGAGCAATCAGAATAAATAATTTTTCCATCCAGAATTGCCCAGCGATTATGAATTAAAACAAGAAGATATAGGAAATGGTATGTTAAACTGTGTACACACTCTAATACACAATTTGGTTATTAAAAAAAGTCTTAAGGTATTTTGTTATCGCGCTAAGTAAGCATAGTTTTGTGCTTACCAAACGGTAAGACAATAAGACTTTGTAACTTGATAGTAATTGTGTCTAAACTGCACAAGAGAACCAATATACTAGATGGAATAGAGCTAAAAATCTGAAGAGGTTCCCATGAGATTGCACAACAAAAACACGATATTTTCGAGAATGTGTCGCGCAATAACTAATCTTCTTCAGATCAGCTGCAGCAAGGGAAAATCTAAGGGCTTAAAATCATGAATTTGTTTAAAAAAAGGGTATGTTGTGAATCTAGATCATATACGAATCTGAGATCTGACGGTCCTGACCACATACCACTTGTCAACCAGAAAAAAGGAAAATACAAGACGCGAAACTTGAAATAAGCAAAACTTATTATTGTTTAAAATGTAACGTAGATTTATTTATTAAGGAAATTCGTAATTATTCTGCCACGTTTTGACGATTTTTATCTATTTATATTTCATTAATTGTAAATAATCTTCGAATCGATATGATGCAATTCAAATATGACACTAAAAATACTGTTTCCATTCGATATAAATGATATTGTGAATGTTTTAGAAATAAAAAATGTTTGCTGACGACAAAATGTTGTACGTAACTGGCAAATGCATCCAGCGGTTTCCGCTCTATATAAATAAAAACTCAAATACAATCTAAGTGATAAATGGTTTATTGATTATAAATTAAGTGTTCACGTTTCTAGATGTTCATGTTGTTTGTTTGGAAAAAATAGTTTGTTTTCTGTTAATAAAAAAAGATAGATATTAAGATTAATAACTCTAACATTAAATAGTGCACCAACATATCTACTACACACCATAAAGAACTTACTAGAAAACAGACAACTACAAGTATGAATTGACAAAACACTGTCATTTTCTTTTTCCCCTGAACAAGGGCTCCCTCAAGGATCCCCGCTCTCACCGTTTCTCTACAATATATACTGCCATGACATATACAATTACAACTTACCAGACAAAAATCAAATCGACAGATCGGCATACATATTACAATACGCAGACGACACGGCACTTATTGTACATGACAAAACTACTGAGAGAGCAGCTCAAAGACTCCAAACACTAACAAACAACACAACGACATGGTTTTATAAATGGAGACTAACACCAAACGCGTCAAAAAACCAACTTCTGCTCATAAACCACAGACTCAACGCTGACTCCCCTACAATAACTGCAGACGGCCAAACGACACAACCAAAAAACGACGTAAAATACGTTGGAATCACAATTGACCACAAACTTAAATTCACTAAACACATACGAAACATCAGGGCAGAAACAATAAAGAGAACAAAACACTTCCGATCACTAACCTACAAAGACAGAGGAATTAGCACAAACACCGCCACCAAAATATATAAAGCTATTTGTACTATAGGACATATACTCATGACCAACGGAACCGAAAGGACAAAGCGTTATATACAAACAACAGAACAAATTGCACTAAGACTAATAACACGAATAAGACACCCCCAAAACCCACTACACAACCCCCCCACCCAACTACTATACGAACGCACAAACATGACAAAGATTTCGGAAAGACTCATACATCTGCAGACAAAATGGACAAACAACCCCCACAATTGGACCATACTGAATCCCCTTTGTCTTATAATACCAGCCAGACAATCCCGCTTCCGTTTCCCTACATCAACGCTACTCGAACACTTACAAACGCAACTGACTACTGGACAATAAAATAATTTTTTCTTGTCATTAGAATTGGGAAGTTTAGTTAATAAGATTATTAACCTAGAATAAGAGAATTTTCATATTTGTTTGGACTGGGACTGCATGTATTAAACAAGGGCAGAAAGACCGATAGGTCGATAGCCTTTTTTTAGAAATAAAGATGTTTACTACTACTACTACTACTAACTCTAACAAGACGACAACAGGCAAATTAACCATCTAGGAGTTGTATGGGATGCAGAATTACAATTATAAACACCTACAGAATATTGTATAAGGAAGTTTGCAGAAAATGGACGTTTTATTGCCAGAATAAGAAAAAATACCCCGATATACACAAAACGATTATTGTACAATACAGTAGTTGCTCCAAATCCAATTAAATCGGGTATTTAGCATCCCGTAACTTTATAAGAGACCAAAAGTAAATTAATGAATTCATGAAATGAACTCATACAAATCCGAGCAACGCGTATTATTCTTCGGTGTTATTTAAGTACGTAGCCTAACTTCAGGGGTTATTCTGTGAGTGACTTTAAGAAGAAAACTTTACATAAGTATAGGTTCAGACATGAATCCTGAAGCATAAAACAGTGTCTTTTGTTGGGACATGAGAATACAACAGTATATAAATCGAAACAGAAACAATAACAATCTATTTTCAATCAAAAATCCAATAACAGATCATACATTCCAAATGCCATATCGCGGAATTTAAACTAATCTCAAGTATAACAAGCTGGTTGGCACAAAAAAGTCGTCAGAACTCTCTTTAATTGATTCTTTGAAAGACAACGCAGCTGAGGAGATATCAAATTGGACATTTTTATTACAGAATGCTTAACATTGCTCTGAAAGTACCCAACTGAATGTATATCTATCCGATACAAGATTCTTCGAATACCTAGTTACTAATCATCGCTTGCTAGACAGTTTTCAAATAGATCCCAGTAGCTCATAACAAACATTTAACAGCCTGAAATGTACATTCCACTTGCAACTAAAATGTTTCTTATATGTATAGCATATATTAAATAATTAAATTAAATGTCAAGGTATTTATGAAAAAAACAAAATTAAAGGGGGAATTTCCTATATAAATTGGTAATCCAAAATGCTATTTCAAAGCAGTAATTAAATTCATGTTCATAAATCTAGTTAATAATCGTTCATAACTTAACAACAAGGAACATATTTTTCCGCATTTATTTTTGAAAGCAGCCTGGTTATTCTTAGCTGGTCAGTGCTCCCTCGTGTCGTCGGATTAAAAACCACACCTTCAAGCAACATGTTTGTTTATATTTCCACGATGTTTTATATACACAGACCAACATGCTATTTGCCATGCACTCTGCATACATTCGAACAATTGCAAACAAAAATAGATCACCTCCCGCATAATAAACACGTTTTCGGTTGAAGACAATCGTCTCTGGATTGTAAAGAATGTGCCGAGTTGGAATAAGAAAAGCTAAGAGATGACTATGTGCACTTTATCTGTACCACAAATGCTTGATTATGATAATTGCCAAACTAGAAAGAACTGAAATAGTTTATTCAAACATACAAAGTGTCCAACGTATAATTATTCTTCTAATTTAGTTTTAAACACATTAAATGCAAAAGAAAGGCTATTTTGTTCCCAAATTATAAGCCTGCAAAATTAGGCAAATTACAAAGTAATGTTTTAAATGCAAATAATTTCTTAAAATAAACTTTTATAAGTGTAATCTTGATCTGAAAACCTGCAAGTAAGATAAGTACAATTCACGGCAGATCAATTTTCTTAAAATTGATACCTACATACCCTTAAAAAGCTGAAAATTTGCATTATCAAAACAATATTTCCTAATAAAACATATAATTATGCGATGTGATCGAAGCTAAAAATGAGTCCGAAAATGTTTGATTTTGCATATACAAGATGGAAAAGTTTTCACATTTATGAATTTTAGAAACCCATTTTTCATATGATTTCGTTTCTTATTCCTATTATAATAGCATATTATATAGCATATTATAATAGCATATATAATATATAATAGCTATAACATTATAATGTTAAAGCAAAAATTGTATAATTAATCGAAATTTCTTAGAGCAACGGTTTCAGAGGAATTTTCACATACAACAAAATGAAATGTGCACTACTTCTATTATTTTATTCACATTGTATTATTTTATAATTTTTTAGGCAAGTTTATAAAAGTTAATTAAAGAACATACAGATGGGCAAGATAATGCAAGAAAACATAGATCTATTGTAGATTGGGGCAATAAATAAATAACGGTTCAGTAACTATTAATTCACGTCATATGGAAAAAGTAATTTTATATAAAAATGCAAATTCGGCAAGCCTGCATAACAAAAACGTTATTGCATTTTTCTTCATGTAAATTTAAGGAAAAATTTCAAATTAATTCTCAAAATCATTAAAAATTTCTCAAAAATCGTACACTTAATTATTGTATGCGAATCTGAAGATAACCAGACATTGAATAAATGTTTTTTATGTTGTCGGACAACAATAAAGAATTAGGTATTAAGAATACATTTTTACCATTCCAAAACCTTCACATTAAGGCAGAAAATAGGTATAAAGATGCTCTTTAACTATTCTAGTAGTAGTAGTAAACATCTTTATTTCTAAAAAAAGGCTATCGACCTATCGGTCTTTCTGCCCTTGTTTAATACATGCAGTCTTAATCTAAATAAAAAACAAATATGAAAATTCTCTTATTCTAGGTTAACAATACTATTAAATAAATAAGATTTCAGTGGCAAGAAGAAATTATTTTATTGTCCACTAGTCCGTTGCGTTTGTAAGCGTTCGAGTAGCGTTAATGTAGGGAAACGGAAGCGGGATTGTCTGGTTGGTCTTGTAAGACAAAGGGGATTCAGTATGGTCCAATTGTAGGGGTTGTTTGTCCATTTTGTCTGTAGGTGTATGAGTCTTTCCGAGATCTTTGTCATGTTTGTGCGTTCGTATAGTAGTTGGGTGGGGGGGTTGTGTAGTGGGTTAACTATTCTACTTGTCCACAACTGTCGAATTTGTCACGAGGCCAACTGAACATCAATTGCAAAAATGTCCAATTTTTGTATTGAAAACTTGCAATTCACTGAAACTTTGTTCCGTAAATTCACTTTGTGTTTTTTCGAACAAATCTTTCTGATATTGATAGATATCTGTACCGCTTTTTATTACTAATGTATTTTATACTTTAATTTTTTTTTTGTAATTACGTTTTCTCTAGAAAAATAATAGAAAGTATGGTGGTATTTTTTAATGTATTTAGAGGAAAAGGTAAGTTTTTGTATCCACAATGATAATAGTTCATAATTCATTCACAATATTCCTTGTATTGAAATTAATTTTAATGATGTTAATAAATCTATTGTAAACCATACAGCGTTTTCCACGTGTAAATATGTGTGATATGCCTTTACGAAATAATTTACTTGGAAAACTTGTTACATGATTAATTCGACTAAATATCTGATTATGAAACAAGTTCCAATTATTTTCAGTAAAATTTATGATAAAGCCGGATAGTAAAACATACGACAAACCAGAAACATAAATAAAAAATCAACAACACATGTTTTATGTGCAAATAGGCGTTTGTGTGGATGAATTATATCTATATATATACGATAAATAGTATTTAAATCATGTTGATTTTTTCCTATTTTAATTTTGCACATTTGACTTGGCAAGTCACATCTTGAACGCCCAGTATGTCTTCACATTTATTTACTGTAGTCTTTATAATATTCTCCGCAAACGGATAAATATCTTAGGATCTAAACAGTGTACGAGAAGCTTAGTGTTCAGTATTTTCAAAAGCTCGTCAGTATAGTATAAATATTTCTAATTCTGCTAGTTAAGTTGGGAGGGAATATAATTGACCCTAAAAGCTTCTTTCGTATTGAAATTTCAACTCGGTACCAACAAACTCGGTAAAAAGTTGGTGACAAACTCAGGATATAGCTGGAAACTATTTTATTTGCTAATCTGATCAAAGACTACCGATGTGTAAGTGACATGAAAAAAGCAATGGGACTTTCACTAAATATAAATTTGTGTATTCTGGTTTTAAAAATGTTATTACATACTTGTAAATAACCGCAGGTAAAGTGGATATAAATTTCACTGCCTTAGGCAAAATGTTAAAACTCGCTTTGTTTCATAAGCAACAACATTTTACTCAAATCTTGCAGAAAAACAGTTTGTCTTTCTGAGTAAGGTGCTAACAGACATCGAATTATTGGAGAAGCAGGGTAATCAACGATAATCCGACAAAATATTAGGAACAGTATCGACAATGTTAAATAAATTTTCAACATAGATGATAAAATTAACAAGACCTACATAGAATAATAATGGAGCAGTTCGCTTACCTCCGCAAGCATCCTTGAAGTCCACGCAACAATCTCCCAGTTTCAAACAGGCATGATCACAGTAGCAAGGCTTGTCGCTCAAGTCCTCAATAATCGCATTAACGGGAGCTTTTTGTACCACACAGGAAGAGTCACGACCGGTACAACATAATTTCGCCTCCCGACAACTTCCCCCGAAAACTACCCCGCACAAATAGATAAAAAATACCAAACAGCGAAAAACATTATTCAAAGTGGATGGCGCCATTTCGTCAAACTGTAAAGTATTCAAAAATGTGCGTGAAAATAAATAGGTTTTTTTTGGTCAATTTGGGGCAAAAGACGCGAACACGTGAAGGAGAAGTCGGATCAGGGAGCGACGTAAACCTCTCCAACGTAAAGCCTGCGCTGCAATGAGCTTTTGCGTTGCTGAGAGCAGAAAGCGGTCCCGAAGAGCTGAAAACCGGCCTTTTGGTCCTCTGCGGGGGAGGTAACTTGACAGACTTGTTGGGTTGTGCGGCTGATATCCACGTGCTGATCGCGAGCTATTTACTTGGGTTCGTTTGACTTGGTCAAACTGGCCTCCATGGGCGTTTAAACTCTACATTTCTGATAGTATTCAGTCAGTCTTCTTTATTTTAGTCTGAAATAAATTTTAAAAAATATTATTTATTTTGGAAGTATTCTTGGACTTCAGCAGAGCATTTGAGACTGTCCATAGAAATTTGTTGCAAAAGTTGAGCAAATTTGGCAGTAAGCGAAATTTTTATAAGTGGTTTGAATCTTATTTGCACTACAGGCAGCAGACGGTGAAGTTAAAGGGTAGTGTGTCAGAAATCATGGGTGTGCAGCATGGAATTTATTTGATTGTTTGCTTTCTCCTTAATTTCATATTATACATACAACAGGAAATAAACTTGCGTTACTATTTTATGTTTCGAAGCCTAATCAAACGGATATTTCAGGAAACGATAGAGAACCGAGATACAATATAATTTTGCATTATAAACAATATTCGTTAAGGAATTTTGGGGTGTAATAAAAACTAAATATTTTGTTTTATCGGTTGTATAAGTGGTATGATACTAACACGTTAATGGATGTTTTTAAGGAAAAAGTAAAACGCCACTGCTTCTTCCTAAAATAAAAATCACTTTTCGATTCTTCAGTCAGTTGGGAAGATAAAAAAATGATTTAAATTTATGTGCACAAGTCAAGGTTTTTAAGTTAAAAATAAAAATAATTGATAATCGTTTAGTAAAGCAGTATAAAATCACAACATCAATCTGTGATGTTCCTCATCAACGAAACCTACAGGAATTCCAGGGATCACAATGACTCTGTGATCTGTGAATTTCACTTTGAATGTGACAAACGCTATACCAATTTGAAGTTTGATTGCTAGTTATTTGTACCTAATAAGGAGCTAGTTACATAATAAATAATTATCTAATAAGAAGAAATAAAAAGAAAAATGTATTGTTTTATTTCAAAAACTACTAACAAAAGAGTTATTTATCATATACAGGGTGTCCCGTAAGCACATGATCAAAAAAGGCTCAGACATTTTTGGCTCAAATGAAAACCATATGTCCTAACTTTTATTAAAAAGAAATGTCCGGCTCTTTTGCTATTGATGGTCAAAGTTCATTAAAAAAATTATTTTTTTTAAATATCGGGAGAATGGTACGTTGAATTTTAATGAATGAAACTCGCAATGAATTTTTTTCTATGTACGAATCTTGTTTTGATGAACCCTGTTCATCCGCTTTGGACAAATGAGGAATTCTTAAGTGTCTTGGTACAAAAACTACCAAAACTTTTGATTTGGTAGCTGGAATCAACTGATTTTTTTTTAGTTGATGCACTAATCCTTTTTCAACATTTTCGGGCACTTTGTAAAATCTTGTCGCATTGGTAGCTTTTGCGCTAAAAATTATTTCTGTTTCCTTACTATTTAAAAATTTCAGACATTGACTACAAACGTCGTATTAAGCGATACTGTTCTTTTATAATAAATTAATTGTCATGCGTTTTCTAATGTTTAGCTGACCGACATGGTCAAAGTCGATCATCTTTTGGAAACGTTTCCTTCGAAATGCGTTCATCAGAAATCTCAAGAAAAGAAGAAGCGAGTTTTTAGCAAAATATGGCCCTGACGTACGAACAAATCCACAGCAAGTTCCATTAAAATCCATCTCAGCGCTTTATCGATATAACAAAAAACTTAATTTAAGTTTTGTTAAAGTAAAAAGTTAATGAATGTCTCAAATTGTCAGTTGGCGACCGAGAGAACCGAAACATTTTTTTGCGCAAAAACTATGAATACTACAAGGTTTTACAACGAGGACAAAAATGTCAACAGATCATTAGTGCATCATCTCAAAAAAATCAGTTTATTCCAGCTACCAAACGAATATTTCTGGTAGTTATCGTACCAAGAATTCCTCACTTGCCCAAAGCGGATGAACTCGGTTGCTTCATAAAAACAGATCAATCATTCACAGATCATCAGTGCAAGATCGCCCAGGTCTAAATCCATTTTGCCCTTCAGATTGCGTAATTTCTCCTTCAATTCTCTTTTTCAAGATACAGCCGTAGATTCTTGCCATGGATGACATTACACTAATACCACGGTAGTTTGCGCAATCTCCTGTGTTTCCCTTTTTAAATATTGACGTGATTGTGGTATTTTTTCATTCCTTTGGAACTTCGTCGCCTTTACGGCATTTGTCAGTAAATGTCTGCTGCTTTAATCAGTTCTATATAAATTGATCCTGAGCCCGGAGCTTTTCCGTATTTCATGGCGCCAACTGCATACCGGACTTTCTCAGGGGTTATAGGTGGAATATTGTTGTTGTGAAGTCCAATTACCTGTAGGTTCGCAATGAACGCCGCTCTGTCTTCAGTTAGTAGACCTTGGTAGTTGTACCCATTCTTGCATGCCAATGAGATTTATGCCTGCATGGTCCCTATTTTGAGTTCTCATGGTTTTCAGTACTTTCCAAGCTTTATTTGCTCGGGTGTTCCCAACGCTTTTTTCTATTTCTTCGTCAGTCTTCTGCCAAGCTTCATTCTTAGCCTTAATCACTGTCTTCTGTGCATCCTTTCTTCTTTGTCTGTATTCCCGCTAGTTACTGTCCGATCTTGAGTTTAGCCATTTGTTATATGCTTTTTTCTTATTTTCCACTTGTTCTTGTGCAGTATCGTTCCACCATAGATGACAATTCCTACCCGTCGTTTAGACTTCTTTCTCGCCCAGGGCTTCGTAAGCTGCCATGTGGATGGTTTCTTTAACCGTTTCATACTTTTTATCTGCAGAGGCTTTTTCAATCGCGGCAAGTTTCACTGCTAATCATAGTCGAGGCTTTGTAAGTTGTATTATATACTAGCGGCTTTCTGTTCTACATTGACAGTTTCAATGTCTGTATTTTTGATAAATCTAGTATCAAAATATGCAGGGTCAAATATAATCAAGATGAAAGAAATGTAGGCTTTCACAGCCGGACTTAATAGTAAAATATTGTTTTTCCGGGCTTGAAGGCCGTGGTCCATAAGGTTTAAAACCTGACGTTTCGTCTGCAACTGCGGCAGACACTATCAAACGCTATGAGGTAACGGTCGAAGTGATGTCCCGACTGTCCCTTTTATAGCTTCGAAACCATATATGTATTACTCTGGAGTATTATCCAGAGTCGAGTATCCTATCCAGTACCTAGGCTTCTTCGAACAGAATCGTATGATTGTCCTTAGTTAACGTAAGGTCTGCCAAGGCCGTTTTATCTATCTGTCCTATTCTGCAACTGCTCTTGTGTTCGGTTAGGCTTGTCTGGATACTTCATTTTCTAGTGCCTACATAGACCGATCCACAGCTGCATCGGATCCCGTAGATTCCGGGAGTAGACATAGAGAGGCGACTTCGACCGTTACTTCATCGCCTTTCATAATATCTGCCACAGTTGCAGATGAAACGCCAGGTACTAAACCTTATGGACCACGGACTACAAGCCGGGAAAACAATATTTTACAATCAAGTTGAAATCTGCAATTTTTCAGTTTTACCCTGTACTTCATTAACAAGGTAAAAAATAAAAAACGGCATTTTTCTTTTCTCCAAAATTGAACTAATAGCACCCATGAATGACGATTTCTTGATATCTGCTACGGTTGCTCTTTTTGCCCACCCTGTACGTGTTCGCACACCCTGTATAAAGTTATGTTGAAATTAAATGTGTATTAATTGGTAAAATGTTTCTTCTAAACATTGAAGCGGCTCTGCAATATTTCAAATCTCGTTCTACAGTTTCACATTAATTCCACGTTGTAGCATAAAAAGTTTTATTTTTCATCAACATCATAGCTTCAGTTGTGACTCTGAACTCCAGCTTTCATTCCAGCGGGTTGGTGGTCGTCCCGGGGTCTCTTGAACGTGGTACTCCCTCTTTGGCAATTTTTCGCAGTCTGGTGTTGCCCATCCTGTCAACGTGGTCTCTCCACTCTCGTCTCCTGTTGCGTGACCATCCCACGACGTCTTGGATATCGCACTTAGTTCTTATGTCGTCGCTTCTTACATGCTCCAGTAGGCTACATCCCACCATAGATCTTAGTGTTCTCATTTCAGTTGTTCTTATAAGCCGTTTAGTTAGGGCACCTTCCGCCCTGGTTTCGACTGCATACGTCATCACAGGTCTAACACAGGTTTTGTATATTCTGGCTTTGCTCTCCACAGACATATATTTATTTCGCCATATTATGTCTCTCAAATATCCCGATATCAATGCTGCTTTTGTTGTCTGCGCTCTCACTTCTTCTTTTAGGTCTCTACTACTTGTTATGTTGACCCCAAGGTATTTGAACTGCATAACCTGTTCGACGCTCTTGTTGTAGATGGCAAGATTGCATCTGCGCGGTTCCCTTGATACCGTGAGAGACTGTGTCTTGGTTGTGGATATTTGCATGCCAAACATGGACGCCATCCGTTCAAACTTATAAAGAAGCCTTTGCAAGTTGTCCTCATTTTCGGCGATTAGCACGGCGTCGTCGACATAGCATATCACCTTTATTTCCTCATCACCCATTCGATACCCTCTGCCAACCTTCTTGACTTCTGTAATAATTTCGTCCATTATGATGTTAAATAATGCAGGACTTAAGCTGTCTCCCTGCCTTATTCCAGTTGATATGGGTACTTTCTCAAATAGTTTGCCTGCAACTTTCATGTAAGTGTGGTTGTCTGTGTTGAGTTCCGCAATAATTGTTATTTTTTTGGGGTTAATATTTCTCTTCTGCAAAAAAGGCACGACGTCGGATAGTCTTAATCTATCGAAAGCCTGAGTCAGGTCTTCAAAGTACATGAAAGCTGGTTTATTAAATTCTATAGCTTTTTCGGTTATTTGCCGGATGGTGAATATTGCATCAATAGTGGATCTGTTCTTTCTGAATCCCTGTTGTTCTTCGCATATTCCAGAAGCTGCTACTTTTTCTTCAAAGATCTTCGTAAGGAGTTTTGAGATTGCACTTAGGAGGCCAATTCCTCTGTAGTTAGTTAAGTCAGTTTTTTAGCCCTTTTTGAAAATTGGTATGGTAATACTATATTTCCACTCTGTTGGTATTTCTTTTTTGTGCAGTACTTTGTTAAAGAAGGCATGTATCTGGTCTAGTAGCATATCACCTCCGTATTTGATCATTTCATTTCTTATCTCGTCCATTCCCGGCGACTTTCGATTTTTCAGTTTTCCAACGAGTTGTTTTATCTTTTCCCTCGATATGTTCCACTGTTGGTGTGTGCTACTATCGTTTAGTTGTGACTTGATGGATTTAGTGTTGACGTTAGTTTCCTTATATAGCTCACAAAAGTATTTTGTTTTTCACAAAAGTAGATATCCTGGTAGTTTGTATGTATTCGTTTATTGTTTTTTTCCTGGTTCGAAGCATGTTCCACACTTTTTTTTGCCCTCCATAAAGGTCGTATTCCATATCTTTGGAGAATTTTTCCCAGTAAGCCTGTTTTATTGTTTGGATGTGGTTATTGGTAGTTGTGTATATTTTCCTGATTGTACTTCAATGCACTCCAATATAGTCCTGGGTTTCAGTCAATTTTATTGTTTATTATTTAAAATGTTACAAATACGTTTCGGTGTCTTTCTCCAGCATCATCAGTTTGTCTAAAATATATATTTACAGTTATCATCAATTTAAATAGAAAACTTTCACCAAAATTCACATATTAAAATACAAATCACACACATATTAAAAAGTACATCAAGAACATTGGTTTTCAGGTGATGAGTCAGAACAAACATGTCTGGGAAAAGACTAGAATCTATTGTTTAGAGATTTAAATTTAACTTACGCGTATAGTTGTTTCTACCTTCACATTTGACTGGTCACTGAATTTTCCATATTTTACTCGATATCAAGCGAGCGAAACAAAAAAAACTGTTTATCTTTTGCCCTAAAAAAGGCGAAAGAATGATGAATCTTCTCCCAAGTGCTTCATCCGCAGATTTTATTATATTTGTCTTTAGTTTCTTCCATGCAGTTCCACATCGTCTTCTTCTAGTACTGTGCATACTTAAATTTTTTCTTCCAGTCTTTGATGGTACAATTACCTTGTCAACCCATCGGATAGCGATTCCACATTGAGCCTTTCGAGGCCCCCGATTCCCTCCTTACTCGCGGAAGAGTGATCGTGATCTTGGACATTAAAAGGTTATGGTTGCTTCCCGCATTCGCTGAGCTTAAGGTTTTGATGTCTTGTAGTCTGCGTGGGTTGAATGTGTGTTTGTGATTATGAAGTCTATCATGGATTTCTGGCCGCGTTTATTTTCAAAAGTGTATTTGTGTTGTGGTTTATGCGGGAAAAAAGTGTTGTTTATTCTTAACTCGCTTTGTGCGCAAAGCTGTATTAGTTGTTTACCATTTTCGTTTTTTATTTCTTCATTATATCGACTTTTTATGCCTGGTATTACCTCATTACCGATGCTGGCGTTCAGATCTCCAAAGATTATAACTTGGGCACCAATGTCGTCGAGCACCGAGTGTAGGTTTTGATAGAAGGTTTCTATTTCTTCCCTTGTTTTAGTCTTGGTATTCTTCGTTTTTATGAATCTGACTGTTTCACTAGTGTTGTTTTCGAACCTCTTGTACAGCAGTATTCCAACACCAGCAGTTGCCCTTTCATTTTTATTCCTTCCGCTATAAACGGTAGTCTCCATATCTGGTGTTTCCTTGCCTTTCTTATTGGTTTCTGAGAGTGCACAGATGTCGATCTTATGTTTCTCAACCTCTATCAGAATTTCTTATTTATTCTATTGTCGCAATTTTGTCCTATGAATTGGTCTCGCTCTCTCTCCACAACATTGTTAAAAAAATATATAAAATTGAACAGCAAAACCATGACGCATCCTAAATCCGATTTAGCAAATTCTTACATCATCATGTGAGTACTGTAGGGCGATGCGTTCAGAATGTGGAAAAAACCTCAATATAGCATTAATTTTTAGCAACAAACGAAGTAGGTCGTCGGTCCTTTGTGTCTTGCCATTCGTGTTCATAGCTTCAATATATTGGCTTGCAAATATCGAAATATGAACATTTGGGTCCGAACAGTGAAATTGCAGTGGTTTTGTGCGAGTGAGTTGTGTAAAGTGAGCTTCTGCTGCTAGTGAGTGCCATTTATACCGATACTGGAATACTTGACGATGAAGCTCAGCTTGCAGAAAGCTGGTAAGAAAGATCTATCGACATGTAGAATTTATAAACTACTTATCATGAACTGACTTCGGTTATTTGAAAACTATCTGAAGTTCTATGGCGTCATTTCGTGTCTTTTTCTTTCATTAAAGAATTTCTAATAACTGAACCTGGGATTTATCTCTTGTTACTCTAAATAGTTCCTTTTTTTCTTTCAGGTGGCATGATCCAGCTTTCGGTAAGTGTTTCATTACTTTACCCCCATGTTTGCCAAGTAGACCGCTTTTAGTCTCATTGTAGGCGTGTATTTGATTATACAGTGTGTCCAGTTTAAAATGATGTACATGGGGATATTGGAAACCGTTAAAGATACAGAGTGGACCAAATGGGGAAAAAGTTGCGCAATCAAGTGCCTATAAATAATCTGTCATCAACTTCTTTGAACTCGGAATAGCAACGGATATACAGGAAAAAAAAAGAAAAAAGTGCGTTTTATAAAATCCTTTATATCGTGTTTATTATAAAAGATACAATAACGAAATTTTCACGGTGGGGGTAAGAAATGAGCGTGAATTTGAAAATAAAGTAAAACATAATCTCGGCCCACTATGTTCAATGATGCCGAAGTCAACTTTTGTTTTTCTTATGGGCGCCAGATTGAATTTCTGAATTTTTAAATTCCACTTTAAATATGCTCTTCAACAATGTATAACATGCTTATGTTCGGTCAAGATATATAATTAAAATTGACAAAATTAAGATTTTATGGTAGTAGGCATTGATATTTCTCTTCAATTTCCCCATACTGACGTTCGTTGTCTGTTTTAATTCCCTAGGTAACTGTCAAAGTAGAATTTATTGTCAGTGTCAAGTGTTTGTACTTAATTGTGTGTTTCAAAATGAATCACTTTTCAAATTATGAAAAATACGATATGTTGGAGAGTTTTATTCTCTGTCGTCGAAATGAAGCGAAAGCTGAAGAAATGTGTATTTAAATAAATATCCAGAAAGGCGACAACCTGGTAGAACTATGTTTAGGCGTCTGAAAGACAACCTTGTAGCTTACGGGAGTTTTGCTAAGGTAAAGAAAAACAAACTTCCAGACGAAAATAAAGAAAATTTGGTAATGCAAAGCGTGGTTGAGACACCTCGTACGTCTTTATGTCAAATTGAAGCCCCACCAGGTGTTGGCGGTCAACGGCCAATAGTATTTTAAAGCGTCATAAATATCACCCCTATCGTGAACGGCCCTGCCAGGGACTCCAGAATGGCGATGCGATTAGAAGAATGGCATTTCGTCAGTGGTTTATTCAAAGAAATAACGAGATACCAAACTTTTCCTTAAAAGTCCTTTGGTCAGATGAGAGCCAATTTATTAAATGTGGACTATTTAATCGTAAAAATACCGTTTTTCGGCCAGATGAAAATCCACGGCTAGTTCGTCAAGTTAGGTTTGGATTTAACGTCTGGTTAGGTATTGTGGGTACCCACGTGATTGGACCAATGTTTTCAATGAGAACTTAAATTCCGAGAGATATTTGACCTCTTACAAGCTAACGTAGCGGAAGCACTTATGGATGTTCCAGTAGCTACCCTGCAAAACTGGTATTTCCAACAAGACGGCGCGCCGCCACATAATGGACGTATCATCATAGAACTTTTATATCACGAATTTCCCAACAAGTGGATAGGCAACATGGGACCAGTAAGATGGCCTGCGAGATACCCTGACATACCACCGCTTGATTTTTTTGCATGGGGTTTGCTCAAAAATGTGGTATACTGTAGGCCATACGAAACCGAAGAGGAGCTGAGACAGAAATGATCAGAAAATCCTATGAAGTAGTAATGAGACGATGTATGTTGTGCGTGCGGGAAAACGGTGGCTTATTTGAACACCTACTTTAATCCTAAAATGTTACTTGTTCTTTTGCAGTGTTCGATGTATGATCAATAATAATTTAAAGTAATAATTAATAGAAATATCAATGCCTACTACCATAAAATCTTAATTTTGTCAATTTTAATTATTTATCTTGACCGAACATAAACATGTTATACATGGTTGAGGAGCATATTTAAAGGGGAATTTAAAAATGCAGAAATTCAATATGGCGCCCGTAAGAAAAACAAAAGTTGACTTCGGCCTCATTGAACATAGTGGGCCTAGATTATTTTTACGTGATTTTCAAATTCACGCTCAATTCATACCCCCACCCTGAAAATTTCGTTATTGTATCTTTTATAATAAACACGATATAAAGGATTTTATAAAACGCACTTTTTTCTTTTTTTCCCTGTTTATCCGTTGCTATTCCGAGTTCAAAGAAGTTGACGACAGATTATTTATAGGCACTTGATTGCGCAACTTTTTCCCCATTTGGTCCACTCTGTAACTCTAACGGTTTCCAATATCCCCATGTACATCATTTTATACTGGACACAATGTATATTGCTGTTTGTAATATTTATTCGACGACAACCGTATAAGGAAGTTTTCGGATTCTGAATAGAATTTTTAAAGTCCCTGAAATTTTATGTCCGTAACAAACAATTATTAAATTATCGTTTGATTGATTTGATGATTAAAGGGTTACGTTTTGTAAAGCGGACTGCTGTTGTACGAACGTTTTTCTTGTTGTTGTATTGAAAGGTTAGTTAAAAATAACTATTTTAACAAAAATAAAAATTTATTGCTGTTTCCCTTCTGTGAATTTCGCCCTAAATTAAGAGGCCATTTTATTCTCTAGACGGTAAGAAAGGTTTTTCAAATTTTCATTTTTTAACTCAGTTTTTTAACATGATCTATACAGGTTTTTTATAATTTGATATAAACTTTAACAATTTAAATGTAAAATAAAAGTGTTCTGCTGTGAGGACATCTTTGATTAACTTCTACTAAAATCAACTATTAGTATTTCATTGGTTTCCTGACGTAAATACATTCCAGAAACCAGATTAAAGTTTCCAAATGTATGTGGATTTATTTATTACTTTGCGGTGGTCTAGCGGATATTGAACGCCCTAAGAGGCTGCCATCTAATCCTCGGCTACTTATTTAGATTTGGAGTTGGTTTTTGCAATTTAAAGCTCAAAACGAATTCAACGTATTTTTAAACTCAAAAATCTATCTTTTTTTAAATGAGCCACCCCGTTGTTTGAGACACCCCATGCGGCCCATACGTTGAAAACCCCGTCAGTGTGTTTTATTCGGGATAAAAAACCTTTCACTTTGCAAAATAGTTTGTATACCTATCGGTCCTAGTCCTAAAATATTGGATGTTTCATTAGAAAAAGTGGTTTTCTCCGCTGCACCTTTTGAGACGCACTTTGTACAATTGTGAGTATTTTAAAAATATGCGCGTTTAGTACCTATACAATATGACCATGTGAATTTTGAAACAAATAATACCGGTTAAGCGTAAACTTATTTTACTCCATCGATGGGACACCCTGTACATTCGTCCTAAAATACAACACTTCCCCATAATCTTTATTGAGACAATACCGACAAGACAAATGGCTAGAAACATGTAAAGAAATACAGAAGGACAAAAGCATAACATACTGGCGAAAAATTAAGAAACTGGCGCAATACAGGAAGACTGGCACTACTGACACAATTGACGAAAACGGAATAGAACGTTACACAGACAAAGAGAAAGCGGACGCGTTCGCCAGACACTATCAAATGGCATTCAGCATATCGACAAACCCTAACTTCGACAATGACAACTGGAACTTGAGCAACGACTGGTACTTGAAATATTTTAACAGCTCACCGGACTACACCTGCAAACTGATCACAGACACAGAGTACAATGATGTCAAAGACACTGCACCGGGAGGGGATAAAATTAAGGCAAAACTCTTGAAAAGCCTAACTCAAGAAACACACAAACTGATCCCAACTGAATTGAACAAGTGCATCACAAATGGCAGAATCCCAGAAACATGGAAGAACGGCTTAATAATCCCTATACCCAAAAATGGACTCGACAATACACAACCGAGCAACTACAGACCAATTACACTACTTCCAGTACTAAGCAAAATTTTCGAATACATAATAAAGCAGCGGCTTGAAAAAGTGATTGGAAAATATATACCTACCTACCAATTTGGTTTCAAACAACATTACTCGACTGTTCATCCGCTCTTTATTTTGGCCAACAATATACAAACTACCCACATAACTGACAGAAAGACAGCTTGCCTGTTTATGGACATTAACAAGGCTTTTGATAGTGTCTGGCATAGAGACTTACTATACAAAGTATACAAACTACACACACCAACATATCTACTACACACCATAAAGAACTTACTAGAAAACAGACAACTACAAGTACGAATTGACAAAACACTGTCATACAACAACAACACATACGAAACATCAGGGCAGAAACAATAAAGAGAATAAAACACTTCCGATCACTAACTTACAAAGACAGAGGAATTAGCACAAACACCGCCACCAAAATATATAAAGCTATCTGTAGACCCTTGCTAGACTATGGACATATACTCATGACCAACGGAACAGAAAGGACAAAACGTTATATACAAACAACAGAACAAATTGCACTAAGACTAATAACACGAATAAGACACCCCCAAAACCCACTACACAACCCCTCCACCCAACTACTATACGAACTCACAAACATGACAGATTTCGGAAAGACTCATACATCTACAGACAAAATGGACAAACAACCCCTACAACTGGACCATACTGAATCCCCTTTGTCTTACAAGACCAACCAGACAATCCCGCTTTCGTTTCCCTACATCAACGCTACTCGAACACTTACAAACGCAACTGACTACTGGACAATAAAATAATTTTTTCTTGTCATTGGAATTGGAAAGTTTATTAATAAGATTGTTAACGTAGAATAAGAGAATTTTCATATTTATTTTAATTCAGATTAAGACTACATGTATTAAACAAAGGCAGAAAGACCGATAGGTCGATAGCCTTTTTTTTTTTAAATAAAGATGTTTACTACTACTCTTTATTGAGGTTGTTTAATGGAAATTACAAGCGTGACAAGTTTTCTTCAATCATTGACTTCTTAACATCAGTACTGTAACTTTCCGCTTCAACCAATGAACAAAAGACTTCTTAAAAGTCCCAGGCGATTGTTAATGCAATGTGAAGTAGTACAATTTCGTTCCCGCAAATATTAACTTACCATGAGTTTTTGACATCAAATATGCTCGCCCACACTTAGGAAACACAGCTTTAGAGGTTTTAGAAAATAAAATGTTTCGAGATATAAGTTCCGACTGCCACTAGCTTGATTTTGTCAAGCTGAAGATAACCAAAAGTGTCAAACAAACGCCTAAGTTATTTTTTTCGTTGTATTTTTCCGCACGAATGTAAGTATTTAGACAAAAAATACTTATTGAGAAAAGTCTCAAAAAATTAATTGATTGCGAGAATAATGATCGATCTGGTTAATTTTTGTGATTTCTAACACGTCGGGATAAAAAATCAGCATTTTGACAAATCCCGACATTTCTGGACACTGTCTATGCGCGGAATGGGGAATGCGCATAGACAGGGTTTCGGGCATTTTATTTATTGTGAATAAATCGAAAAGATTAATTAGAACTGACATACGCAGATTACTTTTAACACAATTAAATCCAAGTACAAGTTAGTTCATTTGGAAAGTTATTTACTTCCAAGTAAGTAACCATTATTAATTTTATAGAGTAAAATGTTGAAGCTGGTGAGTTTCTCCGCGCTCTTTCGGACGTTTCGCAAGCATGAGTGGCTTGCATCTTCAGAAGTGGTGTGCTCGTCACAGGAGGAACTCACCAGTTGCAACATTTTACTTTATACACTTGCATGCATAGAAATCGGCCAACAGCAAACTTTTGACTTTAACTATATTTTTTTAAAAACTATTCATCAGATCAAAAAAAGAAATATGCTATTTGAAAGACAATTTAATATGCTTTAATGTGAGTATAAATATTATTGTGAGTATCCTATGTTTAACATAGTGTAATTAATGCATTAAGCAAATTAAGCTTTTTTATTATTATCATAAATAGGGTTATTGACAATTTAAAACTTAACACTTAATTTTTTAATAATGGGTATGACCTCCTCTTTCCCTAATAACTTCTCTCATACGATTAGGCATAGATATAATCAAGTTTGCTATTGTTTCTTGAGGGATGTTAAACCACTCTTCTTGTACTGCAACAATAAGCTTTGGGATCGAGTTTGGGGTATGAAGTCTAGCTCGAATTCTTCGTTTTAGCTCATCCTATAAGTGTTCGATCGGATTTAGGTCAGGACCGTATGCTGGCCACTCCATAACCTGAAACCGACTTCTGAAATGTAATCTTGCACGATTCTTGCGGTGTGCGGCCTGGCATTGTCATGCATAAAGGTAAATTCGTCTCCAATGTAGTCGACGTAAGGTAGCACATGAATTGCTAAAATCTCCTCGATATATCTAACAGCCGTTAAACCTCTTCTTCCGTGAACACGGTCGCCCCTACGAATGAACTCAAGGTCGGTTCGTGCTCCTATAGAAATTGCACCCCAGATCATACAGGAACCACCTCCATAAGCACTCCGCTCTTCAAAGCAGCAATCTGCAAATCGCTCTCTTGGTCTCCGGTACACTTTCCTTCTTCGGTCGCTACCATGGAGGCATATTCTGGTCTCGTCTAAGAACAGAACAGATCCCCATTGTTCCAACGTCCAATTCAGATGATCCCGTGCAAAACGCAGGCGTGCGTGCCGATGAGCTGGAGTAAGTTTTGGACCAATCGCAATGTTGTTGACACAATAAAGCGGTTATCACGAGCGGTTGTAAATCGCCTTCTGCCTTTTCCAGGTCGCCTATGAAAGGATCCAGTCTCCTCACAACGTTTGCACACTCTTCGAACCGCTACGCGTGTCATATCCAATTGTCTAGCAACAGCTCGCTGACTAAGTCCATTTTCGATTAAAGCAATAACTTGGCCGGCTTTTTGTGGTGTAGTATGCATTAAACTAACAGACTTAAACACTATTGAGGTTATGAAAACGAATTAATATGCAAATTTCAGTTGCAAACGCGATAATTTTAATATTTGACAATTTTTTTATTTTCGTTACAACATACAATATACGTTACATAATATAAACAACAAGCCTTCTTGATAAATTTATACTCACATTAAAGCATATTAAATTGTCTTTCAAACAGCATATTTCTTTTTTTGATCTGATGAATAGCTTTAAAAAAAAATAGTTAAAGTCAAAAGTTTACAGTGGGCCGATTTCTATGCACGCAAGTTTATATGTTTATAGCTCGTATAATGTTTATAGTTCGTTATTGAGTTGGTAAAATTGTGGCAAAGTTGTGATATTTTTTCTGGAGCAGATCACCTATATTCGAATGTATGTATTCGGCCAAATCATCGTTTCACCGTATAATTTAAAGTGAACGTTGCTTTTACTCGCACATAAAATTCGATTTAAATCTTTAAATACAACGCTTTGCCTTGCAAATATAATCGTAAAGGTATTCAGATTTTACGCAGACATAAATGTGTGATTTTCCATTACATGTTACTTTCAGCTGGGTAACATTACAACATCTCTCCCTTAAAAATGTTTATTGAAACGAATGAAAAACCAATTTTGGAATTTATAAAATACTTATATGCTTTTTTAATATCTATTGTCTATGATTTAATGTTTAATATGTATCTATCTAATGACGCCCACAAAACGGGAAAGCAAATAGTTCTTACAACTGATCTGATTTCAACCGTTTACGAAATGTGGTTTCTAATTTCTAGCCATCGCTATAGACCTTATAGAAGAATTAGAAACATATTTCAAATGCTTTGCTCTTTAGTTAGAGAAAGTCAATATATTTCTGCAGCATTGACATAAGACTTGTCCTTGTAACGAAATCTTCTATTTGCACTGGTTATATCAACATAATTTTCATTGACTAGTCAGCTCTGTTGAACCCCTTTCCAAGATATACACTTTATAAAGTTTGGGGCTTTTTAAGGAATGAAGGACTGCGCAATGAGTAATTTTCTCGAAAACGTGCCTCTTCAAACGCATGATCCTATCAGTAAACTTTTTGGGTTTTCCTTTCTTTCTAATATTTTTATGCTTTAGGTTTCTATTAAATATTTAAATCTTTAGAATCCCCCCCTAATGAGCTCAGCCCTACAATCTCTATGCAACACAATAGGGATCTAAGCACGCTCTGCAAAAATGGTACTTACGATTAAGACATATTTTTAAGATATATACAGATATCCTCGAACGACCAATATTTTCATTGAGAAATTGTCACCATTCGTCGGTCTCGTTCTCGAAACATAGATTTGAAAGTTTGAAGTATTTTTTGTTCTGCTTTGATTTAAATAATTTTGAAACCTGACCGAGAAAATGTCTTTCAAAATGATAAATATATTTGATGTGGCTTTCTTTTGCTTTTCGTTTTAAAATAGATCAAATTAACTTTAAAAAGTTAAAAACTTTTCTCCTGAATAATGACGTCTTTTGAAATGTAACTTTCTTCATCCGGATGACCGATTGTATCACAAGCAACATACCCAGGAGCACCGAGCAAAACATGCCCCAAAACATTGAAAATCAGTCAAAAATTACAAGTGAAATTAAAATTGTAAATAACACACTAAACATTTACAAACATACTAAAATAAATCTGATGTTTGAATTCCACTCAGTTAAATCCAGTCCAGGTCAACTTTGCTGGTTGTCCACTTTAAACCTCAATTTAATTTTAATGTTTCCAAATGTTTAGTATGTTATTTACAATTTTAAAATTTGACTAGCAACTTTTGACTGATGGTTACTGTTTCGTGGCATGTTTTGTTCGGTGCTCTTGTGGATGTTGCTTGTGGAAAAATGATGACGTCGACCCTGATAATGGCATGATTGTCGAAGGCCTGTATAAAATTAAATTCAAAGATATTTAAAAAAAGGAAGAAGAGAAAAAGAAACAAAAATTGAGTATGTCATAACACATTTTTTTTTAATTTTGATCCAACAAAGCACTTAAAATTCATATTTAAATGGCATAAGTGAGCAATAGCCCCTGACAAAAGATCACTTAAAGGAAATTCTGCGTCTGGGACTTTCATAAACAGTTTACATTTTTTAAGTAGTAGTAAACATCTTTATTTCTAAAAAAGGATATCGACCTATCGGTCTTTTTGCCCTTGTTTAATACATGTAGTCTTAATCTAAATAAAAAAACAGAGGTGAAAATTCTCTTATTCTGGGTTAACAATTTGATTAAATAAACTTTCTAATTCTAATGACAAGAAAAAAATTATTTTATTGTCCAGTAGTCAGTTGCGTTTGTAAGTGTTCGAATTGCGTTGATGTAGGGAAACGGAAGCGGGATTGTCTGGTTGGTCTTGTAAGACAAAGGGGATTCAGTATGGTCCAATTGTAGGGGTTGTTTGTCCATTTTGTCTGCAGATGTATGAGTCTTTCCGAGATCTTTGTCATGTTTGTGCGTTCGTATAGTAGTTGGGTGGGGGGGGTTGTGTAGTGGGTTTTGGAGGTGTCTTATTCGTGTTATTAGTCTTAGTGCAATTTGTTCTGTTGTTTGTATATAACGTTTTGTCCTTTCTGTTCCGTTGGTCATGAGTATATGTCCATAGTTTAGCAAGGAACAAATAGCTTTATATATTTTGGTATTATATATAAAAAGCTTTATATGTTTCGAATGTGTTTAGTGAATTTAGGTTTGTGGTCAATTGTGATTCCAAGGTATTTTACGTCGTTTTTTGGTTGTGTCGTTTGGCCGTCTGCAGTTATTATAGGGGAGTCAGCGCTGAGTCTGTGGATTGTGAGCAGAAGTTGGTTTTTTGACGCGTTTGGTGTTAGTCTCCATTTATAAAACCATGTCATTGTGTTGTTTGTTAGTGTTTGGAGTCTTTGAGCTGCTCTCTCAGTAGTTTTGTCATGTACAATAAGTGCCGTGTCGTCTGCGTATTGTAATATGTATGCCGATCTGTCGATTTGATTTTTGCCTGGTAAGTTGTATATGTCATGGCAGTATATATTGTAGAGAAACGGTGAGAGCCGGGATCCTTGTGGGAGCCCTTGTTCAGGGGAAAAAGAAAAAGAGAATGTGTTGTCAATTCGTACTTGTAGTAGTCTGTTTTCGAGTAAGTTTGTTATGATGTGGAGTAGATATGTTGGTGTGTGGAGTTTGTGAAGTTTGTAGAGTAAGCCCATATGCCAGACACTGTCAAAGGCCTTGTTAATGTCCATGAATAGACACGCCGACTTTCTGTCAGTTAGGTGAGTTGTTTGTACATTGTTGGTCAAAATAAAGAGCGGATGAATAGTCGAGTGATGTTTGAAACCAAATTGGTAGGTAGATATATATTTTCCGATCAGTTTTTCAAGTCGCTGCTTTATTTAGATAGATAGATAAAAATTTATTGAACATTCCCATTAATAAAATTCACAAACAAAGTTAAAAAACATAACTCCCATGTCTAGCCAGATGTTCGGCCGGTTGCTCTTTGCCCATGATCTAAATAGGCGCGCTAAGTCGTCCATTACCTGGTCAGTGCCCTAACATGGACATTCCCGAGCTAGCCATATGAACGACAACGCCAGGAGATAGTCTTGAAGTGGCGGTTTTGGTTTTATTCGAGGGGCATTCATTAAGGAAAATAGGTCTTCCTGAAGGGAAGCCAAAAACCCCTTTTGCTTCGACCTTTAAGTTTGATACTGTCAGCCGTGGCGTTAACCGCCGGCAGTTTCAACTAGATGACCAAATCCATCCGCCCCCGCCCCGATCGGTGCAAGAACCAGCCAACACCAGCCAGAACGAGGCAGGACGAACCCGTCAAGTCACGTCATGTTGGATTTGTGCGTTTCCAGCCTGCTAGAAACGACTGTCTGCAACTGGCAGGCAATGTTTGTTTGTCGTCACGTACTGTCAGGGACTAAATCCTCATAAAATATGGGAAGTAGCTTATACCGGGGACCATGGGTTGGGCGATCGTTTGCTCTTACTTGGGTGATATTTCGCGTGAGGACTGAGCCTTGCACTCCGCTATGATAAAAAATTTCAGCGATGTTATCTATATAGTCGGCTATATAGGCCATCCCTGTAGCTTCGTGCATTTCGGTTATTCTGGTGTATCTGTCAGCCGATAGGACGCCTCTTAGGAACCTATTTTGGGTCCTTTGAACACGTCGTCTCGTGGAATCACAGACAGAGTGCCAGACAGGGGAGCCGTAGGTCAGTATGGGCCTTATGGTGGAGGTGTAGAGCAGAAGTTTGTTTTGAGGTGACAGAAATGAATTTGGCGCCAGAAGAGAGTACAACTTTCTTCGGGCCATGAAAGTCTTTTGTACAGCATAGTCAACATGCTTGTTGAAGTGAAGTCGGGCGTCTAGTTTGAATCCCAGGTATTTCACCTCTTTTACTGGCTGGATTGGAGTATTTTGCACCATGAGTGGCGATAGGATTTTATTGTTAGTAAATTTGCGCGAGAAGATAATAAGTTCAGTCTTCCTGGGATTCACTTTAAGTTTCCATTTATCGAAATACGGCGTCAATAAACTCAGGTGATGCGCAATGCGAGATTTCGCAGCCTGAGCATAGAAAGACGATGTGTAGATAGCCGTATCATCCGCGTATTGTGCTATTTTTGTAGTGGGAAGTTTTGGAATGTCTGCTGTATACAATGCATACAGCAACGGCGAAATCACTGTACCTTGTGGTACTCCTGCCGCGATGCGTCTTCTGTCAGAAGTGGAATTCTCCATTTTCACCTGGATGGTACGGTTTTTTAGGTAAGACGCTATAAGGGAAACTAGGTAGAGTGGCAGTGAATGTACGGCAAACAACTTATACAGCACGCCTGTGTGCCAGACTGTGTCGAAGGCCCTTTCCATATCGAGAAGCAGCATTACCGTACTTTGAAGCTTATTAAATGCTTCATAGGCATCCGTTGCGATCCTAGCGGTCTGCAGCGTTGTGTTGTGTCTTGCTCGAAAGCCAAACTGCTCATCCGGGATTAAACTTCGAAGCTCGGCTGCTGCCTGTAGTCTCGATAGGATAACCTTCTCGGTTAATTTGCCGAGGGAGTTTAGGAGGGAAATTGGCCTATAAGAGGCGGGATCAGTCGGGTCGGGTTTTTGCCCGGCTTTAAGATAGGACTTATTAGTGTTTTTCCAGTCCTGTGGGAAGTGCTGCAATTTAAGGACTGCGTTGACTATTTGTACTATTAGCACTATAGTTTTCAGCGGTAAGTTTTTGAGGAGTAAATAAGGGATGCCGTCTGGCCCGGCTGCTTTATTATGTACTCAAAGACTTTGCTAAGTACTGGAAGTAATGTAATTGGTCTGTAATTGCTCGGTTGTGTATTGTCCAGTCCATTTTTCGGTATGGGGATTATTAAGCCGTTCTTCCATGTTTTTGGAATTTTGTTTTTTGTAATGCAGTTGTTCAACTCAGCTAGGATCAGCCTGTGTGTTTCCTGAGTTAGGCCTTTCAGGAGTTTTGCCTTTATTTTATCTTTTCCCGGTGCTGTGTTTCTGATATGCGCTAGGGCTTCATCGTATTCAGTGTCTGTGATCAGTTCGTATGTATAGTTTGGTGAGCTGTTAAAATAGTTCAACTACCAGTTGTCATTGTCGAAGTTAGGGTTTGTCGATATGCTGAAGGCCCTTTAATAGTGTCTGGCGAACGCGTGAGCCTTCTCTTTGTCTGTGTACGGTTCTATTCCGTTTTCGTCAATTGTGTCAGTAGTGTTAGTTTTTTTGTATTGTGCTAGTTTCTTAATTTTTCGCCAGTATGTTTTGCCTTTGTCTTTTTGTATTTCTTTACATGTTTCTAGCCATTTGTCTTGTCGGTATTGTCCAATCAAGGTTTTAATGTTTCTGTTGAGTTGTTTCAGTGTATTTTTTAGGTCGTTATTTTGAGTGTTTGTATATAGTCTGTACAGTTCTCTCTTTTGTTTTATGAGTCTCAGTAAGAATTTGGGTAGTGTATGTCGGTAGAAAGCATTTTTTATTTCCGGGCTAAATTTTCCTATGGCTAGTGAAAGTTGTTATTGTATGGTTTCTATTGAAATGGGCTGTGCTTGCGATTGAATGTAGTCATGTATGTTGTTTCACTTTGTCTATGTCAGTCTTTGTTAGGTTTAACTTTTTCTCTATAGGAGGTGTACTGGTGGTAGGTGGTAGGATCCAAGTTCGTTGGTTAAGTTAATGTTGTTGATGGTGTTTGTTAAGTTTCTTGTGTGCAGTAGAACGTCTGTTGTTGAATCTGGGTTTGCGGGCATCAGAAAAGTTGGTGGGGTGTGCTGTTTTATAAAGTCGGAATTTTGTAAAAATCTTTTAAGTTGTTTCGTTTTGTTTCTGTTCAAGTTAAAGTCGCCTATAATTATTGCATATTTATAGATGCTTGCCTTGATCAGTATGTTTTGTTCTAGGTTGGAGTGTGGGTGTATGTATGTCAGAAATATGTGTATCAGGTCATTTAGGTAGGGTATCGTAAAATGTATGCAGTCGTTCAGAGGGTGGTTGAGGGAAGGAGGATTTGCTCTTCCAAGTTTAAATTTTGCATTTTTTAAATTTATTGTAAAAATGTTTTTTACTTTTGTAGTTTCAACAAAACTAGAGTCCGTTGCGACATTTTAATCAAAAATGTATATTTCCCGGTGTCTAGACTCGAGTGTTTCTAAATGCTAATTGCGTAGTTTGTTGTAAACGGGTAGAACAATCATTAAAATGATTTTTCCGGTAGGATAATACATGTGAAAATAAAACACTCACCTAGAAACGTTCGTCCATGTTCAAAATGCGTATTCAAAATAAAAATGAACAAAATAAAGTTAACTTTAGTCTTAACAGTTGTTTTTTTAACTTAGTACCTTACAAATTATTTACATAATGTTCAATATTGTTAAATTATAATATAAATCACAGTTAGACGGCAAGAAGTTGCCATACTTCTTTTCTACTCAAGACCACTAGCAAAACGATACAATCAATGCACTTTTTGAGTTTCTTTGAACTATAGTTGTTCCCATTTCATTCTCCTGAAAGTTGGGGCCACATATCATCGATAAACCTGTCAATTTTCAATACTTCCACTGTACAATCGCTCATATCTACGTATGTATCCATGTTAATCATCTTCATCATTTCCTGTGCGGTGGTAGTATACTCCAAATCATTCAAATGAAAAGTGGTTGAAATAGAAGACAAATCCAAAGTGCTGTTGCATTTTTCGTCATCTGAACCACGCTGTAATAGGGCAGAAGTGGACTTTCTAGCAAAATTCTTTTTTGTTGCTGATTTCGGAGGCTCAGGCAATATTGGGGTAGCCTGAGTAATTATGGTTCGCATTGCTTCGGATAATTCGTTCATGACATCGTTTAAAATCGTAAATGATTCGTCACAGTCCTTGTGACAGCACTTGGAATGTAAAGAAAATTCTGATTGCTTGTGAAATCGAGCACTGCAATAGTTACACGCTATAGGCTTCAAGTGCCCTCTTAGATGCCACCTTATAGGTACTGTTGTAGCCGAACATGTCACGAAATTGCAGAGGGTGCATGAGAATTCTTTGTATCTAGCTTTTCGGGTGATTGCTGTTTTTTTGTTAACCACTGTTAGAAAATTTACTCGAGATATACCATGCCTCGTAATGGCATGAGTTTTCATCTTGACCTTGGTGTAAAACCTGGCGGAACACAGGCTGCATTTATATCTGTACGGAGAATATAGTAGCTGCTCGTCTCTATGAACTTCCAAAAAGTGTCGTCTTAAATTTAACTCGCTGAAAACGTCTTCACATATATTGCATGCCATTTTTGGTACAAAATCAGTCTCGGCTCGCACTTTACTAAGAATATGAAACTTGTTAATAGAAATTCCATGAACCGTTTTTAGATGGATTATAACTTCGTTTTTATCTTCAGTAAAAAATACGCATGTCTCGCAAGCATAAACCTTGTCTGCGTTTGAAACAGATTCAGCTTTTGAATGGTCACTTGATTCATAGTCTTCTTCCTCTACATTAATTACAGGATTAACAGCCACTTGGCCGTCAGCCTCAGGCACATTTTTCAAGGGCTTCTGAGTTTTGGGTGTACGTTTAATTATAACACTAGTAACTTTGGCTTTTGAAGGAATTTCGTTAAGTTGAGGCTTATTGCTCAAATGCATTCCCTCAGCAGGAGATGCGCTTTTTTCCGTTTTCTCAATGCACTGTAAAGCTTTTTCCAGGGTTGCTCCTTTGGGTTCTAAATATATATTTGCATCTGGATGTTCAACATGGTGATGATGCTTTAAATCATAGATGGTATAAAATTCCTTTGGACAGTGCTGACACTGATAAGGCATCATTACCCAGTGGTACAACATGTGTTCGCAACACTCAGGCATTGACATGAACCTGAAAATAAAACTTATTAGGATTCTGGCAAAGTCGCGTATAACATTATTGCGAACATATGAACAATATATATTAAAAACTAATTTGAATACCTACTTCTTAGGACAGAAGAAACATTTTATGTCTGTTGGCCCAGTTAATATATTATTATTTTTTAACAATGGGGTTTTCTTCAAGATGATTGAACTTTGCTTCTGAATAACCATGTGAATCCATGTATTTAATTTAATGTTTGTGGCAAGTGGTTCAATAATATCTTCCTTGCAACCTGGATGAACTTTCAAATGATCTTGCATGTATTTATATGTAATACTGATATCTTTACAAGAATTACATCTATACCTGAAAAAGGAGTACAAACTGTCACTATATTTTGTTTTGCATCATGAAAGCAGTTTTTGCTCATTTTCTGCGAGATAGGTAGTACAAGTGCAACAGGGTAGTTCCAGAAATACCTACCTATATAAATTAAAGTCTTTGTAAATGTGGAATATAAAGTCGCCCACTCTTTTCGATTTAAATTTACGACATTTTGGACACATCCATTGCTTATTGTGGGGCTCTCCCAAGTCTCCAAACAAACGGACAAGATTTTCCTTACTGCAGGAAATAGCCTACGGAAAAGAATCATTTAATTCAGTACGTAACCCGATTATTAATTAAACCTCAATCAATCAAGAGAGCATGTATATAATTTTTCAAACGTTTTAATATTATTTTTAAGTAAATTTAATTTAAACAATCCTAAATAAGTTAGTTACAATTGTTTATATATAATATATGTATTCTTACCATAACAAAATCAGAATCAACCGCATCATCTATTTTCGCCACCTTCGCAGGCTCGTGTAAAATCTTTCGTCCCGATCTCTTTACTGTCCGATTCTTTGATACCGACGTGTTAGCTTGGTCTGTAGTATTTAGAGTGTCACTGATATCTGATGCATCAATTTGCATAGACTTTACATTCTCGTTATCGCTCTCCTCTGAATCGATAACTGTAACAAACAAAGTTTCAAACATCACCTCTCAAATATTGTCATTCGATATTAAATATATATAAATCGACATTGTATTGAGCAGGACATTTAAATAAAAATTGCCTTTACCTATTATTTTAGGGCTCTGTGTTACATCAATCACATCGTCAGAATCATATTCTTCGGGTTGTTCCGTTTTTGGAATTTTCATACTTTCTTTGCCTTGTGCATCTAGCCCTTTTTGTGGAGACAAACTTTCAATATTTTTATTGTGAGATAACCCGCTAGTGCTGGGCTGATTATCGTTGACTATGTTGTCTGAACCTGAAAAAGAATAGCAATTAGTTTTACATTGTAAGCGAGTGTGAATTATTTTATCCTATTTAATTTTTCCAAAAATCAGGCTTTACTTTACTCGAAGCAACAAAAAACCAGAAGAATTAAATATTCTGTTCTCTAAAGAATTACACACAAGTTAAAAAAAATAAATTTAAATCTCAATTTAACTCACCTCTAGCAACGGCGTCGATACAGTCCCACAAATTGGAACGAGCAGTGCTATCTGAAATATGCGGACTGCTCTTCACAGGGCTTCTTGATGCACTACTTTTTCCTACACTATTTGGTAGGTCTCTGAAAGGACTACTAGATACAGCTTTTGGTGTCGAAGCGTTGGCTGTTTTTGTTGAGTTTTGAGTCTTGAGTTTTTTAGCTGACTTTGTCGGTTGGGGAGACGAATCGTCAAAGAGAATACCTCTAATGTGTCGCACTCTATGTTTATCTCGCTGCCACAATGGTGTTGTATCAAATCGAATACGATCATGTTCTTCATTAATTTCTTCTTCAACCTTAAAAAAAATAATGATTAATGTTCGACTATTTTATTTTCGAATAAATTCAAATAATATTCAAGCAGCAGTCTAGATTTTAACTTACTTTTTGATACATTAAGACGATATCAAACGTGTGATTTGGATGATTGACTTTGAAATGATCTTGACAACCAACTTCATCATCACTTTTAAAAGCACACAGCGTACATTTATACTGAGTATCAACATTATGCTTTCTAATAATGTGTGCCTGAACATCTTCTCTAGTATTATATTTTGATTTGCACATACAGCAGCACCACGGCTTTAATTTTGTTGGAGATGACTGCGGCGTTGCTACTTCATCTTGGTAGGTGAAAGCTTGAGGCTCAGACTCCATGTATCTAACAAATTCATATTTAAATTAAACATGTATTAAATGGCACTACGGAATTCAAGTCATAATGAATAGTAATTATAAACACGGTCTTAATGTTTGAAGAATTTCGACTTAAACGTCATTCGATAGGGTTCTCAAAATCAAGATTTGGCACTGTATTTTTCAAGCATATGGAGGTATACTTGGTTTTAATAATGGCATTTTTTTCAGTCATTATGAATAGTAGGAAAATGGATAATTTAATCAAGCTGAAATGTCTATCAAAGTTTAAGTTTACCTGATTGTGTCGACTTTAGCTGCAACATCTGGATGGCTATCTTGACTATGTTTCTCGATTTTGTGTTTCAAATGATGAACAAAATGACAATAATGACATTTATATAAATGAAGACCGTGCAACTTAAAGTGCTTCATAACGTGCTCAATGTCGTTTGGTTCGATTTTAATCTTACAGTGTGTACATATAAAATTATTATCATCACCATGCAGTGCCATTAGATGATGTTTCAAATTGCTTTCCTCAGGACAGAGGTAGGCGCACCCTTCTGCCCCGCACACATAACGACGATGTGTCGGAACATAATCTGGGTAAATTTCTTCTTTTTCTTCATCTTTTTTATCTAAAATATATGAGAACTAAGAAATATGTCTGTTTTGCTTGCATGTTCTGAATTGTTAAAAATGTACAATCCAATTAATTCCGCAAAATTTTCAATACAAGGCCACATCTAATCATTCCAAATCCAGGTCATTTTCAAAGAGGTGCTCTATGTATCAATTAATTCTCTCACCAAAACCTTGTAATTGGCCCTTACCTTTTGCAGCTCCACTCATTCTTCCTGTCGTTATTGAACTTGCAGCAAAATTTATCATTTTATCGAACATCTTCTCGTTCTTTTCCAAACAAGGCACAGGATTAACTGGGGCACTATCGGATACAGCTTTCTCATCCAAATGCATTTGAAGATGTCTTATTATATTTACCTGAAACATATAATAAAGCTAATCGATGCAAATAACGGTTCAAATTGGCTCATTAAAGGTCGCTTATGGAATATTAAATATGTGCAATCATTCAGAAAAAAACTATAGATCGACTAACATTACACTGTGTCCCATATAAATTCAGACGCTAGTTTCATATTTATATATAACTTTAATGATCTTTCTATGCATTAAAATCTGGTAGCTATACATTGATGATATTAGTAACCCAAAAACACGCGATGACAACTTGGATAGGTTTCTCTACCCCTTCAATAATATAAAATGTTAGAAATATGATCTGTAAAAAACAGGGAAAAAATATTTGAAGACACATCGGACAAATTGCAAAAACAATTCGGCAACGATGCACTAATCGGCCGGTTTTGGAAAATGTAAAGTAAAAGAAGTTATTAATAACGTCTGATTTGTTTTCGGAACAAATATTAATCAAAATTTGAATATAAAAATTATTAAAAACGTTTTGATTGAACTTAAGATCGGGTCATAAGAGAAAGATATTTGTTCTATGCAAACGGCATTTGAAAACATTTAGTGTTTTGAAGTTGTAAAGATTTTGGGGAAAAATGATCTAAAGGCAAATAAAATAGTTTTCTTCGCCGGCTAAAATATTTGAAATAATATAGATCAAGCAGTTGTTTCAAGATCTTAAACATCCATGTTTAACTTCTAAGCCACTTTTCACCAGATCGATAATGCGTCTCGTAAATAGAATTCGCATGTTTCTTAGAAAAAATATTTTTTCTTTCCAATAAAGTTTTGATCTGCGAATTTTGCCAGAGCATGACGATATTAGCAATGGAGATAGTTTCATACAGATTAAATAACACGATGTCTTTTCTCATAAACTGCTATTAGATGGGACACCTTAACATACTACTACTTAACATACTTACATAAGATTAATCCACTTACCCTAACTTTAGTTTGATAGTTACACACCCCACATTTCACGTTAGAGCTAAATATTTGTCTAATCGGTATACAATCAATCTGATCAGGTGCGTAAGTCGAATTGTCCCCAGCGTACTTCGGAGTTTCGTTTGTAACATCTTTGTCTTTTGGCGCAGCTGGAGTGGCTTGACTCGGTTTTATTACAAAACAATCTTCCTCCGGGTCAAACTGATCCGCAATTAACGGAACTAGTGTGGTTTGATTGAGGCTATGGCGAGATTTCATATGATGTCTAGAATGAAATTATCTATCTAATGTAAATGCTCTTAAACATTATTTAATTTAACATTTCGAAAATGTTGCAACTAAGTTTACTTCGTACCATCTTTCGGCTTAAGAATGGCTTTCCAATATAAGCAAGAACCGTAAATTTTGAAGTTATTTTGGAACCGAAACTAAAAAAATTATTATCCACCGGTATTAAATACAATGAAGCTTTTCTTCATATACAATATAAACCGACTTCTTAGTATTGTATTAGCTTACCTTGCAATAGATGCAATCGTGAATTTATCATCGCATAATGAACAACAAAATCTTGCTAAACCGTGAGTCAGGATATGATCTGTCAATCGCAGAATAGATTTCAAAAGCTTATGGCAATGTGCACATCTCAAGATTTGTTTGCACTTAAAACTAGAGAAAACATGATATTTAAATGCCTTCACATTGACGAATGATAAATTGCAGGCGCCGCAACGGAATAGCTCATGTCCTGTTAAAAAAAAAACAACAATGACTTCAATATCAAACATATTAATTTTAGAGAATATTTACCTGAAAGACCTCGTTGCTTTTTTTCCGCGCTGTGACAATCCGACTCATCATCTGAATTGGAAATCATGGATGCTGATCTGTGTATATTACCTATCTTCAAAAGCACTGCAGGATCAGCTACTTGACTGGATTTATTAAAATTGTTCATTGCCACCTTCAATTGGATTGGAACCATTGAATGTCCGTCTTTAGACAATACAAATTTTTCGGTTAACAGATTTGCTGACAGTGGATCTATAGAATTAATAGTTGCAACAGATGATTCTGTAGTGCTTTCTTTAATAGCATTTTCAACAATTGCAACACTATCGGTTTTGTGTAAATCGTCACCAACAATTGTCGGACTCTGGGCTGAACCGATGTCAAGCGTTGATGCCTGCAGTGCAATGTTAGGCTTTACAGGCTCTGTTAGAGTTGTAATTGGAATCTTAAAGTTTTCCACACTCACTGGCTCAGTCGTTAATTCGTAACTACTTTTGTCAGCTTCTGTGAGAATACTATCAATCGCAGATTGTAATAAATCATGTTTTTCCACTGCATCACGAGTAAGTTGCGGGGTTAATTCACCACAAGGTGTGTTCTGTTCATTGCTCAATCCACTTGCTCGAACCGACTTACGGTTCTGCACTACCTTGAATTTCACATTCGTATCAGTAGAATGTGTTAACATAGAAGTGGCGGGAATATTAGATTGTTGTGATGTTGGAAGTTTTCTAATAGGGGGTTTGCATAAAGCAGATTCAGCAGGATAGATCGTAATGTTACCAATCCGAACTGGGCCTTTCGGCTGCTCTCTAACGTTTATTGCTGAAACTGTTGCGTCCTCTGTGGTAGCAGTTGTTGTTGATGTAGCTGAAACTACAGATGCAGGAACAATATAAATTTTATCTTTTGTTCCATGCTTGGAGGATAAAACCAGCTGTAATTTGGAACTCGGTAGTAAAATCTGGGATGTCTGACTTGAGGTCGGTGGAGCATTTGGCAATGGTAAAAGCGATGGTTGTGACAAACTCGATCCAGCTGGTATTCCATCATGAAAGGTAATTTCTTTGCTAGCAGCACTTGAATTTGTTGGCGATGATAATTGATTTTCGTTCGTTGTTATCGTCTTAAGTGCATCTATTTTAATATGACGAATTTGAATAAACGCTTCGTCTGTAAACCGTAGATCTTCGTTCTAAAATTTACATAATATTCTGTTGATTTGGTGAAATCCATGCAAATCAGCGTTTGGCTGATTGAAATACGCTTAATTGTTGAAAACATATACTGTTACTCTGACTCAACTTATGAAACACTATGTGTTCTGTTACGTTTTTACTGAAGTTTAGCAACTGAATATTTGGAGAGTACACGTTATTATTATCATTGCGAAAGGCAACGACCAACCAACATGTGCTAAACTAAAAAGTTTTGTAGCTAAACACTGTGTAGTTCGTAGTATTCGCGAGTTAACTACACTTAACTACTTAACGTTTGACACTTGTTTTGTTTCGTTCTAATCAGCTTTTGCTAGCCTTTTAACATATTGAGAAGTGTGTAAGTATTGTTTTATGTTGTAGACTTAAAAGCAAATGTTAAAATATGAGATGTCAGGAAGGTATTACCAATGTATTCAGATGATTTTTGCAGTTAGCAATGGAGAGTAATGTTACGTTTCGCAGCGCCCCCATCGGCAGTTGAACTCACGAATAGTTTAGACAAATCAGTAATCATCGAAAGGGAGAATAAAGTTACTTTGAGAAACGACTAAAGTTGAATACTGTGCCCAGTGTCCCGGACACATGTTTCTTTATTCCGAAAATCGTAAAGAAAGCAATGCTTAGTATTGGGTCGCAATAGCGCTTAAGGAAATTAACAAAATGTAGAATACTTACTGATTCAGGCTGGGTTGTTCTGTCTAATATATCTGGCATCATATTGGGATGACACATCCAAAAATGCGAGTATAAGATGGATCGATCTTTACCATTAACACGACAATAAGCACACTGGAAACTATAAACACCGTGATAATGTGACCAATGATTCAGAGTTGCAGAACTGTGAACTTTGTGTGGACAATCATCATGGCTGCACTCCAAAATTGAATTCTCATGTACAGTATTAAGGTGATTAACGAAATCTCGTTCCAATAAAAATTCATGAACTTCTGAAAGACCTACAAAAATATGTAATTAGAAAAACGGCAGTGATAAGTACTTCTGTTTCTAAAACCCCAGTCTTAATGGAGAGCAGAAATCGGAAATAAGTGATAATTGTCGAAACTTCGGGTTATTTGCAACAATCCTGCACGGGTGTGAATTGGGATTTACGTCTATCCTAAATGAACTAGCATTTTAACGACGATTATGTTATCGTTGAAAGTGGTAGAATACAGATATGGA
Organism: Dendroctonus valens; assembly: GCA_024550625.1. Classification (NCBI taxonomy): domain Eukaryota; kingdom Metazoa; phylum Arthropoda; class Insecta; order Coleoptera; family Curculionidae; genus Dendroctonus; species Dendroctonus valens. Next base: position 563,803 of record JAJTJO010000717.1, on the reverse strand, counting down.
ATTCGAGCAGCATCACGGAGCTGATAGTGAGCCGTCAAACGTATCCAGAAGAAAATAAAAATAGTTTTCTTTAAATCCAGCAATCCAAGATAAAGTAAAATGTCTTCTTCTTTTCTGGATCCTCGGTGGAAAGTACGTGAAAGCTTCGCTATTGTTTTCTATAGCGAAAGAATCACATTTACCCATTACAATGACTTTTGCCACGAACGCTTCTGACTCGGTAACTAGCAACGGCGAAGGCAAGGCACTCCGTGAATGACGCCCTCGGGTTTGCCTCAGGCACCTACGTCACGCAGAGGCGGACCTTCGACTTTCGTCTCTTGTACCGTACTGTATTTTTTTCAGTCGCAAAATAATTTATGCATGAGCCTAAATGCCTCTATTATTCCAATAACGTTGCATGTTAAATTTGTTGCAATGTGATAACTTAGTCCAACACTAGACCACAAGACAAAGTTTCGCTACCTATGGTATAAAATTGGTTCCAAAACTAACATATAGCAAGAATAATGGTAATTTTCTAGTTTATCAGACCCTCGCCTGATATACTAGCTGTTATTTTCTTGACTTGGAACGCGAGGACATGATAAACTATAAAATGTCCGAAATAATTTTAAAATTGTTCCAAATAACCTCACTCTGTTACATCACTCATTGTTAGAAGGCCAATTTGTAACAGAAATACTCAAATTAAAAAAAATACAATTTATCCCCATGTATAAGCTACTGCCGATAAACAAAAATTAATAAAATTTTGCAGTTGACTTACCTTCTTTATTTTTACAAACGCAGCGAAACGGTTTACAAATGGCTCTGAGGTTGTTCTTTGGAGCCACTGCAGAAAACTTTTTCACAGCCCTGGGCGCTGGTATTGTAATAATTGAACATGGCAAGTTATGATGAACTGCTTTTTGATGCAATTCAACATATTCCTTCAATATTCCTCTGTAAAGGCATAGACTACAACAAAATCGACTGCTTGCATGTCGAATGTCAATATGCATTGGTACATGTTCCCATGGAGTTTTCATATCGCAATATACACAAGGAACCATTGCAACTATACTTTGGGACAGATGAATTTTGACGTGGCGAATAATTAATATTCGTACATTTGTACTAAAGCCACAATAAAAATGTGGACATTTGTACAGGTCAAATGGAGCTGCAATGAACTTTGCCATAACCCGTGGAGCCTTTTTAGGTTTCTTCAGTTCATTGGATGTCATTTTCGCTTCTTTCACTACTAACGGCATAGTTGATTTTTGCTTAACGACTGAATTCCCAAGTAACGATAGTGTTGGCACGTTATTTAACTGCACACTGTTGGTAGCTGGAGTCTCAGCAGACGTACTTGTTGGTTGATCATTAGATTCAGCCAATGACATAACACTTGCAATTTTAAATGAAAACGGGTTGTCTTCGGCGACCTCTACTGCCTCTTCTCCAGCACAACTATCTTCATTCCCAACAGAATTGTTACTAGCATCATTTTCACAAACATAATCGGCCGCAGTTTTACGATCTCTTTCAACATTTTCAGCAGACGGTTGTCCTAAGTTTTCTTCATCTTTTATTGATAATTTATCGCCGCTTAGTCTTCGCATTCGAAGACTAGCGGTCATACTGAGAAAATCTGAATGGGCATAAACTAAATGATCGTACAAATTTTCTAATAAGGTAGTATCTGGAGTTGCCTCAACGAGAATTCCACAATTACTGCAAAGAGACGATTTTAAGTTTAAATCTTTATGTCCAAATTTGCAATGCAGTTGGAACACCAATTTGTCTTTTGTAGATACGTAGCAATTATTAGCAATACATGAGTAAATTAGCTCATTATCCATTTTAGTCACCTTTATTAAATCAGCAATGGCAAGTACGACGGATGAAGTAGAAGTTGTGCCTTTATCCACAGCCGACGTATTATCAATAGATTCTTCAGTTTGAGTTAATACCTCTTGTTGGTTCTCTGCCGCCTCGTTAACTTTACCTTGTAACTTTTCTATCATATTCGTAAATAAGCTGTTAGGTTTGTTTTGATTAAACTTAATGTCTGCTTGATGAACTGTTGGTTGTTCCTCCAACACCGGTTTTTTTGTCGCAAGGTGCATTTGATCGCTACTGAAGACCGTTGATGACTGGAAATTGTGAACATATTCGGTGCTATCAGATGTTATTGACTCATTTTTAGGGTAGCTGTCATTCGGCTCAACTTTAACATCGACTGCCTCATTTTCGATTGCCAACTGCTCATTATGTTCATTGCTAAGCATTTCAGATAATTTGTTTACAAATTCAAGCTTTAAGGGCCTGGATCCAATTGACTTATTAAGTTCGTCCATTTTACGTAATCGATCTTCTTCAATCTTCTTTGCGTCTTCTTGCAAAATGTCAGTTCTACACGTAAAAACGTTAAGATCCTGTTCAATTGACTGAAGATCATCCAATATTGATTGAGATTCTATTTGTTGAACTGGTTGCGATTCCACTTTCTTATCTTGCTGATCTAACTTTTCATTTACAAAACCTTTAAACTGATTTTCCTGTGATTTTCTATTTTCGTTAAAGCTTTCATTGTTGTCAGGTAATTGACTACTTGCTGGCGGTGGGTCACCGTTTTCCATTAAATTTTTAAGCTTCTCAGTTGCTTTCTGTTTGGCTGCTCTACAGCTCCTACTAGAAAGAGTAATAATACTATTCAAATCATCTCCACTATCTTCAGAAATCAATTTATCTAGACTGCGTTTTCTTTTCCTAGAGATTTTTAGAGGATTGTCACTTGGTGAAGCAGCTGTTAGTGGCTTTGATTTATTGCTGACATTATCTGCCTCTACAAAATGATCTCGGTCGGACCGATATTCTACGTTATTTGCAAGTTCTGATGTTTGAGGGTTTGAACGCAAATGTGCGAGCGGAGTATTTTCATTGTCACTGAGAATATTGCTCTCTTCATTTTCAACATATCCAATTGTTTTCGATTTAGGGCCAGGTCGCTTTCTAAGCTTAGACAACGGCTTTTGAAGTATTGGTGGATCAGTTAGCTTTGACATCTTAATTGATTTATCCTGTTCTCCTTGCAAAACCATCAGTTTCTCTGATACATGTTGATCAATACTTTTGGCATCCCGTCTTAATAGTCGTTTATCTATCACCGTTGACATATTGATTTTATAAATTGTTGGCTTACTTTCCAAGTGATATTTATTAATATGGCTCTGAACGCATTTCTCTTCAAGTTGAAAATAGTTACATTCTCCACACATGTAAGCAAAAATAATGGCCAATGAATAATTTATTTTGATACATGCAGTTTCATCTCCCTTATGGTTACTAAGAAAATGGCTCTTGATTGCTCTGCTACTAGCAGTTACATAATTACATGTAACACACTTGTGACGATACTCTCCCGTGTGTACAGTCAGATGTTCGTAAAAAGTAATTGGTGCAATACAACTTGCATATCCACATAATCTACATGAATATTCATATTTCGATTTCAATCTGACATTCGTTATTTTCTCTAACATGTTTCCGTTTTCAGCAAAATCTTTAATGGCTTGTTCAGCAATATCAGGAGGAAATCTAGAAGAAAGTACTTCAGACTGTGGATGTTCTTTTATATAATGAATGGTCATCATTAATCCCTTGTAATTGCATAATTTACAATACAACTTCTGCTTGGTTTTAAAATCGGCAAAATAATTTTTATCATGCTCTGGTTTTTCATTTTCTAGTTCCTCGTCAGTAGCCACATCGCTCGCACAGGAAGAAATAGGAGACTCTGCTCTATCTGGATTTAGTTCTTTGCTAAGTTTTTGATGAGTTTTCTTCTTTTTATTTTTTGAGATTACACCAGCAGCCCACTTAGGTGGCTTCCGTCGTTTCGTTTTTGTTTTTGGTGAGCTTTCTGAAAATCGAGTTGTTGTCTCGTCTTCGAAATCATTACCTGATTCTACATCGACATCTGACTTTTCCGAGATATCGTCAACGCTTGCCTGAAATGAGTCTTTATCATGATTACTTTCTGATTTCTGGTCACTCAGCTCATCATCCGAATCAACATACTTTCTAGTGTTTCGTTTCAGCTGTGCAGAAGAAGTTCTATTTGAACTTAAAATGTCATCAGGTATCTTGTTAATTACAACTCGCATATCTTTCATTGAGTTTTCTTGAAATTCTTGGTCTTTTATTTTCGATCTCGGCATAGGTTTCCTTCGGGGTTTACCAACCTGCTCCACTTCAAGGCTTTTTTGTACTTTAGTAGTGTCAAGTGCATTTGGGTCGTCTTTCAACATGCGACACATTCGCTTTCCGGTAGCAGTGAGCACTCCGTCTCTAATAAACATATCTTGAATATCTTCATGTAAAAAGTCTAATTCCGACTTAAATTTTTTTTTTGGCTTTGTGACCACACGTTTACGGCTCTTAATCCGCTCACCCACAGACATTTGTATTGGCTCTAGAAAAGCAGGATTCAAATTTACGTTTGCTACTTGATCGCAATTGCCACCGTCTTCTTCCTGTGATTGAGGGGGTATTTTAGTTTCATTCGTGTTAATTCCAGTAATTTCACTTACTGGAATATTTTCAATTAATTTATGTTCCTCAGGCACAGCGTCTGTAGATGAGCCAACAATCTGCTGTTGATTTTCTTTATTAACTGTAACGCCTGTTTCCTTTTCATCATCATCTCCATCACCATCAGCTTTGATGATTTTCCGAATTTTCTGAATTTCTCGATCCTCAAAACTGTCCGAAAATGTTTCTATAAGTGAAAAAAGAGCTGTTTTCTTATCTTTTTTATTGTGACTTTTCAAAAGATTTTCGAAGAAATGAGCCAATATATTTTGTTCTGAAGGTGGCACATTTTGTTTTGTTGTACTCTGCGACGTCGCGCCGTTATCCGAACTGCGATCATTAAAAATCTCGACATTTTCCGCTGATTTTTTAAGACTGTTAGAAGCAGCGGCACCTTCAACCGGCGATATATTTATTTCTTTATCTTCCATGGGCGAACTTGATTTTATTTGGGTTATTTCACCATCAACTTTTTGAGATTTACACTCATCTGATTTTTGTTCTAATAAAGACATTCGATATTCTATATCATATTCACTGACAAAATCATCGAGTTCTAAAGCTGCGGGTGTTGTAGAAGAACTTTGCCAAATATCTTTCACATTGTCCTTATCAGAATTAATAACTACTTTAATTCTGGTCACGTTTATTTTTAACTTTTTCAATGTATCTTCTTCCGCAGGAATGGACACATCATTGTTCACATCTGAGTTTACTTTACTACCTATATCTTCAATGCTATGCAATTCCTCAACATTTTTATTTTGGATTGGATCTGTAACTTGAATTGGCTCGTCAGCAGTGCTCATATTTTCATCACTTTCATCTGATTCACTTAATTCTTTTACTCGTCTTCTACGACTCCTACTAACAGTCATTTTGTCTCTATCATTCCTAGTTGGCTCCAGTTGTGATTCCAGTCCAGGCGTGATTCTACGCCTCGATTTTCTAGGTATTCTAAACTTTTTGAACCCAAATTTATCGTTAGTATTTCTATTATCACCACAACTATATAAACTTTCTAAAGGTGAAGAAAAAGATGCTTTTTTATCCTGATCTAAAGCTTTCCTGTCAGAAGAAGATCTAGCACGTGACTTTGAAGCACTTCTGTTCGAATACATTTCATCAAATTTATTGGTTTTCAGTTTAGTTTGTGCTTTTGAACAGGAATTACTTTTAACTGGCAATTCTTTAGTTATTAATTTGTCCTCGAGGTCATTAGATATTCTGTTACGGTTTTTATTACGTTTTTCGTCTAAATTGGTGACATCGCTAGTCTCCGAAGAATCGTCCTTATTACGCAATGAACGATCTACGCTTTTTTCCTTTCCTGCAGATAAGCGTGGGTCTTTGCTTAATATTTCCGATTTATCTGTACAAATTGATTCCGCATTCAACCCTCTAGTAAGTAATCGTGGATCCCTGTTAGGATTCTGCTTCTGCAATGTAATATCTTTTTGTCTATCTTCTACAGCCTTTGCTTCCCTCTCTTGTTGTTCCTTTATTGCTTTATATTCTCTATAACTTCTAGGATCGTTAGGCCGCTTGTCCCTAAACCATCGGAATTTCTCATGATGATAATTTTGTTCCGACGTATAATTCATTGGTTCAAATGTAACCGGAGCAACTTGGCTACTACCGTAAAATCCTCCCTGAAAAGAGCTTTGTGGAGCAAAATTGCTATTTGCTTCATAACCCTGCATGTTATGGTCGGTCATAGGAGGAATAAAACGTTGATTAAGAGGATACTGGCTTGGGTTCATATATTGTGAATGTTCCATATGTGAAGAATCAAAGCGTTGATTCAAACTATATTGATCTATGTTCGGATAAGTGGGATTCAATTGTGAGGAATCGAATCGCTGATCAAGACTGTATTGTTCTGTGTTTAGATATGTACCTTCAGAGAGTGGTAGATCAAAATTAGATCTAGGTGTACATGGTGAATCAAAATCGGGACGAGGCGTGCTCAGGCTAATATTGACTTCGTGATCAATAAATCCTCCACGTAGAGCTGAAGATGGAAAAGAAGGATGGGGTAAAATCCCAGATCCAAGTGTTGACAAAAGTGAAGATGCGCTATCAGAGTATGATACTGAAGGCTTTCTTATTGGAGCAGTCTGATTCTGATCGACCACATTGGAGACAATTTGTCCAAGACAATGTTCACTTCCTGGGGGTTGAAATAACATTGGTCTATGTGTAGGAGACAAAATTGACTGCTGAGGCGACAGCACAGTATTTGGTTTCATAACAGCAGAATTTATATGCTGATGTACAGAAGCACGCGGAGGCGACTGAGATGATAGTTGAACTAATTGACAGTTATCTTTAAGTAAAGGCGTGAAAATGTTCTGGAGAATATTAGGGAGCTGTACTGATTTATTATTATCTTTCAGATTTGCACAGCTCAAAGGTCCCCCATGATGTGTCTGAACTAAAGACGTTGAGTTATCAGATGCTGGAGCTCTCGTCTGCTCAAACGCAGGAATAAATGATTGAACAGAAGAGGTTTTCATCGACTTCTCAATGTCGTCAGAAACAACTTTGTCGATATCCAAAAGATCTGCTTCAACTGGTTTTGGTTTCGGCTTTGGATTATATTTGTCAGCCAAACGTTTAAACGTGGGCCTTGTCACCTTCTCAAAAACTGTATTTGTAACTAATCCATGATTCGAAATTTTACTAGCCGTACTAGAGTGATGCTTAAAGTCCGAACTTGAAGCAACCTTTTCTTTATCGACAGTAAGATTTTTCTCAAACACCTTTTCTGGAGTCTCGCATTTTTTACTTTCCCTTTTGGGGCATTTCAGTTCGTTCGGAGTAAGTGGTAGAGTCTTATCGCTCGAAAATTTGCCGTCTGTAGCTGTTTTTGATACAACCTTGATGTCATAGTTCTTTTTTGAAGGTCCAGTGATCCCTAATTCCTACTTTATTCTCTCCGGCAACGGTTTTCTCTAATCCCTTATCTGAAACCACAGACGCAGAAATCGCCTCTTTCGAATGGGTAACGGATGATCTTCTCTCAGCTTTTTTAGTTTTTTTCGTGTCTTTTATGATCTTATCATCGATACTGGATAACAAATTTCCAAAGATATCCGTTTCCTTTGCTTTATTTTTTTCACTTTCCAAGTTATTAAAAAAAACATTACTTGAAGGTCGTTTGGAAGAAGTGTCTAGCTTTGTGCATGCGACTGACTTTTCATCGCACGGCGACGGCTTTGATTCTTTTGACGAATGGGAAGAACTTTTTGATTCTTTCGACTTGCGAGATCGACGTGTCTTGTCTCCACTGTACGACAGCCTGCTTGACGGAGTATGCGCATTACGAGCAGTTGGATTTATAAAGTCATTCTCAACTGTATTATCGAGACCCAGAGCCTCATTCAACTCGTCGACTTTAAGTTGCAATTGAAGTTGTTTTTTAAACTCTTGCAATTCGGAAACTGTTTTATTAGCAAAAGCCGCGGACGACATTTTTTGGTGAACATCGTCTTCTAAAGTTTTGAGATCGTCTAAACTTATTGGGGGTTTTGACATATCCGGAAGTTTTTGTAAAACATCCGAAGGTTTCTGTATGACAACTTTGCTGTAAACGTCGACTTTTGGTCTACTTTCATTTGATCGAACGTGCAAGCTAGGCCTAAAACAAATTACTTATTTCAACAGCGTTTCTACTTATAAAATGTATACACTTTTTTGTTATTTATGTTTTCTGAACTGAATCTGTTTGATAAGGCGATTACAATTCAATACAGTATGTGAGTACAAATACATAATAATCTTTAAATAATTACCTAACTAAGGAAGTCTCAACTTTTTCTGTAGGAATAGTAACAGGCGTATTTAGTACAATATTTCCAAATGGACTTGGGCTTCGTGGAGTAGAAGAAGGACTAGTAAACGAAGCTCTGTTAAATTTTGAGCTATCACATCCTGATGGATTTTTAGACGTACTAGCACAATCTTTCGTACTATCGATAGGTGACATAACATGTCTAGGTGATTTTATTTGAGGATTCTATAAATAAACGAAATTTTATAAGCATTACCTAAAAGCATAACACAACAAACTTACCACTTTAAGATAAATATTCGTCAACACTTGTTCACATCTAATAAGCGTTTCAATTTTAAGCCTGTAAAAAAATTATGTTTAAACTCATAATTAAAATACTCAACAAATAATTAAAATACTCAACAACGTAATACATAAAAATTTCATTAAAACAATCTCATCCAAATTATTGTAATCTTACTTTTTTCTCGTATCAGTTATCATGTCATGTAAAGATTGTATTTTTGTCAATTGAGCTTGCCGATTTCCTTTTGCTTCCAACTCTATCATCATAGTTTTTAGAAATGGAATGTACCGTCGGAGAGAATTCAACTTTTTCTCGTAATCTGAATCCTCCATTTCTTCTTCAACTGTAAAAGATGAAGTTTCGTTGTGTAAACTGATATTTCTCAAATATGCAGTTATATATTATTATATACTTAGTTGGAAAATAATATTGTATTTACAATAAAACAAAATAATAGACAGTATTTAAAATCATAAAATGTAAAAAATAAACGTATTGACGAACTCAATTCAATCAAATGGTAGCTGTAAAAAGTAAAAGTACAAATCAGAACTCTTTCAAATCATTCTAACTTTTTAACTACTATATGCTACTATTCTTATATCCTAAAGTTCGTTGGCTTGAAAAGGAAGTTTGAGGAATACAACGTTCAACGTTACAAGTTGCGAGGTACAGTCGACTGCACATACGGCATCGGTCCCACAGCAACCACTGTCATCACCCACTGCCACCGACTAAAATCAGGGAATCTGCAGCGAACGGTCCCACAGCAATCATCCACCGGTTTCCACTGTTTACAAGATTCTAACCACGCTTTTTATGTACTATATATGAAAGGGCCCAAACCACAGGGTTACATGTGTACTTACCAAACAATATCCTGCCAAGTGCCGAAGATCGACTATAATTACCGGATTTCAGTGAACCAAAGAAAGAGATTAAACGCGCTGCACCGCTTAAAAGCCCATGACGCATGGGCTTACGAACCACTACACATCACGTAACTCAAGGTTCTCTGTTACATCCAACACATTTATCGTATTCTAAGTTAATATGTATGTAATTTTTATTATGTTTTTTCGCTAAACCTACCTTACTGTATCACGACTATTTAAAACAAAATAACAATTAAGCTGTGTAAGTGCGGGTGCAAGTATTTATTTAAGAAAAGCGTGAGCCCAGAATTTTGCTTCGCTTTGGATCGCAATTTCCATTTGTGACTCATGGCCAACTGAATAATTTTATTGTCTCCTGTAATTGCTATTCTTTGATAAGACCACCAATATTAATAAAGGATTTATAAGCTCAAGGTTGAGGTTGAGTTTGGCGTTGAGTTTGAGGCTGAAAAATAAAACCATCTAAATTAAACAACGCAATTTATATACAAGGTGAAAAAATTGGCGTCATTCCTCTGGAGGTGTTTAAGCAATACAGGAAAAATAGTAAAAAAAATATTTTTTATCAAAAACGGAGATACTTGCAAAAAACTAGATCAGCAGGTCGGCAACCATGTTTTTCAAGGTAGTCCGTCCCATTAACATTACGTACAACAATACCTGTTGGGTCTTAAATATCAAAAGCTCAAGTAACAAAACAACAATGCTTGTTATTCTTGACAAAAGTTCTGTCTACCTGTAGCTATCTGTTAATAATAAACAACATCGTTGCAAGTCGATTTTCAACTGTTAATATATTGTATAAATTTTCGAAAATGTTTTTTTCGTACTTTCTGAATAAGCTCCTATAGCCCCGTAAAAGGAATGACGCCCATTTTAAATCACCCTGTACACAGTGTGTCCAGTATAAAATGATGTACATGGGGATATTGGAAACCGTTAGAGTTACAGGGTGGACCAAATAGGGAAAAAGTTGCACAATCAAGTGCCTATAAATAATCTATCATCAATTTCTTTGAACTCGGAATAGCAACGGATATACAGGGAAAAAAAGAAAAAAATGCGTTTTATAAAATCCTTTATATCGTGTTTATTATAAAAGATACAATAACGAGATTTTCAGGGTGGGGGTAAGAAATGAGCGTGAATTTGAAAATAAAGTAAAAAATAATCTGGGCCAACTATGTTCAATGAGGCCGAAGTCAACTTTTGTTTTACTTATGGGCGCCATATTGAATTTCTGCATTTTTAAATTCCCCTTTAAATATGCTCTTCAGCCATGTATAACATGTTTATGTTCGGTCAAGATAAATAATTAAAATTAACAAAATTAAGATTCAATGGTAATAGGCATTGATATTACTATTAATTATTACTTTAAATTATTATTGATCATACATCGAACACTGCAAAAGAACAAGTATCATTTTAGGATTAAAGTAGGTGTTCAAATAAGCCACCGTTTTCTCGCACGCACAACATACATCGTCTCATTACTTCTTCACAGGATTTTCTGATCATTTCTGGGGTAATTCTGTTAACAGCTTCTATAACAGCGTGTCCCAGGTCCTCTTCGGTTTCGTATGACCTACAGTATACCACATTTTTGAGGAAACCCCATGCAAAAAAATCAAGCGGTGTTATGTCATGGGATCTCACAGGCCATCTTACTGATCCCAGGTTGCCTATCGACTTGTTGGGAAATTCGTGATTTAAAAATTCTGTGATAATACGTCCATTATGTGGCGTCGCGCCGTCTTGTTGGAAATACAAGTTTTGCAGGGTGGCTACTGGAACATCCATAAGTGCTTCCGCTACGTTAGTTTGTAAGAGGTTCAAATATCCCTCGGAATTTAAGTCCTCATTTTAAAAAAATGGTCCAATCACGTGGGTACCCACAATATCTAACCAGACGTTAAATCCAAACCTAACTTGGTGCCTAACTTGACGAACTAGCCGTGGATTTTCATCTGACCAAAAAACGATATTTTTACGCTTAAATAGTCCACATTTAGTAAATTGGCTCTCATCTGACCAAAGGACTTTTAAGGAAAAGTTTGGTATCTCGTTGTTTCTTTGAATAAACCACTGACAAAATGCCATTCTTCTAATCGCATCGCCATTCTGGAGTCCCTGGCAGGGCCGTTCACGATAGGGGTGATATTTATGACGCTTTAAAATACTATTCGCCGTTGACCGCGCAACACCTGTTGTGGCTTCAATTTGACGCAAAGACGTACGAGGTGTCTCAACCACGCTTTGCATTACCAAATTTTCTGTATTTTCGTCTGGAAGTTCGTTTTTCTTTACCTTAGCAAAACTCCCGTAAGCTACAAAGTTGTCTTTCAGACGCCTAAACATAGTTCTACCAGGTTGTCGCTTTCAGGATATTTATTTAAATACATTTATTCAGCTTTCGCTTCATTTCGACGACAGAGAATAAAACACTCCGTAAACAACAAACAAAAACATATCATATTTTTCATAATTTGAAAAGTGATTCATTTTGAAACACACAATTAATTACAAACACTTGACAATAAATTCTACTTTGACAGTTAACGTTAATTAACAGTTAAATTAAAACAGACAACGAACGTCAGTATAGGGAAATTGAAGAGAAATATCAATGCCTGTATAATCATTGATATACATATAATATATGAATATCAATGTAAGAGGTTCAAATATCTCTCGGAATTTAAGTTCTCATTCAAAAAAATGGTCCAATCACGTGGGTACCCACAATACCTATAGAATAATATGAAATATCAATGCCTACTACCATAAAATCTTAATTTTGTAAATTTTAATTATTTATCTTGACCGAACATAAACATGTTATACATGGTTGAAGAGCATATTTAAAGGGGAATTTAAAAATGCAGAAATTCAATATGGCGCCCATAAAAAAAATAAAAGTTGACTTCGGCCTCATTGAACATAGTGGGCCTAGATTACTTTTTACTTTATTTTCAAATTCACGCTCATTTCTTATCCCCACCCTGAAAATTCGTTATTGCATCTTTTATAATAAACACGATATAAAGAATTTTATAAAACGCACTTTTTTTTCCTGTATATCCGTTGCTATTCCGAGTTCAAAGAAGTTGATGACAGATTATTTATAGGCACTTGATTGCGCAACTTTTTTCCCATTTGGTCCACCCTGTAACTCTAACGGTTTCCAATATCCCCATGTACATCATTTTATACTGGACACACTGTATATCTTTCGGGCGAAAACGGAATTCAATAACTTTAAAAAAAGTTGATTTGCAATAAATTAATCAAACCACGTCACAAATGCCAAATAATAACGAAAATCCAAATTCAACTTCAAGAATGTAAATTGACCTGGGAAATTCCGCTTTGATTACAGCGCCAACTTTCGGAACCAGCGCCAAACCAAATCCAACTTTGAGGTTATAAACCCTACTTTATAAAATCGACATTGACGTTAGCGATACCGATTGCGTCGGAATCGGTGATTTAATTGCAAACAATGACGTCAATTCTGAATCAGCCTGTATTATTCAAAATCACTGATCGGAATATAAACTATATCAAATCTTAACGATTTTTTAAACAATTTCCTTTTATCTTAATTCAAATTCTTGTTCGAGTTCTAGAAATAATGATTCGAACAGTTTTTTGAGCCAACCGGTGTCAATTCCGATTCTGATCAGGTGTGTAACTTAAAATTGTACAAGAACGCATACCGTTATTCCTAATATACATAATAAACCCGTTGATTCTTAACATTGTTGTAAGGAACAATTTAGATGAAAAGCAGTAAATAAACTGACATTGTGCAATACAGGGTGATTCAAAATTGGAGTGATTAAGGAGTTACAGTGGCTCACTTGGAGAGTCCGAACAAAATATTGAAAAATATGTTTTCAAAAATTTCTAGAAGATAGTAGTAGTAGTAAACATCTTCATTTCTTTATAGAAAAGGCTATCGACCTATCGGTCTTTCTGCCCATTTCTGCCCACTGCCATTCAAGAAGATATTAACAGTTGAAAATCGAATTTCAACTTTATTAATTAATGTAATTCTGATAAGATCCCATGTTGGATTGATAGCATATTGGAATTATTATTCGGAAAGAAAAATTAGGATCTTTACTTCAAATTATGGAAAAATTTATTCGTCTACAATTTTTTGATGAAAATTCAAAGCGGCAAATTGTTTTCTGCCATTATCAGGTAGTTACAGCTTTTGTCAAGAATAACGAGCATTCGTCAAATTGTGACTAAGGGCCAACTGCACCGGGTCGGCTTAGGAGTTAATTCATTCCAATATATTCCTGGGTTTCAGTCAATTTTACTGTTTATTATTTAAAATGTTACAAATACGTTTCGGTGTCTTTCTCCACCATCATCAATTTGTCTAAAATATATATTTACAGTCATCATCAATTCAAATAAAAAACTCTCACCAAATTTCACACATTAAAATACAATTACATACATATTAAAAAGTACATTAAGAACATTGGTTTTCAGGTGATGAGTCAGGACAAACATATCCGGGAAAAGACTAGAATCTATTGTCTAGAGATTCAAACCTCAACCTCAACTTACGTGTATAGTTCTTAACATCGCAACGTTTAACTGGTTATTGAATTTTCCATATTTTATTCGATATCAGGCGAGCGAAACAAAAAAACTGTTTATCTTACGGTTTTTCTTTGCGTTTTAGGAATGCTTGGCAATTCTTCATTATCAGATGTTTACATTTCATTTACCTGGTCCAATCAGTTCATTTATGTGATTATCTAATTAGCGTATGATATACAGAGCTCAGATTGTCTGTATCTGATCTGAAATTTATTGCATTTTGATGTTTCTTAATTTGTATCATTTCATGGATTCTTCTCTTATTATAGTTGTCCTCATTGACTAATATTTGCGTGTTATCGAAATCAAAATCATGCAACTTTTGTTGTGCATGTTGTGCTAATGCTGTTGCATTTTCGTTAACTTTTCTTAAGCTATACTTATGTTCGTATATTCTTTTCTTCAGATATTGCCCTGTTTGTCCTAAGTATGTGCTGTTACAGTTCAAACAGTCAATCTTGTATATTACGTTTGGTGTGTCCAATTTATCGCTTCTAGGCTTAAATTTTGTAAAACATTCTTTTGCCAAGTTGTTTTTAGTTTTCTCTGCTATAGCAATATTATGTGGCTTTAAAACATTTTTTATTTTTGTGTTGATTTCTGGTATGTGCGGTAATGATACATACCTGATTTCACCTTCTTTTTTCTTTTTTATATTATTTATGTTGTTCCATTTATTTGCATTGTATATTTTATTAATTCTTTGTTTTATAATTGGTTCGAAGAATTCTTTGGGATAGTTGTTCATTATTAATACTTTTTTTATTTTTTCAAGATTTTTTGTCTGTATCTACAATGTGCTAATTTTATCGCTCTATCAGTAAGAGCTGTTACCACATTTTTTTTATATTGTATAGGTGCATATGATTGGTAATTCAAGTATCTACCAGACCACACATCCTTTGTGTACCAGTTTGTTTTTATTTCCCCATCATTGTCATACATAATCGTCATATCCAAAAAGTTTAATGATTTGTTTTTGTCTTCCTCAATGGTGAATTTTATGGTTTCATGAATGCATTAAACTTATCTAGTGTGTATTGAACTTTTTGGTTTGGCATACTTAGGAGTTAATGGAACTTAATAATTTAAGTTGACTGCACCGCTGTTTAAACGGAACTTAATTCAGTCTAACTGGCACTTAGCCTAAACCAGACTCGCAGTTCGGCTTGCTCAGCTTAACTATAAATGGCACCTATACGCAAGCGTTGCTGGTTGGTTGGTTGCCGGGTATAAAGGCACCAAAAAACTTTTTGTTAAATCCACGTTTTGGTTCATTGTTGTTCGGCGGATGTCTAATCGGGAAAATTATGGCGTTCTTTACTATGTGACGCTTATGATGAAAACGGTGCTATTGGACCTAAGTGTGACTAAAAACACATTTGGTTTTTTGAAATGTTACCAACTTTGAGAATTCGTCAATAAAAAACTGGCGGGTTCAAGCTGATCAAATTCCATTCGGTATTTCAAGAAACGCTTTATCCATATTCATTCTGAGAAACACGAAAGTGCACAAGTGGCCGAGTCTGCGAAATAATGTTGCCAACTTTGCGAATTTGTCAATGGCTTGTCTTGGCATTTCATATGCAGTACAAACTGAAGCATTTTGATGTGAACAGATTCCCAAAGTCTTTAGAAATACCTGTTCTTGACCGTGTTACCTACGAAGCAACAGGTCTTTACTTATTGTTAATGAGGCAGATTAGCTTGAGCAACATAGTTGCCATCCTTCTGATCTAGTTTTTTGCAAATATCTGTTTTCAATATGAATTAATTTTTCTACTATTTCTCCTAAACACCTCCAGAACTCACCTCGAGAGGAATGGCGCCAATTTTGAATCTCCCTGTATACTTTCCACTTCGCAACTGCAATATCAAGCTTGCGAATTATGTTTGTTCGGCACCGTCAGCGTATTGTACTTGCCTCAGCATTACAGAATAGACCGAAAATAGGCTCCTGTGATTGGCTGTCCTCGCGACGTCAAGTGCACAATAATACTAACGCTTATAAGTTTACTTTGAAATATTTCAATTATAACAACAAATAGTTGGTTGACTGCATAGAGCTCTGATATTTTATATTTATTTCTGTTTCATCTGTATTTCTAGCATTCAGAAAGACACGTATAAAGGGTCGGAATGTTGGCCATTTTTATAGTATAAAAGGAATTTTTAATCCAGTCCCAAACCTGCTATCCAAGCATTCTTATTTATTGCTTTATGTTATCTTTTGTCAATTTCCTATAACAATAAACATATTTGCAGATTTAAAAAATCTAGACTTAATAATAATATACAGGGTGATTCAAAAGTGGGGTCATTCTTCTGGGGGTGTTTTGGGAGTACAGGAAAAATAGTAAAAAAAAAATAATTCTTATCAAAAACTGAGATATTTGCAAAAAACTGGATCAGAATTACGGCAACGATGCTTTTCAAGGTAATCTGCCTAATTAACATTATGTAAATACCTGTTACTTCTTAATTATTGAAAATTGTAGTAACCATGGATAAACACAAAACAAAGAAAGAGAAAGCAATAGAAATATTTTGAGGTTAGGATAACTCTGTCAATTTGCCGTCAGTGCTGACATCCCTTTTTGGGGCAGGTAAGTGATATACCTAAATCCCCCACATCTGTCAACAAACATCTCCTGTATAAGGTTATGTATCAATGATTAATATTAATCAAATAAAATACAATTAAGTTGTTAAATCACAAGAGGTTGACGAAATTCTGGCCGTTTAACTCCAGACATGTTTGTTCCCCAATCACTTTATTGTGCACTCTTCGCCGCTGTCTGGGATCACCTTTTGATCAACTTCTCGTATTCGGTTAATTAACTCCTGCTCAATTTGTACCGGTGTTAGGAAGATCAGAGAGTTAATGTGTCCTTGTGTCCTGTGTATCTTACATACATGGTAGGAATGTGGCCCTTCCTCTGGGGAGTTATAGGGACAATTATCCGGTGCCTGGGAATGTGTCAGTGGTTGTGCAATGCTCCGAGCACTCCTGGAAGGCTCTGCTGCAATTATCTCCGCAAATTCGATGTTGTTGTACATTCTGTGAAAGGAGCTTCAAAGTAAGTAACAGATTGACAAATACTTGTTATTATTGACAAAGGCCATCTACCTGTAACTATCTGTTAATGACAAAATACATCAATACCGCTTTGACTTTTCATCAAAAAATTGTAGAAGTGGTCTTTTTTAATATCAAAAATACATACCTTTTGGCACTTGCCCCCTTTGTCATTTCCACTCTTCCATCACAAAATCGTTGTAAACATAACAAACAAACCCGTTTTGGATAGCCAAATACCAAATATACGATGACAAACGGCAGCACAATTACAAAGATTACAAATATACAGAGTAATTAATAATTTTAAAAAATTAAAATAATAAAAGAGTAAATAATAAGTCATTGCCAATACTACAGAAATAAATAAGTAAATAGCATTCAAAGTAAGTTTATGGTAGCTCCGTCGTTGCTGCTATTCTTCATACGAAACATCATATGGCCAGTCAATCACAGTGTCTTATTTTCGGTTTATTCTGTAATGCTGAGGGAAATACGCTCACCTCCATCGGTCCCGTATCGACAAGAGCGACCTCAACGTGGAATTTATAAACCCGCTTTTAAGAATGCTTTCCTAACCACAAAACTACATGTGTATGTTAGAACTATACAGCATAGAGTAAGTAAAATAAGAGAGTTGGCATGGCATCTTATGTGTGAACTTGGCACCGCGTTGCCGCTACTAGCGCTACAACTGACTGACCGGCGACTGGCCAGTATTAAAATATCGATTTTTCCGCCGAGAATCTATGGGCATGTACAGGGTACGCTAGACCAGTTCTGTCTTTTTTTAACTTGCGGAGCAACGAGGCTGGATATTATTCTTGAACTGCTATGTTGCTTATGGAAAATAAAACTAACCTCGTAATCAATTTTAACCACGTTTCCGATTCGGTCGAGTTAAAATAATTTATATTTGTAATACCGGTACGGTATTAATACAAACCTACCAATACAGAATATTTGCTGTACAGACGTCAGTATTGCAACATAATTGATTTTTTTGTGAATATTACCATTTTTTTTTCTCTCTTTCTTGTTTGTTTATATAATTTTTACCTGTATAAAGATGAGTCCTCCTGAACGTGTTCTTTCGTATTCGACAGGGTCACAAGTTTAGCTACCCAGAGTTCTTCCTTTTTGGACTCTTTGGAAGACAATTTGTGTTTTTTTGTAACAAACTTAATAAATGTAATTTTATTTTGATGATTCAGGTATATATTTTTTCCTTCCCTTTCATTCTTCCCCTTAAAGTAATTTAATTATTATTTACATATTTAACCACATCTGGATACAAATCGCATATGTTTGTAAAAATCGCGTTCTAAGTGTTACAATTTCGATGTCCCTACATACTATAGTCTCGGTTCATTAATGGAATTAGGAATTTGTGAACACCCTGTTGAGTAAACAGCACATTTTCTATTACTATTAATAGCCGAGATAACCTGTGTGGACACCGAAATTGAAAACCTGAGTATTTTTGTACCATTTAAAATTCCCGCTTCTAACTGGCTTCCCTAACTGGCCTAAAAGCTTCCCGTGTTTGCCGGTCAGCCCGATGTGGCGTACGCGTTGCCGAGTTTTAACATTACAACGCCACCTCTCTTATTTTACTTTCTCTATGCTACACAGTTCAGTAGTGTCCTCAGGTGGGTCTTCCAAGCACTATTTGTTTTCAGCAAAAAATGAGAAATTAAATTTATTTTGGCATTAGGAATGCAACCACATGTACACAAAATAACGAAAGCACATTGCCATGAAAAAAATATTTCAGCAAATCTCGATGTTTAAACAAGATGGCTGATGCATAATCGCATCAAAATCAAATGCGTTAGAACGTTTGTCAAATATGTAAAAACTTAGAATTCGTAGCGGTCAGTCATGGGAGAGATATCCTGACTTGAGAAAACTAGCTTACTTAGATCTAAACCTACCTTATTCCGTAGTTTGATGAATTTACGTGGCGATTAGCAGCTTGTTAAGCTGCTCTTATCTGTAGGATGTTGTACTAGTCCAATCAGCATCAATAATTCTGTATCTAGCAATGCACTTAATACACCTCCACTTCATAACATATTTCACACTTGTTTAAAAAATAGTTAGTCTATAATGGCCCGTAATAGCTAACGTAACCTATAAAATAGTTATCATGTTGCGTGGAATGATGTATAACGCTAAAATACTTTAAGCGATGTGGCTTGTATGTGCCGCCATTCTGGTAGTTCTACGCCTTGATGACGGTCGCCATATCAACTACTTCCCAAACTATGTTGAGCGTACTTACTAACACGTTTTAGAACCACGACTTACCTCGTATGAGTTCAGAATCATTCACTAATCAGACCGCTGCCAACTTGAATAATATGCGATAGCTATGAATTGTCCAAAGAAAGCATAATGGCTCTAATACTTTTACTTAATGCTTTACTTCGTTGATTCCTTGACAAACCGTGTCTTTCGTTTACTTGGGAATACTGATGGACGGGCTGTGCTGTATACAAGCGCGCAACAAACGTCAACGAGTTGTTCCGATGTAATCCGCTGCACACCGATCTGTTCTCTCTTTGGCGCATTAGAACTGCAGTCGACCGTTTTTAGAGTTGGAACTTGAAAGCTCGGCTCATCGCCACTGTGAATTCAGTAGGTTTTCAAGCGTCGTAATCAATGCACAGCATAAGCTCGAGGGTCGACTTTACTAGCAAACCAGGTAGAAAAAAGAAAACTGCTAGTCGCTAAGCATGTGGAAACGATTGAGTTCCTTATCATTTCGTGTTCGTCGCCATATTTGATTCGTTCATGACGTTGTTTATGGGGGGGGGTTGATTGTTGTGATCGTCATCGTCAGCCACAAAATGTTTCCGCCGAGTTTCGTGTGATTTTCCCACTCTTTAATTTCATAAACCAGGAATGGTTTGTTTGAATTAGACATTCTAGTGATATGTTGTGTTGTTTCTTGTCTCGATTATGGAGAGCAATCAGAAAGTGTTTTTCCAACTTGCAACCTGACCCGAATTATCCATTCTTAACTTGGCCCACTTTTACATTCGGTCGAAATGTAATATATAGATTTAAGCTCCTCTTACCTTGATAACGTAAAGTTTCTCTCCAAAACCGCATAAAAATATGTTCATCCATCATCCCAGCAAAGAAAAATTCTGTGTATTTGACACAACTGCCAATTTGTTTATCGATTGTTGGTTGTTAGGACATGGAGATCCCAGGTAACTAGACTTTTCTGCTTCAATAGTAATTAATAATTCACGTGAAGTGTTTGCATTAAAAAGATACAGTCGTTAAAATAAGAAAATCAAATGCATCCACAATCCAACTGCAATTATAAATGTTTATACCTAATTTGACTGCAAATCTTACAGTAATGCCTCAAAATGTACGGTTTTTACAAGCTGGAAACTCACAAAGACCGAATTAGCACTTCAATTTAAGGAAATCAGTGTAATGTTTCATATTTACAACAAAATACACACAGAGTGCGATATCTAATAGGAATTGTTTAAAATTGCCGAAACTTTGGCACAGTTTCCAAAGGTTAAAATATAGGTAATTGTTTATTTTTAATGAAATAAAATGTTTGAAATGATCAAGAAAATGTGCACACATAATGAAAGATCCGTAATAGAATTTTTTTAGTTGAATTACCAACCATCAATGAAAGTTTACAGAAGTTTGAAATATGGGCAATTGTTTACAGCATTTCTTTTTAATTAAATAAAATATGTTTTCTCTTATAGTCATAATATAAACAAATAGTGAAAAATCAGTAATAGAAAGTAGTTAGTTGACATAGGTACCCAAGCATGAAAACAATTTTAAAGAAGCTTAACATATGGAAAGAAGTTTGCAACATTTTCTCTAGTAGAAAAATACAGAATGAAATATACCTAAAATAAATTACTTAGTTGAAGTACCCAACCATCAATGAAAGTTTGCTGGAAACAACAATTGCAGCATTTTCTTTTAATGGAATAATATTTCATATTATGAACAACTTAATCCAAAACAGTGCATAAGAAATAAATGGTCTGAAATAAGGGAACATACATCATTACCCGAAAATGAATTTATTGGGGCGGTAGAGCTGTGCCTTAAGTCCACTTACTTCCAATACGAGGGCAATTTCTATTCCCAAATATATGGAGTAGCTATGGGGTCTCCCATAGCTGCAACAATTGCACACCTTGTAATGGAAAGTCTGGAAGAAAAACTAATACCTGAATTGAATTTTAAGTGTCGATTTTTTAAAAGATATGTGGATGACTGCATAATGTGCCTGCCAAACCAAAAAGTTCAATACACACTAGATAAGTTTAATGCATTCCATTAGACCATTAAATTCACCATTGAGGAAGACAAAAACAAATCATTAAACTTTTTGGATATGACGGTTTTATATACGGTAATGGGGAAATAAAAACAAACTGGTACACAAAGGATGTATGGTCTGGTAGATACTTGAATTACCAATCATATGCACCTCTACAATATAAAAAAAGTGTTGAAACAGCTCTTACTGATAGAGCGATTAAATTGGCACATTATGAGTATAGAACAAAGAATCTTGAAAAAATAAAAAGATACTAACAATGAACAACTATCCCAAAGCATTCTTCGAACCAATTATAAAACGAAGAATTAATAAAATCTACAATTCAAATAAATGGAACAACATAAATAATATTAATAAGAAAAAAGAATGTGAGATCAAGTATGTATCATTACCGTATATTCCAGAAATCAACACGAAAATAAAAAATGTTTTTAAAACCACATAATATTACTATAGCAGAAAAAACTAAAAACAACTTAGCAAAGGAATGTTTCACAAAATTTAAACCTAAAAGTGATAAGTTAAACACACCTAACGTAATATACAAGATTGACTGAACTGTGATACAACACATACATAGGTCAAACAGGACAATATTTAAAGAAAAGAATATACGAACATAAATATAGCTTAAGAAAGGTTAACGAAAATGGAACAGCATTAGCACAACATGCACAACAAAAGTTACATAGTTTTGATTTTGATAACACAAAAATATTAATCAATGAAGACAATTATAATAAGAGAAGAATCCATGAAATGATACAGATTAAAAAACATCAGAATGCAATGAATTTTAGATCAGACACAGACAATCTTAGCTCTCTATAACACACACTAATTAAATAAGCGCATGCATACACTGATTGGACCAAGTAAATGAAATATAAGCACCTGACATTGAAGAATTGCAGAGCAATTGATATTCCTAGAATGCTAAGAAAAATCGAAATATAAACAGTTTTTTTTTGTTCTCTGACTCGATATCGAATAAAATATGGAATTCAATAGCCAGTCAAATGTGACTGTCGAAACAACTATACACGTAAGTTAAATTTAAATCTCTAAACAATAGATTCTAGTCTTTTCCCAGACATGATTGTCCTGACTCATCACCTGAAAACCATTGTTTTTAATGTACTTTTTAATATGTGTGTGATTTGTATTTTAATATGTGAATTTTGATGAAAATTTTTTATATAAATTGATGATAACTGTAAATGTATATTTTAGACAAACTGATGATGGTGGAGAAAGACACCGAAACGTATTTGTGACATTTTGAATAATAAACAATAAAATTGACTGAAACCCAGGAATTTTTTTGGATTAAATTGAAATACAGTCAGGAAAATATACACAACAATAATTATGAACAACATCGAAGCAGGGAATGAAAAATCAGTAATAGAACTTATCTAGTTGAAAAATATGTACAATAGTTTAAAATATGGACAATTTATGCATGTTTTAATGATAATAATAAAATATGTTTAATCTTATAAACAAAATATAAACACGGAATGATAAATGAGTAATAGAAATTATTTAGTTTTTGCTTGTGTTGAATGTCATGCTTGTTTGTTTATGCATGGAAAATAATGTACAGAAGCCTAAAACGTGGACAGTCGTAATTTTTTTATGGAATAAAATGTTTTATATTATCAAGAAAATACCTACACACACATAAGAAAATAAATAATAGCAATTACTTGAATTAATAAAGCACGATGAAAAGTTTACAGAAGCGAAGTTACTTTGAAGTATACAGGGAAGCTCAAAATAAAGTTATGACAGTCAAGTGTATTTTTTTAAATGGAATAGCCTATTTTTTAATCCAAATTCAGGTTCTAAATTAAATTCGAAGTATTTTTTGTATAACATACTACGTGACTGAACTAGGAAGAAGTCAATTTTATTATTAGTAGTAGTAAACATCTTTATTTCTAAAAAAGGCTATCGACCTATCGATCTTTCTGCCCTTGTTTAATACATGCAGTCTTAATCTAAATAAAAAACAAATATGAAAATTCTCCCATTCTAGGTTAACAATAGCAGTAGTAAACATCTTTATTTCTAAAAAAGGATCGTAAATCGACCTATCGGTATTTCTGCCCTTGTTTAATACATGCAGTCTTAATCTAAATAAAAAACAAATATGAAAATTCTGCCATTCTAGGTTAACAATACTATTAAATAAATAAGATTTCAGTGGCAAGAAGAAATTATTTTATTGTCCACTAGTGCGTTGCGTTTGTAAGTGTTCGAGTAGCGTTAATGTAGGGAAACGGAAGCGGGATTGTCTGGTTGGTCTTGTAAGACAAAGGGGATTCAGTATGGTCCAGTTGTAGGGGTTGTTTGTCCATTTTGTCTGTAGCTGTATGAGTCTTTCCGAGATCTTTGTCATGTTTGTGCGTTCATATAGTAGTTGGGTGGGGGGGTTTTTTTATTATTATTTTACTACAATAAACGATTTAACATTAAAGTAATATTAAAACAAATGTTCAAACGTATTTCCATTTTCCCGGAACCATAATTTTAATCTTTCTAACGTTGTTATGAAGATCTCTTTGCAGCATTTGTGGGTATATTTCGTGGAAAGCGCGTCTTATTCTCTGCTTCATTTCTTCGGGGTCAGTTCATTCAACTCATCTTGGTTGATCAACTTGGTAGACTTTTCCTTTGACGTATCCCCAATGAAAAAAGTCACAAGAGTTGAGGTCAGGTGATCCGGTTGGCCAATTATTCTATCCATCTATGATCGTTGGAACAAGTTACGCACATTAAGGGCAAAATGGCAGGAGTTTCGTCATGCTGAAACCAAATATTTGGGCGAATATTCAGAGGAACTTCCTCGAAATAGTTCTGGAGATCATTAATAATAATAATAGTGAGAATCATATCACATAACTCGCCAATCGGAAATATTTGGTTATTTTGCCATGTTTAGAATCACAAGAAAAAACTACGGATCAACGTAACAATTATTGGCACTGATTATCAATCAATACCAGCAAGTATTAAACAATAATATGAAAAGGTCCCCCCCTGAACTCTGAATGATAAAATTGGATACATTTTGTTTTTCCATTTTTAAACGCCGTTATCTCCAAAACTATTAAATTTAGTCAAATAATTATATTATACCTATATTATACAAAAAATACTTCGAATTCAATGTAGAACTTGAATCTGGATTAAAAAGTCAATTTTGTCTTTCAACATTGTCAATTTTCCAGAATATTTTTACTGCCAATAATCCCTAGAAAAATGAATAAACTAGTATTTATGCATTACTGTTCAATGAAGTTGCAAATTGATTATGTATTAGAATCTAGTAAAAATTTCTAATAAAATTAGTTTGGAATTTTTTTTGGATTAAAATAAAATTAGTTTACAAAAAGTGTTACTGGTTTGGTTATTTATTGCAAAGTTCTTTGGTTTTTTGTAGCATTTATATTCACTGATCTGCACAGATTACTAAGCATTAATGTTCATTCGGTCAACCATCATCAAATCAATGTTGCCAACCTTAAAATTTACAATCGCTCACGAGGAGGGTTATAAATTTCGTTTTTAGCAAATTCCACGAATCTCAGTTCTCTATCACAAATGCAGCGTGTTTCCCACCTTCCCAAGTACTTAGATTTAGATGCAGCTTGTAACTTTTTGAGCAGGTTTTTCAGGGTGAGGAGAATTATAATTGACCCAAAGTACATGGTTCTTTAAAATGTTTGTAATAAAAGAATATTTGTGACTCTGGTTAGAGAACGAGCAATAATGTGAAGGTCAGAGAATAGTTTTGCTTAATCGAAATGGAATCGATTTTATTTCCTTTGCCCAATGCACTATTTGCCAGTTGCAGATTTTTAACACACGATGCTACTCCTCTTAATAATAGATTTCTCTTTTCTACAACTTAGTAGAATTATTTTATGATCAATTAATAACAAAATGTTCCATTGAAAAGTTTACACTGCTTTTGGTCCTTCAACACTTGCATCAAAAGGAAGTTTGTTGACTTAGAATCATCACATCCACATATTAGCATCATCAATCAGCTTATCGAAGGCCACTGCTGGGCGTAAGCCTCCTTTAATATTTTTCACTGAATTCGGTCTTGTTGCTGTCTGCATTCAGTTGGTACTAATGCGTTTTAAGTCATCGGTCCATCTAGTAGGGGGGATGTCCTCTATATCAAAAGGCTTCCGATCTAGGCCTCCATTCAAAAAATTGGCTTGTCCATCTATGATCAGCAGATCTGCCAATGTGTTCCGCCCAGTTCCATTTTAGTAATTCTCTCTACGGCGTCAGCAATTCTGGATCGTCTGCGGATTTCAGTGTTCGGCATGTGATCCTTGAGAGAAATTCACAGCATTGATCGTTTCATCGCTAGTTGCGGAACTCGTTTTTTTCTAATTGTCCGTTTGGTCATAGTTTCGGATCCATAGAAAAGGACTAAAATGACACACTGGTTAACCTTCCTCTTCAGGCAGTTTGGAAACTCTGCCTTGAACACATATTTGAGATTCCCATATGCAGACCATGCAAGCCCTATTCTTCGAAAAATTTCTAGGGTCTGATAGTCCCTTCCAAATATTACAAAATTTCATATAAAACTTGAAATGCATGTTAACAAAATTACATTATACAGGGTGATTCAAAATGGCTTCATTCCTCTGCGGGTGTTTTAGGAGTACAGAAAAAATAGTTTCAAAAAATAATTGTTATTCAAAACTGAGATATTTGCAAAAAACTAGAACAGAAGAATGGCAACAATGTTTTTCAAGGTAATCTGCCTCATTAAAATTACGTAAATACCTGTTGCTTCTTAATTATTAACAACTGTAGTAACCATGGGTAAACAGAAAAAGTGAAAGTACAAGGAAATATTTTGATGTTAAGATAACGTTCTCACTTTGCCGTCAGTGCTGCCAACCTTTTTGGGCCAGTGATGTACCTAAATGAGTGATATACCTAAACTCGCCACAGATATAAACAAAAACCTCCTGTGTAAAGTTATGTATCAATGATTAATATTAATCAAATAAAATACAATTACGTTGTTAAATCACAAGATTTTGACGAAGTTCTGTCCGTTTAACTCCAAACATGTTTGTGCCTGTGTCACATCGCTTTTTGTGCACTCTTCCCAGCAGTCTGGGCTCACATTTTGAGCAGCTTCTCATATTCGGTTTATTAACTCCTGCTCAATTTGTATCGGTGTTCGGAAGATCACAGATTTAATGTGTCCTGTGTATCTTACATACATGGTAGGAATGTAGCACTTCCTCGGGGGACTTATCGGGACAATTATCCGGTGCTCGGGAAGGTGTCAGTGGTTGGGCAATTGTTGCAGCTGAAAGGCTCAGCTGCAGTAATATCCAATAGGTATTGGAGGTTGCTCTAGGCCTGGAACCCGAGCAACTCTAGATCGTCCACAATCTGCGTCAATTCCTGTAGCCAATCGTCCAGTGTCTCTAGCCCTTTGCTGGTGTAAGTTCTGTTACTGTGGCATTTCCCCAAAAATAATCGTATATCCGCAAATTCGATGTTGATGTACATTTTGTGAAAGGAGTCACAGTTTGACAAATGCTTGTTATTGTTGACAAAGGTAAATACCTGTAACTACCTGATAATGACAAAAAACATCATTGCCGCTTAGACTTTTCATCAAAAAATTGTAGGACAGTACTATTTAAATATCAAAAATGTTCATAATTTGAAGCAAAGGTCGTAATTTTTCTTTTCAAATGGTTTAATATTCCAATAGACTCCTAATCAAACATGGGATCATCTCAAAATAATACTTAATAAGAAAATTGAAATTCGATTTTCAGCTGTTAATATCTTCTAGAAATTTTCAAAAAAAAAATGTTCAATATTTTCCTCGTACTCTCCAAGTGAGCCCCTATTACCGCTTAAAAGGAATGACTTTTGAATGACTTTGAATAATGCGCAATTCACATCCTTGTAGTAGTTGTATCATTAATATTCAATAACATTTTAAGTAAATTAATGCTAACCTTCAACACCTGCAAGTTTTACGATTGTGATATAATTTTCATTATGTTCAATTGATAACAATTATTTTAGAATTAATAATACTAACAAAGCAAAATAAAATTTATTGTAAATGTGATCTTCTGTACCAAGCGGCGAAATAAGCTTTACGCCACTGCATCTACACACAATGAAATTGGTCATATGGTCAGTAAACCTTTTGCCATTATGTTCTGAAATTTCAGCTGGTCTTCATATAGGTAGTTTTCTATAACTTGCAAGCCTTGTCTCGGTCACAAGAAGTATAGATGTTTTCGACCTTTTGCGTTTGCTCGGTTCTTGACTATTCTTTTGCTGTGTTTGGTTAACTTTGTATTTATTTAAGCATTTAAATATTAATAGAAGTTTTAAAATATGCACATCTTGGGATGGGCATAAAAATGGATGGAATTTCAAAGGCATTTTAGTGGTGCTTTTGATACGATACTAACACACTGTTTTGCAATTACCCAGACACCCTCACAGACCTAAATCCATCTCTAATGACCTGACGGAAATTATTTTTTAACATAAGGACAAAGAACGTAAATTTCACGCATTTTTGCACACCCCAATTTGAGTTGAATTTTTTATGGACTCGAAGAAATGCATTATTGATTGTTACTGGAACACAAGCATGTTTTGCATCTTGCCAGATGTGTATTATTTGTCGGCAAACAAAGAAGGTCAAGTCAAGTTTGTACGTCTTGTCGGGAGGGCATAAAATACAACCGGATATTGTAATGATTTTATATCTTTGGGCGTCTCTAGGTAAGGAACGTCACTGCGTGGCCAGGCCATATCTATTTCTATTTCAATTTAGTTCAGTTCTTTTCTAGTTCATTTTAATTGTCCCACTTAACAAAGCAGTTCTTGTATTTGGTTTGCCTTTTAACCATCTTAAACATACATAAAAAGGGTTTCGTTTATCAAATGATAACAGTCAGTAATGTAGTCGTTTTCCTAGATTAAGTCAATAAAATTCAAAGCGACTGATAAGAGGGAGAATAATACGTACTACGAAAATATGATATCCGCAGTTGCTTAAGGTCAGAGAAAGCACAAGTTCGTTCCATTGTTACACTTATTCTGCAAGGGTTATTCTTTGCAGTCACTAGTTTTTAAATTGACTGTGAATAGACTTGCTTAAGACTTCACTATATTTTTCAAATTATATTATTTATAAATGTATGTTTTTGTAACATGTTGTTTGTCTGTTTGATTTCGACCACTTTTTCCAACGATTTTCCTATTTCTGAAAATTGTTACCAGTTCTGTGATTAAAAAGTCGACGGTTTGACCTTTATGGTGCATAAGATAGACAGTTGTACTTGCTGAAAAACAAATTTAAAAAAAGCCAAAACCGTAAGTTTATATTCATAAGAAATGTTCACTATATTTTTAGTTTATCGTATATAATCCGATGTTGTTTATTGAACACTAATGAATACAAAAAAATCAAGGTCTAGCAGTGTTAAGTTTAGTAACAGTGAACGGTTAATTTACTGCTTTAAATTGAAAACAACATTTTAAACTGTAGTTTTGTATATTCTTCGTATAAGTAAAAATTCGTTTAAAAACTCACATTCGTACATTTATTGCATATTTAGTGCAATGTTTGAGCTCTGGGAAAACTGAAGCTCACTTTAGCTCAATGTCTTCAGATTATCTCAATCATTATTTTTGTATGCTACATTATGCCTAATAAATAATTGAATTAACTTTAACTAAGCACACGATTAATAAAATTATTAATAATTAAATAGTTTTTTAAAAGTTATACATATTTTCCGCTGGAACAACAATTTTACTGTTTGCAATAATAAGAGGACAAATATTTGTAATCGGGAAATATACTGTCAGCCCTACTTTAAAACACTACGAAATAAATTAATATTTTTAAACTGTCTAAATACACTACAGAATCCGAAACATGAACAACACTAAAGAAACAGGAAGCGGCGGAAGAAACAAAATTGGCGTCACTCCTTTTAAGGGGTTATGGGGCTCACTTGGAGAGTACGAGAAAAATATTGAAACTTTTTTTTGGAGATAATTGCGGCAGAGCCTTCCATGTATGTAAGATACACAGGACACAAGGGCACATTAATATCTGGTCTACCAAACACCGGTACAAATTGAGCCGTAGTTATCTAAGGGAATGCGCGAAGTTGCTCAAAATGTGGACCCAGTAATGCTGCGAAGAGCCCATAATAACGTGATTACACGGAACATGTTTGGAGTTAAACGGGTAGAGCTTCGAACACCTCTTGTGAGTTGTCCACAATTCATACTTCCTAAATAACGTTGTTTAAAATTCTTGATTGAATTAACTGATTTTTAATCATAATGAATACTAGTTAATAAATGAAATAAAAATTACTTTTTTGGAAATATCAAAGGCGCTTTTAAGTTTTGAATAAAAAATTTACATCTCTTGAATGTGCTTCGGAATCAACATCATGGTCAATTCAGAAAACCTTTGTTCTTGTATCCGATTATTTTCTTCGCAGCAATGACATTTATCTGCAGTAAATGTAAGACATATTGGGTCGACAGAATCTAATAGTTAGGACGAACAACGATTTCTAAATCGCAGAAACTCATCACCAGAAAAATTTTAAATAGTGCATCGTCGTTTGAAACAAAAACAACAAGAATTGAATACCTAATATTGTATAGTAAATTATTTACAGATTTTTCGATAAAGTGTTTTGAACTGTTTTAGAAATTAATAGATGTTTGTATTTTGCTTTAATGATGCACCTTAGAAGACTTAATTAATGCACATAAAAAAATCCGAATCAAGAGCACACGGCCAACCTCCTTCTGGTCCTGGATCATTGGACTACATTTGATACAGTCAGAACGGTTAAGCAAACGGTCCACTTCATTTAATATTCCTTCAAAGCAACTGCAAAAAAGTATTAAATAACCTACCTTTGTATACGTTACTTCTTAAGCTTGTTAATGCCAGTTCATTTAAATACTACGATTCACACTCGATGTATTTGAAGAACAGAAGCACTGGCTGGACCTGCGAGACCATCCAAAAAATCTTATTGTTGAAAAAATCCTTAAATTATTGCAGCTAAAGAATTAAGAAATATAGTATTTTTTAAAGCCCAAAATCAACTTTTCTACACATCTGATTAGCAGAGTTAAATATTTCTTGCAAACTAAATTAGTCGAGTGTTTTTATTGATAATCATCAGAAATTTAAAACATGTATAAGAACTTGTACACTTTAATTTGTCATATTTTCGAACACTTTCTACTAAAAAAATATAAGTTTATGAAAAAACTTGCTGTGTTTTATTTAGTTCCCAATTTTCCTTTCTTCGGCTCAACTTAATCCAATGTAATAAAGCCTTAAAAAGTAAAAAATTGAGTTTATTATTATTTCGAATCTAAATATATACAGATTTACTAAACATATATTCGGCTGGCGTTTCCCTCTCAAACGAGTAAAGTTTCTTGACTTGCAGAGTTTTGCTTGAGAGAGCAAAATTGCCTTCATTTCAAAATAAATTCTTTAAAGTCAATTCAACTCGTCGGAGAAAAGATGCAGTTTACGTAACAAAATTGTGTGCCATTCTCAAGATTGTGCCAGCTGATACAGTCAAAGATCTAATGGGTTTCAGCAGGTAGAAACCCTAAAGCTGAAATGAAGAACATTCAGTACATTGGCATTTAATCTACACCGGGTGTAACATTTAACTTGAGACATCCCAATATCTTGAATAATAAGCACTCTCGGAAAAACTATTTAGTATCAAAGTTGTATTATCCGCGGGGGAAATACATTGATGACAAAATTAATGATCATCTGCCCCTCTTTGTTGGGGGAAGGGGAGTAACTTTGAATTTTTTTAAATGGCACGCCGCACTTTTTATTGCAGATTCAGATTCTGCGGCTAAAAACACGCAAAATTTGTTTAAAACATTTTTTTTTTGATTCACGACAGATGGCGCTATAAACGACAAAATTTAATTTTCCTGTCGCTCATGAATTAATGACTGCTTTAAAAAACGTCGTTGCTAGGGATACATATAAATAACACAGTTTTATTTGATGACATTTTTGTTTCAAACATCAAAGAAAAGAAATAACTTGAAGAAACCCCTAATTTTAATCAGTTAGATTTATTTTGGTATTAATACTTCATCAGCATGGAGTACAAGACTGTACAAGAGAAAATTCAGAGAAGCTGGCAGGCGTATTGATAATGCTGTCAATCTCTACGGTCAGCGTTTTCCGGACAAAGTGCGGTCCCGAGCTTCTTTCGCTCGAGTTATCAAGCAGTTTTCTACTGACAGAAGTGTAAAGCAGTAGAAAAGAACAGGTAGAGCTACAATTTGTGGAGCAGACAATCAGGTAGCAGTCCTTGGTGCTGTGGCTTATAACACCCATGCAACCACACGAGAAGTATCACTGCAATCAGGTATTTCTCATATCAGTGTGTGGAGAATGCTGAAGATGCACAAGTTTCATCCTTATCATAGCTCTTTACACCAAGACCTCCATGGGGAAGATTTTGTAAATCGGGTAACGTTTCGTCAATGGGACGTAATGAGCGTAATGTCGCATGGGCGACAGGAAAATAAAATTTTGTTGTTTATAGCGCCATCTGTCGTGAATCAAAAAAAAATGTTTTAAACAAATTTTACGTGTTTTTAGCAGCAGAATCTGAATCTGCAACAAAAAGTGCGGCGTGCCATTTAAAAAAATCAAAGTTACCCCCTTTCCCCAACAAAGAGGGGCAGAGGATCACTAATTTTGTCATCAATGTATTTCTCCCGCGGAATAAAACAACTTTGATACTAAACATTTTTTCCGAGAGTTTTTATTATTCAAGATATTGCGATGTCTCAAGTTAAAAATTACACCCGGTATAAATATATCATTAATAAAAATGAATGTATGTCTGTTTGTCTGTCCATAAAAACTCCAAATTTATCCATGATCGCACCGAGCTACAAGGCTGAAATTCTGTAGGTTTCTTAGTTTATTGGAGAGTAACTTCCTGACAAAATTTCAACTTCTTAACTCTTAGTTTTTGATTTACAATTTACATGTAAGTCTATGGGTGTTCAAGCACAAGGTCAATGTTGGGTCGGATGATTCTACTTGTTCGGCTCTAAAAATGGTGTGACGTCGAGAACCAATCGTAAGGGTGAGCGACTTTCCCGTTTATGCTTGTGCGTTAAAGGTGGTCAAATAAAGGACAGTTTTTACCTGAGTTTTGAATTGAGAGGACGTATATCGAACAGTCTTAAGGCTGCCCTCTACTCAAAATCAGGGACTCAGTTGTACAAGTTGTCCAAATAAATATATATAGTTTCTACTCAATCGTTTTGTTTTGGGCAAAATCAAAAAGAAGAGTTAATACAGTCCACGGATTGTCTAGCGGCAATCATCGAAGATTAAACAATGGGAAACAGCTAAAAATTGCTTCAAAACAATTTAACCTTCCAACGGTTTGGAATAAAAAATTGTGCGTTATACTAAAAGGTTCCTAATGAACTGCGGAATAAATTTGTACCTCAAAATATTCTTCAACTTATGTAGTTTTTCCTAAAATTATATTTCAACAAACTTTAACGACTTTTTACTGAAAGGGAATTTCGAAGATTTTATTCCACAAGTTTGTTCAGTTTTAAAAATGTGAATTTTCAACACAAACTATCACTCGAAATTCCAAAGAACAAAGACAGTAGAATTTTTATTAAAAAACGAAATTTTTATCTTTGCTTCCCTCGGCGGCTTATCAGTGCACATTTGGGCCGAGTCATCGCGACTCATCGCTCTCGATAAAGCGTCAATATGGGCAACGCCACGGGTCGCTCCGCTAGTAACAAATAAAATCTAAAAGACAGTACAGACATAAAATTTCATGAGTGTGTAACAATTCTATTCATTGTTAGGGTGTTAAATTCTTCCCCATTCGTAATATTATACAGCAAGGATATGAAAGGAGGGTTGTATTGTCATATTCCAAGAAGGGTTCTGTGAATCTTGATGACAATAAGTACCTCTTGGATCAATACGCGACCGCCTCCTACCAGATTTTCGTTTTAAGTATTGGGGTGTTAGCAGCAGAATGAACACGTTTAGGGCCAACTGCACCGTTTTCATCATAAGCGTCACATAGCAAAGTGCCACTTAAATATTTAAGCGACACTTAAAACTGACCTGCTGCACCGTCCAAAGTTATCATCCACTTATCTAAGTTCCGCCTAGTTTAGGGATTTTTGATAATTTTAGGGGATTTATTCCCTGCCTATTTCTGTACCTGCCTAACTTGAAAGCTTTTGACCGGAACGTCAAAGCGAAAAGACGATTGACGAAGAATAAACGGGTTTGTTCTGACCATAGAGTAAGTAAAATAATTGTTTTATTTTCTCCACGGTTCTGTCCACAGACTAGATCTGACCTTGTGTAGTGTGTTTTGTTGACTCTGCCAGTGCCAGAAAATTAAATTTAAAATTATAGATACCCAAACACCGAAAAGAATACGAACTCCGAACTATCCTAATGAGGAGAAATATCGATTAATTGAAATTTGCCGAGACTATAAAGCGATCATTGAAAATAAAAAAACGGACTCGTGCACGTGGAAGGATAATGACAAAGCTTGGAGTAAAATCACTGCAAATTTCAACGCGTCTTGTCCAAATGAAGTCTAAAAAATGTATAATTATCCAAATCATGGAAATGATTTTCACGATTGTTACTCCGCCTTGGAACACCAAATTCAATTATCTCCAATTCATCTGGATCATCGTCATCGTCCCATATTAAACTATTCATAAAGAACGCCATAATTTTCCCGATTAGACATTCGTCGAACAACAATGAACCAAAACGTAGATTTAACATTTTTTTTTGTGTCTATACCCGGCAACCAACCAACCAACCAGCAACGCTTGCGTATAGGTCCCATTTATAGTTAAGCTGAGCTAAGCCGAACTGCGAGTCTGGTTTAGGCTAAGTGCCAGTTAGACTGATTTAAGTTCCGTTTAAACAGCGGTGCAGTCAACTTACATTATTAAGTTCCACGTAACTCCTAAGCCGACGCGGTGCAGTTGGCCCTTAGACTCGTTAAAAACACGTTGTTTTTAATCGCGAATTGGACATCTAGATAGGTCTTTTTTCGCGAAAAAAATGTCTAGTTATAAAAGCAGGTTTTCAATTTATCAGATACTAGCCCAATTTTTCGCCCAAAAAGTCTATCGAAAGTAAAAAAGTACTCGAAAGCTAGAATCTTTATTTCGAATCGGTGAAAAATGCACTATAGACAGGGAAGATTTTTATAAAGCTCCTAACAATTAACATTTAGCTATTGTAAGCCCTTGGAGGAAGGAGGACCCCCTAAGGAGTCACTTGTGTGGTGGAGAACGCATCCGCATGGCATGCATGAGATCCCAGGTTCATTCCCCGGGACCTAGGAAGCCGTGAATAAATTTCACGGAGCTATGCTGTGGCCACCTCGTGGAGAATAGCTGGCAACTACCACGAGTATCCTGCCAAAACCCTCTCAACTAGTGCCGTTCGGAACCGGCGATAAACTGTAGGTCCCGTATAGTTGTGGATGATACGTTCCACAAGTATGCGCGAGAGGAGGCCTATATCCAGCAGTGGATGAAAAAAAGGGCTGATGATGATGATGAAGCCCTTTGACTGAAATGGCCAAAGCTGAAATTATCAAATCAAAACACGACAAAAAAATGTGATACATTATTTAGCAGCAAGATTCGTAATAGAAAAATATAAAGGCAAAGTGACCCCAGATACCACAAAGTGTTGTATGGAATTAAAATGGAAACGATCGCCGGATCATTAAAAAAAAAAGACGGGAGCAAGAATAGATTCTGTTGGGTTGGTCGTTTCTACGAAGCAACCTTTTCTAGCATGCAGTCCAGATGGTATAAGTAGAAATAATGATTCCATAGAACTTCTAGAGATAAAATGTCCGAGTTCCTGTATGGATAGCAAAATTATGATTTTTCTTTCTGCAATAAATTTTCCGTCCGTAATGATGTCCCCTTTCTACACTTTTACAGTTCACCACACAAGTACGGTTTAAACGAGCAATTTGTTAACACCACATTTATGCCGATAATGTTCGACAGGCAGCGCTCGCCGCGGTACTTACCTAACGTATTGTTTCGAATCCCGCTCAATATTAGAACCTTTGAGGGCGGGAGTAGTGTAATAGATAAAGAAAAATCATTCAAGGCTGCGATTAGTGCCCGCAGAAATCGAGCAGTACGCAATCAGTGTCCCTTAATACCAGTGTCTGTATAAAAAGTGCTGCTACTCAAGAAATAATAAAGGCAAATACACTGACTACTCTGATTTCTGAAAATTGTTACCAGTTCTGTGATTAAAAAGCCGACGGTTTGACCTTTATGGTGCATAAGATAGACAGTTGTACTTGCTGAAAAACAAATTTAAAAAAAGCCAAAACCGTAAGTTTATATTCATAAGAAATGTTCACTATATTTTTAGTTTATCGTATATAATCCGATGTTGTTTATTGAAACACTAATGAATACAAAAAAATCAAGGTCTAGCAGTGTTAAGTTTAGTAACAGTGAACGGTTAATTTACTGCTTTAAATTGAAAACAACATTTTAAACTGTAGTTTTGTATATTCTTCGTATAAGTAAAAATTCGTTTAAAAACTCACATTCGTACATTTATTGCATATTTAGTGCAATGTTTGAGCTCTGGGAAAACTGAAGCTCACTTTAGCTCAATGTCTTCAGATTATCTCAATCATTATTTTTGTATG
This sequence comes from Dendroctonus valens, assembly GCA_024550625.1. NCBI lineage: Eukaryota > Metazoa > Arthropoda > Insecta > Coleoptera > Curculionidae > Dendroctonus > Dendroctonus valens. Next base: position 527,345 of record JAJTJO010000717.1, on the reverse strand, counting down.
CTACATTATGCCTAATAAATAATTGAATTAGCTTTAACTAAGCACACGGTCAATAAAATTATTAATAATTAAATAGGTTTTTAAAAGTTATACATATTTTCCGCTGGAACAACAATTTTTCTGTTTTGCAATAATAAGAGGACAAATATTTGTAATCGGGAAATATATTTCAGCCCTACTTTAAAACACTACGAAATAAATAAATATTTGTAAACTGTCTAAATACACTACAGAACCGAAATATGAACAACACTAAAGAAACAGGAAGCGGCGGAAGAAACAAAATTGGCGTCACTCCTTTTAAGGGGTTATGGGGCTCACTTCGAGAGTACGAGAAAAATATTGAAACATTTTTTTTGGAGATAATTGCAGCAGAGCCTTCCATGTATGTAAGATACACAAGAGCACATTAATCTCTGGGCTACCAAACACCGGTACAAATTGAGCAGGAGTTAATTAACCGAATACGAGAAGATGAGTTACCAGTTATCTAACGGAATGCGCGAAGCCGCTCCAAATGTGATCCCAGTAATGCTGCGAAGAGTTCATAATAACGTGATTACACGGAACATGTTTGGAGTTAAACGGGCAGAGCTTCGAACACCTCTTGTGAGTTGTCCACAATTCATACTTCCTAAATAACGTTGTTTAAAATTCTTGATTGAATTAACTGATTTTTAATCATAATGAATACTAGTTAATAAATGAAATAAAAATTACTTTTTTGGAAATATCAAAGGCGCTTTTAAGTTTTGAATAAAAAATTTACATCTCTTGAATGTGCTTCGGAATCAACATCATGGTCAATTCAGAAAACCTTTGTTCTTGTATCCGATTATTTTCTTCGCAGCAATGACATTTATCTGCAGTAAATGTAAGACATATTGGGTCGACAGAATCTAATAGTTAGGACGAACAACGATTTCTAAATCACAGAAACTTATCACCAGAAAAATTTTAAATAGTGCATCGTCGTTTGAAACAAAAACAACAAGAATTGAATACCTAATATTGTATAGTAAATTATTTACAGATTTTTCGATAAAGTGTTTTGAACTGTTTTAGAAATTATCAGATGTTTGTATTTTGCTTTAATGATGCACCTTAGAAGACTTAATTAACGCACATAAAAAAATCCGAATCAAGAGCACACGGCCAACCTCCTTCTGGTCCTAGATCATTGGACTACATTTGATACAGTCAGAACGGTTAAGCAAACGGTCCACTTCATTTAATATTCCTTCAAAGCAACTGCAAAAAAGTATTAAATAACCTACATTTGTATACGTTACTTCTTAAGCTTGTTAATGCCAGGTCATTTAAATACTACGATTCACACTCGATGTATTTGAAGAACAGAAGCACTGGCTGGACCTGCGAGACCATCCAAAAAATCTTATTGTTGAAAAAAATCCTTAAATTATTGCAGCAAAAGAATTAAGAAATATAGTATTTTTTAAAGCCCAAAATCAACTTTTCTACACATCTGATTAGCAGAGTTAAATATTTCTTGCAAACTAAATTAGTCGAGTGTTTTTATTGATAATCATCAGAAATTTAAAACATGTATAAGAACTTGTACACTTTAATTTGTCATATTTTCGAACACTTTCTACTAAAAAAATATAAGTTTATGAAAAAACTTGCTGTGTTTTATTTAGTTCCCAATTTTCCTTTCTTCGGCTCAACTTAATCCAATGTAATAAATCCTTAAAAAGTAAAAAATTGAGTTTATTATTATTTCGAATCTAAATATATACAGATTTACTAAACATATATTCGGCTGGCGTTTCCCTCTCAAACGAGTAAAGTTTCTTGACTTGCAGAGTTTTGCTTGAGAGAGCAAAATTGCCTTCATTTCAAAATAAATTCTTTAAAGTCAATTCAACTCGTCGGAGAAAAGATGCAGTTTACGTAACAAAATTGTGTGCCATTCTCAAGATTGTGCCAGCTGATACAGTCAAAGATCTAATGGGTTTCAGCAGGTAGAAACCCTAAAGCTGAAATGAAGAACATTCAGTACATTGGCATTTAATCTACACCGGGTGTAACATTTAACTTGAGACATCCCAATATCTTGAATAATAAGCACTCTCGGAAAAAATATTTAGTATCAAAGTTGTATTATCCGCGGGGGAAATCCATTGATGACAAAATTAGTGATCATCTGCCCCTCTTTGTTGGGGGAAGGGGAGTAACTTTGATTTTTTTAAATGGCACGCCGCACTTTTTATTGCAGATTCAGATTCTGCGGCTAAAAACACGCAAAATTTGTTTAAAACATTTTTTTTTTGATTCACGACAGATGGCGCTATAAACGACAAAATTTAATTTTCCTGTCGCTCATGAATTAATGACTGCTTTAAAAAACGTCGTTGCTAGGGATACATATAAATAACACAGTTTTATTTGATGACATTTTTGTTTCAAACATCAAAGAAAAGAAATAACTTGAAGAAACCCCTAATTTTAATCAGTTAGATTTATTTTGATATTAATACTTCATCAGCATGGAGTACAAGACTGTACAAGAGAAAATTCAGAGAAGCTGGCAGGCGTATTGATAATGCTGTCAATCTCTACGGTCAGCGTTTTCCGGACAAAATGCGGTCCCGAGCTTCTTTCGCTCGAGTTATCAAGCAGTTTTCTACTGACGGAAGTGTAAAGCAGTAGAAAAGAACAGGTAGAGCTACAATTTGTGGAGCAGACAATCAGGTAGCAGTCCTTGGTGCTGTGGCTTATAACACCCATGCAACCACACGAGAAGTATCACTGCAATCCGGTATTTCTCATATCAGTGTGTGGAGAATGCTGAAGATGCACAAGTTTCATCCCTATGATAGCTCTTTACACCAAGACCTCCATGGGGAAGATTTTGTAAATCGGGTAACGTTTCGTCAATGGGACGTAATGAGCCTAAAATCGCATGAGCGACAGGAAAATAAAATTTTGTTGTTTATAGCGCCATCTGTCGTGAATCAAAAAAAAATGTTTTAAACAAATTTTACGTGTTTTTAGCAGCAGAATCTGAATCTGCAACAAAAAGTGCGGCGTGCCATTTAAAAAAATCAAAGTTACCCCCTTTCCCCAACAAAGAGGGGCAGAGGATCACTAATTTTGTCATCAATGTATTTCTCCCGCGGAATAAAACAACTTTGATACTAAACATTTTTTCCGAGAGTTTTTATTATTCAAGATATTGCGATGTCTCAAGTTAAAAATTACACCTGGTATAAATATATCATTAATAAAAATGAATGTATGTCTGTTTGTCTGTCCATAAAAACTCCAAATTTATCCATGATCGCACCGAGCTACAAGGCTGAAATTCTGTAGGTTTCTTAGTTTATTGGAGAGTAACTTCCTGACAAAATTTCAACTTCTTAACTCTTAGTTTTTGATTTACAATTTACATGTAAGTCTATGGGTGTTCAAGCACAAGGTAATGTTGGGTGGATGATTCTACTTGTTCGGCTCTAAAAATGGTGTGACGTCGAGAACCAATCGTAAGGGTGAGCGACTTTCCCGTTTATGCTTGTGCGTTAAAGGTGGTCAAATAAAGGACAGTTTTTACCTGAGTTTTGAATTGAGAGGACGTATATCGAACAGTCTTAAGGCTGCCCTCTACTCAAAATCAGGGACTCAGTTGTACAAGTTGTCCAAATAAATATATATAGTTTCTACTCAATCGTTTTGTTTTGGGCAAAATCAAAAAGAAGAGTTAATACAGTCCACGGATTGTCTAGCGGCAATCATCGAAGATTAAACAATGGGAAACAGCTAAAAATTGCTTCAAAACAATTTAACCTTCCAACGGCTTGGAATAAAAAATTGTGCGTTATACCAAAAAGGTTCCTAATGAACTGCGGAATAAATTTGTACCTCAAAATATTCTTCAACTTATGTAGTTTTTCCTAAAATTATATTTCAACAAACTTTAACGACTTTTTACTGAAAGGGAATTTCGAAGATTTTATTCCACAAGTTTGTTCAGTTTTAAAAATGTGAATTTTCAACACAAACTATCACTCGAAATTCCAAAGAACAAAGACAGTAGAATTTTTATTAAAAAACGAAATTTTTATCTTTGCTTCCCTCGGCGGCTTATCAGTGCACATTTGGGCCGAGTCATCGCGACTCATCGCTCTCGATAAAGCGTCAATATGGGCAACGCCACGGGTCGCTCCGCTAGTAACAAATAAAATCTAAAAGACAGTACAGACATAAAATTTCATGAGTGTGTAACAATTCTATTCATTGTTAGGGTGTTAAATTCTTCCCCATTCGTAATATTATACAGCAAGGATATGAAAGGAGGGTTGTATTGTCATATTCCAAGAAGGGTTCTGTGAATCTTGATGACAATAAGTACCTCTTGGATCAATACGCGACCGCCTCCTACCAGATTTTCGTTTTAAGTATTGGGGTGTTAGCAGCAGAATGAACACGTTTAGGGCCAACTGCACCGTTTTCATCATAAGCGTCACATAGCAAAGTGCCACTTAAATATTTAAGCGACACTTAAAACTGACCTGCTGCACCGTCCAAAGTTATCATCCACTTATCTAAGTTCCGCCTAGTTTAGGGATTTTTGATAATTTTAGGGGATTTATTCCCTGCCTATTTCTGTACCTGCCTAACTTGAAAGCTTTTGACCGGAACGTCAAAGCGAAAAGACGATTGACGAAGAATAAACGGGTTTGTTCTGACCATAGAGTAAGTAAAATAATTGTTTTATTTTCTCCACGGTTCTGTCCACAGACTAGATCTGACCTTGTGTAGTGTGTTTTGTTGACTCTGCCAGTGCCAGAAAATTAAATTTAAAATTATAGATACCCAAACACCGAAAAGAATACGAACTCCGAACTATCCTAATGAGGAGAAATATCGATTAATTGAAATTTGCCGAGACTATAAAGCGATCATTGAAAATAAAAAAACGGACTCGTGCACGTGGAAGGATAATGACAAAGCTTGGAGTAAAATCACTGCAAATTTCAACGCGTCTTGTCCAAATGAAGTCTAAAAAATGTATAATTATCCAAATCATGGAAATGATTTTCACGATTGTTACTCCGCCTTGGAACACCAAATTCAATTATCTCCAATTCATCTGGATCATCGTCATCGTCCCATATTAAACTATTCATAAAGAACGCCATAATTTTCCCGATTAGACATTCGTCGAACAACAATGAACCAAAACGTAGATTTAACATTTTTTTTTGTGTCTATACCCGGCAACCAACCAACCAACCAGCAACGCTTGCGTATAGGTCCCATTTATAGTTAAGCTGAGCTAAGCCGAACTGCGAGTCTGGTTTAGGCTAAGTGCCAGTTAGACTGATTTAAGTTCCGTTTAAACAGCGGTGCAGTCAACTTACATTATTAAGTTCCACCCAACTCCTAAGCCGACGCGGTGCAGTTGGCCCTTAGACTCGTTAAAAACACGTTGTTTTTAATCGCGAATTGGACATCTAGATAGGTCTTTTTTCGCGAAAAAAATGTCTAGTTATAAAAGCAGGTTTTCAATTTATCAGATACTAGCCCAATTTTTCGCCCAAAAAGTCTATCGAAAGTAAAAAAGTACTCGAAAGCTAGAATCTTTATTTCGAATCGGTGAAAAATGCACTATAGACAGGGAAGATTTTTATAAAGCTCCAACATTAACATTTAGCTATTGTAAGCCCTTTCAGGGAGGAAGGAGGACCCCCTAAGGAGTCACTTGTGTGGTGGAGAACGCATCCGCATGGCATGCATGAGATCCCAGGTTCATTCCCCGGGACCTAGGAAGCCGTGAATAAATTTCACGGAGCTATGCTGTGGCCACCTCGTGGAGAATAGCTGGCAACTACCACGACTATCCTGCCAAAACCCTCTCAACTAGTGCCGTTCGGAACCGGCGATAAACTGTAGGTCCCGTATAGTTGTGGATGATACGTTCCACAAGTATGCGCGAGAGGAGGCCTATATCCAGCAGTGGATGAAAAAAAGGGCTGATGATGATGATGAAGCCCTTTGACTGAAATGGCCAAAGCTGAAATTATCAAATCAAAACACGACAAAAAAATGTGATACATTACTTAGCAGCAAGATTCGTAATAGAAAAATATAAAGGCAAAGTGACCCCAGATATGTTGTATGGAATTAAAATGGAAACGATCGCCGGATCATTAAAAAAAAAAGACGGGAGCAAGAATAGATTCTGTTGGGTTGGTCGTTTCTACGAAGCAACCTTTTCTAGCATGCAGTCCAGATGGTATAAGTAGAAATAATGATTCCATAGAACTTCTAGAGATAAAATGTCCGAGTTCCTGTATGGATAGCAAAATTATGATTTTTCTTTCTGCAATAAATTTTCCGTCCGTAATGATGTACTCTTTCTACACTTTTACAGTTCACCACACAAGTACGGTTTAAACGAACAATTTGTTAACACCACATTTATGCCGATAATGTTCGACAGGCAGCGCTCGCCGCGGTACTTACCTAACGTATTGTTTCGAATCCCGCTCAATATTAGAACCTTTGAGGGCGGGAGTAGTGTAATAGATAAAGAAAAATCATTCAAGGCTGCGATTAGTGCCCGCAGAAATCGAGCAGTACGCAATCAGTGTCCCTTAATACCAGTGTCTGTATAAAAAGTGCTGCTACTCAAGAAATAATAAAGGCAAATACACTGACTACTCAAATACAAGACCGTCGAAAAGCCCACTCTGTGAGGTAACACTCACTCATTACCCTTATTACAAATACTCAGATAATATTTGAGGATTTCCAAAAGGCTAATTTGTAATGCGAGTAACAGACACCAACTTGTCGAATTAAGCTCGCACAGTTTCCGCTAGTAGGTATAGATTTACTATTTTCCTTCTAATAATTTGTAAACCAAACCATCCTTCAACAATCTAATGATTAGAAAGAAGCTGATTATTAAGGAACCAGGTCCTTCTCGGAATGTACATTTTTTATGGTTTCCACATGTGGCGATTCTGTATAGTTATTCAAGAAAGTTGTTGAAATTATGAATTCGTGCACAGGGTGGAAATAAATCAACCATGATGGTCCTTTGTTTTTAGAAGTATACGTATACTTCTATTTATTGGTTGTAATAAATAATTACGTCTTAAATTTGTTAAATGTAAATCAACATTAAAGCAATATGAGGTAATCAACTGAAACTCTCAGATTAGTCAAAGCCAAGCGTTGAATGCCAGACGCTTTTTTCCCCGCGGGTGGCATTGATTTTTCGGATGCGTGAACGACAAAATGCGCAGTTGTAAATAGCCTCAATTTTCAATATTTCCATAGAAGATCCCATTCTCAGGTGAACAGGGGTATGTTCTGTGAATATTTCAAACTGAATCGAAGAAGAAGCAAGACACCATCAGCGTTTAAGAACGAAACTGACATTTATTTCGCTCTCGAAATCCTGAAGATATTAATTTAATAACAGCAAATAGAGCTACTATTATTATTAACGATTAACAAACTAGAAGGCATGGCTGGTTCTATTTTTTATCTGAAGCAGAACAATTAAAATGTTCAGAATAAAAGTCGAACAACATTCATAGTGACACAGCAGGCATTTGCGATGGATCATTACCTTTAATTGCTGGAACCAAATCTTTACATATTGACAGTAGCCTTTTGTGTAACTTTCTCTACGTGGGGTACACGTGAGTTTACTGTCTAGGGTCACGCCTAGGTACTTGATCCCTCTCACACGGGTAATAGGTTTTTATTTGCCTTCTCCTTGTAAAGAGCATGATCTCCGGTTTGCTAGGATTAACTGATAATCCGGCCTCGGTACACCATCTCTCTATTATCCTACACGCAACTGGTATTCTCTCACAGACAACGCCCTTAAAAAAAAATCCCCTTAACGAGGACTAGGCCGTCGTCCGGATAGGCTTGCGCGTAGATGTCCCTTCGGTCCAGGGGCCCCAGGAGTTCGTCCATAATCTGACACCACAAGCGGGGAGAAAGGCAACTGCCCTGTGGAGGACATCCCCCCCTCCCGCACCTCGACCACAGTCGGTCACCCCCTGGGCAGGCAATGGCGGTGCGGATCGCTGTCGCACTTCGGACCCAGTTTATTACTGAGCAGAGCGATCCTTTTGATGTAAGAGCATTGCAGATATTGCTTGTTCTAGACTTATCAAAAGCCGCCTCCGCATCAAAAAGAGGACCAGTGCCGCGTCCTTATCTTCTAAGTTCCTGTTCAGCTCTTTGCATCAGCGGAGTCCTGATAAGGACGTCCTTTGTTAGGTACTTGCCTATAATCCTTTACAACGTTTTCATGAGGAAGGACGTTAATCGTATGGGTCTTACTATTACGAGTGGTAGTACTGCCTACTATTTTTCCTACGCGCCACTTATCATTCTTGCGTATGTACCCATACAGCACAAGACATCTGCAAGAGGTCTTCTTTATGTCCGAACGTCTTATGTCTCTTGAAGACGTCTTTAAGACATCTTAAAGATGTCCACTACAAGACGTCTTGTAAATGCCTGACACAGGACGTCTTTAAGATGACTTGTAAAGACCTATTACAAGACGTCTTGTTAATGCCTTATAAAAGACCCATTTAAGACGTTATTTACGAAGTTCTATAGACTGCTTTTCTCGCTGTTTTACGAACTTGCTCGAGTGCTTCCGATTGCAATGAACAAATTTAATGCCTTTTATTAAATCGTCTATGGCGGTGTTTATAACACGTCTATAATAGTGTGTAGTCTGTGTTTCCCATTTAACCGAACATGAAGCGAACATGTGCAACTGGAAAGCTAAACAAACATTACATGAGGGCCAAGAGAGCCAACGAAAGACAACTTTACAATTCCCATGTAAGTTCCGTTAGTGGTGACATCGTTTCACAGCCTGGGTGCAGCTCAAACAAATCAACGTTGCAGTCACAACATGTTGAACCATCTCAAAATGTGAACCAATCACTAAATCCTAATTTCAGTGACAATAGTGAGTTTTTGATGCCATGATAATTCCGATACTGATTCAACAGCAGCCATATACTTGGTAAATTGTGATAGTTTAAACAGCAATATGTAGTAGTAATAACTCATTTAAAGAAAAGTTGACAGAATGGACAATGAAGCACAACATAGCCCATACTGCTTTAAAGAACTTATTAAAACTAGTACAATCTATTTGTAAAGATTTGCCTTTGGATGCAAGAATCTTGCTTCAAACAGTCAGGTCTGTTGAAGTAAAATCAGTGATGTCCGGCCATTACTATCATATTAGGCTAAATAAGTGTCTCAGCAGTATTTTTAATAGTTTAGACCCAAACTCAATTAACAGCTTGAAAAATTCAGTAGGTCTTCTTATAAATATTGACGGATTGCCACTCGCTAAAAGTTCATTTAGTCAGGTATATCCAATATTAGCGAGGATTTCTGGCAATAAAAATGTAGAAATGATAGGAATATACCATGGCAATCGGAAGAATGCAACTCGATGTAACTGAAGTTATCCAGAAAGGTTTCTCCAGGTCAAGAATTTTCAAGAGTGGGTGGTTCGTCTCCGTATACCTGGTGAAAAGGTCGTGTTTTAGCTAACGAAGAAACGATCAAATGTAGTTGGCTGGCGAGACATATATTTTAAAACTTAAATATTTCCAGAGTTGTAATAGGTATACATCTTATAATGATTTCTGATCAGATGAGAATTCAGAATGCATAAAAATGTAAAAAAAAATCTTTGTAGACATTATGATATTTGAAAATATTATATATTTTTTAATTTAACTGTTTTAAAGATTACAGGATACGCAGGGCGTCAGACAGACAAAATAAAAAAAATTAATCAAATAAAAACATGTTATTTTATTTTACATTCCCAGTAGTAAGAAATGTTTTGTACCTGGTAACACTCTTCAAGACATCTTTAAGTAATCTCTTCAAGACCTGTTTAAGTTATCTCTTCAAGACGTCTTTAGACTTAAAGACTTTAGACTTAAGATAGTCTCTTCAACACGTCTTTAAGTCGTCGCTGCAAGACGTCTGTAAAAAGTCTCTTCAAGACGTCCATATTTGTAACAACAGACGTCTTTAAGACGTCTCACATATCTTAATTAGGCATCTTAAAGACGTCTTTGTGCTGTTTGGGTAGTAGAGCGTTACTTACGATGTGTCTTGTCGCAAAAAAAAATAAAAATCTTAATTACAATCGAATTTCTAGATCCTCAAACTCTCCACTGATCAATGTAGTAAATAATCAAAGAAAAGCAAACAAATTGGGTACCACTTGCAGCTCTAAGTCAAGCAGTGGATGTAAGATACCATGCATACCTTACAAGTGGCGTTGTTTTTAAGATCCAGCTGCGTGAAGGATTATATGCGTAGAAATAAACTGCGCCCTTTTCCATATTTAAAACTGAATATAACAATATGCAAGACACCATCAGGGTTTGGCAAATTCAGCACATTATTTCCCGATTTGCATGACGCCGAAGTGAAACTCTTTCGTCACCAATCATTATCGCAATCCCCGAAGAAATATTCTTTATATCTTATTATCTTTATATTCTTTATCCGAATGTTGGCTGTATTTACCGTAGTACAAACCTTGCGGTTGTAAACACGCTGGTCCCAGCAGGTTTTCACATTTTCCACGTCCTGTACCTGTGCAGTTATAAATCCTGATAAATTTCAATCTTTTCCTGGGGTCATTTTTAGTATAACTTCGTGTTGTGCGCTAGCTGTTAACTGTTCAACGCCTCTTGGATCGATTTCAGCAAGACGAGTTCAGAAGGTGGCGCGTTTGAATCGGATCGATCTGTTATGAACCTTTGTTACACCATAACACTCCCGAGTCCAAACAGGCGAGTATGAAGTGGAAAAAGCTATGTGAACGGGCTTCAGTGAAGGCAAATATAGCAGCTTTATAAACTCGCCGTTAGATTGGCTTTGACGCTGGCACCAAAAGTCGGCCCTGTAATCATAGCAGAGTTTTATCGGCTACTTTTTTTCTTGAGGTTGGATTTGCGACGTGGTGGTATTAATTTGACGCAAATCCGCTGTCTCGCTTTTTATTTTCTCAATGTTCCGATTCCCTTTTGTACTATATATTTGTTTATAATACGCAATTATAAACAAACGAATAATTAATATGCAATAATATTCCGAGCTTTCGGAAGGCCGCAAAATTGTCATATCGAAGGAAAAGAAATACGTAATCAGTCCAAAATATGCTTTTTTTGCGACAATGAGGGGCTTCATTCATGACATTCCAGAATGTCCAACCAAATGTAAAGGTAGAAACATCTAGACATACAAACAGATGATGGTGGAGAAAGACACCGAAACGTATTTGTAACATTTTAAATAATAAACAATAAAATTGACTGAAACCCAGGAAATTTTGAAATAAATTGAAGTACAGTCAGGAAAATATACACGACAATTATTCATTATGACTTCAATATCAGATTGATAAAATATTCGGTGGTAAGAAAAATTGGAAAAAAGCAAATGTGACGGAAATATCCCCAAGTTTAATACAAAATACTTGTTTAATACAATTTACTTCTAGGATGTTAAATACCAAAAATGCATTGTTTATAGGTGAAATTTAGCTAAGTGATGAGCTATTCAAAACCGATCAAAAGTTCAGCGATGTTTTATATTTATCAGATGAAATTTACTGCGCGAACTGTCGATATTGCTATGGATTCATATGCGTGCCATACATTCGTAAAATAGAAATAAGAGTCGGAAAATTGCTGTTTAGAACATGGAGAACAAGAACAAAAGTCAAATAACTACATTAAGCGAACAAAAATACATATCTAAAAATAAGATCCGAAGGTACAACTCAACGAGCACAACGACTTTTACACATTTTCAGCCCATCGCCTCTCGAAAATCTTGTATGTTATTTCATATTAAGTCTGAGTTTTCATTCAAAAAGATGTCCTCCATTCATTAAACTGGTTTCCATTTTAAAATATAAACCCCAACTAACTCTCAAACCACATACTCAACGCTGACTCCCCTACGATAACTGCAGACGGCCAAACGACACAACCAAAAAACGACGTAAAATACCTTGGAATCACAATTGGCCACAAACTTAAATTCACTAAACACATACGAAACATAAGGGCAGAAATAATAAAGAGAACAAAACACTTCCGATCACTAACTTACAAAGACAGAGGAATTAGCACAAACACCGTCACCAAAATATATAAAGCTATCTGTAGACCCTTGCTAGACTATGGACATATACTCATGACCAACGGAACAGAAAGGACAAAACGTTATATACAAACAACAGAACAAATTGCACTAAGACTAATAACACGAATAAGACACCCCCAAAACCCACTACACAACCCCTCCACCCAACTACTATACGAACGCACAAACATGACAAAGATTTCGGAAAGACTCATACATCTACAGACAAAATGGACAAACAACCCCCACAACTGGACAATACTGAATCCCCTTTGTCTTACAAGACCAACCAGACAATACCGCTTCCGTTTCCCTACATCAACGCTACTCGAACACTTCGCAACTGACTACTGGACAATAAAATAATTTTTTCTTGTCATTGGAATTGGGAAGTTTATTAATAAGATTGTTAACGTAGAATAAGAGAATTTTCAGATTTATTTTTTATTCAGATTAAGACTACATGTATTAAACAAAGGCAGAAAGACCGATAGGTCGATAGCCTTTTTTTTAGAAATAAAGATGTTTACTACTACTATAAATCCCAATACCAAACTGGCAAAAAAGGATTTTTTTTTACATGACGCTAATAGGACAAACTATAAACAAACTAATTATCAATACGCAACACTTTGAAAACGCGGAAAATTTCACAAAGTTGTTTGCTACTTAGGGCACTAAACAGTAAACTTTCCTTGTAAAACTAAACAGCAAAGTTCCGTTGCAAAACTAACCTGCAATGTGAAAAGTAAACATCTTCAACACTCACATTAACTAACGCGTACGGCATTTTGCAGATTGCCCAAAGTAGTAGCGACTCTGCAAAGTGCCTGGCGTGTTGGTCAGTTTGCAGAATGCCTAGGCATTTTGCACATTGCCGGATTTCGTATATTGTCAGTAACATATCAACGTATGTACCTCGTTCAGCGCGACGCCACCATTGGCCGGCCATAGCACCATGTATTGAAACTCGTTTGCCTCCATGTTGTGTTGCAGCCGCTTTTATTCGCGTAATCAATTCCCCTCTTCTCGTGGAGTTGCATGAAAACTAAAGATTTCATGCAACTCAACAAGCAGAAGTCATAGTCAACATAGAGGTAGGTGTGGTGATCTCAGAGATATAATTGGAACGGTATTGACCAAAAACCACAGTATTCGCGTCTGAAATGGGAAGGAAATTAGGTTCGCAATATAGAATTTATAATCTCTTTAATTGTCTGTAAATAAATTCAATTTTCAAATATTGATGAAGCCAAAAATGTTTGATTCGGCGAATAAAAATCCTTTATTTTTCTATACTTTATTTAATTTCAAACAAATTTTTAGTAAGTATCATGATAATCTCACTTATTTACAAAATAATTTCATAATCTTTTTACACGCAAACTTGACATCAATGCAACTCCGATGCATAACGGCAGCAATACTGATTATTCCTCAAATTTGAGATAAAATCTCAAAGGGAGTCACATTTGAGTCAAAGTTTTCACAAACGTTTCCCATCATAGACAAAATAATACAATTTAATTAATACAGTAATCGGACTCACTGACTTTGTTTATTTGACCATGGAAAAATAATTTGTTAAAGTAAGAATTGAATGAGTGAGAAATCCACTCTCGAAGCAATACATTAATTGCTAAAATGTTGGTATATTAGTTAGACACCCGAAAATTTAAATAGAGTGAAATGATGGTTGTTGCCATATTTCCGACCATTCATTCTCTTACTAAAAGGAATGTTGCAAAACACGTTTTACATAACGAATTTCGCAGATCTTATAACTGTATGTGGTTGAGTGGCTCAAAAGGAACAAAAGTTGCAAAAAAAATCAGTTCAATTTCTGTTTCTTCTAGATAATTTTTGTTTCTCAATTTGTAATGACATAAAAACGGTAATGCCCACCTTTTCAGTTCCATCAATTTGTAAATTTGTTTTTGAGCAAGTCCATTACAAAATGAGAAAATCATCCTAAGAAACAATAGAAAATCATCAACAGGATACTTACATTATTAAATAAATCATACAATTGACTATGAGTCATAAATTTATCTGCATTAGCCGAATAATTGCAGCTTAAAAATATCGTTGTGTTTGCGAAAGATACTGAATAAAAATATTTTAATATACAATTTTATGGCAGACAAACATGAATAAGAAAATTTGATAATTACTGAATTAATATAATTCAAAGCACATTTTTCGTCTTATGTACCCTGTTAATGATCTCTGGCATTTCTGTCAATTACTATACCAAACTAGGCAGATACGCCTTATCTTTATTTTTGTAATCAGCTGTACATATATAGAATAGTTCAAATATGGCTACATTTTATATAGTTTTAACACCAAAACGAAACGCAAAATTCTAAAACATCAAAAACAAAATAAAATCGTTCTTTCTCACATTAAACTTAAACAAGTTCTAGTTTTATTAAATCCCAACCGTAAAAATATTGGACAAGGACATTTCTTCGATTACATCCGCACATTTAATTTATTATCTAATGTAGTTTTTAAATAATTAAAAAGGGGCAGACATAAACCTAAAATATCCGGTAAAAATCCCCCTTTTATATCATCAGTTCCATTCGAAATGAAAAACCATTAATATGAACGTTGTAACAAAATGCATTTTTGGTTTGGGCAATTTTGGACATGGAGCAAACAGTATAGCCCCTTCTTAATTATTTCTTGACGAGTATAATGTAACCATTTTTAAACTATTTTCTTCTAAAGAAACATTTCCACTCATCCAACACTTAACAATTAACAACACATCACATTTGAAATAATTTTCACACAGCATATTTACAAAATGTTTCGCAGCATCTGTTTGGTTGAATGGAAAATTTCAACATGTTTTATTACTTTTTAGAATAAATAAAGTTAAGAGAAAAATTGACAAAATTACCGACCGCATTTCTTTTTGGAGATGAAACGGTTACCCCGCATGTGTGTTGTTGGTTTACTGAATCTACATACCTGAAATGAATGAAATTAAGTCAGACACTAAAACAAAACAAAAAGAAATGTAACCAAGCAAAAAAATTAGATAAATCACAATAAGAACATGCAATAATATACTTACCTTTAATAGCTACGGCACTGTATTATGAATTAGTAAAAGTAATAAATTATCAACATTTTAGATGAAGCCCATGTTCTAATTAGTAAGCAACTATAGAACTGTGCAATACATTGAGTGCTAATAAAGAAAAGCTAAACATCAATAACGACACATATGAATGGGCATGCTTGCAAATAATTCCTTTTCTTTACAAAAGAACGTTTATTCTTGGACAAGATTGACTACATAATTTATCTTGACTCTCCTATGCAACAAGTAGCGGATACCCGATAAGCAAGCCAAGATCTTTTTATTATTGATGACGATTTTTTGGATAATTAAACTTTTCAATTACTAAAGAATAGAATCGGTTCAATGACTTGAAATACATTGCTATAGTTAACGTACATAGTAAATAGTAACTGCACACAATATTGTTAAAAGACCGTTTTTCTAAACGTATTTTTAATTAATTAAATAAATTAATAAAATTAATTATTTTAATAATTTGGCAATTTCTTTATTATAGTTTAACACCATTCTATCCTCGCACAATCGGTTATACGGGGCGTTTAAGGGGAGGATGTACATACTTCAAAATCTGATTCCACTTTAAATTGTAGGCGTAAAAGTTCCTATAAGCACAGGCCGGAAAAAACTTGCTTGTGATATACAAGACGATAAAAGTTCAGATAAAAACTATAATTACAAAAATATATTTTAAATATAGTTTTGGTATTTTAACGAAATGTAGCGGAAAACACCATTACATCACCAAATACAGCTTTTGCAACAAGAGTTAATTAGAATCTGTTAAAATGGCCGTGCGTACTGAGAATGGATACAATTAAATAAACAAGGACTTTGAACGCCACTGACCTTAGAACCCGATATTTTACTGTTTAATTCTTGATTATTTTACTCAAGTATCTTAATAACTCATATAAAAACTGTGGCATTTCGTGGAATAAAAACAATTTAATATCAACAAGAACTAAACTTAAAGAACAAAATATTACATCACATTGACCGACGCAGTTTACGTCTTTAAGAAAAATTTATTTAGGTTAGTTTCAGTTACATTTAAAAAAAGTTCAATTTCCTTTCCAATTTTTTTTCTTTTCCAATCCACAATACAATGACGTCTCATTTTTTTTGATTATTTAATGACAACCATTGGCGGTACGCACGCCACTGTTAAGGAGATGTAAAGTATTAAAAAAATGTTTTGAAAGTAACAAATCTGAATGAACTTTTAATGGCTCTGTACATCCTAAACCAGATCTATCCGTACTTACGTTTATGGACACTTTTATACTTAAAACTGAATGTAGAGTTGCATAAGTTTTTAGAAAAATACACACACGTGCTCGTAAAATCACGCAGAAATAAATTCTTTCTTCAGAAAAAATAATGTATGCGTGATTTTATGAACACAGTGTATATACATACTAAATATGTACAGCTCCTGAAACACTCTGTATATATAAGAAAACTAGGGTTATTCTCGGATGTAGAATGATTGGTGAAAATAGTGTTTCTTAAATAATAATAATAAACTTGAAACTTTGGCTAATTATGCATACGCTTTACTCGGATTTTTGATGAACATGATCACCATGTGTTAATTTTGAATTATTTTACTCCGATTATAACACTGAAAAGGATTAATGAGTTATTAATTATATTAATATAGTTATAAGTAATATAAATAAAGTTATATTAATCAACAAGAAGAAGTTGGTGTGTACACTGGATGAAATTCAATCAAACAAGTTTTTTGTAATGAAGTGTGTATGTAATTAATTAAGGCCAAGGGCTTTCGACAATTACGTCATCATCAGGGCCGCTAAAAACCAAAGTAACCGTAAGTACTATAGACCGTTTTGACAATTGTTTGACATGTTTTGTTCGGTGCTCTTAGGGATGTTTGCTTGATTTTACGAGTAAGTTTTGTTTCCCTTTGCTTGGTTTTGTCTGCGTGATATCCTCCAGGGTACATACGGTTACTTTGTTTTTTAGCGGCCCTGATGATGAAGTAATAGTCGATGAATGTGTCGAAAGCGCTTGGCTTTAATTAATTAATTACATACACACTTCATTACAAAAAACTTGTTTGATTGAATTTGATTGTATTATATTCTTTATCTCCCCATTCTCTTCCCCGTTAGATTTATTATAAAATATCCCAACGACTATAACCCATCACACACAATCTAGCATGCTAAATAAAATGTCCAAAATAAAACGATAGACAACGAAAGATCAACAGATTTTAATTCCTTGTGGTATTACACCCAATAAATTGAAACATTCAAAGAAACTACAGTACATAGAAATTTTTATTTTTTGCATTTTATAACATTTCATTCAAACACCATCTTCGTTTCATATTCGAATTGTTGAAAATTAACTTCTGATTTGCAAGGAGTTTTATAAATTATAAATCAACCAAGAAGATGGAACAGCTATGTAACTATTTGCTGACGCCACAATAAACGCAGTATTACAACAACATTAATTTTAAGTGTTTTTTTTTTTGGTTTTGATGTCTCTTAACATTTTTTTGATAAGTTATGTACTACGTACGGAAAATACTTCAAATAACAGAAATTAAACTAATAAACCACTTAACGCTGGTTCTTAAATAAACGCTATTCTATAAAGAAATGTCAAAATCAACAGAACCAAACGGAGAGAGACAACCACCATGTATGAAAGGCACAGGCAGTACTTACCGGATTTCTTCTGTTAACTTAGATTCAATTTAGTTGTGCACTGTGGGCGCTGCCTGGCGCTCGATTTCCTCCAAACGGGCTAAATTAGCAGTACTGGGCAGCTCACCACCACGAGCACGCTCCAGCAGATCGGGAGAAAACCAACGAGTTAGCTGATCAGTTGTAGATGGAGACAGACCGGTAGAAGTAGTCGATGGGCGGGCGGCTGAAATATTAAAACAATTATGATTCTTGTGCATTTAATATGACAAAAATGTATGTTTGCAAGAAAATTTGGTGTTGTTCTTGCACACTTGACCACTTAATTCACTAAATAATCTTACAATCCATGCCAAACTTTTCAATGTACAGGGTGGGCAAAATTGGTAGTTTTTAAAGGTTATTTCGGAAACACTGACATATACCAAGAAACCGTTATGGGTGTTATAATCTCTATTTTTGTGTAACGAAAAATGACGCTTTTTAATTTTTCATTGGTTAATTTATTTATGAGACAGGGTCAAACTGAAAAATTGCAGATTGTAACTTTATTTATCACCTTTATTACTGGAAATTTTCAAAAAATATAAATTTATACTTGAGAATTTCTCATTTAAAGTGTGCACACTACCCCTGGTGTTCTTAACTTTTAAAATCAGTTTACCACGTTAATAGGTACCAATAAATAGGTACCAAAGTCCAGATTTTGTTAAATATTTGTAACATAAACACGTAACACAAAAACGTGTAAAATAATAATGTTAACGATACATGGTGTTTCCTCATAAGTAGACACACTCTCTCGATCATTTATTTCAAAACACCCTGAAAAGTTTTCAGTAATTTTTTTTAGTAGTAATAATAAACAACTTTTGTACTACATTTCACCAAATTTTAAATAAATGATCTAGGGGGTGTCAAACACCCTGTAACTCTGCATAGAATTAAGGGAGTTTTGCAAGTTTGCAAACAAGAAAATTTTATTTTGAAATATCTTCCAAATCAAGCAATAAAAGAAAGTTAAAACATTGAGAACCCAGAAGGGGTCATAACAATTCGCTTCAAACGATAAAATAAACATGCAAGTTGTAATAATGAAAAGTATAGGAAAAGTAATTACTTTTGTGTGATCGAAATAAAAAAAGCATTTTCAAGTATTCTCGCTTCACTATGTTGAAACACTTTTCACTTTTTAGAATGCTTGTTAGACATTTAATTTGAAATTTACCTTGCAACAGCAAGCCACTTTGGTATAATGAAATTGGTGCAAATGTAATTAGTGATATTTTATGAAGAACCAAATTTTACTGAATGGAATACTAACTTTGTGGTTGAGCCGTCGAATTTAGGAACTGTTGCCAGGCTGCAGTCCCTTGTTGAGCCGGAGGATACCCTATTGGTTGTGGGTTTCCGTGTTGCTTCTGAGATATGGCTGATTGGGGATTAGGCTGATTTTGGGACGTCTGATTTTGCTGGCCCTGTACATTGGCGGGCTGCTGCGAAACCGGGTTGCTGGGCCTGTGTTGATGTTGTGCTCTTAACTGCTGAGCGGTTGGCTGTTGAAAGGTTTGAGGATTATTGGGATGGGAATATTGAGGTTGAGATTGACCGTATTGAGAACCTGCAATTGAATGTTTACAAAACATCTGGTTAACTGCAGCGGCTTTAAAATACACAACAAATAGATCAAACCTTGCGCTGAATATTGTTGTCCAATAATCGGCTTGCGATGGGCTGCAGTTGGGACAGCCTGATAGGTGCGCTGTTGTGGCAAAGGTTGCTGTTGTGCGGCCAGCTGAGCGAAAAACTGATCAGGTGTCTGGGACTGATAGTTGTTTGCTTTCACTATCGGACGACCAGCTGAAAAAAGATACAAATATTATTAAGGAGAAAATTGATGTTTTTCTATCTAAATTTCGATAGGATTAAAATGGAAAATTTTGAAATGCATCAATCGTCGTGATTAACCGAACAAACACTTGCTACGTTCGCCTTTGGTTGTATTAGCTGGTACCCAAACGTATAACAAAAAACGAAACAGAGAATGCAACGCAATGTAAAGCTGTGGTCTGCCAAAATTAGAATACGCCGAATCGTTTCTCAAACGGCTTGCTGAGATAGTCTTAGTTGCTCACTATATTTAATAAACCTTTACCTTGCTTCATCGGAAACGCCTGATTCCATTGCTGATTATTGACCGTAACTTGTGGCTGCTGGCGCATGCCAGTAACCGCACGACCCTGCGGTTTCACGTTGTCGGTAACAGCTTTATTCTCTTTTCCTAATACAATAAACTTAGTTATCACACTGGAACAAGTATCCAATAAGCTACTTTAGTAAAGTGGTTTCTAGTCAACTCCTTTAATCTAGTGATTTCTTGTTGCAAAAGTAATATACTTTCTGCTCTTGTAATATACTCGAAGACTACTTATCTGCTACTAAGTCCCTGGGTAGACTGATAAACGCGATTTACAATCTTGTTAAACCCCTTCATCAGCAATGGTTTTCATTCAATATTAAAAATTAACTAAATCATAATTTTAAACAAATTTCCACAATGTTTCAAAGATCTTCATTTTCAGGTTTACGTTTGTCGATTTAAAAATTATTGATGTTATCTATCTGTAATATATAAAATTTGGCGCCATAGTTTA
Source organism: Dendroctonus valens (assembly GCA_024550625.1). Classification (NCBI taxonomy): domain Eukaryota; kingdom Metazoa; phylum Arthropoda; class Insecta; order Coleoptera; family Curculionidae; genus Dendroctonus; species Dendroctonus valens. The sequence continues at coordinate 506,700 of JAJTJO010000717.1, read as the reverse complement.
AGCTTAAATCATAATATCCGGGAAATGCTGTCCAACGATTTGTTCTAAATTAAGAAGAGAAATTCAACTTTAAAATTCAAAATAAAAAAGGATAGTCAATCGTATATCTTTTTTATCTGACCACCTCATAAATAATTTTAATCGTCGTTTTACAGTTGCTTTGAAAACTGTGAAATTTTGATAACAGTAACTGCAGTTAATATTCACATTTTTTACTTGTTCATCGTGGTTTATTTTATATATATGGAAGCAATTAAATAAAGTTTTATCATTTATGCTATTTTAAAGCTTTCATTAGCGGTTTATGGTGGTAAGTAGGTTTATTAGGTCAAGATTTGATGTTTCAATTCGATTTTTCTGTGGTTTAGCTGCAAAAAGTTGAACGTTGGCTTGGACGGCATTTTCTACCACTTTCTTTAATTTAGTTTAAACGTTTAAAACTTCTGATTTAAAATCTACCAAAAATTTAACACTTTGAAGCTCAATACATAACAAAGCGCAAACATTTTCGATAAAACAATTGTCTAGGCGCATTATCTTCGATTTTATAATTTCGTACCTGCGTTTTTATTTAACCCAAATTGCAACTCAATTTATTTCAGTTTTACCCTAACCGGTTATATTAATTTCTACTACTGCAATTCCGCTCTACATACATGCTCATGTGCAAATTGTATTCACATCCGATTAATCTACGATTAAAGAAATAAACATTTCCAACTTTAGGAACTGCTCCTGAAATGCAATATAAAGATAGGGGTACTATTTTTTGAATACATATATCAATAATTGTTAAGTAACCTTTACCTACAAGCTATGGATCCTGCAAAGTAATAATAGCAGATAGTTCTTAGTAGCTTCAATCAACCAAAGTAGAACCGAAAATATACAATTCAATATTTGCTAATTATAAATATACAAGGTGATTTACGGTCGATGACCTATTAGACGTTTATCGAGAACGCAATGCACACTTTCAGAAAAGTTGTACAACAAAGTAATCAGATATGCTCTACACAATTTGCATACATGTATACACGTGAAATATTTAGAACTTCGATATCTTAAATGAGGCATCCTGCATATTATTGCACATTTGGATTGGCCCTACGGATCTGATTATATCTGTTTAACGCTTCCTTTACCTATCTAAGGCAGTTTTCAAAATATCAAATAATATTTATATTTTTATCAAAATATAGCGCCAAAAAATGTTGGATTGTTACGCGATTTCGGTACCTGGCAAAACAAATTGTTGTGTGTGGCTGAATCACAGAGCTTTCCTAACTTAGAGCCAAAAATTTTAAATTTCCAGATTCCATATTGCGTTGTAATCCAAGATTCTTAGGGCAATTTTTTGGCAAAAAATACGAATATAATTATATTATCAGTGTTAAACATAAATAATTAGATCAATCAAAATGTGCAATAATATACAGTCTCTCATTTACAATCTCGAAGTTGTGGGTACTTTTCAATATAAGCGGGAACGTTCCTTTGTTAAAATATTTTCATTGTACAAATTTTCTAAAAGATCGTGCATCGCGATCTCCTTTAACGTCTAATACACCATGGACTGCGAATCACCCAGTATTAAGTCACACACCAGATCTACAGCAATGCAAACCTATCGAAAAAAGTAAAAACCAAACTGCAAGATGCACCTAAAGAAAATCAGTAAAAATATAAAAAAATCTGATAATAATGAAATGCCATTATCCCACTTTTAAACGCAGTATTTTGAATAATATCTCCTCCCGAGATAAGTTATTTTTAAGCATCAAAAAGACAAAAAATAGTTTACCTTCATCCTTATCAGCAGTCATCTTTCTCAAAACTGACGTAGGCGTAAAGGCTAGTGGAGTAGGTGAGGAAACTCCTTTTCCACTTTGAATATTTCTGGAATTTGGGCTAGCGCCACGTTGTAACTCTTGTTTCTTGCGGAAATTTTCGGTCTGTTCTTCCAACTTCTTCTTAATCAATGCTCTGTGCAAGATGTTCTGAGTGTGCAGCTGAAGTTCTCGAGGCGATGGAATGCGTTGATGAATAGCTAACAATGTTTTATATTAAACAATTGTTAAATCTACTTACACAGTTACAACAATTATTCGTTAATGATGAACAGTTGACTCACCAGGGACAGCTAGATGGTTAGGACTAGTGGCCATTATAGGGGAAACACAGTAAGCTGCATGAAACAAAATATTCGAAATTTTGGATATCTTATTTAAAAAAATCGTCTAATTACATAGACAAGCTCATGGGACAAAATGAAATATCAACACATTACAATGGAGTTGTGCAAGCTTAGTAGCAAATGGTGTGGAACGTAAAATCGCATTATGAAGTGAGTTTGTATTCAAAGTACGATCTCTATTTTTGTAATAATCACACTTTGAAACTGTGAGAAGTATTTTTGCTATGTCAACTCATCAAAAACCATTTTAGCTGTGGAATATTTTGGGCGAAATACAAAAGTGCCAACTACCAAATCAGTGACCTGGAAATCATCTCCAGAACTCTCGATAGAAGTAGGCAATGAAATGGAATGTTCATTTCTTACTTCATTCATACAAGTTAATTTGTATCTACAGAATTATATGAAATACAATAAATATAATGATGATCCATTCAATCTACTCGCCAAGCACAAAAACCAAGTCAGACCCATTCTAAATAAACACAAAATGCAAACAAAAAAAGCAAAAGGAGCGAACAGAAAGCATGAAAAGCAAAAGTCGGCTAGCACTAAGCAAGGCGCACGCCGACTCACCATTCGGCTGTAATGGAGACACTCTCAATTGTTGCTGCTGCATTTGTCCGGGCTGTTGAGGAGCATACAAATGATGAGGTAACGGAGCCGGACTTAAAACCCGTGGACTCGGTCCATAACTGGCCGAGTTACCGTGTAGTTTCAAAATAGTAACTAGCATTTCGCGATGTCGTGGTTGGAGAGCGGGATTAGCAAGTTGCTGATATAGATGTTGAATGGTAATTTCCCCGCGTTTCAGGCCTATTAAGAAACGTATACAACTCTAATATGTCTTTCAGTCTATACAGTAATCTCCTGAATATCCGTCCCATGCTATTAATAAAAGTTTGCTTAAAAGAAAATGTTTCAAATTATTATTACCTTGCAAGATAGCCTTTGCTTCTGGTCTATTAAGCAATTCCCTGCTTTGCTGAGCACCCATTTCCAACAAAGGACTAGCGCGCATATGAGCAGCTGCAGGAGCAGTCCCTGCTGACATCAGCTTTCCTGCTACTAAAAAACGAGTTTGAATAATTGACAATCTGAGATTAACAATTAGCCGTTTACCAAGCATATCCATTTGCTTCTGCTGCAGTTGTGCTTGTTGCAATTTTAATGCCAAGTCATTATGAACTTGAGGCTGATGAGCGTGGAACGCGCTTAAAAGTTGATGATTTGCTGCTGCTTGAGCCGCAGCCAAACGAGCTTCATCTTGTTGCTGCGAATGACTTAGCATCTGAAAGAACATAATTGACATGATTTCTAATCAGCTGAAGCGTTTAATCACATTCTTGTAAGTACGCAACACCTGAAGTGTTAATGTTATCCGCATGCTCTGAAAAAAACCCTCATACTAAGTACCTCAAGCTTGTCAAACTGCGTTTAACAATTACAAAAAGCAAACTGCAAAACATAAAATGTACCTCAAGAAGACTCATAGGAGGGGGTTTATTGATAGGTCCATTTTGTGATCCGGGGTGAGCACCTGCCTGTTGCAGCTTGGAATATAAACACAAAGATTAGTAATAATGTAAGCGTTACTAAAAATGTGATTAAATCGAATTTCAATACGTGCACAAATGAACAGAAATAAATAAAAATGCTTACCAATCTTTTAAAATTGGCAGTCATTTCTTCATCGGGTTTCTGTGGAGGCTGCTTTTGTTGTACATTTACGGAATGTTCAGAAGTTGGTCTTATTTTGGATTCAAGTTCGTCCAAGCTTAGGATTTTCCCACTACTCATTGCTGCAAGAAAATCATAACCAATATTAAAAGAAATCCATTAACTTAACATAAAACTTACATGAAGCTTGATTTTTGTTGCTCCATCCTTCCGGCTGTTGAGATTGTTGCCTGCTTCTAGCCAATATGTCCATAATATTGATGGATTGTCCCACATTACCAGCCATTCGTGACTTATCACCGATCATGTTTTCCAATGCTCCCAGAGAATTACCAGCCGGTGAAATGGGAGTAAAATAGATATTGGAATCCATCGGTGTGCGGACCGACATTGGAATCGAACTAGATTCGTTAATATCTTTAAGAAGATCCTGCAATGTTCAATTAAATATAAAATAATGAGTTGCTCTTCAATTAAATGTCGACACTCATCAGCTCTTAATTTAGATACCAAAAAAGTATGTTCTCTAAAAAATTTTATACAAAAATTCCAGTTGACATGCATGCTTTTCAACACTAATTAAAATGTGTTAATTTTATTGAAAATATAATAACGTATATCAAACAAATTGACCTTTAACTTAGAATGGAGAATCAGCAGTAAAGCAATTTATAATGAAAATTATAGGACCGCTATGGAAAATCTGTCTCGTCTAAATTTGCGCAATAATATCCCGGCGAAAGCTACAATTAACGACTTACTTTGATGATATGATTGTCTTCCTGAATAGACGATTTTCTGCTAGCTTCTCCCCCCAGTTCCTTGTTAGGGCTTTCTTTTTTGAACCAGCGGGAAAATCTTGACGTTGTTTTGTCTGTTTCGTTGACCTCTCCATTCTAAAAATACGAGTATTTTAGATGGTTTTTAAAATCACGAAATCCATGATTTTCCATAAATTCTAGTAGCCCATTTATAAATCTCAAGTAAGTGTTGTTTTAATTGGTGGGTTCATACCGTCAATAATTCTGGAATGTTTTCTCCCTTCAAAAATTCATCAAAGTCAAAGGAATGGCCAGCCTGAGATGACTGTTGCTTTGGATCACTCTGCTTTTGAGTTGATTGCGAGGTAGGATGCTTTTTCGGCTCTTCGCCGTTTTCTTTCACTTCTTTTGATGTAGTCTCAATGTGGTTAGGCGTAGATCTTAAAAAAATACATTTACTTCATTTTTCGCGACGAAAATAACAGTAAAACTCCTTTTCAGTAGCTTATTAATGTTACCTTTCCTTGGGGTCGACTTTCTCCTTGTCTTCTACAATGGTAGACTCTTTCTTCTTAGACCATTCTTTAGCGCGTTTTAAGCGACTAGGTTGTTTCTTTTTGCTAAGTTTTTCAGACTCATCAAATCCTCTCAATTCGATTGTATCATTTTGGGATATTGGCCCAGAAGAAAACCTAAGATTAAATGTACACACATATGCAACATAAATATACAGATTGTTTGCTTGATAAACTTATATCCAAAAAACAAGCAATTTTTAAGTAGATTGTGTTGACTTTTGTTAAGATAATGTTTTGTTATTAATACGCATGTAAAAACACGTCAGTCAATTTTAATGAACCGTGAAAAGTTACATCTAACCAAAATATGCATCTTTTGGATTATTTAAAATTGAGTCTATATTTTTAAAGGTGCGCTCACAAGGCAACTGGTTAGTCTAAACTATAAAGAAAATAACGCTTTGTAGGTTTCTGCTATTTGAACTTATTTTTAGGGAAAGCCTTTGAAATTTAATTAATATTTCATTAGATATTTCACATCACAAAAAATCACATTCACACAAATCACACAAAAAAAAATCAGCAAATTTGATCAATGGACATTCTATCATGTAGAACAAATTTGTCTTTAGTTGCAATATTTTTTAAAAAATTGCACAAATACTAACTAGCTACAGCGGATTATTTTTTTTTTGTAGTAAACCAACCAGTTGTTCTGTGAGGAAGTTTGGAATCTTGGAAATACTGCTTCAATTGTAATTGAACCAAAAGATACCTAGTGCGGTTAGCAAAAGGGGTTTTTGGCTTCCCTTCAGGAAGACCTATTTTCCTTAATGAATGCCCCTCGAATAAAACCAAAACCGCCACTTCAAGACTATCTCATGACGTTGTCGTGCGTATGGCTAGCTCGGGAGTGTCCATGTTAGGGCACTGCCCAGGTAATGGACGACTTAGCGCGCCTATTTAGATCATGGGCAAAGAGCAACCGGCCGAACATCTGGCTAGACATGGGAGTTATGTTTTTTAACTTTGTTTGTGAGTTTTATTAATGGAAATGTTCAATAAATTTTTATCTATCTATCTGTCTGTAATTGAACCACACAAGATACCTAGTGTGGTTAGCAACAAATCGAAATTAAATTAAGTTTTAAATATATATTTCTAAAACGATTTGATGTTAGACACATGATTGTAAAGCAAAAAGTGTCTTTATGGTCCTTTCCACACCTAAAAGTTTATCGATATACTTATGGGAAACCATGTATATTAATAATAAAAACATAAGAAAAATGTATGATTGGTTGGAAAAAAGTTCTTATAAAGATAAACGGCAAGACAAAGCAAACATTTTGAACTAAATAACAAGACTAATGAATGTTTTTTTTAACTATAAACTTACCATTCAGGCTCGTCCTCTTTATCTGCATATCTGCGTCTGCTCTCGCTGTATCGGGTATTCCTTCTACCTTCCTTATCTTTGCTGTTGTCGGTTTCTCCCCTTCCAAAAGATCTACGTTCTCCAAACTTATTCTCCTCTCGCATTCCTCGATCGCCAAACTTGTCTTCCCGTTCGTTGTTTCGGGAGTGTGAAGCGCCTCTTGTAAAGTTGAAATCCGGTTCACTCAAGTCTTTTTCATTCTCAGGCCAATCTCTCATTATACGACCGCTACCAATACGCCTAGTAGTAGAAGCTATATCTCGCACACCTTGAATGAAACATTGCATGTTACGCCATAGACCGCGATTCCAGAGGCAGTAAAGATACAGCAGCATTTCAGTCTTCAACATTTTTTATATAAACTTACAAAACAGTGATCTAAAGCGTCCTTACAGATATATTACAGCATACTTTTAAATTTGTGTTGATTATAAATATTAAATTAGAATTTGCAGCAATTTATGAGAATACATAACGTGCGAGTTAAAAACACCTGAACATAAGGATTACAGACTATATACGCACCTATAAGATGAGATGGTGGATCGGTTTTCCCACCCAAAGGCTCTTTATTGGCAGGAACAAAGCAACCAGAGTTGAAGCTTCTTCTCTGCGGACTAAGCACAATCCCATCATTTTCTTTACGAATGCGTTCGCGTGGATCCCCCGAACGCCGCTATAAAATATGCAAGCGTTCAAAGAAAAAGTTAGAGCATTGCAAAATTTTAGCATACCCTTGTTTCGCCATTTTCATTACTTTTAGATCCAGTATCCGGAGTATCTGATTTCTTTCTTTCTAGATTCCATTTGTCAGGATCAAGGATAGAAACACAGCTGTAAAAAAATACCTGATTCAATGGTTTCTATGGAATTTCAAATACTATTTCAAGAATTCTAAAACAACTTTTTTGGTTTGGCAGTTAACCGCTATTTAACTGAGAAAGCAAGCGAACGGTAAAATTGACATACACTTCGTTTGGATCCAAAAAGTCCGGCTTTGCCTTCGACAGGGGACTCTTGCCAATCTCCAAAAGTTCTTCCTTTGAATACTTAATCATCACTCTTTCTTGAACACAAATAATAGCACGGTCGATTTCGCCAACACTCATACTTTGGATGTTCTCATCACCTAAAAAGTTTTGTGTAAATCTCAGACAGCACAAAATCAAAGAAATAATGAGTTATAATAACTATTTGGTAAAAGCTGCAGACAAGAACAGATTATATAATAAAATTTATCAAGTATTTGTAAGTTTTGTTTATCAAGTAAATTGAACAATTAGGAATAACTCCAATAAAACTAATTATTTCTGGAATAATACCTATAATATTAACGGAATTAACAAATAATGGAACAAAGAACTACAACAATTTGATTTTATCAAAATGACTATTGATAAGTAGATTTGTAAATACCAGTATCTTTTAGATAAATGTTTTTACATTAACGGTTCTAGACTGATTGGAATCTGATAAAAATTTAACTTAAAGCAATACGTTGGGCAATTTTCAACCCCGTTCTCGGAGTTTAATATATTGGTGGCATTGAAAATTAATTACGTTTAATACAGCTCTGGTTTGAGCTGTTAAAATGACTTATTGGGTTTGATCGTGAATTGAACAACAGACAGCATGGCAACCATTCAACTTTCCTAGCTAATATCCACCAAATATGATTTTAGAAAAAAAAAACATGCATTGTCACGATTAGATGTTGATTATTTGAAATAAAACATAACTTAGTTAAGGACTTACTCCAAGTCACTTTCTTGGTTCCAACCCTTTCCTGAAGCGTTTTGCAGCCAAATTCAAGAACAGTTTCACCAGCAGATATAACGTTCTGCTGATTGTAATCGTTAGAAGTTAGTACCTCTTTCGAGTGGTTTCCGCGTCGCGTTTTCGCCATCTTGGAACCTGACTATTATAAATTAGGATAGAACACGAAATCCGCTTTGCTTAAATTCCAATTTAATACCGATTTTAATATGAAGACAATGTTTTAAGACAAAAAACACGATTTAGTACTTCTCGAAATTAATCGAACACAAATTCACCGCCTAGTAAAACGCCAGATATTCTAGCTCTTTGATAAGGTACAATCCGCCAGCGGTACGTCAGAAGATTACAAGTCTTTAAAAAACAGAAAAGTGCAGATTTAATTCCCAAATTAATTTTTAGCAGTAAATGCTGGTCAAGCGAAGACACAAAACTACGGCGTGGCACTACACTGAGCTGGTGGGTAATGAGAATTTTATCAGATATTTGTTCACAATATTGGTCAAAAATATATTTGTATAAACATAAAAACCAAATAGGAAAAAAAGTTTTAAATATTTAACATACCTATACCAGGTGCGATCAAATTATACCAGATATATTGCTCTGAAAGTGAATTTATTAAAAAGATTCAATGAACATTAAATGTATGTAGATGATGTGCATAATACTGGGTCATCTGAACATAAGCAAATATTTTGCAAATCAATTCACAATAGAAGGGTCTTAATCAAAAGGGTAACATTTAATTAAAAAAAAAAACGTATTTATATTGCCAATGGAATTAGTAATTCTATAATGCAAATATGACAGTATTTGCGGCTGTGAACAACATGACAAAAATATGCTCAAAACTTCATGATTTCAATCAGTAAATAAACAAAATAGTAGTCCGTAATGCTAATAAATGAACATGCGACTCCACGAACAATAATGCGGTGCTTATGGGTATTAGGGAATCATTTGGAATTGTTTTAGCAAATTACGTCAAATTATTATTATTATTATTATATTATCAAGGACCTCTAAAGAGAATTTAAAAATAATGTTTTATCTTCCTATGCAGGAGTTCCTATGCAAAGTTTTACCTGCACCTGTACTTATATATTCACACAATTCACACAAGGTGTTTCAATTGAAACGCGTTGTGTTTTGTATTGTATTCCAGTGCATTTAATAAATCTGGATAAAGTTCTGCTTCGAATATCTTAACGGTTGATTCTCAAGAAAATACCCATTAAACTTACATGAAAATGAAACAAGAATTATTACAAAGACGACACAGCATCATTTATAGCAAACAACAGTGAAACAACATTTAAAATATTCTGTATACCCACCGAATGTATTTTTGTTTCTGATTATAAATTACTAGATATATTCTTTGTTACCACTGATCCTAACACAGGGTTGATTAAAATTAGTCAACTTTAAATGTTCTTTTTCACCTTTCAAGAAGTGACTCTAAAGAAATACACTCTAGAAGAATATTAAGATTCTTTTCATCAACTTTTATTTGTAGAACGTCTTTCATACGAAGCAGCAATTTGACTAAAACTGACCCGACTAGATTGACATATAATGAATATGTCATTTAAAATAAGAATTGTCAGGGAAGAAATGGTCTGAACAATCGCATTGGCCACAACTATAGCGAAATTAGCTAGGATTATTTGCATTAGCTTTATTATCAAAATAGTATTTATTCATTGAAGATGAGGAAGAATTGATATAAACTAAACGAAATAGTACTTTTAATGTAACAAAATTAAAAGTGACGATATTTTATAAAAACAATGAAAAATTAAATGCTGGACACTTCGAACAATGATTTTATAATCATTATTACTTTTCATTTATTTTTGCGGTCCGTTCTAATAACATTAATGTGTACAATCGTAGAATGTCCCATGGAAATGTGTGGTATTTGAAAAAAATACTTAGTTTACCATACTAAGTATAGTATACCTACGCCAAACGGCCATAAAAGTAGAGGTAATATAACTTGATGGCTCAATTACGTCAGATATTGCCGGATAAAATTTTTTAGAAGTACATTATGTGTAATCATTGAATGTAAGAAAGCTACTCCTCACTCTAATTTTGGTTGATAACATTCAGAGCAATCTTACATTATTGACACTCTGCATGGAATATTCCAATGCCGAAATGATTCATTTGCTCTGGAAAGTTTATCATATAAAGTATGTGAACTATAGATCATCATGCATATGATATGACTTATATTTGAAATGGTAGTAAGAGCCCGATGATTGGGTAATGTACTGACAATAACAATTTTATATTGAGGAAATTAAAAGAAACATACTTATTTACACGTTTGAAACCTCAAAAATACATTCAAATTGAGTAGAAACCTTAATTAAATGCGATCTGGTTTACTATTCAACGGACTGTTTTAAAATCGAAACAAGAAAAACGGCAAAATACAGAAGTGAACAAGTCTTTTAGGTGGGCGTTTCATACATTCGAGCCTATAGTCAACACGATGGTTATAATCTTCACAACTTAAAAGTGTTTCTCTAATTTTCTAATTTTTTGGGTCTATTGGTTTGTGATGTTAGTACCATGATGTATATTTTAATGGAAATGTTAATAAATTAACTATTAATTATGTTGTTGTTTAATACTTTAAAAGTGTTGTCAAGTAATAACATTATTCCTTTGAAAAACAATTCTTTTATTATTATAACTTAGGGCAATTAAGATTGATCTTCACAACGAGTAGAGAAAACTAGCGACAATGTGTCTTCTGTTCTTATTATATCATTTTGGCCTCTGGCTTCTAAGAACTACTTTATTTTAAAGTTCGCTAATATTCAATTATTGTGAAACATGTGAGAGTTTTATTAAGATTCTAGTTGTCTTTGCAAATTGTTGAAAGGATCACCTTTAATTCTGTAATGTTTTTTGTCTAAATATATAATAATGAAGTAATAAATCTTAATTATTCAACAGATTATTTAGAATTAGCAGCGTAAAAAGTATTAGAAACTAAAATAACTAGCTATGGAATTTGGAATTAAAGTTCAAACCCGTTTCCATAATTACAATTTCCAATAATTACGTTACAACACTTTGGGATTTGTTCTTAAACAAGTGGTTCTCGGGGACAGATGCAGATGCCGATTGGTTGTAAGTGCCATGTAAGAATTGGATGGAAGCGGCAGTAAAAAAGGAGAATGGGGTTGAAGTAAAATAAGAGTTGCATCTGAAAAATAGCGCAGTATTCTTCAACCAAGTTCATTCCATTAATTTAAGTTCATCTCGTATCCAGTTCGCTGTTGTTTATAGATTGTTGTAAAATTTATTATTTCGCCTTTGGCGAATAACTCAGTTTATGGTATGGTTTAAGTTTATTTTTTTGTAAATTTTTCTGTACGTCCAAAATGCTTCCAGTGGGATGACCTCGATTATAAATCACATTGTATCTCTGTTAGGAAACATGTGCGAGCAAAGTGAATTAATGAAATGTTTAACCTGTAACACCCTGTATATGCCGTGAACACATCATTAATATCCCCAAAGAAAAATTAGACTTATGACCTGAAGCACTGTGCCATTTACCCCAATAAACAAACCACCAACACCGTCCATTTAGACAAGTTGTGTTCTTTAAGTAATTGATTAAATTAGCAATTGACTAAATCCAATTTTTTCTGGTAAATCATGTCAATAGCATTACCTAAGTCTAAGAAAACTTCAAGGCAGGGTTCTATTTACAATGATAAATATAGACATCGACAGAGAACAACAAACAAATGTTTTTGACCAATAATTTCCTGTAGTGTTTTTTCTTTGTTTATTAAAATGAAATTTTAATGACTCTCTGTGTCTACATTAACAATCATACCAATAAAAAGATGGAAAAAATGTTAACTAGCCACATAGCTCTTTACGTGATTCTGATCTGATGCCATCAATTTCGATTGCTTTATTGTTTTGGAGACTTGCAACACTGACTCTTTCAATTTCAGTATCTTGGTTAAAAAAGATAAGATTGCTGAATGTTTGCTCTTATTATACGTGTGATAATTCTTATTGTTCGTTTTTCCTTATCAAACTTTTGTTGGGGTTGCTTGTATCAATATTTATTGAAACACACTAATTTGAAAGAAAATCAAATGACATACAATGCGCGATACTTGATTACTCTCACCTAATGATTTTGACTCTAACAGCGGCGATTAATTCTTTTCTATTATTAAACTGTCTTCCTTCAGTATAAACGCGTTTGACCAATCAACCCCACAAGTTTTCTTTGATATTTAAGTCTTAAGAAATAGCAAGCCAGTTCAGAACTGAAATATTCTTAGAAGTCAACCAGGTTTGGAATATTTGGGCGGTGTGAATTGGCGCATTGTCTTGTTGAAATATCCATTCTTGATCCGGAAATAAAGCTATTATGTTAGCAATTGGCCGTTGAAGCAGCTCCAAATGCTTTTGAGCAGTTTGCCGACCTTCTAGAACTCCATGCCCCTGGACTCTCCCTTGACTTGAAATTGCTGCCCAAATCATTACTGAACCTGTCCGACTGTGACGGCGAGCCAAAAATGTTTCCTCCATCGTTACGTTGAAAATAATATTTGACGCCATCAGGACCATCCAGGATAAACTTTTTTTCGTCCGTGAAAACGACATTTTTCCATTCCTCTGGCCAGTTACGGAGAATGCGTGAAAACTCTAAACGTTCTTGTCGATGACGTACATGAAGCAAAGGATTCTTGCGAAGTATTCTTCTTTTTAAGTTTGGACATTTCTTTATTACACTTTGGATAATGCGTACCGATGCATTACTTCCACATCGATCCCTTATTTGTCTAGCTGTTGACGACGAATTGGATGCAAGTCGAAGAATTACACGACTATTTCCGTAGTTTTCGCTGTCTTTTAAATAAGCATTGATAACCCATGAGTTGCGCCCGATTTTTCTTGCAATTTCTCGTTTTGAATAATTCTCCTCTCGATAACCTTGAATTCGCCCTCTTTCTTCCAAAGATAAAGTTTTACCGTGCCCCATATCAATACCAAGCACTTTTGGAACACTCAAAGATGCTCAAATTACTATTAGACAACTGTCAATCCGTTGTCAAGCGACATGGTTGTGTTTCTTCTACGTACCTAGCCACCTACGATTCCAAAAAGTCAATGAGAGTAATCAAGTGGCGCACTATCAATTATAATAGTTGCTTCTAAAAAATTTCTCCCTTGTGAAGTACGAGTGAATTAAACAAATTGTTGGACGAATACTATTAAAACATTGTATCCAATCATACATTAAAATTTTGACTATTGACAAAAATTTGTTCAAATCTGTTGGTGAGAGTAATCAATTGTCGAGGAATGTATATCGGCCAGTAACAACGTGATAATACTTCTTTTAATAGATTTGTCTTTTAAAGTCCTTGAATAAAAACGTAAAGGAATAAGACCCTTAAAGCGACAGCTAATTAGTGAGCGCTCTATTTGAATCCGATTGGCTCCAGATGGATATTCTCTTCACTCTTTAAGATATTAGACGTTTGAAAATAAATTAGTATTATCAAATTAATTCTGATGACTTAGTTGCGGATTTCTTTAAGTTTATAATAATGAGCGAGTGAGAGTTTCACAAAGAAGCTTTTTGACCTAAATTACTTATTTCAATGCACAATAATGATATTGTTGATGAGGTCCACAAGTCTTAATATTCTCTGTGCTAATCGCGGGTTTTACAACGCTCAAACTCGCCTTTAAAACAGACAATAACAATGATATTGTCAGTGTGACTCACAGACTAAGCCTTGTGATTACAGTTGAATATTATATGAATTAGATTTTTAATTCGACTTTCTACTGCAATGTAAAAAACAATATTTGTGACACGTCATACAAATATCCCAAACGTGTTTTACAAGGTTTGACAATTTTTCACAACTATATTAAATACAAAACAATTATCAATGTAAAAACCAAATTAATATTAAATTATACAGTATACAAACAAATTACAGATACTAAATACAAACAAACCAACCAACAAGCAACCCTTAAAAGCTCTTCTAACGTTAAAGAGTAAAGGTGCCAACAAAAACCGCTTGATCGTGTTCTCAAAGGCCTCATTGTCAGATCTTCAACACTATCGAAGAGATTATTTTAAAGGAGCACGTTTAAATGTTTCTTAGTTGATAATACCCATACACATAATAATATTGTGAATGTCTTGTGCCAAAAGAAGTATCGTTTTCAGTGATCTCTCCTATAGTTGAATTTTAGTAGATTGTTATAGCGTTTTCTTTGAACAATGAAATTTCTGTCAGAGTACGAAGCACAATACATATAAAAAATATATTACAATAATGTGAGCCCTTCTCACAGGATATTTTGAAATAATAATTTTTCTCAAGGATTTGTTTCTGTTAGGTAAGTTTCCGGAAATTGAGTGAAGCAATTAAAATATACAAAATTATTGACAAAACTTTATAACTTTTATTTGCAAATTTGACCACCCTGACTTGTACATGTAACGTTTTCGTTCGTAAAAGCCGTTTAATAAGATGTGATTTTTATGATCCTTATACCGATCTGTTCTAAATTCCCTTTCCAAGCTTAAATAAATTAAACTATTGACAAATGAAAAATTTTATATCCAGGAAGTGCTTGCAGAAATACTTCACTATCCAGCGAGAGCTTATAGAAGTAAATATGCTTCTTAAGCATGAAAACTACAGGAAAAATACATTATTGTTTTAATATATGTTGTTTTTGTTTGTTGACAATGGAAGCGGAAAATAACGATCATACTTGTCCATATCAGATAAATTATAAAACGTATATGTAAAATACAAAAATCAGATGTGGTTGTCATAAAAAGTACGAAGTACTTTGTGGTTCCCGTTCGTCAAGTGGTAGAAATGATTATATTGAGTAATCAGAGTAAGACTTGTTAATTCGTAAAAGAGTAATTGCTTTAAATAGTGAACTATTATTTTGAAAGGATAATAATTAAATCGTTTTGAGAAGTATTCAACAACCATCACTTTAGTTTGCCTAAAAACGGTTTTAGTGAGTTATAGTTAATATATTCTTTTATATCAGGTGGTATAATGTTGTAAACATTTGGTAACACACCTAAGAAGCTTATTTCTGTAGTTAACTTTACCCAGAACGACTTAACTTAGTTAACTAACTCCCCCTACCTAATGTCTAATAGTCTTTCTGTAGTTGTTCATATTATTGTTTTGTATGAGTTGTTTTGACGCTGCTAATGATAATTCTTCTTATAAAGTTTGAAGATAGAGATTCTTATTTTGCCCTAAAACATCAGTTTCTATTAAAACTTTTAACATTGGAATCGCAATTATCGGGAAACCGGTTATTTTTCGAAGTTTCTGTTTGTCTGATGAAGTCAAAACCAATAGGGTGTTTTATTTAAAACAATCAATAAATTTGAGTAAAAACTTGAATTTTAAACCGTACAACTTCGGACATCCTGAATACATTTGCATTGAAATTAATCGTGTATTAAGTAGAAAATGGTCCTTTCAAACGTTAAAGGGGGCCTACAATGTTTCGAGTTTTGCTCTACAGTTTCACATTATTCCATGCTGTATCAAAGAGATTTATTTTTCCTGTACGATTTAATAATGTTATATACAGTGTGTCCAGTATAAAATGATGTACATGGGGATATTGGAAACCGTTAGAGTTACAGGGTGGACCAAATGGGGAAAAAGTTGCGCAATCAAGTGCCTATAAATAATATGTCATCAACTTCTTTGAACTCGGAATAGCAACGGATATACAGGGAAAAAAAGAAAAAAGTGCGTTTTATAAAATCCTTTATATCGTGTTTATTATAAAAGTTACAATAACGAAATTTTCACGTTGGGGGTAAGAAATGAGCGTGAATTTGAAAATAAAGTAAAAAATAATCTAGGCCCACTATGTTCAATGAGGCCGAAGTCAACTTTTGTTTTTCTTATGGGCGCCATATTGAATTTCTGCATTTTTAAATTCCCCTTTAAATATGCTCTTCAACCATGTATAACATGTTTATGTTCGGTCAAGATAAATAATTAAAATTAACAAAATTAAAATTTTATTGTAGTAGGCATTGATATTTCTCTTCAATTTCCCCATACTGACGTTCGTTGTCTGTTTTAATGACCTAGGTAACTGTCAAAGTAGAATTTATTGTCAGTGTCAAGTGTTTGTAATTAATTGTGTGTTTCAAAATGAATCACTTTTCAAATTATGAAAAATACGATATGTTTTTGCTTGTTGTTTACGGAGTGTTTTATTCTGTCGTCGAAATGAAGCGAAAGCTGAAGAAATGTGTATTTAAATAAATATCCAGAGAGGCGACAACCTGGTAGAACTATGTTTAGGCGTCTGAAAGACAACCTTGTAGCTTACGGGAGTCTTG
Source organism: Dendroctonus valens (assembly GCA_024550625.1). Lineage (NCBI taxonomy): Eukaryota > Metazoa > Arthropoda > Insecta > Coleoptera > Curculionidae > Dendroctonus > Dendroctonus valens. The sequence continues at coordinate 489,902 of JAJTJO010000717.1, read as the reverse complement.
CTAAGGTTAAGAAAAACAAACTTCCAGACGAAAATAAAGAAAATTTGGTAATGCAAAACGTGGTTGAGAAACCTCGTACGTCTTTACGTCAAATTGAAGCCACAACAGGTGTTGCGCGGTCAACGGCGAATAGTATTTTAAAACGTCATAAATATCACCCCTATCGTGAACGGCCCTGCCAGAATGGCGATGCGATTAGAAGAATGGCATTTTGTCAGTGGTTTATTCAAAGAAACAACGAGATACCAAACTTTTCCTTAAGAATCCTTTGGTCAGATGAGAGCCAATTTACTAAATGTGGACTATTTAATCGTAAAAATACCGTTTTTTGGTCAGATGAAAATCCACGGCTAGTTCGTCAAGTTAATTTGGATTTAACGTCTGGTTAGGTATTGTGGGTACCCACGTGATTGAACCATTTTTTTTAAATGAGAACTTAAATTCCGAGAGATATTTGAACCTGTTACAAACTAACGTAGCGGAAGCACTTATGGATGTTCCAGTAGCTACCCTGCAAAAGTTGTATTTCCAACAAGACGTATTATCACAGAATTTTTAAATCACGAATTTCCCAACAAGTCGATAAGCAACCAGGGACCAGTAAGATGGCCTGCGAGATCCCCTGACATAACTCCGCTTGATTTTTTTGCATGGGGTTTCCTCAAAAATGTGGTATACTGTAGGTCATACGAAACCGAAGAGGAGCTGAGACACGCTGTTATAGAAGCTGTTAACAGAATTACCCCAGAAATGAACAGAAAATCCTGTGAAGCAGTAATGAGAGGATGTATGTTGTGCGTGCGAGAAAACGGTGACTTATTTGAACACCTACTTTAATCCTAAAATGTTACTTGTTCTTTTGCAGTGTTCGATGTATGATCAATAATAATTTAAAGTAATAATTAATAGAAATATCAATGCCTACTACCATTAAATCTTAATTTTGTTAATTTTAATTATTTATCTTGACCGAACATAAACATGTTATATATGGCTGAAGAGCATATTTAAAGGAGAATTTAAAAATGCAGAAATTCAATATGGCGCCCATAAGAAAAACAAAAGTTGACTTCGGCCTCATTGAACATAGTGGGCCCAGATTATTTTTACTTTATTTTCAAATTCACGCTCATTTCTTACCCCCACCCTGAAAATGTTGTTATTGTATCTTTTATAATAAACACGATATAAAGGATTTTATAAAACGCACTTTTTTCTTTTTTTCCCTGTATATCCGTTGTTATTACGAGTTCAAAGAAGTTGATGACAGATTATTTATAGGCACTTGATTGCGCAACTTTTTCCCCATTTGGTCCACCCTGTAACTCTAACGGTTTCCAATATCCCCATGTACATCATTTTATACTGGACACACTGTATATACCATGCTGCTCCATTAAAAACACATCTTGATACATAATTTTGCCGTATAAATTGGAAATCTCTACAACATTGTCAACAAAAGAAAATTGAAATCGAATAGCAAAACGATGACACATCCTACGGCCGATTTAGTAAATTATTATGTCATATTAGTAGGTCTGTAGGGCGATGCGTTTGAAATGTGGAAAAAACCTCAATATCACATGATTTTTTTTTTAATATTCAGTTTGTTACAGGCAACGAACGAAATAGATCGTCAGTCCTTTGTGTCTTGCCAACGATGTTCATAGCTGGATATATATCGGTTTGCGAATATCGAAATATGAACATTTGGGTACGGGAAGTGAAACTGCGGTCGTTTTGTGTAAATTAGTTGTGCAAAGTGAGTGTTTGTTGCTAGTGAGTCTCAGTTATATCGATACAGGAATACTTGAAGATAGCTGGTAAGAAAGATCTGTGATGTATAAATCACTTAGCTTCAATGGACTTTAGTTATCCTAGAAGCAACCGAAGTTTTTACTTCATTACGTTTCTCTTTCTATCATTTGCGCATTTCAATTAACTGGACTTTGGAATAATTTCATGTTAGACTTCTTAATAATAGGATTTTATTTCTTTCCAGGTGGCACGTTGCAGCTTTCGGTAAGTTTGGCATTATTTTAACCTTGGTTCTCAGATAGATCGCGTTATAGCACGAATAATTGATTTAAATTATTGTTTTGCTGTTGGATCTGGAAACAGGAATTTTGTCTGCAAGCTCCAGTTTTTTCAATTATATTTCACTTAATTTTAAAAGAAACAGTAGTTCCTAAACTACAAAAATATACTCAAATTTACAAAGTTACACAAACAACGTTTTGGCCTAGTAAAGTAAACCAAGACCCACCTACTTCGACGAGGGAGTTTTCGGCACTTGTAACTTGTTAAAGAATTTAAAAGACATAAATTACACTCTTACTAATTTGCTACTTTACAGACAATTACAAATTGATCTTGATTATGAATTGAAGCAAATAGCGATTTCTTGATGGTTTAAGATCCAGAATTTCCATTTTCAATTCCTGGGGGATAAAACGAAATCTTTCAATGCTAGTATGTTGACTCAACACATTGAACACGTAAGGTTGAAAGGGACGAAATTTGGGTTTATTGTTTAATGCAGTGTTATTGGCTCGATAACAGTTTGTTTCTATAGTAGAACGTTTTGAAATTTTAATGTAACAAACACAAGATGTTTGATACTAACAAAACTACCAACCAAGGGTTAAATTTAAATTAATTTAGTACAATGGGTTAAACCTTCACCTTCTGATAATCTTGTAATGATACCATTTGGATTACATTTTTCATAATTATCGAATTGAAATCCCGCGATTTCATTATTGCTGGTTGATTGATATAGATTGAGTTATTACAGATGGTAACAAAAGTAGTTTATGATTAGATACCATTCTATAATTCTTTTATTATTAGATCAAACTCTGTGTAGTCTACTAAGCCAGTTATACAATTATTCGCGTGCATAAACCTCGCTGTACAGTAAAGCATTTTTAAAACATCTTCCTGTACAGCGTGTCCCAATCATAGAATAAAGTAATTTTTCGCTTTACCGTTATTATTAATTTCGAATCAGAATTTGCCATAAGGTAAATGTAGCAAATGCGCATATTTTAAAATGTTGACAATTATACAGGTTACATCATTAACGTCTCAGCATTGAAAAAAAACGCTTTTTCTAATAGGACACCCATATTTAATAAAATGTTTGTGTTATGAAAATATTAATTACTTTTTGTTATATAAAATATCGGCGAAAATTGTATGGTTTTTTACTAATTTGGCTTTAACGATTAAAGTTCTCATTTTCATGGTGCGGTAAATCGTCAATTTCTCCCACATTCACAAAATTTTAAAGTTTGGCAAGATAAAGGTTGCATGTTTAACATATGGTCTGCAATATATTTGTATTGGACATTTCAGGGTGACCATAATAAACTTCTAAATTAACATATTTTTAAATTTAAATATCATGTTTTTTTCCAAATCATACCCAGTATATTCCCAGTGTTTTCAGAATTCGAATACCTTTATATAAATAACTCCTATACCTACCTGCAATAGTTTACTTGAAAAATCGGCTTTACTCAATGGTTCCGTTATATTTGATACATTACTTCAACATTGTATCACGGTAGTCTTGAAAAACTATTACTTATATACTTAAAAATTGATGGATGTCAGTAATTTTAATTTTTCCTTATTCAAGGTGGCTTATTTGAACATTTATCAATTCATATCTTAAATATGGCGTAGTTTTAAATTTTAGGCGTCTTGTCCATTAAATGCTGTCAATTCAAATTATTATTATATTATTATTGTTAATAAATGTTAATTTTAATTTATCTAATCAATTGCTCTTCAAGATTACGCGACATAACGTAACCTACCAAATATAACCCAGTCATATAGAAAAATCGAATTTGATCGTAAACTTTAACAGATATGTATATAATTCCTCATTAGCAAATAAAAGAGGTATTCTAATTCTGGTCCAAAAAAACCGACAATATACGGGATACTTATATGGTATAGAAGACATGCGATTTTTGAGTTAGAAAATATGTTAATTTGGATGAAAATAATTACCCTGTAATAATAATAAATACTAATATTCCTTTCAACTTGAAAGGAATCCTTTCAAATTCAACATTTTATGAATAGAGATAACTTCCCACTTATCTCCATGAAGATATTAATTTTCATCGTTAAATCGGCATAACTGTAAAACAATTATATTTTTGTCCACCTTTTATATAACAAGAAAACATTAACAAGAACTCAAAAATTTAATTCAGTGCTCCATTAGAAAAAACGTTTTTTAGGGCCGCAACTTTCAACAAGACGCTTCTTACTGTATGATTGTCAATATTTTAAAAATATGTTTATTTACTGCCTTTACCTTATGGCTAATTCCATTTCGACATGAATCACATCCACAAAGCGTAAACTCACTTTACTCCATCGGGACACCCTGCGTATTACATTTTCATTTGTCAATAGTTCGTAACTAATAACTTACGACCATTAACCGTATATGTTACTCTGTTATCTCAATATTACTGTTAATGTCGAGAATACCATGTTCAGTTGGTTAATGTCCTTATATTAGTTAGTTAACTGCTATTCGGGTATGAAGTATTCCTAGTAGCAAGTGATAGTTTATTCACAATATATCCAATTCATTCAACATGAACAGGCAAAAATGGCTGACATCGACATTAACCAGATAATGTTATATTAATATTATTAAATATATGCGAGGTTCCTACGACTAGAGCCGTTTCTCGCTTCTCAACTTTTTCGGTCTGTCCAATCTCCATCTTGTAGACCTCTTGCCTCCATAGCTTGGTCTTCCGGGCTTCATGCACTCGGGAGGAATTCTTTGCCATTTTCTCTTTGGCCATCTATTTCCATCCATTATTTGGAGGTGCCCGTACCAGATTAATCTTTTGGTAACTATTGTGTCTAGAATGTTACCTTCAAAGTTCATCATTTGCCTTATGGTATCATTTCTCACGTGATCTGGTCTGGAAATGATGTGAAAGAAAGCTTCTCCTTAAAAAAACCATTTCAAGGGCCATCTTTAAATATTTTATTCATTTCCCAATGCTCTGAAGGTGCATATACTTTGTACGATCGCTTTCTATATAGTAATTTTTGTCTTTTTTGTTATTGCCGGTACTTTTTCCGTTGGAAGAGGGAATAACTCCAAGGTTCTTAAATGAAGAACAAGTCTTGATCTTATGATGCTCCACTTCCGAATCTTGTTCTTCTTCTCCTACTACCATATATTCGGTCTTCTTGATGTTTATGGTGAGGCCCCAGTCTTCATAACTGTCTTGAAGTTTGCAAAATTTGTACCTGGCATCGTCCTCATCTTCCGCTACAATAACTTGGTCATCCGCGAATAGTAGGGTATATAAGCTATTGCCATTGTTACACACGCCCTTCTTGCAATATTTCCGCTTCCAAGATCTAAGGGCTTCTTCGATATATATTTTAAATAATAAGGAAGCAAAAGAGCAGCCTTGTCTTAGGCCTTTGGTCACCTGAAACTCCTGGGACAGTCGCTTTCCTATAGGTATAATTATATATTAAAATTACACTTGAGTTAATCTAGAGATTAACTCAAATGTTGAATTAATATCTAGATTAACCGGTTAATGTCGAGATTAGCAATGTTCGAAGTTTAACCGTAACAGGCATACACACATAAAAGAAGACGTTGTGAAGTGATTTGTGTGTATAGTAGATAGTTTCACTGAATTTAGACAACTGTTGACTACATATTTGTACCCCCTTTGGTGGGCAATGACTTGAGACACGTTTGACCGTAGAACTAAAGTTAAATTGATAATAAACAATTTGTTTGTTATCATATCTTTTATCTACTCTTTCTACATTATTTTCAGTTGTATTATTTCGATCGTCCACCTGATAAATTACAGATAGTTAAATCTAGGTTTACAACATGTAAATAGAAACGCCATATTATTGAAGTATTATGTTCGTTTTTACTAGGGGCAAATAGTGCAAATAACTGCTCACACTCAATAGTACTTACCAGTCATCTTGATAAGTATCCTGAAGAAATATGTGTATCACAAATAATTGTGCAATTTGCAAATCTATTAATAACATGCTTGTTTATACTTCAAGCTGAGAATGCATATTTCAATTTCATTTCGGCTAATAAAATTGTCGTGAGATAATTTCGTTGCTTTTTAGACAATTTTGTTACTTATATTTTTAGCTGTCTTTATAAATAAATGCAAATAAGATTTACTGAAAAAGTCCAAGACAAAAGTATATGGTTTGACTCCAAAATGTCTGGTTGAACAATATCGCCTATTTTAAAAATATTACAAAAACAAAACATGATATGCGTTGTAAATTACTCAATGCAGCATTACACAATAACAAAGGTAGCTGACAAAATATCCAATTTGGGTCGACGCATTTTTGTGGGAACTTATTGATTTTACAACTGCCACAGCATTTTTAAGAAACTACTTCGCATCTGACACCTCCAATTGGTATTGGGGTTCCAGTTAAGGGATGAAAATTCCAAGTAAAACTTACCATTTTTAGACTGCTTGTCAATGGAGTTCGACGTTGTTTGATCAGGTTCGGTGCCGTTTTCCGACATTATATTAGATTTCTTCTTTGGTTCACTTATAAGAGTCAAATGTGAAATCCCTAGTCTACGTTGTACAATAAATAATCAAAAATTGTATAAAGAAAACCTATATAATAACTAATTTTAATATCACAGGTCGGTTTATTCGTCAACAACTTAGCATACGTAAACACGTAATTATGTATAATAAATTATTCGGAACGCTTGCGAATACTTGTAAATTGGACTGCTGTATAACCGAGAAACTAACTCAAGCTTTCCAACTCACGACACACAACAATTCACTATAAAATACTTTGCATCAAGCAAAAATAGAAACGTACGCCATATGCTTTCTTTCCTCCGCACGTAGTGTCATCTAGCAAGATTTTAGCCAACTAGGAGAACAAACAAAGCAATTTGTTTGCCACGATAACAAATTTGCCTTATCGATTTCAAAACTTTGTTTTTATTTATTTTATAAATTTGTCTTAGCCCATTAGCCATGAATAATATTTTTATATGAATGATAAACGTATACTGTTGCGTTTTACAGCCGGAAAAATCAATAAATAATTTGAAAAATATGTCGACTAGATTATTTGTATAGAACAAAAATTACCTTTGAAGAAATGTGGGTATTTCTGGCAACCATAATTTATAAAGTAATTTATAAATTTCCTTTTAATCCTTAATTATATTTTGCTAAGCAAATTATACGTTTTCGGTAAAACGATAGCAAAAGATTTAAATAAAAAAATTCGTTTATCTGCAATTCCACACTATACATAGAGAAACTGCGTTCAAAAATTACACATAAAATCAATGAAAGCGTTCCAAATTTACTTTGAATCAAGGACCCGGACCGAAACGACATAACTGTTCCGTTCCGGTTTCGGCCCAAGGCAAAATTTAAAATTTCGGTTCCGGTTTAGAAAATAATTTCCAATTCGGTTCCGTTTCGGTTTTTTTCGGTTCCAAAATCTATATATAACAACAAACGAGGACAAAGATAAAGGCTACTCTAATTAGGAATCTCACTATCTTTTTCCTTGCTTGTTGTATTATACAAGATAAAAGATGCACAAACGATCCACTGCTTCATACGGTATTTCGGATGGTTATATGGTAGGGGGTAGGAGGACTAGCAACCCCAGACAATATTAGATACAAAAATTAATTTAATCGTATTTTTGAAAAGTAATTTGTTAATGAATTTTCTGGCTTTAGCGCGTTCTTCTTCCACTCTTATTTGCTTTTAAAGATTGTTCTTCCTGGTTCATGTCTTCCCACTCTTCACCATCTTTTGAGGAGTTGCTTTTGTCCAAAATTCTAATTTCAAATGTTTCGTTGTTGGTGATCGAAGAACTAAAATAATTCAACTTAAAAAAGAATTTTAAACATAGTGTATAAACGTACGGTGTTTGTTCTTTACGTTTGAAAAGTCGGTTGGTCCACACAAATAATTGTTCCTCTAAAATTATTTTCTTTAATATTTGACCTCGAAGGCGGCTACAAAACTTTGAGTCCTGCGAATAACCTCTCAACACTAACTTGAGCTGCCGGTACGCTTAACAATACTTGAGCAAGCATGTATATCTCGGGATTAAGCTCATTCTTTTTCTTCCAGAAATCAAAAATCGTTTCATTTTTCCATAAGCGTATGCGGCTTTGTTCCACTTGATAGGAATTTAAATATTTTCCATTTTGTTAAGGGCTACAAATGAACTTTGTGAAGAAAATTCGTGCTGATTAATTCCTTTTAAAAATTTTTGTTTAGTCTGAATCTTTATGTCTCAAAAAGGCTTCCATTTCATCGCTTGATGAAGAACTACATGATTCCGTTTCCATATCGTGTTGGTCAGGGTCAGATTTAGAATTAGAAGAATTGCACTATTTTAAGAACATCAGTCTAGTCCTATAACGAATTTAAATGTGCTTTTGCTTTTTCTACTTCTTCCAAAAATTTGTTATTTTATGATTTATACAAGATCTTGTCATTTGGGACAACTAGCCGCAAAGAATAGGGCTTATATTTTCTCCATTTGACGACGTCGCGGCGCTATTAACTATTAAAACGATTGCAGGAAACTAACTAAAAGAAGTGCCGACCCTTTGTCGGCACATTAACAGTGACACTGCTGCTCATCAGAACATAGAAACGTATTTTTATATTCATTTGCAGGAGGGTAAATGATTATTTTCATTTGTTTGTAAAATTTACAGTAATTTCTTTCAAACGTTACAAGCAGAACCGGAAAAAAACCGAAATAGGGGAGAACGGGTAACACTGAGACATTTTTCTTTCGGAATTAATTTTGAGCCTATTAAATTAATTTTATAAGTTTGAATTGAACATTTCCGATAAGGTATTCTATTTAAAAATATTTAGATGTTCTTTAGATTGTAATACATACCAATTTAAAGAAAATATTATAACATTTAGGTGCAAAATGTCTCATTGTTCCTTGTCAAGAGGAACAATGGGACATGAGCAGGGGAACATTGAGCCACCTGCTTTTTAATGAGGACTGATAGAATATCTATTAAAAACTAGGGTAATCATAATATCAAGAGCATGATATTATATTAAATTATGAAATATTACATTTAACGGATATTATACATATATAAATCTAAAACAAAAATGTAAGATGACCGTTGCCGCTTTGTCACTTCATGGAAGAACTACTCCATGGAACCTACTCCAAGTAGGCTTTGGTAGAACCATTACTACTTTTTCCGGTGGAACAAAACAAATATCTATTGCCTGAGGAACCACAAAGCCAATCGACTTTTTTGCTTTTCGGAGAAAAAAAACTTCGAATTGTTTTTCGTCGTTTTCTTCAGTCAGGATTTGACCAACGTAATACACATTCTTCAGAAATTGAACCAAAACGTAATCTCCTTTATGGATTTTTTTGTCTAAAGGTTCAATAATAATTGCAGGCTGTAACTGAGCTAATACCAGACACTATTTAAGCCGTCATAGCAGTATTAATTTAAATTTGTAACCTATGAAACCCTGTTTATCCATCTAGGATTTCTTTTTATACACGCATACACGAAAGTGTCAGTGCAAAAAGTGCACAAATAACGGCAGGCACAAACATTATTACTGCCATGCCTTACTATAAATGTAATGCGCATGTGCATATCTCAATAACACGGCGGCACTATTAGTGGCATAGCTACAACGTGTGTTCCATATGTCCCTAATGGTTCTAAATAACAGAAATACAGTCTAACCATCTAAAAGCGAGCGTGACAATCAGTGAAAAAATGTTAAGTGCTGTCGACGTGATTTTCACGGCAATATGTTAAAGTAAAATGACGTCACCAAACGACATAAATGACTGACTACAATAGACGTAAACGGACGTGGTAAATCTGTTTGCTAAAATGTTCATACGCGAGGGTGTGTCAAATATAAATGAGGCTGATTCATTTTTAAAATTGTTGCTTTATTTGAAAATATTGACAAAAATATACTAGTTTTCCACATAATCTCCTGCTATGAATAGCGAATTGCCACCGGATTGGGAGCTTTTTAATGCCGTCATCCGAGAACCCAGCCACTGGAGTTAAACTTCTCTATACCGCTTAATCGGCTGGCGGGGAAATGCTGGCCTCTGAGCGATTTTCTGAGGCGTTGAAAACAATTATAGTCACAATCACAGTACATTCCCCTGTAGGAAGTTTTGTGGTTACAAGGTGACAAGTCTGGACTGTAGGGAGGAAGATCCAACGTTTCCTAGTCACATTTGTCCAATTTCTCCCTCGTAGCGGTTGCTGAATCTTTCAATTCTTTATACTATTTTATTTTTCTTCGATATAATAATTTTTCGGTATCCACAAGCTCGGAATAATAAAATTTTCTTTCAACAGTTAATTTTTTTATTTGAAAAGTTTGATTCTAGAATCATGAATCACGTTTCCTTCACGTGGGTTACAAAAGCAAAAGCCACAGGAACGAATCCCAACAGTATGATTGATAATCATGTGCCAGTAGCACGAACACGAAATTCAATTTTTCAATGAAATATTTTTTCAGAAATTATTACGATCACTTCAATAACAGATATACTAAAACACAAAGCAAAATAAATAAATAATCTGACAAAATTCCCAAACATTTGGATTAAAAGAGACCATTAAAAGAGATAATGCGTAGCGTAAAAGTTTGAATAAAACAAAAGGACTGCATAAACAAACTGTACCGTACTTACGAAAAATTTAACGATTTTTAATTTCACTATGTATTTTAACCAGCATAATCGGAATCATCCGAGTCCTCTTTGTCGTCGTAATCTGAGTCTTTATCTTCTTCAAAAATTTTTGTTTTCTGAACTTCTTGCTTGGCTGATTTTTGATGGAATACGAAAGATATATATTTGCACACATCCCAAATCTGCTTTAAAACCTGAAATAATGTTTGCCCGTGTTGTAGATACTAAAAGTGTATTTAAAAAGGTATTAAATTTACCAAGTCTGCTAAACCTTTCTTATCCCAAGAGTGGTACCATTGCGATAAATCTGAAGTGCAATCAGCTTCATCTGGGGGATTTTTAATCGGTATTTTATTTAAACAACTCTTGCACTTTAATTTGGAATGCGTATCAGATTCAGTATTTTCCAATCTGAACAAGTCTCTTAATTCCGCAACACTAAAATGTCTTGCTGTCTCCTCGTTCATATCAACAATAGTAGAACTCAAAGCTTTCTTATGAGCTTGCCTTTGGAATATTTTTTCCTCTATGGTGCCGGCCTGAAATAAAATATGTTTTACCAAAAAAATAGCGAAGAAAAGCGACAGAATCTGTAATTTTTTAAAATTTTGCATCATTACTGATAGAAATCTGTAAATATAACACGGTTTTAGCTGTCCGTCTCTCCACACTCTTGCCATTGCTTGATCATCATTTGCTGGGTTCCAATCCGGATCGTACATCACTAATCTGTTAGCTCCGATTAAATTTAATCCACAACCTAAAATCCATTTATGCGTTTGTAATAATTTTTTAACATTTTATATATTATTCAATATTCGATTGAAATTTTAAAGTAAGACATATACTAACCGCCCGCCTTTGAGCTCAGCATGAAAATGAAGTCTTTGGAATCCGGCTTATTGAAATTCTCCACTATTTTAGCACGTTTCTTGATGGTCATTGTACCATCTAGTCTTACGTATTGATAACCCCTATTAATTTTAAATCAAATGAAGGCGATTTTATCATCGAATAAATGTGACCATGTTATTTACTCTACTTAAAGCAACAAAATTGATACAAAATGTGTCGATCATATAAAGGTTCATACCTGACTTTCCATAATTTTTCAAACAAATCCAAGGTTTGGGTCCAGTTTGATACTATTACCACTTTGTCATTATAATTAGCCTTTAAATTGGCCAAGAAACAGTCTAAAATCATACATTTTGAGGAAAGTTCTGGCTTCACATCCAAATCGCCTTTTCTGGGGGGCAAAATATGTTGAGACTTTTCGAATCCTTCTCCTCCTTCCAATATCTTATCCAGAATCAAATACGGGTGGTTACACAACTTTTTCAGTGTTGTAATACTCGCTAATGAACTAGTACCGCCTGAAAATACCATAATTTGATTGCTTCTAATCAAATATAGGGTGAGTCAGTAAGCGACCATCTCCTAAGAGCATCAATACAGTGAAAAAAATTTTTTCTGATAGTTTCAATTATACAGGGAAACTCAAAATAACGTTTATTCGGCCGAGTTAATTGTTTTTAATGTAATATCCCACTTTTAAATGATCAAGCAACGAGATAGCTTGAGCAGTTTAATGTAAGCTTTCAAGCGAGAACATGTCTGAGAATGCAAGCCTCTCGTGCTTGCGAAACGCTAGGAAGAAACTCTTTTCTCCACGAACTTCTTTGATATTCAAATATCCTTATGTTCAAAGCTATTAAATTCAATCAGATAATATGTTATTAAAGTACAGTCAGGAAAATATACCCAACTATGATAATATGTTATATAAAATATAATTCGATGTCTTTGCAAAACGTGAATTTGAATTAAAGAGCAAGAAATCCAATTTAAAAAAATAACTTCAGCAGCATAATTTTATTTTGAGTCTCCGAGTACACAGTACAAAGCATCAGAAATATTTTATCCACAGCCAAAACATCTTTATTCGAATCCCTTTCCAGTACCCACTCTGTTTATCTGGATTGCACTGTAGCGTACTAACCTGGACCTCTTTCTCCTCGTTCACTATCCACAATAGTACGTCTTATTGCGTCTGAATTAATATAATTTAAGTAAAGCTCCTTTTGATATGCGGTCAATTGACAAATAACTATCATCTCAAACTTAACCGGAAGATATTTAGTTAAGAGTGCGGAAGTACGCCTAATAAGGCACTTATTCACTATGTTGGTGAGTTCGGTAATTTTTTCCACGGCTCTTTCGCGTTCTTGTGCAGTAGCCAGTGAATCCTGACCTATATAAATTGTTTTATAAAATTAACTTTAGGAAATGATAAAAGACCCATTTACCTTTTAAAATAAAGTTTTCGTATTTTTTCTTAAACTCGCTAGATGTGCCTAAAAGACCTTCATTTACAAAATGAATTAAACTGAAATATTCCAGAAGATCATTTTGGATTGGAGTTCCACTGAGTAAGACTCGCCTTTTAGCTTTGAGGCCCATAAGAGCTCTGTATGTCTGGTTTTCACAATTTTTTAGTCTAGAATATTATATTATTTTGAATTATAACGTTTACTCATTATAAATGAATTTTGAAAACCATTAAATAGTTTATGAAGCAAATGTCCTTCATCCAAAACATCTACAAACTTTTTTAGTTAAAGGGCCAAGTGATAATAGTTTACCTATGACCTTCGTCACACAATACAAGTCCAATTTCACTGCTTTGGAGAATATCAGCCTGCATTCTGAATGTTTCGTATGAAATTATTAAAACTGGTATAGCCATCCTGCCTTGGCCTTGCATAAATTGAGTAATTTTCTTTTTTACATCGGCGCCTCCATCTATCATGACTGCAGGTAAACGTCCTCCAAGCCACTAAAATACCACAATTTCTTAGTAGCTCTAGGTGCTAATTGAAAAGAACCATCTTGGACTTGAACGTCTTTTCCATCTTTATATTGTAATGTAAATCTTACCATGACAACATAAAAATTACCTTGTTTATTTCATTAAACCAGTTCTTCACCAGACTGCTGGGGCAAACTATAATTCCTTTACTGATAGTTGGCTTGGCTTCAGGGCCTTGCCGCACCAAAGTCCATAGCAATGTTATGCATTGCAATGTCTTTCCAAGACCCATTTCATCGGCCATTATGCATCCGTATGCGTCAGGTATTTGCACTCCAGTAACACAATTATACATAAATTTGACACCCTATATATAAATTCGGATAGAGAACACTGTATAAATGGCATATCATATGCAGTGGCGGCGCAAGGTTTAGTACTTTTAACATTTTTCATGACATGAATTGCATGATTTAACAGAAATCGCACAGATTAAAGGATCTTAATAAGAAATTCAAAATTCTGCTATTCTCGTAATTCCGGAAATCAAAATATCCCAGTTAAATCACGATTAAATTAAGGCCGTGCACGTACTAAATGGGCACAATGACCAGCTAAGAACTTAGAACTTCTGGGTACTTTTGCGGGTGAACGAAGAGCGCGGGCGGATGGTACCACCAATCAAAATTAGTGATGTGTTTTATTTCTGATGTATGCGTTTTTGTCGAATTATCTTAGAATAAATAGTTCCTTAATGTTATGACGAAATACTTTCAGAAATGATATATTTTTAAAGGAGATAGTGAAAATTTGTGAGTGCAGGTGCACGTGCACGTATTGAAGAACCGCCTCTGATCATATGATATCCCAATCACAGTACCTACATATATTATCATCAGTAATTAATTAGAATAGAACTAGAAGAAATCGTTGTTTCTTGGCTAATAAACATGTAACAAGGAAATTCGCGATTTTTAGACAAATTTAACTTAATCATTAACAAAATATCTTTACCTCTCTTTGATGTGGTCTCAAGATATTTCCTAATTGGGGATCCACCACAACGTGCACTAAAGTATTTCTAAAAAATCATACCAAATTAATACTCAATGTAAATACAGTGTGTCCCACTTAAGAGGAAGTCCCAATTAGATACCTTGGTTTTCTTTGAAAGATAGTACTTAATATGAAATGTGCCGAGACTGTAAAAATGTATGCTTTAATTTAGGACGAGTTCAGCATAAAAGCTGAACCTAGAGGTTATCCTCAGACTATTACGAGCTTGGGAATAATATCTATTTGCGATAGTTTGCTTCATCTTAGTGATAGTACACAAATGTATTTAAAAGTTATTTTAAATGTCAACACCAGCGGGATCAATTACATGAAAACCTCGAAATAATGAAGTATTTGGTGATTTGAGCGTTTAGTGAAATACATTTTCTTCAACTTAATTTAGGTTTACTTTAGAGGAGTTACTAAGGCCGGATTCTACAATGCAAGTATAAAGAACGGTATAGTAATTCCAGGTATAACTTATACCAGCAGATATCCGGAGTATATATCTGAGTGAATTCTACAATCTCTTGTTCGTCTAGGTATAACTATACCGGGAATTAGTTCAAAGGCGTGCAAATAGTTCAATTGGCCGCGTCTATAGTTTACTTCGCGCCTGGCAATGTGACAGTGTTGATAATTATAAACGCGGGACCGCCCCTTTAAGCAACAAAGATAAGTATCTTGTTTACGCTTTAAGAACACATTGTTGTACGTTTTTATCGCAGATTGTTTTACTTCAGTAACAAAATGAACAAAAAAAGATGCAATAACTACACACAAAATGAGATTGAGGTGTTAGTAGATCAGGTAGAAGAATTTAAAGAAATTGTCGGCCGACGTAATAATAAATTCCCTGTCGTCATCAGAATACATTCACGTTCACGACCTCCATATAATTTAATTTTGATAGTTATTATAAGTAGTAATATTGCATGCAAGAATTGCCTTATTCGAAGTATATCTCCAGCAGATATACCAAGAATAAAGTTATTCCGTGATTGTAGAACCCAAATCGCTCATTATATTCCGAGTAAAGCTTGTTCTGAGTATATACTTGTATTGTAGACCCCGGCCTAAGCAGATTTGCAAAATAATAAAAAAATGAAAACGATCCGCCGGATTATTGTTAAAAACAGGCCAGATCACTCTTTTACTTAACTCGATATCCGGACCATACAGAAAATAATAGTGTATATAGGTAAATTTTTAAATAACAAAATCACTTGTACTATATCAACAATACGAAGATGAAGATCGCAAATATGTTGAGTTTAAAATTTTTGAAAAATGTTATATTACTACATATTTTTAAAACAAACAAAAATACAAGTGTCTTCATCTTAAGTGGAACACGCTGAATATGCAATTTGAAAAAAAAATAAACATATTCAGATTTTAAGTAATATCATGAATTTATATCAATATTTAATTTCGTACTTATCACTTTTCAATTTGTCGTGCATTGTCTGAGGGGGCGGCGCAAATAAAACTAAAGCATTTGGCATATTGGGATCGTACAATGCTCGTTTAGGCTGCGGCCTCCTAATGCCCAAATTTTTGGTGGTTTGAGCACCCTCATAGTTTGGTAAAGGGCAAGAGAATGCTTTGGACAATTTTTTAATAATATCTTCCTAAAACGCAATGTAAGTTACTTATAAAACTATAATATTAACGATTTATGAATAAAAAATGAATATATTAGCATTAGATATGGTTTAAGCAAAGTAATTTATAATTATCGTGAGAAAATGGTATTTGGTCATTATTTAACAATAAGTCTTTTTAAAATAATTTCAAACTCAGTCAACCTAAAATTATATTCAAATTAAGGATCCCATATTTAATATGGGATATTAAATCCCATATTAATTAATTAATATTAGATCCCATATTTAATATAATATCGGGGTACTTACGAGACATCATCTGGAGAAACAAGCACATGAGTATAGGGAGTAAAGTCAGAATCTACAAAACGTGCGTGAGACCAGTGATGACGTACGCCGCAGAAACAAGAGCGGAAAACACAACAACCAAACGCTTGCTAAGAACAACAGAAATGCGAGTCCTAAGATCCATAACAGGACACACACTATACGATATGAAAAGGAGTGAGGAAATTAGAGATACCTGTAAGGTTTCGGATGTTGTAAGATGGACCAGAGCAAGGAGAAGAGCGTGGAGAGACCATGTAGAGAGAATGGCCGACGACCGAATGGCAAAAATCGCCAAAGACCAAAAACCTAACAGCTCAAGACTCCCAGGAAGACCACCGAAGCGATGGTACGAAAGCTGGACATCAGCATCCCAGGACTAGGAAGTTGAAGAAAAACACAGGACTCTGAGTCCTAACGTACGAGGAAGAAGAAGAAGAAGATATTTAATATAATTTAACAATTTCGTCGCTAATGGAACTATAGCTTGACCCAAATTATGCTAAGATGTATAAGAATTCTCTTTACATTTTGCATAAACAATCTGAGTTGCTCTCAGGTTGATTTTTATACATAACTTCATTGATTTGAAATTATTTTCTAGATATTACATATTTTATTTACTTAGTTTGTAAATTGGTCAGCTCCGTAGCATGACGCTGCACTCGAGATTTATTATTCTCGCATTCGAATATCGACTAATTCATCGTCACAATATATTGGTTCTTTTTGTTTTTTTTTTTTTCTTTCTATTTATTGTTGTCTCGTGACAGAGTAAAGTTTGGCTCTTCTCGTTTGGTTTAAAAAGTTTTGAGATGTGATGAACCTCTGACTTAAAGAATCTGAACGTATGATTAATTGCTTCTTGGAAAAATCGGACTTCAATGTACTGTATAAATAATTGAATACCCCAATAAGTAGAATTGTTTATTCCTTATTATTATAAGCTGTTCACTTGAATAATTATTTATTTTCGAATTATGATTTTTATATCACGTATACTTGCTATTTTTTGGCCCCACTACAACATACAATTTTCTAAATGATCTTTTAGTACTACATATCCACTTTTGACTCTCAAACTCAACTGAAAATATGCTTTATTGCTTCAGAAAATCTGAAATCCAATTTATGAACAATGCGAATGACACATAAGAATAGACACAAAAAGAAAAACAACAATACAAAACATAAAACATACAATAATCTAAAACTTAGATCATCAAAATATCCAGTGGTGTCCACGCAGCGGTAAATCGTGGGTATCACAAAAACTATAGTGGAAATTATAAGTAAGTTGATCTCTATTAGACTTAACATGTTCCCGATCAAAGATGCTGAGCTATTCAGTGACAACAACTTTTACACTCCATAATATGCCGAAAGTTTACTTCTTTAGTTACTCTTTCGCTGTGAATGAACGATGCGACTCTGAACGCAAAGTATGTTTTTTATTTTTATGAAAAATCATATTTCTTGAAACGATTTAATCAATGAAAGATCCAAATACCAACTAATCCAAATTAATATATTAAATTGAGTGTTATGAAATATTATGATTCACTTTTGTCAAGCTTTCTGAGTCTAAATAAAAATTTTGATATTTGCGACTGGTATCTAAAATTATATTTTCTTGAAGGTAAGCATTTAATTTACACCCTTTCCGGCATCACTGTATCTAGATATCCTTCCTAAATAAAACTGCTATTGTGCGTCAGTTCACTGTATAACATGAACACTACTCCAAATTGTTGACCGTGAGCGGACCGTGACCGTACTGTGAGCTGAGCGCATAGTGTGAATCAACTTTTAGTATTATTTATCTTAAATTGAATATTTCGTATTTGATGGATCCTTCCTGATGAGTTTGTTGTTTAAAACTTGTAATTTTAATAATAAGAGTCATACCAGGATTATCGCAACAGAATATTGCGGTAGTAGTACTAAATCTGATCTGATCTTAATTATTATGTATATGTTACAGACCGTATATATACGGGCTAGGCCATATATAAACGGCCTAAATTCAGCAGACCGTATGTAAAGCGACATGGTATTTCATATACAGACTAGATTGTTTATATACAGACGATTGCTATCCAGACCGTTTGTTCAACTGCAGTGGTTTATGCGATGTTTACATTTTTAATTGCTAGCTGTTTAAATTATGGTGAAAAAGTGTTCTTTGTTAAAGACGTCGCTAAATACGATCTATTTCAGCTTTGGAATTACAAAGACAAAAGTAAATAAAATGTAGTCATTAATAACATAACTCCAAATTAAAAATAAAGGTTTTACCATATATGTACTCCTGGAGTAGATAGATAGATAGATAAAAAATTATTGAACATTCCCATTAATAAAATTCACAAACAAAGTTAAAAAAACATAACTCCCATGTCTAGCCAGATGTTCGGTCGGTTGCTCTTTGCCCATGATCTAAATAGGCGCGCTAAGTCGTCCATTACCTGGGCAGTGCCCTAACATGGACATTCCCGAGCTAGCCATACGCACGACAACGTCAGGAGATAGTCTTGAAGTGGCGGTTTTGGTTTTATTCGAGGGGCATTCATTAAGGAAAAAAGGTCTTCCTGAAGGGAAGCCAAAAACCCCTTTTGCTTCAACTTTAAGTTTGATACTGTCAGCCGTGGCGTTAACCGCCGGCAGTTTCAACTAGATGACCAAATCCATCCGCCCCCGCCCCGAACGGTGCAAGGACCAGCCAACATCAGCCAGAACGAGGCAGGACGAACCCGTCAAGTCACGTTATGTTGGATTTGTGCGTTTCCAGCCTGCTAGAAACGACTGTCTGCAAGTCAGGCAAAGTTTGTTTGTCATCACGTACTGTCAGGGACAAAATCCTCATAAAATATGGGAAGTCGCTTATACAGGGGACCATGGGTTGGGCGATCGTTTGCTCTTACTTGGGTGATATTTCGCGTAAGGACTGAGCCTTGCACTCCGCTATGATAAAATTTTTCATCGATGGTATCTATATAGTGGGCTATATAGGCCATCCCTGTAGCTTCGTGCATTTCGGTTATTCTGGTGTATCTGTCAGCCGATAGGACGCCCCTTAGGAACCTATTTTGGGTCCTTTGAACACGTCGTCTCGTGGGATCACAGACAGAGTGCCAGACAGGGGAGCCGTAGGTCAGTATGGGCCTTATGGTGGAGGTGTAGAGCAGAAGTTTGTTTTGAGGCGACAGAAATGAATTTGGCGCCAGAAGAGAGTACAACTTTCTTCGGGCCAAGAAAGTCTTTTGTACAGCATAGTCAACATGCTTGTTGAAGTGAAGTCGGGCGTCTAGTTTCAATCCCAGGTATTTCACCTCTTTTACTGGCTGGATTGGAGTATTTTGCACCATGAGTGGCGATAGGATTTTATTGTTAGTAAATTTGCGCGAGAAGATAATAAGTTCAGTCTTCCTGGGATTCACTTTAAGTTTCCATTTATCGAAATACGGCGTCAATAAACTCAGGTGATGCGCAATGCGAGATTTCGCAGCCTGAGCATAGAAAGACGATGTGTAGATCGCCGTATCATCCGCGTATTGTGCTATTTTTGTAGTGGGAAGTTTTGGAATGTCTGCTGTATACAATGTATACAGCAACGGCGAAATCACTGTACCTTGTGGTACTCCTGCCGCGATGCGTCTTTTGGCAAAAGTGGAATTCTCCACTTTCACCTGGATGGTACGGTTTTTTAGGTAAGACGCTATAAGGGAAACTAGGTAGAGTGGCAGTGAATGTACGGCAAACAACTTATACAGCAGGCCTGTGTGCCAGACTGTGTCGAAGGCCCTTTCCATATCGAGAAGCAGCATTACCGTACTTTGAAGCTTATTAAATGCTTCATAGGCATCCGTTGCGATCCTGGCAGTCTGCAGCATTGTGTTGTGTCTTGCTCGAAAGCCAAACTGCTCATCCGGGATTAAACTTCGAAGCTCGGCTGCTGCCTGTAGTCTCGATAGGATAACCTTCTCGGTTAATTTGCCGAGGGAGTTTAGGAGGGAAATTGGCCTATAAGAGGCGGGATCAGTCGGGTTTTTGCCCGGCTTTAAGATAGGAATTATTACAGCGTTTTTCCAGTCCTGTGGAAAGTGCTGCAATTTAAGGACTGCGTTGACTATTTGTACTATTAGCACTATAGTTTTCCGCGGTAAGTTTTTGAGGATTAAATAAGGGATGCCGTCTGGCCCGGGGGCTTTTCGGCTAGGGAGGCGCTCAAGACACGATTGTATCTCCGACGGGGTTGTTATATAGGAATGCAAAATCGAGGGTGGTATAGGATACTTCCGTTCTACGAAAACAGCGGTCTGTCTTTCTATTTCGTTATCCTGAAGGGCTGGTTGGACTTTGTGTACTTCTGCCAAAAAGTCGGCGAGCAGCTCGCATTTGTCGCTGGTGGTAATGTAACTCCGCCCCTCTTTTTCAAGAGCGGGGACTTGCTCGTAGCCTTTTCGTAGACTTCTCGACAGTTTCCACAAAGAATTGTCACGGGGAGATAAGTTTCGCAATTTTTCCGCCCAGGTTAAATTCCTGTATGCGGAAATTTCGCTCTGGATGTCTCGTGCAAGTTCTGCTGCCCATATGCGATCGGCAGATTGCCTGAATCGCTGCCAAGGCTTCCTGATTCTATTTTTCGCCTTAATAAGGTTCAAGATTTCCTCAGGAAGGTTGTCGCGCCGCGGTCTGTTCGGAACTTTTTTGGCCAAAGCTTGCTGTGTCCGTTGTATATTCCTGGTCAGACCTTTTACCGCATGCTCTAGAGCCTCGACAGTATCAATCTGGCCAGGAATACACGTCAGGTCTTGTAGTCGTTTCCGATATTCGCGAAAATCGAAATTTTCGTATGAATATCGAAAGTAGTTCGTTTCTGTGCGCTTTAAATCCCTAATGTCGAGGTAAATGGGCAAATGGTCACTGCTGAGGGCGTCTATAACCACCATCTCCGTGAGATTGGCGAGTCCTTTGGCTATTCCGAAATCAAGGAAAGATGGGGTCATTCCACTGTTTGGATAATGCGTTGGAGATGAAGTGGGCATATCTAGTAGGCCATTGTCGCGAACGTAGCTGGCTAGGAAATTGCCAGCTGCGTTTTTCCGTCCAGGGTTATTAAATAGTGGATGGCGGGCGTTGAAATCTCCCATAAGCAACACCCTATTGGTGTTTGAAAAAAATGGATCAACGTCAGTGGCCTGTAAGCGAGTAGAAGTAGAGTACCCACAGTAGATCAAAACACCATCACAAAGCTCAACGCCAACGTTCTCTATTACTGACTGCCTGCATGGCAGTCTCCTGTATGGGATCGTTGCTTTGATTGCTATGGCCACTCCACCCCTTAGACCGGGCCTATCGGCACGCTCGAGCCTGTACCCCCGGATTGTGATTCTGTCTCCGGGGCGCAACCATGTTTCCACGATTAACGCCACATCGACGTCCTCAGACCTGAGGAACTGCTCGAACTCGCCGAGACGACTCCGGAGTCCACATGAGTTCCATTCCCCAATCCTCATAGGAATTCGAATTACCGAAATTCTCTATTCGGTAAAGTAATAATCAAGTATGGTTGCCATTTAAAAAAACTAAAATTTGTGTCATGTCAAAAATGACAGTTATTTTGGAGAAATGTCTTATGCCATTTTCTTTGGAATTCATTTTCCTATAAGTTTTCTATTTAATGTTTTCTTGTCAAATTAATATCAACGGAACTAGGAGTAATTTAAAAATTTACCATAAATAAGTTTTTCCCAAACATCTCTTGACAGTTGTCAAATTTTAGAAAAATAAAATTGGTTTCGAGTAGAGCATGCAAAACTACAATTCTTTGTCCATTTGACCTTCTTCGTAACTGCTCTAGTTCCGAAGATCCCTGTACTGGTCATCGAAAAAAACTCACCCTGTATATGGGTTTTACGAACAACTGTATTAGCGAAAAAAATAGGTTGCCAACAGCAGCCGGGGTTTAACTAGAGAAAAGTAGGTGCTGTGCTCTTATTGAAGTCGCCTAAATGGCCTCGCAATGATCAGTGTGGACAGAACACATATATGATGTATGTTTGAGAACTTGCAGGATTTCATTAATAAAGTGGTTGCCCAATTTGCCTTTTTAATCTAGGTTTTAATTAATTCGGTTTGTATCTTATTAATTTTTCGATAATTACTTACTTTATTTTTTTAAATTACCTTTCTTTGAAAAAAAATTAAGCCTGCTTTCGATTTCATTTTTTTTTATCTCGCCGCCTATTCACCTCTGGCTGTCGACGCCTATACAATCTACCTATGGCCAAAAGTTGCAAAAATGGATAAAATATTCGTTGCAAAAAGTTGCAAAAATGGATAAAATTCACATCACATAACACTGAAATCATTGACTGAAAACCCAGGAATACATTGGAATGAATTAAAGTACAGTCAGGAAAAAGAATATACAAAACGAAGATAGATGCTTGGGAACAAAAGCAGAATGGAACGAGTGGCAGCATCAGCAACACGGGTTGCCAACATCTCACCGCACAAGAGCTACGCCGGCTCGGTTCATTTACGTCCGAACGCGTATAACCGATGTCCGGCGTATAAGGCAGGGTCTACCTAAGCCTTACTGACGAGTCCAATAGGTAGACCCGGGACGAAACGCAGGGCTCATCACATAACACCATAATTAGTGACAATAAAATTGACTGAAAACCCAGGAATACATTGGAATGAATTAATGGTACTTCAAGCTAGAACCAAAATAAATGTCAAACTAAAACGGTGTAAAGTTTGCATTTACCGTTTACATATGGACTAATCAAGATGGACCGTACATAAACAGTCTAGTCCTTTTACAAAGCGACTAGTCCGTTTTTGAAGGACAAGTTTGTTACACATATGGACTGATATCTTCAGTCTAAACGGACTATATGGACTAGTAATTTTATATACTGTCGATTTTATACATACGGTCTGTAACATATATACTTGCAAGAACTTACATGACTCAACACTGTTTCTTTATGGTTTTCAACATTTAGAGCAAGAGGCTGTCTTAGCTTACTTTTCGGATTCTCTGGTAAACTGTTCTTTGTCCTTTTCAAGGGTTCTGTAAGTGGTGACGAAAATCTCTTTAAAACGTTGGAAGTCGCCGTGTTTTCAATGCTTTGGGTCACCGGTGGTGAGGCTTTTCCTTTTTGACTGGGAGCAAAACTGCGTCTCTATAATAAATATATACATTAATTACAGTTAAGATATAATATGGGAATAAACTACTTACCATTTTAATATCTATAAGAAATCACATACTATTTACACATATCGAACAAAACGGTTATGTTTGGTTTGAGGTTAAGTTATGACAATTTCAAAACAATATACAATAACAAACACTGTTCATTCTTCTTTCATTCAATTGAAAAATAAGTCTATGGGAAATTTATAATAAGTCGAAATTTCAAGTCATCATAAATTGTGGATGGCTCAACAGATATCACATAAGTGGTTAATATATATAGAACCCAGTGAAAAAGCTTGAAAAGCGTTTAAAAACTGAAGTTATGAAGTTATTTAGCTTCAATTACGTCACTGCTATAAAACATCTACCATTAAACACTGTTGGAAACATACAGCTTTTGACAAAAATTGTGATGGTTCGATGAGAAGAAGAAGACACGTCTATCACAAATCCTTATTTGTCACCATTTTTATCGGTTATCACAATTAAATGTTAAATGTGTTACTTTAAGTAAAATGTATTGCCACAAATCAAACAGGATTTGATTTTAACATGGCATCGACTATGGGTTTCCTGTAAGTTCCCTTCAGTTTAAACAAATATCATACTGCTATAACCTCATAAATTCAACTAGTTTTAAAGGGCCATTCAAATATTTTAGGTTTACTCTTGCTGCCACTGTAAAATTGCTACTGGTCTTTTGCCTGTTCCTGTTGTTGGTCGTAGTTATTGTCGGTCCTCTGGTCTATTTATACTATAGGGAGAAATTTAAAGTCGAGAGGCAAAAGAGAAATGACCGCTTAAGTGTTGGAATATTTCACCCTTTTGCCAATGCTGGCGGTGGAGGAGAAAAAGTTTTATGGGTAGCAATCAGAGCACTACTAGAAAAGTAAATAATTACATAAACCCCTGGTTTGAATAGCCCACTTAAGTACATACAAATCACTAAATATCTACATCAAACGAAATTTCAGATATCCTTATGCCACTTTGTATCTTTATACTGGAGACGTTGCATTTTCTCCTTTAGAAATCAAAAAGAAGGTGAAAGATACTTTAAATGTGGAGATAAAGTCTGATCGTTTGAAATTTATATATCTCACTAGAAGAAAATGGGTAGAAGCTGACAAGTACCCAGTTTTTACATTGCTGGGTCAACTTCTCGGCTCGATATACTTGGGTTTTGAGGCGATCAACCAGATTAATCCTGGTAAGCTTTTGATTATTTAATCATGATATTCAGTACCTAAAAGCCTCAGAAGGTCAAGAACTGCTGCTTTACTATTATTTTTTGGTTTCTCTTCTTTAAGAAAATCAAAAGAAATAATATTTGCCCGCTATATCGAATATACACCAATGAGTAGAAAATATAACACGTACTGAGAACATTAAACATGTAAAATTGTGTGCTTTTCGAATTGCTAGCTGCTCCTGAAGTGTTTCATTGACAAATTTGTTTTCTAATTCCTTTTAATTGCTTTTATGTGACAAACATAGCTTTGTATCGAAACAATAGGCATATACTGGTCATGGGTAACACTGTGTTGTATTGCACTTTTTTTTTGATACCGCTCTGGGTGTCAGAATGGCGAAACACCTCGCGACTCACGGCGCAACACCAAAACTTAACCAGAGATCGGGCGACTTATTTGCGCCGATCTTGCAGGTCAAAAATTACCGCGCTAAACTAATATACTTATTTGCCTCTTAAAAGAGCCATTTAATGTTCGATCCACTGCTCCAGCTCATTCTGACCATGAGAAATGTGCAAAAAAGTGGCGTAATGTATCGCATTGTGGCCTAATCGCGTACCTAAATATATGCCGTTTGTAATTACTAGTAAACTTTTGGCTTTAACTATATATTTTTTAAAAACTATTCATCAGATCAAAAAAAGAAATATGCTGTTTGAAAGACAATTTAATATGCTTTAATGTGAGTATCCTATGTTTAACATAGTGAAATTAATGCATTAAGCAAATTAAGCTTTTTTATTATTAACATAAATAGGGTTATTGACAATTTAAAACTTAACACTTAATTTTTTAATAATGGGTATGACCTCCTCTTTCTCTAATAACTTCTCTCATACGATTAGGCATAGATCTAATCAAGTTTGCTATTGTTTCTTGAGGGATGTTAAACCACTCTTCTTCTACTGCAACAATAAGCTCTGGGATCGAGTGTGGGGTATGAAGTCTAGCTCGAATTCTTCGTTTTAGCTCATCCCATAAGTGTTCGATCGGATTTAGGTCTGGACTGTATGCTGGCCACTCCATAACCCGAAAACCGACTTCTGCAATGTAATCTTGCACGATGCTTGCGGTGTGCGGCCTGGCATTGTCATGCATAAAGGTAAATTCGTCTCCAATGTAGTCGACGTAAGGTACCACATGCATTGCTAAAATCTCCTCGATATATCTAACAGCCGTTAAACCTCTTCTTCCGGGAACACGGTCGCCCCTACGAATGAACTCAGGGTCGGTTCGTGCTCCTCTAGAAATTGCACTCCAGATCATACAGGAACCACCTCCATAAGCACTCCGCTCTTCAAAGCAGCAATCTGCAAATCGCTCTCTTGGTCTTCGGTACACTTTCCTTCTTCGGTCGCTACCATGGAGGCATATTCTGGTCTCATCTGAGAACAGAACAGATCCCCATTGTTCCAACGTCCAATTCAGATGATCCCGTGCAAAACGCAGGCGTGCTTGCCGATGAGCTGGAGTAAGTTTTGGACCAATCGCAGGTGTTTTAGGGGTCGGGTTATTTTCCTGCAGTCTTCGTCTTACTGTAATAGCCACTCCTCGCACCTAACGGAGCTGTCTTGCACTTGAACACAATAAAGCAGTCATCACGAGCGGTTGTAAATCGCCTTCTGCCTGTTCCAGGTCGCCTATGAAAGGATCCAGTCTCCTCATAACGTGTGCACACTCTTCGAACCGCTACGCGTGTCATATCCAATTGGCTATCAACAGCTCGCTGACTAAGTCCATTTTCGATTAAAGCAATAACTTGACCTGCTTTTTATGGTGTAGTATGCATCAAACTAACACACTTAAACACTATTGAGATTATGAAAAACGAATTAATATGCAAATTTCAGTTGCAAACGCAATACTTTTAATATTTAACAATTTTTTTTATTTTCGTTACAATCACCACATAAACACGTTTCCTTTGTTTACCGGTCGCTACGCATATAAACGACAAACCTTCTTGATAAATTTATACTTACATTAAAGCATATTAAATTGTCTTTCAAACAGCATAGTTATTTTTTTGATCTGATGAATAGTTTTTAAAAAATATATAGTTAAAGTCAAAAGTTTACAGTGGGCCGATTTCTATGCACGCAAGTTTATATCCAACGATAGCAAAACGAGCTCTGTAGCTCAAATTGGTCATTGAGATGGGACGGAAAAGGCGGCGTCATATTTGCGCCCATTTTGCAAGTGAATAAAAACCGCGCAAAATTAATACACTTATTTGTCTCTCAAAAGAGCCATTTAACGCTCTATCCAGTGCTCCAGCTCAATCTGATCCTGAGAAATGGGCAACAAATTGGTGTAAAATGTAATACATGTCACATAGTCATACGATACCAACAAAATACACATCTATCTTAGTTTAGAGAGTTTACTGTATCATGACATAATTGCGCTGACACATAGCAAAACGAGCTCTGTAGCTTTTGTGTTGATAGCGCTCTGGGTATCAGGATGGTGAAACGCCTCGCGTCTCACGGCACATTACCATGATACTTAAAACTTAATCAGAGATCCTGCGACTGACTTACACGTTTTGAATCGGGTTTTCTAACTCTAATTCTCCATCCCATGAAAATTCTTGAGATTCGACGAAAAAGACGGCATCTTATTTGAGCCGATTTTGCAAGTGAAAAACTTCCGCTCTAAACTAATACACTTATTTGCCTCTTAAAAACCCATTTAATCTTCTATCCAGTGCTCCAGCTCAATATGACCATGAGAAATGTGCAAAAAGGTGGCATAATGCCTAACATTTAAGCCTAATCTTGTATCTGCCTAAATATATCATGTTCAAATTTCGCCTTTTATGTGAAGACTGCCATACGATTTTTAATTCTCTATCCAACTATAGCAAAATCAAAACGAGCTTTGTGGCTTAAATGGATCTTGAGATACAACGGAAAAGGCGGCATCACCTTTGTGCCGATTTTGCAAGTGTAAAAACTGATTAGCCACTATACAGTGCTCCAGCTCAATCTGATCCTGAGAAATGGGTAAAAAATTGGTGTAATACATGTCGCATAGTCATACGACACCAACCCACTACATATCTATTTTATTAGAGTTTACTGTATCATGTCAATTGCACTGGCACGCTGTATTGGCACGGCAAACCGTATCGGTATGACTGTGTCAACACCTGAATATTAACAGTGTTACCCATGCCTAGCATAGACGCGATATTAGTACAAACATGTTCGTTGAGTAAATTTGTTATCTAACAAAATGGGTCGGATGTTCCAGGCCAAAGTTGTATATTAGGACTACAGTTAGCACCCACTGTGCGTATCGCGGCCAATTAGTTTTATAATTTTCTACACATTGACGAATTGCATACTTAACGTCTAACATATTAACGATTATGGATCGGTCATCTCTTATCTAGCAACAATAATTTGCGGCTCCGGTGGTTGCTCATGTAGAAACAAATTTACAAAAATGTGTTTTGTTACAATTTTTTCAGTTATTGAGAAATAATTTTTTAATGTCTATTCTGACTTTTCTCAATAAATAGAGAATTTCGATTGTTGTTTTGATTCTTAATAAAGTTACTTTTTAATTAGTTCACTAATTTTGTCCATCGTTGTATAGTCAGTATCGTGTAAAAGTGAATGTTTTTTGGAAAACCGGCTAGAACGTCGTGACAATCTTCTTCGTCTTCTTCTTCTACATCAAGAAGACTTTAAGGTCTGTTAATTGCAAAGGCTCAATTCGATTGGTTATCCTGTGAGCTATCTTTCCATCTCTTAGGTGGTCTTCCTAGCGGTCGTCGGCCAGAGCTGGTTTTTCGTCTTTAGCGATGTATGCTAGTAGCGTGACAATCTGTATACAAAAAATCGGAAACCGAATCTGTATAAAATGCCGATTATTAACAACTTAAAAAGAACATAAAAAAGAAAACTAACATGGCTACTAATTTAATAATGTTGTCCTATGAATTGAAACATATTTTCAAGTAATAGATGCTTTACCAATGTTTGAGTAGAAACTACACAATGTTCACTTTTGTTTCAGATATCTTTATTGAAACAACAGGTTTTACTTTTATTCTGCCGTTGTTTAAAATTTTGGGGGGATGTAAAGTGGGATGCTATGTCCATTATCCATTAATAACGAAAGAAATGTTAGGGCGAGTGCAAGACAGACGGAACATTTATAACAATAGAAACTTTATTTCCCAAAGCATTACTCTAACGCATACCAAACTGTGTTATTATCATGCTTTGACGTGGGTAAGTAGGTTTTACCCAATATTGATCACCTATGGCACTTTCTCCTAGATATGTAGATAATCGTAAATATGTAGATAGATAGATCTATGTGCCGACTAACAGAAACTTTATTGTTTTACGTTCACTTACTTTCATATATGCACATCAAACATTTGTCTTCATTTACAAGAGACAATATTTGCACCATTTCATTTCATTATTTAATAAAATAGTTAAACTAAATAAAGACAGATAATAAGTTTTGGTATAAATATTATTATTTTGACAATTTATATTTTTTTAGTTGTATAAGATGTCTAGCAAATGTTCGGATGCAACTTTAGTAAACTCCACATTTACTTTGGAAAATCTACAGGTTCTGTGGAATTCACCAATGTCGCTTGTGTATCCTCCTTGTGAAGTAGATCATTTGAAAAAAATTGAGCACGAATCAACAAAACCTTCTAAGATCAGAATTCTAAGCTTAGCCCAATTTAGACCTGAGAAAGACCATCCATTACAATTACAGGCACTCTATAATCTACGTGAAATCATTTCCGACCAGGTGTTTGATAACGTTACTCTAGTATTATGCGGCAGTTGCAGGAATGAAGATGATTCTAAACGAGTTAAAGACTTGCAAGACTTTGCTATGCACTTGTCGCTAGAGAATAGTGTGGAGTTTAAAGTGAATATATCGTATAATGATTTATTAGAGGAATTTGGAAAGGCTTACATTGGAATTCATACAATGTTAGACGAGCATTTTGGAATCAGTGTTGTCGAGCAAATGGCAGCAGGTTTAATAATGGTCGCTCATAAATCCGGTGGACCTTTGTTAGATATTATTGAAACTACTACAGGATCGAGACTGGGATTTTTAGCTACTACTGCTGGAGAATTTTCGAACACCCTTGACTACATAATACATGCCAGAGATGAGGAAATAAACGATATTAGAGAAAAAGCTCGGGCGAGCTGTGACAGATTTAGTGTAAACAAGTTTGAGAAAGACTTTTTACGAGCTATAGAACCTATTTTTAAATAATTCTGATGCATTTGCCTACTGCAACTGCAACAGTTTTGTTTATATTGCATACTATCGTGCTTAACACTAATTATATTTTGAAAGCACTCTGCATACTCAATTGTTTGTTTTTATATGGAATATATATATGTTTAAACACGTGGGGTTTTATTTTTTTGTTTATAGTATACCATGGTAAACCGAAAAGTAGTATTCGTGGTAAAGACAGAAACGGAAAATCAATTGGTTTAATTGTCCAAACGTATACAGGAAGGACATTTTGTTTTATGCAGATGGGGACGATACATTAAAATTTAGATAAAAAACATTTCAACTAGTGCTGAATTGTGACTACAATATTCGCGAATTAAATAAAACTCATTTCCATATTTCTAAATAAAATATTTTGATTCAACATTGCTGTATCGGACTCTTGCAAATGTTTTAGAATTTAAATGATTTATGCTTCAAAAAAATTTTGTTTTCTGTGTGTAAATATTTTACATTTTTTTAATTGCTGATTTCCGTGTGATTTGAAGTGCGTTACTAGGTTTAAGTGGGAGGAATTAATTAACGATAGTTAATTATATCAAATTATAATTTATCTTCGATTAGCCAACGGTTAGCTGTTACGCATCAATACAACCGAAGCAAATTAAAAACTTTCTTTTTTTTGATGTCACATAAATCTTTAAGGCGCATTAATTAAGCCCATTAAGTACCTAGTTACGAAACCACACGCATTTTTTTCTTTTACGGTTTGGATTTATTTTACAACTTTATTTTTGGTTGATTTAAATAGTTTTCATTGTGTTTTTTTTTCGTACATTTGTGTTTAACCCTAATTAACGACATACGAACTGATTTAATTTAAGCGCAAAATTTGTATTCAAATCGATTGTCGTTTGAAAATAAATCTTCCAATACTGTCGCTGAAGCGTTTAACTAGTTTGGATAAACACGCATTTTCATTTATTCACATTTGCTGAATTTTTGGCGTATTTCTAAAACTTTGAAAACTCCCACTAGTACCACGTCCCACAATTTTCTGTATTGGAAATGTCGATAATAAATTACCTAATTTGATTTTTTAGTTGTGTTCCAAACCACCGAACACATTATTTTTACTACTTTTCTTGCATTTCTTGCGTTGTTTGTTACTGGGTTATATTTCAATGTATTTCTTTTTGTTTTGAAGAATTTGGATTTTTGCGATTTGACACAGGAAAAAATGGCCTGTGCGTAGCCATTTAATAAAAAGAAGGTTAATAAAATTGCACAGTAAAGTAAAAAAACTCGCTTTGTATAATGTAAAAATATTTTATTGCAAAGATACATTAACATTTTGTCATTAACTAATACAATTTTAATAGGAATTTCCAGAATAAACTCTGGCGCAGAAAATTCTAATCACAACGCACTTATCATTAATGTTATAATCTAGAACAATAACTGATTATTTGTATTTACAAGAACTTGAGAATAGCTAAAGTGCACATATACATGCAAGACATTCAATAAATTAGGAATCATACAATCATTTAACGATACATTCATTAATCTCTTCACTCTCACACACAAGAAATATACACACACTAAGTAGAAAATTAATAAATAATGTTTTCATTATATCACAAAACATTGAAATTGCATTTACACTTTCCTTTTTGGCACTTTCCTTTTTAGATTACTATCCTATTTCAGCAAGTGTTGCAATATCCATAGCTAACTGATCTAATGCAAAAGCTACGCAAAAAATGAAACAAGTAGATCAGGAGATCCTACATAGAATTGGAAGTTTGTACTTTCTAAAGTTGATTGATTTTCTGAAGTGTTTCCCTAGAACAAACTTAGCCTTTATATGATAAATAAACGTTTGCACTTGTAGCCCGCAAGTGTTCTGTTCTTCATTTCAACGCCGTTTCTGGGTTTTGGCGCAAGTCTTGACCTCAGTGTTCCGCATCTTTGAATTAAAAAGTTGGAATTTTAACTTTTTGAAGTTGATACTGTCTCAAATCATCGTCTTGGGGGGTCTGCGTGCTTTCTCTGACTGGCCTTCCATCAGGGTATACTTTCACTACCATTGGACCAGTTAAGGGAATATCGATAAAGTATGATTCCCTGTTTAAAATCACTTTCTGAGTACTGCTCGCTACTTTTTCTGTTGAAACAGCTACAGGGCGGTACTGGTTTTGAAACCGATTGAAAACGCCTTTTCCGTCGGGGGTTTTCAGAATATCGAGAATGTTAGATCCGGACCTTTCAACTACTTCGGCACCGTCGTTTGTTTTTTCATCATCAACTTTTGATACAAAGCCCTTAGGTGGAGGAAGGACGTAGACATTATCGAGTCGGCCGCTATCTTCATTTCCTGCTTCATAATCTTCATAATCGGAGAACGACTCGTCTTCAAAAGAGTTAGGTTTTGACTTGCTGGTTTTTTTCTGTGGCTTAGGAGTGGTCTTTTGGAAGCGATGGCCTTGCATGAGGGTTTCCCAAACTGCAACGAAAAAGACTAGTAAATCATCTGCCGAGATTTCGGAAAATACGTGCCATATACTTAGATGTTTAGTGTATCAAGCCAAGTTTACTTTGTTGATTTTGCTCAGTTAACAAACAATGACCGTCTAAAAATGATGTTATGTTTGTTCCCGTGCATATTTTCACCGTGACCTTAGATTATTAATGACGCTATTTCGTGTTAAGGTAATGATTCACTGAAATCACCTTTCCCAATAATTCATCAAGCATAACCCATTTTAGTCATAGATACCACAAACACCCATTCGTATTATTCGATCTTCGATATGTGGGCGCGTCAAACTGCGAACAATATGAAGTTCCAAAAGAGATGTGTCCGGTTCTTAATTTTTTTTATTATTAATTAGTTTGTCATTTTATTAACTGAATAGCAAAAGTCAAGGTTGCGGCTTTACGTCTTCGAAAACGTTGTTCTCATATTGGTTACGTTGTTTGATGGTGCATTTTGAAAGGAATTTATGTTCTGGATAATTGGGTAGCCTGAACAAACAAATAAGCTGAAATTCTTTGAAGAGGCATTTTTTATGCTGTTTGGTTTCATATTATGTGACAGTGAATGATTAATTTTCGTCTTTTAACACTCAGGCAATGAGAATCGCAAAATGTTTGCTTTGCCAATGTGTAATTTGTAAAATTTATGTTGAAAGGAAATTTCCATTTTTTTCTTAGTAAAATAAAATAAATTCGATAATAGCAGATATTTACTAATAATGTTTCACTAGAATTTTGGAAAGCTCCACAACATATAACATTTTATATGTCTTTTGAAGTTTTAAAACTTTGGTTTTAAGAACATCGTTTTAAGAAATTTAATATTTTTAAAGTATATGCATAGATATATTTTTTTTATTTCGGGATATAACATCGAAAATTAAATTCACCTTATGTCTAAAGATCCATTTTTCATTTATTTCAATTATATGTACAATCCCTAATACTTTTAAAGTGGATGTGTGTTAAAATTAAACTAAAAAGTATTTTCGAAAAATCAAAGCTTGGATTAATATTTTAAAAACGTATTTTTTATGCCGATGTGTAAAAAACTGGAAAGTATGCATGTTTTTCGTTTCTGAAATATAGGGCGATGAAATTTACAGCAAACGCGTTATTGAGTTATTTTATATCTGGTTTGATTTTCCATAAAATCAAAACATTTTTTAAAGCCGACAAGTCAAATATTAAAGTTATAAAAATCGAAGTGCTGGCAACATTAAAATATGTATTTTTTAATTTGCGTGTTATTCGCTTACCAATTATCATGCTAAATATAAATTGATTTTACTTCGTCTCTTTTCAATTATACTGGATAGGGGTAAATTAATTGTTGAACTTTGAGAATGCCTCTTTTTATATATTTACATTAATATTTCATATAGAAACTCACTACAAGAGAAATCACTTCAATCGATTTGCACGGTATTATCAAGCTTCACATTTTTAATTCAAGTTCTTTGAACTTTGAAAAGTTAAAAAAGTCTCCATTGTATACGTTCTCATCTTGTCCTGTAAATTAATTAGTTGCTTGCTCTGAAGTCTTGTATATTTCAAGATAATCATTTAAATTTCTGTGCGTATTCTGAAGGTTAGCATGAAGATCTTATATCCATATATAGTTGTATGCATGAACTTGACACGATAAATTTACTGAAAAAATCTTATTACAAAATAAATATTTACTGCTGATATATTTGTTCAACCTGTGCATTTAAAAATTGTATGCACTATAACCTTCATGGGCTTTTAATGAAATTATTTTAATGATGATTGTACGTACCACCTTTAAATCATTCGTGATTTTATTGTTCGTTGGATTTCGACCCACGCACACCTTTTTACTGATAATCGTTTCTAATAAACAGCTCTAAATTCGGATATATTGAAAAATCTTTAACAATTTCTTTTTAAAATAAAGCGCATAAAATATTCATGATGCAGTCCCCATAAAAAATTCTAAAGATAAGCATCTGGGATTTTTATAACTATTTCACCAGCCAATTACGTTGATTTAAACCCACAACCTTGATGTGTTATAGTTGCATAATATTTAAATAATATCCGATATTTTGTAAGAAGGTACACATATACACAATCGCATTGTATCTCAAAGGGCAAACTGCATTTTGCGGCGTTTCAAGGTGCGCTTATTTGTTTAAATTGGTCATGGATTAAGTAAGTTTTCTTTAATAGACAGTAGAATGAGGCAGTAAAGGGCGCTCCTACAGTAAATGACTATTCTTTAAACTCACGTTATTATTATTCATAATAGTCTTCAGGGAATTTATAAAATAAGAAGTTGCTTACCAATATTATTGGCACCTCTTTGATATGGGTCCATTGCGTCCAAATCCTCTTCTTCGATATTCTTGAGGGTACCCAAACCATATTTCAAAAGTTGCCTGCTACATAGTGGTATACTGGATCCTTCACAGAATTTGTCAACTTGATTTGCAAATAGTGAATAAATATAGGAAGTCTGAAACAATTAAAAAACCCTATTAGATTTACATCCGGTAATGTTTGCAGTTAGCAATACCAGAATTTTTCAGTATCCAAACAAGCTAGTGACGAATATAATTCAAGTGCTTGTGAACTGAATAAATTCTTTTACAAAACGCTTCGAAGTTACCATTGAATAATGAACAGACAAGGTAGTTAATCTGCTTGAGATGAAATAATTCATAGATTCCAAGAGGTAAACTCCAATCTCTATAACAGTAATCATCAGTACTGTTACGCCATTACCGACGACTTTCCACCGCTTTTCCAGCAATAAAAATCGGAAAACTGTTACTGCAAAAAGATACAATTAACATGCATCGAATGCTGAATAAATATTTGCTAAGTTCATTATTCATGTTATCTAACTGCAGAGAGCAGGTTTTTTTCCGTCAGTGGATATTGAAAAAATAAAGAAAACAATATAAATTGCTATTTAATGAGGTGCTTTAGTGGTTTTATTAATTCATAAATGTGTAACGTTGCCTTGAGAGAATTGTAAAGTTCCCTTCCTTTACAGCATAATAGCAGGCTTTACGCCATTTTTTGAATAATTTCATGCCTTGTGGGATTTATAATTTGTATAAAAATGCATCAATAGTAGCAGCTTTATCTTCAGTCAAGCCTCATTTACAGCTTAAGTACAATAAAACGGTAGCTCTGCCGTCAAATAAATAAAGATTAAACAGGAAATTTTTATCTGCCTTTCTTGGTGGGTCACTACCTGCTACGGCATAAAAGCGCATATGTACCTACTTCAGAGGAATTTAGGTTTCGGATATTTTGAGAGAAAATCTTTGCGGTATGTTATCTAGGTCTCCTGCCGGCCCGTAATTTTTAATTAAGCAACCATAAAGCAGTTAAATTTGGTGATTTAAATGCGAAAAGTATGTTGGAGCATTTTCCCATAAGATAATTGAAATTACCAAACAAAAACATTGGCTATTTTGCTTGAAAGTTCTCGTTTTTATTAAAAATATCGGTCACTTTTAAGGGCTTTACCTTGAAAACACTTATTTATTGCATCTAATGGTTACCCAAGCAAAAGCTCAGTTGTCTTGTAATTTTGTATTTGGGCAAAAAGTAAAGTAGTTATTGTTAAAGACCATATAAAGAATAATCTACCGGCTGATAAAGAAAATAATGGCTCATAAAAAGTTTTGTTAAAGGTACGCGGTAATAAATCGACATTAGTACAGGCGAGTGTTGAAGATTGCTAATCTAGAAGCAGCCTTCGCTATATTTAGGTATAATAGGACACGAACTCCTTCTTTGGAGGTGTGTACTGGGTAAAAGTCATACGAGGATTACATTGTCAATTTACCCTTGAATCGTCGATTCAAACAATGCGAAATTGTCGATGTGACTGATAAATACATCTAATGAGTCATCTCTTCCATGATTTTTTGTAGGCATTCTTGCAAGAGACAATAAATCTTATTGGCTCGTGGGAAATGCTGCAGTTACAGCACACAGACTGGCCATTGGTTTTTAATTTATCGTCAACTACTAGACAATTTTTTTCATTATACTCAGAATATCATGTTCGTAACAAGCTCGTTTTGTATTACTAAAACACGATTTAAATATAAATGTACTTATATAATCAAATACTAGAACCCAGAACCATTTTAATGACGTTTATATAACGAAATATGAAGTTCAAAGGGTGTGCCAATGCTCTATTAGCATTTTTGAATTGATTATTTTTACGTAAATGAGCTGTTTTGCACAAGCCTTGCTTGATTTAAGGCTATTATTTGATTGCTTTGATTAATGGGTTGAAATTCAGCGAAAATGAAAAAGCCAAGGATAGAAAGGAACAATCATATTTTCGCTAAATCGCACGCAAACTATTTTTGCAATTGATTATTCCTATATATGTCAAGACTTTTCTCGAACTATGTGCGAAAGAACATTGCATTAATTGTTTACGCTTCCTAACGACGTGCCTCTTTAACAATAATGATTCTAGAACGCATAATTAAATTGTTGTCATTGGGGTCAACACTTTCTTTTCAACAAACATGTTGTTTTAATGATTTTCTCTTGGCTAACCGTTGTGTTTTTAACTTCTTTTGATAACGAGTTTTAATGCGTGTGACAAGATAAGGGTAATGGGGTTCGGATAAGGAATTAATTAATCATGCCATTGGCCTCATAAATAGCCACTAATTTCGTAAAAACAATTAAAAGAAGTGCTTCAGGTTTGAAACAGCTCAAACATGTTGTAAAGATAGTTCCACAGTAACAAACAGCAAAACTAATAATGTTATAGAAATAATGAAGAAAAATTCTCTTGTATGAATCATTTAGATAGCAAATTGATAATGATAAGGACTATTTAATTGGTGAAATAAAAAAAAATATTGGCTTCTTGTACTGTTAACAAGATGTTCCCAATCAGCTATTTATGTTATTAAATAAAGACGTTTCCAGACGCACGTAGATGCTTAATACACATAAGTGCATTCATGAAATTTAATATTCATGCTTGTGTTTGGTGCAGTTGCAAGTATACATTAATAAATTGAAAATTAAGCTTTAGAAACGTGGAAAAACGCTATTTTTATCTACATAAGTAATGGCATTTAAAATATCGTGCACGAATGTCATGTTTTATACATTAGAGCATGCAACAGTAGAAAACCCTCAGGAAGTACCATCAGAGCGGATGAGTGAGTTTGGTACTGCTAAAACTATTGCTACTACTAATAAAAGCTACTGTTGAATGTACGTTATTACGGTAAAAGATAAAATCCCCTGATGTTCAAGCTTTTAATAATATTCAATAGAACGCACGGATTACTAAAGACGATTCGTCACTGTTACTTTTTTAAAAACATCTAAAGAAAAAGTATGCTTTGGGTTCAGTATTTTTTATAGTTATGCACATCAAAGCAGAAAAACATACTTAATAATACATAAAAAAAAATGAGAACAATGTTGTTCACACAACGTACGTTTTCTAGACCGGAAATTTCTCGGGCGAAACTGCAACTCCACTTGCATTTGCTGCAAGCATTTCTTCAAACGCATTATCCTTCACTGTTTTATTCAATAGGTTTCTGTTTTGGCGTGAAAATAGGAAACGGTAATTTAATGACCTTTAAACATTTGTTCGGTAATATTGTATTCTTTAAACTTAATTGTTAAATATTTTCATGAACTTTTATAAAAAGGAAGCGGAAACCAAAGAAACTCTCGAATCCCTGTAGAGAAAGAATAGATTTGCAGATGTTTGATGATGAAATGACCCTCAATTTCACAAAGGTAAACTTGCTTATTCAACAGAATGATCGATAGGTACTTGGAGGTTCCATTGCAAAGGTTTCCGGTGGGCATAAAAAGTTTTTTTGTGGAACATAGACACATTAAACAGTGAAAATGAATTTTAATTTTCCTCCTGTCGTGTATAGGGAGAAAAAAATTAACAAGCATTTAATATGCATTTTTTCACTTAAATTAAAGCCATGTACGAACTGTGACTTTTAAATGTATGCGAAGGACCCAAATGGGGCAAAAAATTAGTTTCAATTAATATGTGACTTCCGATTCGACAGGAAATGATTGAACGATCCACTATATCAATCTTAAACTGGCGTGCTCCACTTCTGCATACGAGTAGGTCGGATTAAATTATTCAATAACAGTCTTCACAGGGGACGCTAATTAAATTCATCGATTATGAAGCATTTCCTTTCGAGAGCCATATAATTATAGCAAGTAATTAATGGAATGTCGACTTAAAGTAGAATAATGACCCTTGCTATGCAATGCAAGTTTGCAAAAAAATGTTAAGGATGGAAAAAGCGGAGCATTTTTCCTACATTTATTTAATATAAATATTGAATTGAACTTACTTTTTCTTGTTTACTTAAATACTCCCACATGGGTATTGCGGAACCCTGCAGTCCACCAAACAACGCACATAAGCACAAAACACCGGCTAAACCCATCATGTTTTTTCTTACGCCTTTTAAATTAGTTTTGTGAAAAAAAAACAATTAATCACTATCAATTGTAGCAACTCGCTGCTTGAACTGTTTCCTGCGACTGATCGCTGCAATTGCTTCTTCGAAACAATTTCTTCGGCTCTCTTCTAAGCAAAGGCTGAGCTAGATTGTTGACGAAAGCGCAATATCGACTTTAGAAAAGTGAGCGAAATCGGTTCTGTTCGTACAACTGACCGAATGGTTCTGGTCTCCGGTGGGTATAGCGATAGTTTTATAAGAAATTGGCGGCAGGAAACGTCATCAACATACCGGATTTTATGTTTTCTGTGATGTTCTAACGTTGTGAACTGGTCGAGATATCTGGATGTTGACGTCTTGTATAGACCAAGTGTAACATAGTGAACACATTTTCTGTGAAATAATAATATTTGAATGTGGAAGATAAAAATGGGACATCAGAAGTTAGAATTACAGTATTAATACATATTACCAACTTAATACATATTACTAACCAACAACATACAAACAACTCACCTCACGAACAAGAAAACAGCATGTCTCTTCATGGACATCGACATGGCCTTTGACAGTGTCTGGCACAAAGGACTTTTATATAAACTTTACCAGCTTAAAACCCCCAAATACATAATTCACGCAATCGAAAAACCTACTCACAAACAGACACCTAGAACTATGCATAGACAACACTCTCTCCTTTGCTTTCTCCCCTGAACAAGGACTCCCGCAAGGATCCCGGCTATCACCCCTTCTTTACAATATATACTGCCACGATATGCACAATCACAGTCTCCACGACAAAAGACACATTGACAAATCTGCTCACAGACAATACACAGACACTCACAGACAATACAATTGCTTGGTTCTACAAATGGAGACTTACACCAAACGCCACGAAAAACCAACTACTTTTACCAAACCACCAAATTAAAGACGACTCTCCATCAAAAACAACAGACGGAAACAGAATTAGACCAAAACAAGAGGTAAAATATCTAGGAATGACACTGGACCAAAAACTAAAATTTACAAAACACGCACAGAACGTAAGAACAAAAATCATTCAACGGACAAAACACTTCCGATCACTGACGTACAAAGACAAAGGAATTAGTACAAAGACCGCCACAAAAATTTACCAATCAATATGTAGGCCTCTGCTTGACTACGGACATATACTGACAGCGAATGCATCTAGGAAAACTAAACAACACATTCAAACAATAGAACAGATTGCCCTGAGATCAATAACGAAAATAAGACATCCTCAAACCAACTACACAACCCCTCAAACCAACTCTACGAACGAACAAAAATAACGCGAATAACAGAAAGACAACTCCAATTACATACGAAATGGAAAAACTATCCCTACAACTGGACCCTACTGAATACCCTATGCCTCACGAGACAATCCCGCTTCCGCTTCCCAACAACAACACTACTTGAACACTTCCAACACGACTGAACCAACCTGCTAGACGATGAAAAGACATGACATAGAAGAGAGATTTTTTTTGCTTTGTAATAATTTTAAGTTTACAGTTAAGATAGTTTAAGTTAGAAAATTAACACAATACATGTATATATGCAAGGGCAGAAAGGCCGAGGGCCGATAGCCTATTGGGAAATAAAGATGATATATATATTATATACATATTACGTTATGAGTAGTCTGAAGACTACTTTCTAATCCATCCCAAATCCACAATTGTTTAATATAATATCCATAATCTGAACACCCTAACTTTTGTATTCCGTACTACTTGAGATGTGCACTCTTGTACTCTGCAGGCTGTATGTATATTTTAATATAAACCATGTCTTCTTGAACAAAAGGCAGATATTTTCGGTCAGCTAGAGTGTTCACCCATAATGGCAATATCCAAGTAATGTTTCTGATTCTGCCGAAAAAACAGAATGTGATTCAAAATGTGAAAGTTACATATCGGAAAAGTTTTCTGCAAGAGGTTCAAGATGAAAACAACGTTTGAAAAATGTTTAGTTGAAAGATGCTGTGCTTGCGGTACCCAAATCTGGGAAACAAGTCTCCTCAAAGTTGGTGAAAAAGTTACGACGTCAATTTCTTTAAGTCAAAGCTTTGGATAAATGGGACGAAAGGGATTTGATGCTTCTGAGCGACTGACGAGAAGAAGGACCTGATTTAGTGGAGTTGATGAACAGAGTGAATTGTGCCAAAGATCCCATAGACAAATCAAAAGTTGAAAATGGACAATAGGTGATGATAAGGAAATTTTGGAATCAGATGATCAAATGAGACAGAAAAAAATCAGACATTCTATCATAAAGACATGTTGATAAGTTATGCGGACAATTTTAATTGCTACTCCATTAAGTGATCCTGCTAAGAACACTGCTACAGAAGCATGCAGATCTAACAATAAAAGAACATGTCTAAAGAACTTTTGATGGGTTTGTTCAAACAAATAATTATAGGATTGGGCAGGGTGTTGGAGATTCAAGAAATAAGTATTTTCAAAAACTGTTAGATTCAGTCGTTTCCTTTTCTTTTAGCTTTCTGAGAGGTTGATTGGTTGAACCACGTTCTTAAATTTTTCAACTACGATAGTCTCCTTCTGCTCCATATACCTTGCCTTGTAGGATCTTCTGCAAAAGAACATATCTGCTCTCATTGCGCATTATATGTCCCAGATTTTGTAACATTCGAGTCTTAACTG
The DNA here is from genome assembly GCA_024550625.1 of Dendroctonus valens. NCBI lineage: Eukaryota > Metazoa > Arthropoda > Insecta > Coleoptera > Curculionidae > Dendroctonus > Dendroctonus valens. The sequence goes on along the minus strand of JAJTJO010000717.1, from coordinate 447,871 downwards.
TATTCAGGACTACTTTTTCCTTTCCCATCCTTCTCAGCACCTCCGTATTGGTCATTCTCTCTGTCCAAGGTATTCGTTGAATTCTTCGGTACAGCCACATTTCAAATGCCTCGAGCTTTTTGGAGGAGGCCTCCGTACGCGTCGACGATTCGACCCCATAAAAAAGGGTCGAAAACACGTAGCATCACAATAGGCGAATTTTCGTTTCCAGCTGTAAGTCGTGGCTAGTAAAGACTTTTTTCATCCTGATAAATGCTGTTATGGCTTTTTCAATACGCGTTCTGATTTCCACAGAATGGTCCCAGTTATCATTTACGTTCGTGCCCAAGTATGTGTATTTGTTGACTTTCTCTAAAGGAACTCCGTCTACCAGTAAAGTACCGCGGGTGTTTTGGTTTTTACTGATTATCATGAACTTTGTTTTGTTGGTGTTTATTTCCAAACCATATTGTCGACTGTATGATGTAACACTGTCCATTAGGAGTTGCAAGGAAGCTAGGTTGTCCGCAAAAATAACGGTATCATCCGCGTACCTTATGTTATTCAATCGTTCTCCATTTAGCAGGATCCCAGCCTCAGTATCCTGCCGGGCTTCTCTGAAGATGCCTTCCGAGTACAGATTGAAAATTACAAGAGACAGTATGCATCCCTGTCTCACACCCCGCAATATTTGTATCTCCTCCGTTGTCTCTCTGTCTACCCTGACACAAGCCCTCTGATTCCAGTTTACATCCCTTCATCGCTGAAACAGCTCCAGTTTAAATATTCTACTGTGAATTATCTTCAGGAATATCTTCAGTAGATGGCTCATCAAGCTTATTGTACGAAACTCGCTACATTTCCTAGCATTAGGCTTTTTGGGGAGGGTAACAAATTCAGATTTCAACCATTCCGTGGATATGACGCCGGTATCATAGATCACATTGAACACTCTTGTAAGCCACCCTAGATTCTTCCCCTCGATCAACTTTAATATCTCAGCCGGAACTCCATCGGGACCCAAAGCCTTTTGATCTTTAGCATTTTTCAGAGCTGCCTGTACTTCTCCTTCTAAGATGGGGGGACCATCTGTTTTTATCAATATTGGGTGGCACCGTTCTCATGTCATCAAATATCACAGTTGTTCTTATCACTGAATAATCATAATTGCTTGAAAGCTTTTTGATAAAAACATTACTTGAAACAAGAAAGTTTCTAAATAGAGCAAGAAATTTAAAGACCGAAGACATGCGCTCAATTTTGCTCAAAAAGCTATAAAAAGAACTGTTTTTAACACACCGTAGCTTTGAAGTTTGCGAGTTTATATTGATACAAACAGTTATATGCAACAGTTTTTTAAACAGTCTGTATGTGTATGCATTTTGTAGTCGTTTTATCATTAGAATTGTGTTATATAAGTCTGCAGGCTGTCTATCTTTCGGGTTAAATCATAACGTTTCATTTAATTACTTATTAACATTTGGTCCAACTAAGCAGTAACCTCTACTTATTTATACACATCGAACTGGACGTGAACTTCAACTTCGAACTTTGAAGGTCAATCGTTATGGGTTTCAGCAAGGCACCAAGGTCCATAAACCCACATTATGTGTCGCATTAAAACCGACACAAAACCTACTCGAGCCTTGGCGCAAAGATGATTCGATGGAGGCAAATAAGACTTTGATGCATACTTGTGTTTTAAAGCAAGATCAGTGTTTATTAGATCATACGTTTCTGTGTGAATAATTGGTTTGTAGAATCAAGCTGAAAACGTTATATCACACAGACTATATGTAGCACCAGATCGCGAAAAAATGTTAATAGGAATTGACCGTCTCCGTAAATCCATTCTTGTTGCTTCATAAATCATTGGAGCATAGAAGCTTCGGAGTTCCCCATCTTAGCACTACGTGGATGTGTTTTTGTAAACAACCGATTTTTTCGCTTAAGATGGTCCGCATTCCTGACTGTTCAAAATAAGGACATTTCTTTCTCGTTGATTTTGTTTTGGGCATTAACATTTTCGGATCGTTAGCATAGGAATTTTGTTTTTGACTCAGCAGTTTATGGTGCTAAAGATATGGAATTTCGAATATTGATTTTGGTCTGAGATCCGTGTCCACGAAAGATTAGTCATAACATACCGACATTTTAGGGTGAATATTGAGAACGATTAGAACTTCATTTCAACCTATGAGGATTTACTCAGCTTTGGAAAAATTGACCAGTATTTGGATAAGCCAGTTCAACATATTTCCCGAATTTTGTCAGTTGAAGTAGTGCTTGATATTTGAAAATAAAACATCATTTTAGGATATGCAAATATTGATAAAATTGTATCTAAGTACCCAACTATCATTCCTATTCATGAAATGAAAGTGAATTTTTGAAACAAACAGTGTTGATATAATTATTTTAGATATTAAGCGAAGACATAAAATTTACAACATTTGCATTACATTTTATTTAAAATTAAGGAATGTTCTACTTAAGATATCAAAGTAGGTACTTATTATTAATCGATACTTACATCTTATTATTAATGAGCCATTTAATTCATGGCTAATCAGCAATTCAATTCGCTTTATTCTTGAAAAACCAGATTTGGAAAGATTCAAATTGATAAATTACGTTCTATAATTATGTTAATTGTACTTTCTACCAATTTTTAAACGTTAGCGGGCCTGGATTGTCTTACGAATTACGATTTCTTGGTCAAAAGGACTTCATTTCACAAATTTAAAAAATACAGTGTGAGTCAAAAACGTTTGTTTCTTCAGAAGCTCGCTGAAAGCGATAAAACAGCGAAGGAAAGGTTGTTGAAAGGTTTGATTAGTAGACTCAAGAGATAAAATTATTTTTCAATTTCGTAACTCGCATATTTCAAGAAATCAGATTGCCAGATAGATATTAATACAAGTTTTAATTGTGGATTATATTGGGTGACCCAAAAAAGTGGACAGTTTCTGAGATTCAGATAGAAAACCAAAAAGAATATGAGAAATTTCTTCTGCGGCTTCCTACTGTGAAGATACGTGTTCTCTAAGTAAGAGCTTGAACATCATTTTTTTAATAGTTTTTAAAATAATTAGTATATAGGAAGGCATATAATTTTCAAATGATTAACAGCAAACCAGTTTGCATACAAATAACCCATTAAAACAATCTCGCCTTAATTATTTTACCAGGATCGCTTTAGCTTCAGCAAAATACAATCAATGTTTTACACCCTGTAGCATAGAAGAACTAAAATTATGTTTTGAAATACGTGGAACCTTCATGCAGGTTCAACATGTTGAATCTTCCACAATTTTGCATAGTTAATCCAGAGATTAGTTGACTAGTCTTTAGATTCGTCTACTAATCTCTGGTTAATCATAAAAGTGCCCAATTATACCGATAACTTTAGAATTAATTTCTAAAGAATGAGTTTGAAGGGCTTTCTTTACTGACCGTATTGAAAGTCCTTAGAACAACAATACAACAATAATTGTATATAAAGCTGGAGGCTTAAAAGTTTGCGTGCCTGTCGACATGGATGGTGTCTTGGTGAGCACAAAGTTTCGTTTTGGTGGTTTCGTCAGGGAGTTTTTGAGAATTTTCTAAATTTGAGTCGACGATGGAATAAAACTGGTTTGTTAAGTGAAAAAAAAAGTGCTGTAGCTTTTGAACCGAAACAGTTTAAAGATTCAATTTTTTCTCTCTGAGTAGCGTTGGACAATCGCGTATACATGTAAAAGTTTCGTCAGAGTGACTTCCTCAAAGAGTTTTAAAGAAATTTTCAAATTTGAGTCGACAAGGGAATCAGAGTTACTGTTAAGAAAAGTGCTGTAACTCGAAAACTCTTTAAGCTGGAAGCTTAGAATTTTGCTTGCCTGTAGAAATGGCTGGTGTGTTGGTGAGCACAAAGTTTCGTTTTGGTGGCTTTGACAGGGCGTTTTTGACAATTTTTCAAATTTGAGTCGACGATAGAATACGACTTGTTTGTTAAGTGATAAGAAAAGTGCTTTAGCTTTTGATCCTAATTACTTAGAAGATTCAACGTTTTTCTCCTTATAGTCTTGGACAACCGAGTATACATGTGAAAGTTTCGTCAGAGTGGCTTCCTCAGCAATTATATATATACATAATAATAATTACATATTATTAATAATATATTATATTTGAACACTATGTGGTATTATACACGGTATTTTTTCTATTAGAACTAAACTTTTTAGCAGATTTTAGTATGGATTTTGAAGTAATTTCTACTTTTCTGAAATATTTTACTTAATTTAAAATAATAATTATTGCTTTAAGAAATTTGTGTTTCTATAAATGAAAATAAATGCACAATTTGGCAAATAGTTAATTGTAAATTTTATTGATCGAAGGTTTTATCGAACGTCTTAGAATGTTTAGAATAGCTTTCGTTCAGAAGAGTTTCCCTTTATATGCATTACATGGAATAAATGACACAGGGTTACAAATCGATATATCGAACTAAAAACTAAAAAATAAAATACCTTGTATTTTGTTTTATTCAATTATTACATTTTTCTATGGAAAATGTGAAAGTGAAAATTATGACACCTTACTGTTTTCTTTACGGTAAACCAATTTACGGTAAAATTAGCATAAAACTTGCATGCAAATCAAACAGGAATCACTGCATCAAAGCACAGCAGCATTTATATTATACTTTCAGTTTGTAGGGCAGGGCAGGGCGTCTAGTTTAATACTCACTAATAAACTAAAGATTTCACCTTTATGGAACATCCTGTTCTGTATAGATAACTTGCCGATATCCAACGAATACGTATATACATTCTGAAGAAATTCATAGACGAAACATGAAAAACATTAACTTAATTATGCAGTCAGAGTGACTTCGTCCGCTTGGTTTTTCGACTTCTTCGTTCTCCTTTTTTGTACATTCTAAATGAGTTAACTAAGCTCTATCACATTTTTTTTGAATACTGGCAACACCATCCTGTTCAGTCGGTGCTACCGTAAACACTCTGAGAAATAAGAAAAGAAGCAGCCACTCTAGAAACTATTCTGTATTAAAACATTAATAACAGCTATGATTTCATAAATATTTTTTTAAGTATCATCCAAGATAAATTATGTTTCGAATTACTTTACATAACGGAGCTATAAATTTACTGGTCAATGACGCAAAAAGCTAATTAAGTGTGTCAGTTTTGCCCTGTAAACTTGTTAATTTTTGATAGACACTATTTTTTATTGTTCTGGTAAAAACCACAAGGCGCCAGTGAAAATTACAAATTCAAATGAGCTCCAATAAAAATGTTATAAATTTTTATGTGGGCGACACTGTTGTAGGAAAATCGAAAAAGAGACAACATAATTTAGCCATAAACTTACCGGATTTTCAAATACGCCTTTCATCTGTTAAGTGAATCGAACTAAAGGTTTACTTCTTTTTTTTGAATATTCACAATACACTTTTAAAGTAAAGTGTTAATTATCTTTAGCGCTTGATGTCATCATGCTGGTATTTGGTTTATTAAGTTCGACGTATGAAATAAAATTGTAAATTTGAAAGAATGCTGTAAGCAACATTTTTTTTATATTGATATAGGTTATGGTTACATCATGTTTTTATTTTTGGATGGAATAATTACGATGTTACAAGTATTTACTTGCATATTTAATTAGAAGGATGCAGTTTGTTGACTATTTTTTAATGTGAACATGAGTGAAGTGCGTAAAAATCAAATAAAACACAAATGAAGGCTAACAAAAACACTTTTGAGACAAACAGTTTTTTTTTAAATTACGTCGATAAAATACACTGAAAACATTACAAAATTGCTAATTCTGAAAAAAATATTAAATCTTTTTAGAGTTAGATAAATAAATCGAACGTACTATTTAGATTTACTGAGATGAGATTTTCTGTTGAGTTTAAACGTCTTCTTAATTGTTAACTCTTGTCGCTTCAATTTTGTTTTACGAGCTTAATATTGTTTTTCCTTGAGCACTTTTATTCCCCTTGAGATTGTTACGATATACAACATTAGAAGATGTTTTGCCAGTATAAAATCCCAAAATTTTATAATTGTCTCGGCTTCATAAACTATGTACAGTGGAAAGAAGACAAATGAGTATTGAATAGCACGCTAAATATTAATTGTAAGTGAAAAAACGAAAAATAATTCAAATGCTTGAAAACAATATAAGTCGAGGGGGGATTGTTACAAAAGTTCTATCCTAAATTATATTTAATATATTATGTAAATGATTAGTCAAAGCAATTATTTGGAAAATGAAGTGAAAATGTTAATTTTTTATTAACTTGAGCTATCTGAAGCATTGAAATTTTAAGTTTCATGGTTCTTTTGCATTATAATTTGTACTGCTTCTGTTGAGTGGAGAAGAAGAAGAATTTGCAAATTGCTTGCCTTATAAATAGATGCTTTTCTAAAACTATTGTGAAAATAATACATAAATTGGCGCAGTTGTTGGGATCTTGTTTTAAATATATGTTAAATACATATGTGTATCTTTTGCCTTTTGTTCATTCGATTCATTCTTTTTTTCGTGATTTTTATTCGTTTGCATGTATAATATTCTCTAGTAACGTATATACTGATATGGATACGCAATGGAAGTTTATATCTGGAACAATTACTGAAGCAGCTAGAAAGGTGGTAGGGGAGAAACCCAGGAGACAACACAAAAACCACTGGTATGATCAAGATTGTGAAGATGCTATGGAGAAGAGAAATACTGCTACTCTCAAAATGCTAAGAAGTCCCACAGACGAGAACAGGGAAAGATACAAACGACTAAGAACCCTAGGAAAGAAACTGTTAAGAAGAAAAAAGAGAAAATGGCAAGACAGAGAATTAATTGCACTAGAAGAAGAAGGAAAAAATAACACAAGAACATTCTACCAAAAAGTACGCTCCACAAAAGCAGGATTCAGACCCAAGACCGACAATATCTGAAAGAAGGAAAATGGAGATCTGTGGAACAACCCAATGATATCCCTTCTAAAGAGGAAATTAAAAAGCAATAAAGAAATTAAAAATAATAATAAATCCCTTGGCGGAGACCTAATTACAGCAGAACTTCTTAAATACGGTGGCGATACTATCATAACACAGCTGCAAAACCTGACTAAAACCATATGGGAAAAAGAAGCTATCCCTGATGACTGGAAGGAGAGTCTTATGATACCGATCCACAAAAAAGGCGATAGGACGGTCTGCAAAAATTAAAGAGGGATAGCACTAATCAATGTAGCCTATAAAGTCCTACCGAACGTAATTCTTCTAAGACTAACCTCCTTCACCGAAAAAATATTGGGACACTACTAGTGTGGTTTCAGAGCAAATAGGTCAACAACGGACCAGCTGTTTACCATTACGCAATTGCTAGAGAAGAGTTGGGAATTCAATCAAGACCTCCACCAGTTATTTATTGATTTCCAGCAGGCATACTAAAAAGGGTCAAAATATGGCATCCCACCTAAGCTGATCAGAGTAACCAGAGCTTGTGCTGCGAGGTCTAGGTGCAGAGTAAAGATTGGTGTTGACCTATCAGATGTGTTTCAGGCGAACACAGGTCTTAAACAAGTAGACGCACTATCACCCACGCTTTTAATATCGCATTGGAGAAAGTAGTAAGAGAAGCCAAAATCGAAACCCAGCTATTCGGGGCCAGTGGATCAAACTTCCTGCTAGCATATGCCGACGATATAGACGCGGTGGGCATAAGCGTCATAAAAGCAAAAGAACTATTTTACAAAATCGAAGAAAAAGCGGCATATATGGGGCTTAAAGTCAACGAGGTCAAAACAAAATACATGCTTGTCTCAAGACCAGGCAGAGCTAGGGTAGGACAAAATGTGACCATGGACACATACAACTTTGAAAACTTAAAACAATTCAAATACTTAGGGTCAAAAATCAAATCCGACAACGACATGAGTTTCTTCACTCATCAGAGAACGCCTAAAGCCAGCCAACAGGTGCTTATACGCCCTAAAGGATGACTAGAGTCCAAATACGTGACTAGGAGAGCGAAAATCAAAACGTCCCAGACCATGATGAGACCCGTGGGAATGTACGGCTGCAAAACCTGAACTCTGACGGTGCGAAATGAGGAACTCATTCGAAGATTCGAGAGAAAAGTGTAGAGGAAAATTTTCGGGACCACCAAAAACCAGGATACGCAAAGCTGCCGAATCAAAACAAATGCAGAACTAAAACAAACATACAATCAACCAGAACTGATTAACCTCATAAAGGCACAAAGGTTGAGATGGGCAGGCCACGCACGAAGACAGCCAGAGGATAGAATGGTCCCCTTAATATGGGACAGAACATCAGCAGGAAAGCCACCACTTGGAATACCGAGATTACGGTGGCTTGATAATATAACATCGGACCTCCGGAATATGGGAATCGGGAATGGTCTAGAAGTTATGGAAGATCGAGACAGATGGAGGCAAATTGTTGCCTCAGCCAAGCCGTAGCGCTACGGAGTAGTAGTGTAGTAGTAGTATTAGCAACGTATATATTGGGGGTGACAAGCGTGCGTCCATTATTCCTCAATGTGTCTTACAACATTCTAATAATGAATGTGTTTGACTCTTTGTCCAAAAAAATTAAGCGATTACCATCAGGAAATAGATAGTATTTCAGCAGGTTTTGTGTTGCTTCTGTTATTGTATTTTGATTTATAAACATCATTATTCTTCTATTACGTCAGCTAACGCAAAAACTTAAATGAGCGTTTGTTCATTGTCTTTGCCTAAGGGTTGATTCAGTCTCAATTTGAAGATAGTTGGGCACCGATTCTCAAGGAGCTGTTTGCATAGTCCTTGACGCGTTCGAGCTTGCGAAATTTGCAAAGTTATAGATATAGATCGTGATCAATTAATAAAAGTTTACTAAAGAATAAATACAGTTGCTTTGAAATCTAGTAAAGCAACAACAATTTTTTGCTTACATCTACTTGAACATCAACTAACTACTGAATGCCTGTCCTTTTTTTATGTAAGTACTAATCTATTTCCCATTAGGTTAATGAATATGGCCAATTAATCGTTATTAAAATTCACTTAACCGTCTGCAAATAGCAATAAATAAAATAAGATTTTTATAAATAATAATTACGGTCCCAATTAGCACCTTAAATCGTGATGGCATGCATATTTTTAGATGTTTCCTGGAACAAATTACTGCAAATACGATGGAATCTATATAATATGGCAAATTATTATTTATAAAGTATTCCTTATATGTTAATTTAAGAACTTGGTTATTTGCATTGAACCTGGCAGGTTTTAGTGTTGATTTAAGTATGCCTATACTAATTACTATATTAAATTTAAGGCTCACTTCCTATGTCATTATATTATAATAAACGTATTCAACATCAACGGTTCACTTTCAATAACACATCTGTGTCTGTCGTTAGGGAATTATTGGATTTACTTAATGAAGTATCTTATCTTATTTTTTCGGGACTTTTCTAATCGACTTTTACTATATACAGTAAAAAAAGCTTGCAGCAAAACTCGGTTATGTCATTGTGATTTGTCGAAGGTTCCAAACCTAAAGTATAGTGGGACTTTTCTAGGCAAAGCTAACACAAGTTAACGAACTAAACTAGCAAAACAACTAAATCTAAAAGATTCTGTCAATAGAGAAGGAGGTGTTTAACATACAGTTTGTATGCCATTGTTTGTTGCTTTTGATTGCATAATAAAATATAAGAAATATTAATATCTTTAACTTATTTCAAAAAATTCCTGGGTTTCAGTCAATTTTATTGTTTATTATTTAAAATGTTACAAATACGTTTCGGTGTCTTTCTCCACCATCATCAGTTTGTGTGTATAGTTGTTTCTACCTTCACATTTGACTGGTTATTCTATAAATAATAGCAGAACTAGAATAACCAGTCAAATGTGAAGGTAGAAACAACTATACACACAAACTGATGATGGTGGAGAAAGACACCGAAACGTATTTGTAACATTTTAAATAATAAACAATAAAATTGACTGAAACCCAGGAAATTTTTGAAATAAATTGAAGTACAGTCAAGAAAATATACACAACAATTTCTTTAACATAAAAGTATGTTAAAAATTGTTTGGTTTTCTGCCCATTTTCCGGTGTAATTCTGTTCTTTAAGTTTTCAGTATTAATTGGTATACTGACATAAACTTTATAGTTCAATTAACACCATGAGAAAAATATAATGGGGTTATATCGGGTGATCCGGGCGGCCCGTCCGTCCAATAAAAGTATTAGTAAAAGTAACGATTATTGAAAGCGAATACAAAATGAAAAAAAGCCATAATGATGTCGTTTTAAGGTATGCCAAAAGTTGGTGAGTCAGAATAATAATGCAAATCTTATGCAGCTGTAAACTTTTGCGACCAATGAAGATGTTCGTTCTTGAATCAACAATTATTATGCTGAAATGTGAATTCTGAAAAATTATGTTTATAGAAATTTTCAATTGCTTACAAAATGATATTGTTTTAGTTAAAATTGTCTAAATCAATAAAATACTAACATTAACAAATAAAAAACAAAATAAGAATGGCAAGACTATGTAGAAATTTTTATTATAATTTCTAGGCTCCCTGTTTCTTTATAACTCTTCCCATTTCATCCTCAAATTTTTTTTATTAGAGTATATTTTTTTAAATTGTAAAACGGCATGTCGATTTTTGCGATGCAATTGATTGCGGTGGGAAAATTTCGCCCAAGTGAGTTTTACTGTATTTGAGTTTTTTGCCAGCGCCTTTAGTTCTTCTGCAGTTTAACATTCTTTGTTGCCTGATTGTGCACGACTTTGAAGCCTTTATTTTGGCTTCATCTTCGGTAGCGATGGTAATATGTCTTCTTGTATAGGTTTTTTCTCTCATTTTCCGGGCTTAAGTTGTAACATCTTCTTGTTGCTCAAGTACAAATCGATGGTTAAAGTGCAAAACCTCGACAGTCTTTTTTTAAATAAATTTACAGGAGAAGCGAAAAACGGTTACACGCTTTAATTGAGAAATTTGAAAAAGTATTTTAATTAAAATAATGCGATATGCTGAAGCAGTAGTAGTAGTAAACATCTTTATTTCTAAGAAAAGGCTATCGACCTATGGGTCTTTCCGCCCTTGTTTAGTACATGCAGTCTTAATCTAAACAAACAAATAAAGGTAAAAATTATCTTATTCTAGGTTAACAATTTTATAATTCTAATTCTGACAAACAGGAATTTTAGTCCAGTAGTCAGTTACTATTGTAAGCGTTCGAGTAGCGTTGATGTAGGGAAACGGAAGCGGGATTGTCTGGTTGGTCTTGTAAGACAAAGGGGATTCAGTATGGTCCAGTTGTAGGGGTTGTTTGTCCATTTTGTCTGTAAATGTATGAGTCTTTCCGAAATCTTTGTCATGTTTGTGCGTTCGTATAGTAGTTGGGTGGAGGGGTTGTGAAGTGGGTTTTGGGGGTGTCTTATTCGTGTTATTAGTCTTAGTGCAATTTGTTCTGTTGTTTGTATATAACGTTTTGTCCTTTCTGTTCCGTTGGTCATGAGTATATGTCCATAGTCCAAGAGGGGTCTGCAGATCGCTTTGTATATTTTTGTCGCGCTATTTGTACTAATTCCTTTGTCTTTGTATGTTAGTGAGCGAAAGTGTTTTGTTCTTTTTCAATTGTGATTCCAAGTTATTTTACGTCGTTTTTTGGTTGTGTCGTTTGGCCGTCTGCAGTTATTGTAGGGGAGTCAGCGTTGAGTCTGTGGTTTGTGAGCAGAAGTTGGTTTTTTGAAGCGTTTTGTGTTATCCTCCATTGTTTGTTAGTGTTTGGAGTCTTTGAGCTGCTTTCTCAGTAGTTTTATCATGTACAATAAGTGCCGTGTCGTCTGCGTATTGTAATATGTATGCCGATCTGTCGAATGCTGAAGCATTTTACATATTTTTAAAAATATTTGTTGATTAAAAAAATGTACTTACGAAGTTTTGAGTTTTAACATTTAAACTTTTTGCAAAAACTGACGAGGTTTTGTAACGTAATATCAATTTCTAAAAACAAAAATCAATCTGTTATCAATAATAATTAAATATGTTGGTTAAATAAATAAAACGACGTAATTTACCAAAGCTGTTTATTCAGGAATTACAAAAAAAATCTATACTAAGTACCCAACTAAATCCGGTAGTTTTGATATTATGGAAAGGACACTTTTCCTTAACTTTTATGGAACTGATCTTAGGTGATTATTTTTATTCACTAATAAGGCTGTCATAAAATGGTCTGTGTCCCAATTCTCGAGTTCAAGAGAACGGGAACTCCCGCCCTCAGCCGTTCTCCCATACTTTTACACTGGATCGGATCACTAGATTGCTTTCGAGAATACACTTATTCGCTTGACAAGAAAACCCCGCCCACTTCTCTCACGAGAACGCCGTTTCCCGGTTTTGAGAATTCGGGCTATGTAGTCCTCCGGGATAAACTGTTTTAATTCTTGGAGGTGTTGGAACTTATTAGATTGTGTGTCAATGTCTTTATTTTTTTCTGTTTACGCCTTGTAAATTGAGTCCAAGCGTCTTCATCATCGCCATCAACCCGATATGCTAAGCATCTTAGATCAGTTACTTTTGGATCATGAGTCTTATTGCCTGGGCGAATAGAATCATAGGGATTTAACACGGAATATATTTTTTAAATAGTGTGAGGAATATAATGAACTTCATACTAATTTTTTATTTTAGTTTTTGGTATTTGCACATAACATCCGGGTAGACAAAAACTCGGGAGATGTACTCCTGATTTTTTCATTTTCTCTCTATGCAGGCGTGAATGGAGTCGCACTCCATTTGTGTGGGCCCTTTTTCCAGGTAATATTGGGATATTTCCAAGTCTTTTATTCTGTTCAAAGCCGAGAAGGCGTTAGATAAGTTTATGTTCCGATTTTGATATCCACATCCACCGTTAATGAAAATGACAGATTTAATTTATTATTACTTACGCGCTTTCGTAGGCTAAAAGATTATGATTTTTTGTAAGTGTTTAACGAATAAAAGGCTAAATGCGAAAAAATCGACTTACGAGGCTTTGCACTTTAACCATCGAAATACTAAACTGTGATACTTTAAATTTTCTCGATGCCAATAACCATCGTAAGGTAACTCGTTGCTGAAGAATCTGTGGCATTATCATTATAAAAAAAACACACACATTGTAATGTGAAATTGCCTAATTTGTTGACAATTTAGCTAATTGTTTTTATCACTATTATTATATTAATATTTTTAGTGAATATAGTATATATTTTTAGTAATATTTTTAGTGAAATATTTTGAAGTGATTAATATTTATGTGCATGTACTATCTACGCGTCATTTGTTATTTTCAATTTGGAAAAACCCGCATTCATTTCAACATCTGGTTCACGTCCTCTTCGTTTTATGTCCGGCTGATGGCAACGCGTTTGAAGCTCAAGGAAAGTTGAATTTCAACTAAACCTATGATCACAATAAAACATTTTTGGCGAAATTTTCGTTATCTAAAAAAATACAGATTCTAAAAAGAAAGGATAAATATTTCGAAACATGTTTATAGGAAAAATAAAAGAGTGTTTTAACCTACCATCTAGAAATCGCTCTAAAAAGGGTGATTTTTTAAAACTTTTGAAAAAGTTATTTGGAAACATTATTTGTTTGAATCACTTTTTCTAGAACAGGAATCCCCCTTTATAAGGTAAGAAACAGCTAATCTTTTCAAATTACGTTTTTCTAAAACTTAGAAATTGTAAAGTTACATTAATAATTTAAAAATGATCGAACGATGAAACAAATTTCCTACTTTGGTATGTTTTATTTTTTATGATGTTATTATCTCATTTTCTGCAGTTCACTAATTAAAATTAACTTTAAAATTTTGTTTAAACAGTAGTTATAATTAAGACGAGCTAGTAGATTTGTTTCTTTTGAGAGTTGAGAGTGTCATCAAAGTGCAGCAGAAGCTTCAAGGGTTTACGCAGAACGTTTTCTGTTGCAAACTTATCATCTAAAAGTTTTATAAATGTTGTTCAACGGGCTAGAAAAGATCAGGTTTTAAATGATGCTGAGGAAGCTCCGATAAGTATTCGATTATTGCAATGTGCTTGCAGTAACTCCTTAATATTTTTCCTAATTCCTTTTAATTTTCTTGGTCATGTTCGTTATATATGGAATATATATATATGGAATATTCATATTTTTGCAAAATGATTTGCCCGTTAGATTACAAGACAGCACTTTTTAACATTGAAAAATAGACGAGACATTGTTTTTGAGCAATACCTTTTCGAATAGGTGGATTGGTCGAAATGGACTAATTGCTTGGCCACTAAGAGCACCAGACCTATATCCTTGCGATTCCTTCCTCTGGGGTTTTATGAAAAGTTTATTTGGCAAGTTGCAATTAATTAAACACACTGGAAGCTTTAATGCCTCGCATAAAGCAGGCTGCAGCAACAGTAAGAGAAAACCCGATTTTTTGGGTACGGACTGTTAACGAACAGCTTCTTTAAATTCGACAGAATCGCGTATTGACTTTGCGAGCCATTGGTGAAACTTTCTTAGTATCCACTTCTATAGGTCTCTATTGTGGTCCATCTATTAAAGTGAAATTGAAAGGAAAGTAAGAACTCAGGAATCACCCTGTTACTTTTATTACTTTTCAAATAAACTGTTTGGTACGTTATTTGAGCCCATTCGTAAGTACTTTAGTTTCAAGAAAACTCAATCGTGAAGTGTATAATTTTTTGACATATTACGTTTCCATATTGAGAATTAAATAATCGTAATTGGCATTGGTTTTTCATGTTAATGTAGACTTTAAAAGTCGCAGTATCGGTATAAAAATATCACGATTTCAAAAATCCCCAGAACATTAAAGAACTTCCCATATATTTGAACGTTTTTATTTTTGGGAAACCCATAGATTGTGATAATCATCGTACTTAAACTGTTGTTTCTTTTGAGTTATTGTTTCTTTTCTAGCTTATCGCGGTCAGTTACTTAGAAGTGGGAAATCCATTCATATGAGCGTGTCACAATTACAAATTGGGGAAGTCAATATTTATGTATTTGCGACCTTTACTTAGTCGCAATATGGTTTTTTATTATTGCTAGTCACTACTACGTTAGCATATTTACACAAACAGTGAATCGCTATATTTTTAACTTATTTCCTTGAATAATATTTATTTTAATATTATGATCCCCAGACTATTATTAAATGTGATTATTGGTTTGCATGTATTTACGCATCTTCAAATAGAGCAATTAGATTAGCGGTATATAACGGTTGCACTAATTTGTGCCTCAATCATATGTCATAGGGAATTCATCCAAAAGAATGCTGACATAATCAGTTATTTCCGTTAAAAATTAATAAAATAACATCGAATTCCTTTAAAGTTCATTAATTTACAATTTAAATATCGTCGTCATTTTCAGATCCTTTTCCATTAATTATTTTTTATTTTGTTATATTTGCGATTATGTAATCGACAACTAAGGCGTCACTAAAGCAGAAAATTGATTATACCATCAGCACCTATGACGTAAACTATAAAAAAACTAATATGTATAATAATCAATATTAATTCGAACTTGTGTATTTAACGTAACTGTTGAATATTTTCCTCATTTTAATGGATTGGGATTTTAGACTAATTTAGTATTAAGATTATTGTTGCTTTCTGCTAAGATGCCTTAGAAATCCCTTAATAGTCATTTGGCGCCTTTGCAACTTTGGAATGTTAGAGAAAAATATTTGTTTAAACTGGCGTATTAAATTAATTCGATAAACAACATTGTTAACATGTTATTTGCGACCCATTAGCATAATTTCAGATAGTTTAAATCATCGGGCATAGGTCAATTGCCTTAATTTAATGCCAGTTTAAAGTTCCTGCTTAATTTCAAAACGATTTTTCTGTTGTCGTTAATCAACTTTCCAAAGTTTTCTTTTATTACTTATGATTGATATGGGATCTGCTACTCGTTAATACCATTTTTATAGCAAATTACTCCAAAAAGAACTTTTTATACCATTGCATGCTTACGCATGGACATCGATTCTGAAAGATTCGAAACCCCTTTGCCTTTCGAATCATTCAGTATTGTACATATTGCATAATTTTCTTGCTTTCGCTTGTCAGTCTACCCTTAGGCGCTTCCATTTATGGCCTTCAGGGGGTCTTTCTTCAATTTCAATTCAAGGTAATCGAACTTCCTCAGCATACGCAATTGGAAAGTGTTCAGCTGCGACTTGATTTGAGATAAGTATCCAATTTAAGTTGTTATGAGCTTTGATAGAACTGGGTTGCTACCTCTGCAAGTCATCTTCAGATCTCGCATTTATTGCAACGTCATCCTCATATCCTGTTACACGGGTTTTACGGTTATCTACGTGAATATAAGATTTTTTTTCAGAGAGCATCTACTGAGGTCAAAACAAATATATAATGGGCATAGTGTTGTTTCCTTAGTGGTAAATTATGCTGCTATTATTATTTTATTGAGCATTAGACTTTTTTTCGGCGTCTTTTATAGTCACACCTGATTTCATCAACTTCTTTGATAAATGAGTGAATAAATTACGAACTATTAGAAAAATGATGAAGATGATTGATTCTCTAATAATACTCTTCTGGACTTGCCCCACGATGATCTCACGTGTTTAAACGATTTGTTGCTCTAATAATAATTTCCGTTATTTCAAAGATATGTCTACATGAAACGCAAAGTGAAATAGCCTCGTCAATAACGACAAAACCGTAAAACAAAGTATAAAACTGACAATCTATATCATTTTATGGAATTCTCGTAAACTGTGTGGCTCTAACTGTACAAGGCATATTCTTAGTTCTTTTTTAAATATTTTTGGATGGTCTATTGATTTTAATCTTTGCGGTAAGGCATTAAATAGCTTAAGACACTCCCATAAAGGAAACTATCAGTTGGAGTAAGTTTATGAACTGAGTACATTAGTTCTAAAGTTCTTGTTCGGTATCGTCTTTGATACTTAATTTTAAACTAATCCCATTAGATTACACATTCATTTATGTTTATAAAATGCATATACCGCTGAATCCTCAATTTTGTAAATTTACCTCTGCAGCTTTCCAAATATTTTGGCTTTTTACCACTCTTACTGCTCTTCTTTGACCTATAAAGACATTTTGGGTAGGACAATGCGGTCCCCAAAAAATTATTCCATCCTCTATGTCTCAGACGAAATTCGTCGTTGCTAGTTACCGAGCCAGAAAGATGCGTGGCGAAAGCTATTGTAATGGGTAAAACTGATTCTTTCACCATCGAAATAGTGGCGAAAGTACATACTTTCCATCAGGGGCTCAAGAAAAAAAGGATTTTTACTGCAGACAACTTTTTTATCACTTCAAAGCCCACGTATATCGGTAATTAGTGGATAACTTAAACTGGTCTTAACAAAATTGCCATTAGGGAACATTTTAATTGAGTAAAACATAACGAATCTATACAAATTCTACCCGATATTATACTTTTAAAGGTAGGCCAATTTAATTATCTAATTGTAGTTATTTGCCATAATATCCCGAACTAAAAAAGTTGATATTTATAGTTTTTAAAAAAATACTTTATATTACTTACAATTCAATGCAAGGAAATCCTTTTCAGTTGTCAGAAATTTGGCACAAAGCAATAGATTATCACCGAAATGAAATATCTAACTTAAATATGGTACGTTTAAATTGAGTAAAAAAATCCATACTAAATTTGGTATAGCAGCCTGAAAACTAAGTCTATAATTAATTGTAATTACCTACATGTCGATATATGTATTAGAAATAGGCAAAAAAAACGATTTATTGCCAAAGAATTGCGATCACAACATTAAGAAAATGATTTATTGACTGAGGCAGTTGGTTCAATTCTTCAATATTAATGACTATTTTTTTCATTAGAATTCTTTTTGCGTCAATATCTAGGAACATTCAAATGAAATATTTTCGGTTATATTGGCATTGATATTAGTGATTCAATGGGGTCATTAATTCAAGTATACAACGTGCCAAACTTATATTATTCATGCATTAACCTTATTTGAATTATTATATTTCCGTAAATAATCATTTACATTTCATAAATACCCCCTTATTACGTCTTGGCGCATTTTGTTGTTTAAACAAAAAAAAACAATAATTTTCCATGGACTTTTCATATATGTAAAGTCAATAAATCCATTTATATGCATTATTCGGATGAAATTTTTAAATTATTTCTTTATTATTCAACAAGACGCCCAATAACCGACCAACAACATCTTAAATTTGCATTAATGCTGTTTTATTTGACATGTGGAGGAAAACATTTCGGCTAAAAATGCAACGTTTATCATCATAGATATAGTTTGAAAACACATTGAAAATAACATACAGGATGTCTCAAAATCACTTTTTGAAGCGGTTACAGTGATGTGATTACGGAGTACAGAAAAATTCATTTGCAATATGAAAACGAAGCTTGTTGATGGCAATTGGATCTAAATAATTGTGTAAATTATTTCAATACACAACGTTTCGCATCTTTTATGTTGCTTCATCAGGATTTTTGATGTCTGGCTGTTTACGTTATGGGAAATTGGGATTTTGTACGTCGTATATTTTCATAGGTTTAAAATATTAAATAATTAACTATTTTAAAATCATATTTTGATCAACTTTGTTTATATGACGAAAGTGACGGTCGTTTCAAAAGGTTTTACATATAAGAGTTTCGCACAATTTATTTCAGTTTATTGATTAATTTTAATTATAGGCATTTTATGATTTTAACCTTATTACAAGCGCAAATCCCTGTCCTCAGCTGTCCGCTTTTTATGTTTCTGTTTTACTGTTTTATTTCAATAAAAGCACATCAAGATATGAAACTGATAACGCCTCTATTTCGGATCGTACAAAATTACGAATTCTTATAACTGTTTTTTTTTCGTTGTCGATGACGATTGGGAAATCAAAATTTATCCACAACAAAAAAGAAAAAAATATTTATAAGAATTCGTGATTTTGTATGGTTTTTATACATACTTTATTCTATAGTTATAATTTTTATAGCTATAGAAAGATGGCCATCTTTAAATCAGATATCAAATCCCTGATGATGCACAACAAATTCTGCGAAACGTTGACACTTTAAATAGTTGCCTCTGCATTATTTAGATTTAATTTCCAATAACAAACGGTCTAAAATTTTCAAAAATTAACATGTATTCAAACTGGAGATATTTACAAAAAAAAAGCAATTACTTTTGGCCACAGTTTGGTAATTATTTTGGATATCTTGTATGTTAATTTAAAAGCAAATTTTATATTCTTAATATTATTCAAAATATGTGCATGTAAAGTAGTACATATCACAAGTTGACGCATATAAACGAGTTTTGTTATCATATTTTACAGAAAAAAAACGAATTACAAAGATTATCGTTTTTGCACAAAAAAATAAAAAATTGTCGAGCCCTGTCTAAATTAATGGGTTAATGGGGAAATGGTAGTTGAATTCGATTTTAACACTAAACTTCAGTTTTCCACAGTTTCCATGTTTTAACAAATAGATGATGAAAACAAACATGTTATAATTGAATGAACAGAATATGTAGCATAATACTTTTTTGGCCTCTTTGTACATGCATAATCTATATAAATTTTTAGATAGACAGTTAATAAAAATATGTGAATATTCAATATATACCTATTAATCCTCAGATATTGTTGCTGCTTTTAATATTCAATAAACTCTTAAAACGTATATTTTTTTATAGCATAATAGTGAGCTGGAAAAGAAACATTTTAAAATACAAAATAGCAAACCTTAACCTAGTTTGAAACTAATGAGTTTTTCGACCTTTTAAGGCTTTCTAACATATTTTATTTTTCTTTATTATATATATTAAGAGTTTTAAGGCGAGCTAAATAAGTCAAAAGAGGCCCAATGGACGCGAATACTCAAATTTGGTAGTTCAAACAAATACTAGCAGAAATAAATGGAAAATATTATTTTATATTATTTTCTGAACTCTTTTGGTAGTTTCTAATAAATTATCTAGAAGAATGAGACCCACTTTTAATCAGCCTGTAAATAATTATGTTCGAAACTCTAAATCATTCCTAAATTAGTTGATGACTATGCAACACTTAATTAGAAGTCGAGCTGTGATTTACAAGTATAGTATTATATAATGTTATGTTTGGTCGATGAGTTATTTTCACTACCAATTTGCCTTAAACTAAAGGCGTACGTTTTACGTTTTATATATGGTTTTAGAGTGGATCTAGGTTTTCATCATAATTTCTCTTTCGTTTTACGTAATGTTATAAAAATAACGGGTTGTTGATGATAAATTCTGCTTGAAAAGATAACAATAAGCGACCTGCATATTGCGCGATATTTATTTAGATATAAGTATAGTTATAGCCAGACAAGAATTAAATAAAAAGGAATTTTCAATTCATCGGAAAGTATGTGCAGTTCAATAACAAACAACATATAAAAGATTTTTTCAATGCGTAGTGCTTTTGCGTGTGTTTTAATCCAAGTTCATGGGTTTCATTCACGAAAGCTGAATGTTTCCACTTGAGTTGTAATTTCACTTTTTGCAATTGCAACATACTGTAGTAAGGCTTGGGAAAGGATTGTGAAAAGTTGATTTGCATCTGCGTGGATGGCTTTTATGGGATATTTTACTATTCAAACAGGAAACGATGTGCAAAAGAAATACAGTTTATTGTTTACAGGACTTTGAACAATGCATGTTTCATTTAGAATTGTAAATTGAAAACTATAAGTTTTGTCGATTTTTTTATTTTTGTAAAAATTATGCACTAGAATTGAAAATTTACTTCTATGAAACTCCTTTCTATTGTAGAATAGCTAGAGATCATGTCAGTAATAAAGTATTAAAGACTTAAATGATATCTCCAAATTCACTCATTTATGTATGGTAGGTAGCAGTTAATTAATTAAAATCTAAAATGCAGCTATAAAATAAAGTCATATATCCATATTAGTATTATTGTTATTTTATCTAGTCAAGTCATTTAATAAATCTGCCGGTCGCTTGAGTACATGTTTCTTGAATGAATATTAAATTGCCACATGGTGCTGCTATCAATATCAAATATGGTTATTGTGAAATATGTAACTTTGCAATATTTAACAATATATTAAAACAATGATATTTTACGCTTGATTTGCCTAAAGCGTTGGTGTGCACGATTCGATGCAAATTCCATTTTATTCCCGACAAAAATGCATTGTTACGAAACATAATATAAGACATAGTCACAATAGTGTATTGGTTTTCTGTCATATACGGGGTGTCAATTTGAAAACTTCCCATCCTTAATATCTCTCTTACAGTTGAAAATATGCAAAATCCGAAAGACACGTTAATTTGTTACCACACTGCTGAAACTCCGGTGTAGATCTTCTGAGCTAGAGGCCAACAGAACCGTGTCATCCGCGTACCGCAAGTTATTTATCAATTCGCCATCAATGACAATGACCATTGCTGCCTCCGAAAGTGCATCTTTGAAAATTCTTTCTGAGTGCACATGAATAGCAACGGAGATAGGATGCATCCTTGCCTTTCGCCACGCTTGATGGTTACTTCTGGCGTGGTGGTTCCCTTCACTCTGACTATCGACTTCTGATTCCAGGTTAAGTTTGCGATTGTTCTGATATCCGCTCCGTCCACTCCAATCAACTTGAGATTATCCACCAGGTCCTCATGTTTAACACGGTCGAATGCCTTTTGAAAGACTATGAAGCAGGCATAAACATCAGCCGACATATCACGGCTTCTTTGGGCAAGGACATTAATGCCGAAAAGTGCTTCCTTCGTACCGAGGCCATTACGGAACCCAAATTGCGTTTCACTTAGATAATCCTCACACTTCGCATATATCCGAAAATGAATTATTTTCATAAATATCTTCAACATATGGTTCATTAGGCTAGTAGTCCTGTATTAATCGCACTTTTTAGCCGTGCTTTTGTTTGGTATTGTTATGAACGCAGATTTTAGCCAGTCGTTTGGGAATTTACCACTAGTGTATATTTTGTTGAAAAAATCTGTGACTACTTTTAGGCCAATTTGGTCGTCTATTAGCTTGTATACTTCACAAGGAATCTCATCCGGTCCTACCGCTTTGCGATCTTTTGACCCCCAAATAGCATATTTAACCTCTCTGCTTATAATCTGTGGTCCTTCTGTATCCTGTAAAGCCGGCGGTGTTGCTGTTCTGTCGTCTTCAAATAGTTCCGTTATATAATTTGTTCATTCGATTAGTTTTTGTTGCAATCCTTGTACTACTTTTGCCACGTGAGTTGTTGTTACACTTTTTCTATGTGAGTTGCCGGTTGCTTCCTTGATATTTTTATAGATTTTAAAGGAGTTATATGTCGCTTCTAGGTCTTCTATCTCTTTTCACTGTCTGGCCAAAGAAGATGCTTTTGCTGTCCGGATTATCTGCCTTATTAATAGCTGTTTAACTTTATAAGCTTGTTTGCTGTGTTTTAGTATCCTACGTTCCTCCATTAGATCCAATATTTCGTCTGTTATCCAGTGTCTTTTCTTATTTTCAGTTTTACTTTTGAGGTGTTTTAGACAAAGGTTGTTTATATCTGTTCTCATCTTGTTCCACTGGGTGTCAGAGTCTATCGCGTTCTCGTTGTGGGTTTCAAGGTATTTGTGGAGTTGTTCTCGGACTATACTTCTGATGGGCTCCTTCTTTAGTAGTGTGCGGTCTATGCTGTTTTGGTTTTGTTTCTTGACAATTTTTTTTAACCTGATGTGTGTTACGGCTACTAAGGGATTGTGGTCAGAACCAATGTCCGCTCTCGAGTATGTTTTGACGGACTTTATGCTGTTTCTAAAACGTTGTTTTACCAAGATAAAGTCGATCTGATTGCGGACAGTCATATCCTCCGACTCCGCATTCGACGTCCAGGTGTACAGTCTTCTTTGGTGTAGTTTGAAAAAGGTGTTCGTTATAAAAAGGTCGTTCTCCTGGCAGAATTGAATAAGGCGGTCACTCCGGTCATTTCTGCGGCCCACTCCAAAGCCACCCACTATGTTTTGGCACTGCTCTTTTCCCACTTTTGCGTTAAAGTCGCCCATAACTATAGTGTTGTCTGCTTTTTTTACGAGAGACAATGCTTCGTTGAGATGCTTGTAAAAACTTTCGATCTCGTCTTCACTACTTTTAGTTGTTGGTGCGTATACTTGAATTAAGTTGGAGTTAAATGGTCTTGAGTTGAGCTGGATAAGAATTACTCTGTCAGATATCGGCACTGATTCTATTACCGATAGCGGTTCGACAGCGGTTAAACGAGAGATTCCCGAATAGATGGATTGGCAGAAGGGGATCAATTGAATGGCCTCCAAGATCACCTGATTTTATACCTCTAGACTTCTTTCTTTGGGGACATCTAAAGACCATTGTTTATAAGACACAACCTCCTGATATTGATGATCTTAAAAGGCAAATTTCAGCAAAATGCCGGTCAATTCCCGGCAAAAAAAATGTTAGAGAGGAGTTCGAACACAGACTTTATTATTGTTTACCGGAAAATGGACAACATTTTGAACAACTGATAAGATAATGCGTAAATAGATCCCTTGTATTTTATTGCAGAAATTTCTCTTCTGCAAATAAAAAGTTATTTTTGTCGAAGTAAAATAATCAATAAATGAGATTCATGTTCAACGATGTTAACGGTGTCACCTACTCTTCTAATCATTTGTACTGCAAGGGGAGCCAATGCAATAATTTTTGCGTAAACACTAACGTGAAAAACCAACATCGCAATGCGGGAAAGTTTAATTGTTTCTGCAACTTTGAAATGCGATTAGTTGGAAACCTCTGGACAAAAAGCAACAAAGTAGGATACCACTGAAAAGAGAATTGAAGGCCCTTTAAAACGATCTGCCACTTGATTTCCATTCCTATTTAAGTTTCTAAGGGTGGCATCTATCAGCTAAAAATATTTATTTAAAGTGTCCCCCTTACAAATAAAATTGACGTGTCTTTCGGATTTTTCATATTTCTAACTGAAAGAAAGATATTAAGGGTGGGAAGTTTTCAAATTGACACCCCGTATAGCGACAGAACATATTTGTGATACAAAATTAAAGATTTTTCCTTTAAAACAAAAGTATAAATGCAAATGTTAATGCTTGTTGCTTTAAGCGAGGTTTGAATATATTCGATATTATAAATGGGGAAGTTTTCTTACATTATTTGACCTATCAACTTCCATTGCCCTTATACATACATAGTTGTATTACCAGTGACCAAAATCTACATAACGATTTTTATTCATTTTTTACTGAATTGTTCACAATATTTGTCACAATAAAATCACAATTTTAATAGGTTAATTAAAGCCAAACAAATTACACGTTTATTTTTTCTAGTAAATCAGATCGAGTAAGACGATCTTTTTATTAGATTGTACCCAACATATCAATCAAGGTCAGTAATTGCTTAATCTCTACGTCAATAAAATTTAATAATAAAAAAATTACCAGTTGTTTTTTGCAGAACGTAAGACGCGTGCCTATAGGTATAGTAAAAACAGAAATTAATAAGCAATAAAAATGTGCATGAATATTTCCATTAAATGAAATTTCATCTATAAAAATCCAGAAGTTACTTGAGCTAATGTTCGGAAAACAGTATACAATTTACTGAAATATTATTCCTGACGTTTTCTTAGCTGTTGGTCATTTGAAGAACCATAATCTTGCAGTTAGACTTTAAATTCTACTCGTTATTGCTTGAATACAAGTAAATTCATTTGACTTTTGCTAAAAACGTTTTTTTACTAGAATATTTGTCCAGCTTCTTGCTAGTGTCTTTTTTGTTTCAAAGAAAAGTTTTATGAATGCAATTAATTCCTATAGTTACGTATATTTTCCTGACTGTACTTTAATTCACTTCAAATAACCAGTCAAATGTGAAGGTAGAAACAACTAGACACACAAACTGATGATGTTGGAGAAAGACACCGAAACGTATTTGTAACATTTTAAATAATAAACAATAAAATTGACTGAAACCCAGGAATATTTTGAAGTGAATTAAGTCCTATGCTATTTGTAGGCAATGCAAGCACATGAACAGTTTTACTGTTCAAATAAAAGTCAGCAAATATGTTTAAATTATTAGACTATCGCAAATTTGCAAAATACACTGTTTCTTAACAAAACAACAATGTTTTGACGCCATGCAAGCATGGTGCTTAAATGCAAAGTGTTTAATAAGTGCAAAGTGTTTAAAATTATGATGGGTACAGAATTAGAATTATTGATGGTTTACGGTATTGATTTTAAATTCCTGACTTTAATTCGAAGAGTTTCTCGTGTACTATGTTATCTAAACTCACTTTCTAATGAGAGCACTTAGAAGTTAGACGGATTGCCCTAATTTTGAATCACCCAGTATATTAAAATATAGCTAATATCTGATGTTGCCGAGGCGAAAGTTTGTTGCTGTTTTTTTTTTCGTTTGAGCTCTACCTGAGAGCAGTGAACAAAATAATAATCATTTAGGACTTTTAATTAAATTAGATGTTTAAAATGCGGACCCAAATTAATATTTGTAGGATCCAATTTTTAGGCAAAAATAAAAATGATATAACAATCCACCACCAATTAGTAGCGTTACGTAACACGTCCGTCCTCAAAATTGCCGATTGGATCTGGTAATATGATTTATAATACGGTGGTCGATCTTCTACACAATAATTAAGAAATGTTTCACGCTTTAAAAAAGGTGAGTTGGAAAAACCAGCTTTTTATCGCTCCTGGAAGATGATAAATGTTACTATTTATGACAAGTCACCTTAATAATTCTGTTCTGGGATTCAACCGCTAATTCATTTAAGCGAGACATAGATGTAGTTTTTTTCATTTTCTATTTTTTTATACATTCACCCTAATAAAACACTGAAACCTTGAGTGAAAAAAATTTCGAAGAATCCTTTGGCTAGAATGTCTCTAAGACGAGTCGCATTCCCTATTTTTATAAGTAATATGGAAGAAATACCCCGTAAAAAGATTTACCATTTGGCAGGTTAATAAAAGCTTATAATAAATTGTTTCAAAAATGAAATAGAAGAATAGAACATTATGGCATGCCTTGCAACACATAGACAAAACAGAATGTATTGCAATTCATTTTTGTCTGTGAATGGAAAAACCAATTAGGAAGAAAAATCAGGCAATAATGATTGTAAATCGTAAATAAAAAACATAACTGTATTAGAACGAAATTATTAGATGCCAAAAAACTGAGCAGAATTGTATATGAAAAAAAATATAAATAATGAAAGTTTTGAAATTCCGTACGCAGATACGTTTGTATTTCTCCTGACGATGAACTAGAGTCTCCATTCTAAAAAAGCTACAAAAAGAGTTGTTGGCGAAAACGCTGGTAATGAATATAGTGTAATTAAGATGTTATTAAGAAGACTTACAAAAAATTATCTTACAGAAAGGTGTTTTGATCTAGATAAATCCAGAGATAAGATGAAATAATTTAAAACTTAACCAAACGAAAAAATGTAAATTATATATTACCTTGGATGCCCTGCATTACCACAAATAGAAAGTAATATAAACTGACGTGAAGAAAGAGCAAAGCTCATTTAGGGAAGAACCAGACGAAGCAATAGGTTGAATTGCAAACCTAAAATTGAAAGAAAAACAGATGTTAAAAACTAAATTATTAAATATAAATTAAATCTGACAGAGTAAGAGAGTCTTAAACCGAGCTTCGTGGTGATAAGACGTGTGTGCATATTTAAAGCAAAGTTGTTTACGCGCAAAGAATTTGAATAATTCTTCAATTATAAACAACCGCATTTATCGTTCAACGAGAATATACGAGTGGAATTCAAACGAAAGGATGAATCCTGGGAGTTCGCAAGAATCCGAATCGGATTATGCCTCCCAGGATGGTGGGTTCAAAAAGCCACAATCGAAAAAACGGGGCAGAAAACCGAAGACGACCCAGCCAACCCAGCCAACCCAGCCAACCCAGCCAACCCCCACAACCCCCACAACGCCAACACCTGAGGCCAAACGAATAGCTTTGGACTATCAGTCTACAACCAATAAAAACCAAACAACAAACAGCAAGACAACATCAACAAGATTTCCCACGTATTCGCACACATTCACAGCGAACGCATTATCGACCATCACCAGAGTCCAACTTGCAATCAGGTGGGAGGAACTCAACCCCAACAACAAGGATGTGATTATCAGACAAGATAATTACTTCCTAATTAAAACCAACCAGGAGGACAAAACATCAAACATTTTACAACAACTAAAACAAGAAAACACTGTAACAAGTTACAAATTACAAAAAAACGATAACCTCCCACTAATCCGACAACAAAAGTCAGGTCACCACCATATTACACCATCATATTCAGTCGTCGCCACTGGGGTCGACCTGGACATTGAAGACAGCATGTTTCTGGAACGCCTGTAGCAGCAGGGCTTCAAAATAAGGTTCTGCAGGAGAATTATCTCGCGAGAGCGCAACGCACCAACACTCATGATGAGGTTAATAACCGGCGACATATCCACATACGAAAGGTTGATGAGCGACCGTGCGGTTCATTTTTTGGGCCGCATTTTCAAAATCACCGAAAGTAAACCACCAGCACCCGTGCCTGCGCCGTATGGCAAATGCAACCTGTTCAGCCACAAAACTGAAGACTGCAAACAAGCACCAAGATGCAACAAGTGCCAGGGACCCCATCCAACATCCAAATGCGAGTCACCACTGCCAACCAAGTGCGCAGCATGCAAATCAGAGGACCACGCAGCATGGAGCATGAAATGCCCCAAACGACCGACAGCCCCAATCGTCGGCATCCCAAACGTAAAAATAAAATGTGTAAACAAACGTACGTCCGGGATTGCGGAGACAACGACAGTGGCAAGTAGAATACGACATTATAGAAGACTTCGACATTGACACCTCCGTTGTTTTCTTCGGGAACCATGTTTACATCCTAATGTTTGACATGCTCCTGCCCGAGGGACGCTCTCCAACTGAACCCTGCGAACAAGTGAGACAGACAGTAACGAGCATACAAGATTCAATATGAAAGTACTTTACGCGAACATCAACGGACTTAACAGCAAAAAAACACTTATTTACAATTACATAGAACAAAACGACACAGACTGCTGCATATTTGTAGAGACTAAAACCAAACTAGGACAAACATCAACGTACAGAAATTGGCAGTATATCTATAGGCATGGAAATACCATCAATCATGCCAGGGGCGGGGACGCAGCTCTCCTAAAACCAACATCTAAACTTGGAAGAGCAAATCCTCCTGCCCTCAACAACCCTCTGTACGACTGTCTACATTTTACCATACCCTACTTAAACGAACTGATACACATATTTCTGACATACATACACCCACACTCCAACCTAGAAAATCAAAACCAAAACATACTGACTAAGGCGAGCATCTATAAATATGCAATAATTATAGGCGACTTTAACTTGAACACGAACAAAACGAAACAACTTAAAAGATTTTTGCAAAACTCCGACTTTATAAAACAGCACACCCCACCAACTTTTCTGATGCCCGCAAACCCAGACTCAACACCAGACGTTCTACAGCACACAAGAAACTTGACAAACACCATCAACAACATAAACTTAACCAACGAACTTGGATCCGACCACCTGGCTATTACGTTTAACATAGACTTACAACATACGCAACCTACCTCCAATACACCTATAGAGAAAAACTTAAACCTAACAAAGACTGACATAGACAAAGTGAAACAACATATACATGACTACATTCAATCACAAGCACAGCACATTTCAATAGAAACCATACAACAACAACTTTCACTAGCCATAGGAAAATTTAGCCCGGAAATAAAAAATGCTTTCTACCGACATACACTACCCAAATACATACTGAGACTAATAAAACATAAGAGAGAACTGTACAGACTATATACAAACACTCAAAATAACGACCTAAAAAAGACAATGAACCAACTTAACAGAAACATTAAAACTCTGATTGGACAATACCGACAAGACAAATGGCTAGAAACATGTAAAGAAATACAGAAGGACAAAGGCAAAACATACTGGCGAAAAATTAAGAAACTGGCGCAATACAGGAAGACTGGCATTACTGACACAATTGACGAAAACGGAATAGAACGCTACACAGACAAAGAGAAAGCGGACGCATTCGCCAGACACTATCAAAGGACCTTCAGCATATCGACAAACCCTAACTTCGACAATGACAACTGGAACTTGATCAACGACTGGTACTTGAACTATTTTAACAACTCACCAAACTATGCCTGCACACTGATCACAGACATAGAGTACGATGAAGCCCTAGCGCACATCAAGAACACTGCACCGGGGAAGGATAAAATTAAGGCAAAAGTCCTGAAAAGCCTAACTCAAGAAACACACAAACTGATCCTAACTGAATTGAACAACTGCATCACAAATGGCAGAATCCCAGAAACATGGAAAAACGGCTTAATAATCCCTATACCCAAAAATGGACTGGACAATACACAACCGAGCAACTACAGACCAATTACACTGCTTCCAGTACTAGGCAAGATTTTTGAATGCATAATGAAGCAGCGGCTTGACAAAGTGATTGGAAAGTATATACCTACCTACCAATTTGGTTTCAAACAGCATCACTCGACCGTTCATCCGCTCTTTATTTTGGCCAACAATATACAAACTACCCACCTAACTGACAGAAAGACATCTTGCCTGTTTATGGACATTAACAAGGCTTTTGACAGTGTCTGGCATAGAAGCTTACTATACAAACTATACAAACTACACACACCAACATATCTACTACACACCATAAAGAACTTACTAGAAAACAGACAACTACAAGTACGAATTGACAAAACACTGTCATTTTCTTTTTCCCCTGAACAAGGGCTCCCTCAAGGATCCCCGCTCTCACCGTTTCTCTACAATATATACTGCCATGACATATACAATTACAACTTACCAGACAAAAATCAAATCGACAGATCGGCATACATATTACAATACGCAGACGACACGGCACTTATTGTACATGACAAAACTACTGAGAGAGCAGCTCAAAGACTCCAAACACTAACAAACAACACAATGACATGGTTTTATAAATGGAGACTAACACCAAACGCGTCAAAAAACCAACTTCTGCTCACAAACCACAGACTCAACGCTGACTCCCCTACAATAACTGCAGACGGCCAAACGACACAACCAAAAAACGACGTAAAATACCTTGGAATCACAATTGACCACAAACTTAAATTCACTAAACACATACGAAACATCAGGGCAGAAACAATAAAGAGAACAAAACACTTCCGATCACTAACCTACAAAGACAGAGGAATTAGCACAAACACCGCCACCAAATTGATTGATAAAGCTATTTGTAGACCCTTGCTAGACTATGGACACATACTCATAACCAACGGAACAGAAAGGACGAAACATTATATACAAACAACAGAACAAATTGCACTAAGACTAATAACACGAATAAGACACCCCCAAAACCCACTACACAACCCCCCCACCCAACTACTATACGAACGCACAAACATGACAAAGATCTCGGAAAGACTCATACAGCTACAGACAAAATGGACAAACAACCCCTACAACTGGACCATACTGAATCCCCTTTGTCTTACAAGACCAACCAGACAATCCCGCTTTCGTTTCCCTACATTAACGCTACTCGAACACTTACAAACGCTACGGACTAGTGGACAATAAAATAATTCCTTCTTGCCACTGAAATCTTATTTATCTAATAGTATTGTTAACCTAGAATAAGAGAATTTTCATATTTGTTTTTCATTTAGATTAAGACTGTATGTATTAAACAAGGGCAGAAAGACCGATAGGTCGATAGCCTTTTTTAGAAATAAAGACGTTTACTACTACTACTATATTATCTTGGATGCCCTGCATCACCACAAATAGAAAGTAATATAAACTGACGTGAAGAAAAAGCAAAACTCATTTAGGGAAGAACCAGACGAAGCAATAGGTTGAATTGCAAAACTAAAATTGAATGAAAAACAGATGTTAAAAACTAAATTATTAAATATAAATTAAATCTGACAGAGTATTTTCATGAAAACATATATGGATAATCAATAAAACATTTTAATTCTGAGTGAAGATTTAAAATGTAATTTAAAATGAGAATTACTCGAAAGTTTCTACGAAGATTCACTACCGATATTTCCTGAGGACTGCAAGAAAATTCACGGAAAAAGATCTTGGAAGTAATTAAAAATAAAATTAACATGACAGGAAAACATTAACATGGCAGGTTAATAAAAGCTTATGATAAATTGTTTCAAAAATGAAATAGAAGAATAGAACATTATGGCATACCTTGCAACATATCATACAAAAAACAGAATGTTTTGCAATTCATTTTTTTCTGTGAATGGAAAAACCAATTAGGAAGAAAAATCAGGCAATAATGCTTGTAAATCGTAAATAAAAAACAAAACTGTCTCGGAACGAAATTATTAAATGCCAAAGAACTGAGCAGAATTGTATATGAAAGAAAAATATAAATAATGAAAGTTTTGAAATTCCGTACGCAGATACGCTTGTATTTCTTCTGACGACGAACTGGAGTCTCCATTCTAAAAAAGCTCCAAAAATAATTGTCGGCGACAACTCTGGTAATGACTATAGTGCAATTAAGATGTTATTAAGAAGACTTACCAAAAATTATTTCATACAAAAGTGTTTTGATCCAGATAAATCCAGAGATAAGATGTACGAAATAACGTAAAAGTTTAAAAATAAACGAAACGAAAAAATACAAATTATACATTGTCTTGGATGCCCTGCAACACCAGAAATAGAAAGTAATATAAACTGTCGTGAGGAAAAAGCAAAACTCATTAATCGAAGAACCAGACGAAACAATAGATTGAATTGCAAAGCTAAAATTGAAAGTAAACCAGCTGTTATAATTAACTGAATTATTAAATATAAATTAAATCTGACAAAGTATTTTCATGAAAACATATGTAATTAATAAAACATTTCAATTCTCAGTTAAGATTTAAAATGTTTCGTTTTGTATCTGAGAATTACTCGAATGTTTCTATGAAGATTCACTACCGATATTTTCATGAGGACTGCTAGAAAATTCACGTAAAAAGAAGTAATTTAAAATTAAAATAAACATGACTGGAAAAAACATTATAATTATATTTTTAAATTATGAAAGATCACCATTGAACTTTAAATAAAAAAATTATCCAAAAAAAAATAGCCAGTCAGATGTGAAGGTGGAAACAGCCATGCACACAAACTGATGATGGTGGAGAAAGACACCGAAACGTATTTGTGACATTTTGAATAATAAACAATAAGATTGACTCGAACCCAGAAATTTTTTTTTTGTAATTTGGATTTAATTGAAATACAGTCAGGAAAATATACACAGTAAAAAAATTATGTTTAATAAATGAAAAATATTCCACAAGAAGCCTGTTAAAAATGTACAGGGTGATTCACAACCTTATGGACACAGAGAAGGGGCGTGTAGAGGACCTCAAAACAAGTCGAGTTTGCATTCAAGTTTTTTTTTTCAGGTCTATGGTTAACGACCTGTATGTGTTAAAGTTTTTCAAAATAATAATGTTTTCTTTTTAATTCCTACAGTTTATGAGATATTTTGCTCAAATTTTGAACGTAGGCTACTGTTTAGACCCTTTACCCGCAGGTAAGCCAACGGGTTGCAAACATCGACAGGATGTTTTTCTCCTAGAGGCGTACCCCCCGTTTACCCCCCGAACTTTTTTGTAGTGCTCCACTGACTTGGTCCGAACACATTTTTGAATTTTTTGTTCGTTTTAAGAATGTTTTTATCTCTTGCAGTTTTTTCGTGACTGTCTTCGTTTTCGAGTTATTTGCACAAACAGAAGTCCATGTAGGGTTTCTGGGTGATTTTCAATGAATTTTCTTATAATTTTTTTTTGTGCCCTTTTGTTCACATTTTTTTGTGAAAGCTTGAAGTGCAAGCTGAAGTTAAAATAGGGATGGCTGACGAGTTACCTTTAAAGTTTATTGTTTTACTTTAATTTAATTTACAATAATTGAGGTTTAGGGGCTGTAAACTAATCCAAATAAAAATTCACAAAAATGTAACGAATATTTCAATTTATTATGAAATGACTTTCATAAAATTAAATAAGTTTAAATTATTTAATTTTAATTTAATAAATTAAAGGTGCTGTTCAAAATGGCCTCCGTGTTCTCTTAAGTATAAATGGACCGTTCGCCGAAAATTAAAGTCAACTTTATCCAATAATTGAATGTCATTTTTTATAATAACGTTCATAGAGAAATGCAGAGGAGCACCATCCTGCATATACCACATGCCAAGTCGCAATTGTAAAGGCAAATCTTCAAGAAGCTCTGGAAGAATGTTTTGTAGGAAAAGCAAATAACTTGCACCGTTCAAACGATTAGGTACAATATCTGGCCCAACCAAATATCGCCCAACGATTCCGGCCCACACATTAATTTGAAATTCTCTTTGGTAATGATGGGTTATTGTAATATGTGGGTTTTGATCGGAATATTCATGGCTGTTGTGCAGATTTGTGGTTCCCCTCCGCGTAAAGCAGGCTTCATCAGTGAAAAGGATACTACTGTGAATACAAACGTTCTGATTTAAAAGTTAATTACAAAAAATCATCCTTGGCTCTAAGTTTTGCGGTAACAGATCTTGAACTTTTTGAAAATGATATGGATCCAGCATATTACGTCGTATAACTCGATGGACCTTGGACTGTGGAATGTTTAAATTGCTTGGATTTTCTTCGGGTACTGGTTTGGGGTTCATTTCCAATGTGGCGTAAAATTTGCTCCTCATTTCTTGAGTTCACTGCGTAAATGCGACCTCCGTTATTGCGTTGGCAAAGAGAGTCAGTCTCCCGAGCTTTCCGTTCTTTTTCGGTACTCCACCACACTTCTTTGGCAGTTACTCTCACAAAACCCCAATACTAATCGCATATCAACTTGCTCATTGAATGAAAATTTTCCTGATAAACTGATAAAAAAATTCTTAAATTGGACAATAAATTCAAAAATTTGTTCGGTCGAAGGCAGTGGAGCACCACAAAAAACTTCGCGGGGTAAAAAGTGGGGTATGACACTAGAAGAAAAACACCCTGTAGATTTTGGCAACCAGTAAGCTTACCTACGGGGAGAGGGTCTAAACAGTTGACTACGTTAAAAATTTGAGGAAAATATCTCATAAACTGTAGAAGTTAAAGAGAAAATACCAATATTTTTTAAAAACTTTAGCACCCTATATCTCGTTAACCATGGGCATGAGAAAAAAACTTAAATGGCAACTCGACTTGTTTTGAGGTCCTCTACACGCCCCTGCTCTGTGATAATAAATCGTAAAGCGTAATAATAAATCCAGAATAAGAGGTTTCCAAATGAGCATACATTTTGTAATTTCTGTAGGTTTTATATAATATTGTTATAATTATATTATATATTATATATATTATAATATTGTAATATTGTTCTTCTAGCACGCTTACTATATAAAATTAAATACGAACATGTAATTTTCAATGTAACCTATCCGCTATAAGTGTCCTCACAAAAAGTTTTAAATTCAAAAAAATCTAATGTGACCATGTGAAAGGTCGGTTTCCATTCCAACTACATCCAAAGCACCAGAATATAAATTGAATCGAGTAAAAAACTGTCATATTAATATGCAGATGTTGTTTTATGTACCTTGCTGAGCTTGACTAATTTACGACCATGCTGAATCTTGAACAATTTTTTAGTTTTAGTCTGATTTAATTCAATCCAGTTAAAAATCAATAAAGATCCTATAATTACGAGTACTTTTACGACCGTGTCTGCGCTGCATCTGCTATTACCATTTGGTAATAGCAAACCAACACAGTCTTGTAGAAACTACTAAAATATTTGTTTTACGACTTGTTTTATTATAACAAGAACAGCAAACGATCACGGATCTGAAAGTTTTGAAATTACCTGTTTTAAGTAAGTTTATAGCGATATTTTCCAAATAAATATTTTATTGATAATTCTAGATGCGACATCCTTTTCGATAAGCTTTTATATAGCGATCTGGAATTCCCATCCAAAAAGGAATGTGGAAATAACATCAAATTGACAACAACTTCAGTGATCTTCTTGGCGCCCAACATCTACTGGTAAAACAACTGATTGGCGCCGTGAATTCGACCGTTCGCAAGGTCGCTGTCCGACCTTCTGGTCCGAAGATGATCTCCGTTTATCCATTTTATCGGTTATTTATGCGTATTTGAATTTTTCATTATGCGGATGTCAACTTGAAAAGCCGATTATATAATGGCCGGCTTACAAAAATCAGACTGATTTATTGAATTCCATTTGGATCTAGAATTAGCATAAGTAATACGGTAGCTTCTTCAAGCAGGATGTATTACTAGCATTTTCAAATCAATAGGATTTGGGTTGAATCCAATGTGTTCTGAATTCCTGCAGATACAAGTTTAATAATTTATCTCAACCAATAGTTTTGGTTTTGTTTACAGTTATTCTGGTCGCTGACCTCTTCACAGATTGACGTTCTGCTAAACAATTATCTTTTAAAGAGGCGTTCTGGTGGTCTGTGGGTTTTACCATCGCCTGCTGACTTTGCTCGTTTCACATTATTCACTTTGCAAATTTACATGGTTCGTATCATTTTGTTTCGATAAATCCTTAATTGATAGAACATATTAATATTAACTGCTTAATATCCTCATATTTGGTCGGTTGATTGAAGATTGATCACAATGGCCATATTAGTGAGCTACTGCTATTAGAAACGTATGGTTTTTATATTATAATAAACAAAATTAAAAAAGGAATGACGAAAAGTTTATTGTGAAAAATTTCATCTTTAAGTAGTTCCCCATCAACAAAATGCAAGTCGGAAATTCAATTGTTTATAATTAACGTGTGTATTGTAATATATTTTTATGCTTTTACAGTAGACTTGACATTTTATGTAGTTAATAGAATAACATCTGAATGGGTTAGATCCGGAGAGGAAGCTGGCTTTTGGTGAGAGAAATTGACTTTTGGTTACTTGGCAAAAAGCTGTTGTTCGGCAAAAACACATTAAGATGTATCCTATTGCAATTAGGTAGACTGAGAATACTATACAGGGTGTTGATGTATAGTATATGTATATATACAGGGTGTGTGAACAAAATTGAGGTGCTAGAATTGGGATCTCTTAAACCGTAAGAGATACTAAGTCGGATTAATGAGGCTAAAACTGTGCATTTTGATGCTGAACAAAACGATGTGTTAAAAGTTGAAGAATTCTGATTACTTTCGGAAATATTCTAAGAAATCCGAAATTCGCTCAACTGATTTTTATATTTTTCTCAGTTTACGTGAAGTGATATTTTCGAATAATTACTATATTCTTAGAACAATTTTTTTACTCTATGCAAGATTATACTATCAGATCTGGACTTAAATGTTTCGTTTTTGGCTCAGCAGCATTAACTTCATAGCATTTTTTTAGTACGAACCTGTACGTTTGACATCTGTTTATGAATTCTACTTTAGCATAGCTTTAAAATAGCTTAGAATTTTATTGTTTATTTTGAAAGTCGGCTGTTTAAAAACCTTTATTTCGAAACTATTAAAATTTACACGACTTGAATAGAGAAGATCTTCTATGTTCCAAGAACTGATTCTCTTAAAACTATCTTATGACTTGGGGCTCACTTGGAGAGTACGAGACAAATATTGAAAAACATTTTTGACTATTGAAATCTCTTCATAACATTTCGTTCACCTTTACATATTAATACTCATAGGGAATAAAGGCATAAGAGTGAAAGTTGAGTCAATATTCCACGAGGAAACGATACCAACCGCAACTCATTTATAAGTAGTCGAATAGACACTTAACCAAAGACATTAATATCTGAGCACTAAACTAATACCTGATGTAACACAAAGACACCGAAAATAAGTTTGTAGGATCTAAACGCTTACTTACAAGATAGTATTATCCAAAATGTTCATGTGTTTAAGGAAAAGATTTCTTTAGAGAATTAAACCTCTTAGGACTTAAACCTCTTAAACCTTGCTTTGGACACAATGTTGATTTAGACACAACATGTATATTAATTAGTATTCCAGATACTGCTACTGAACCAAAACTGAAATAAAATTCTATGTTTTTCCATGCAAAATATAAATTTATTACGGCAATTTTGCGGAAAACAAAGTGAATCTTAACCCCTCCTAAAATTACAGTAGTTGTAGTAAACATCTTTATTTCTAAAAAAGGCTATCGACCTATCGGTCTTTCTGCCCTTGTTACATTAATACATGCGGTCTTAATCTAAATAAAAAAACAAATATGAAAATTCTCTTATTCTAGGTTAACAATACTATTAAATAAATAAGACTTCAGTGGCAAGAAGAAATTATTTTATTGTCCACTAGTCCGTTGCGTTTGTAAGTGTTCGAGTAGCGTTAATGTAGGGAAACGGAAGAGGGATTGTCTGGTTGGTCTTGTAAGACAGAGGGAATTCAGTATGGTCCAGTTGTAGGGGTTATTTGTCCATTTTATCTGTAGCTGTATGAGTCTTCCGAGATCTTTGTCATGTTTGTGCGTTCGTATAGTAGTTGGGTGGGGGGTTGTGTAGTGGGTTTTGGGGGTGTCTTATTTGTGTTATTAGTCTTAGTGCAATTTGCTCTGTTGTTTGTGTATAACGTTTTGTCCTTTCTGTTCCGTTGGTCATGAGTACATGTCCAAAGTCTAGCAAGGGTCTACAAATAGCTTTATATATTTTGGTGACGGTGTTTGTGCTAATTCCTCTGTCTTTGTAGGTTAGTGATGGGAAGCCTAAAATTACATTTTATTACGCTTTCCAATTCATTAAAACGTAATTTTCCAAATTACATTACACTTGTGATCTTTAAATTTTAATTAAAATAAATAGTAAATTAAAATAGTAGTAGTAGTAGTAAACATCTTTATTAGTAATAAAAGGCTACCGACCTATCGGTCTTTCTGCCCAATTAAAATAATTTAATCTAAAAATTCACTTGGCTAATTCCGACTACTTATATTTCTCAATTTTTAATCCATTCCCATTACAACTAATTTTCTCGAAGCACCTAAAACACTTTTGCCATTATCTTCGGTAAAAATTTTAATTGGTAAAACGGTAAATAAAATGAATGGAGAAAGTACGTCGCGAGGAACGCAATCGTTTTACATTTTGGTTAACCAGTTACAAACCACTTCTTCATAATAACACACCTTGACAGGAAAAAATCACGCAGGTCTTGAAACTTTCTTCAAATGTAATAAAGCCGACCTCCACCTTCCTCGATGGTCAATGATCTGAAAGACTTTCTACAGATCGCTGATGGTATTTTTGCTTCTGAAAATGTGGTCTTAAAGGGTGACGGACCTCACAAGTATCACAACATTTATTTGTTGTGCAAGTGATCGTGGTTTCAAAATTGATTTAATTCGATTTTATAATTACTTTCAAGAGTTAAATACGGTTTTTTTTGTGCCGGTTGACTAAACAACATATAAAAATGTTAGTAATCAAACAGAATATATAAGAATTAACTTTATTTCAAAAAATTCCTGGGTTTCAGTCAATTTTATTGTTTATTATTTAAAATGTTACAAATAAGTTTGAATAACCAGTCAATGTGAAGGTAGAAACAACTATACACACAAACTGATGATGGTGGAGAAAGACACCGAAACGTATTTGTAACATTTTAAATAATAAACAATAAATTGACTGAAACCCAGGAATTTTTTTAAATAAATTGAAGTACAGTCAGGAAAATATACACAACAATAAGAATTAGCTACGAAAATATAAATTACTTCTCCATAATTATCATTTGAGGGAAAGACTAAGAACCAGTTTTCATTTTTTAGTTGCGAAATAAAATAAAAACTCTGCTAGTTTTCTCAACTGATTGCAAGATAAGTTTTACAATTTGTTGAAAATGGTTCCATTTTGAGCACTTTTTCCAGACTTATTTTAACGTTTTGCTTAAAAGACTTTTTATTGAATTTAAATGGAAATTGTCAAAGAATATTCAATATATTTGATTATTTTTAGCGGCTTTAAGCGGACAAATAATTTTTGGAGATAGCAGAAGTTATTTGTCCGCTTAAAGCCGCTAAAAATAATTCCTTCTATTAATTTTCCTTCTAGTAATTATTCAATATATTCATTGTCTAAACATCAGACTAAAATAGTCAGCTAACCGGACCATTTTTTTATAATTTAAGAATTATTTGAGCTAGAAAGATTCGAGTTCAGCATTTAAACGAATAGTTTTTGCCACCTGTAATATTGTAAATTGTATAAATTGCTAGTTTATGCTTTCTATTACATCTTTAAGAGTCGAGAAAACTTTCAAAATTAATAAAAATTTTCCATGAAAACACAAGTCGCCAAACGATTACTTTTTACTACTTGGTGTTTTAATTCGAATTAATTTTAAACATTTTGTTTTATTAAGCACAAGAACAATTTTATCTCAATTCTATTCAAAACATTTTAAAATAATCTAAAACCAAAAAAAAAAACGTGTGTTGAAATAATATGTGAAAATTTATTTGGAACGATTGTAAGTTTATATGGTTTTTTGAAGGAACCCTAAACTAACTAAAAAGAAGTTTACTAAAATGAAGTGAAATAATTAATATACGTAATGAAAATAAAATATAAATATATAATATAATAAATAAGGTAATAGACAATTTTATATTGTTTTTTTGTTTTTTTCAGTTGGAAATAGTCTTAAATTTTTTACATACACTGTTAATTTTTTTACATCCCAAATGTTGTTGATACTTGTAAATTCAAATTTTTTAAAATCAGATTATTAGCTTTGTAAAAACTGTCTTATTTCCAATATAAATTATCTGCTCATTGTTAAAAAGATAAATTAATGCGGAAATTTTCTAAATAATTTATCAATTTTTACAGAGTTAAAAACTAAAACAAAACAGTGAACACTTTAAATTGTAATTGTTCTAAAAATTTGGGTTTCCAATGAATTTAAAATACTAATTTTTCAGCGACTGAGCTTAGTTTTTTAACTATCAATAGCTAAAGAAGTGATTACGCTTAATATACACGAAGGGTTTTACATTTTAAACACATCTTTTGAATTTAAAAGATTTAAACAATTTTTAAAGCACTTTCCAAAGTAATTTTTTTATCGCTTTTCATGAAAAAAGAACTAGTTTAAATGCATATCACAATGTCCGCATTACTTTTTTAATGTGACACATCTTTTTGAAACCATTTTTAAACAGAAAAACAGTAAAGAAAGAAAAGGTTTCCATCCTAAATAACATTTCGATAACGTTGTGCAGAAAATCTCCTTTTTTATTGCCAGGAACTTTTTTTCTTGAAAGCATTAACATGGATTTGCTTTAGCTTTTTTCATAAAAGAAACTGGCTAAAAAATAAGATTTTAGTAATTATTCTATCACAAGCGAAGAAATTAAAATATTAACGAGCAATGAAACCAACCAAGGTATAAATTAAACCAGACGTTTATGACTGTTTACCTATGACTACCTACGAAACCACAATATAAACCCTGTAATACTTATAATAAATAATCCGCTCTTGTCTTGCCTGAAGTAATTAGTTTTGTTTAATGACCCTTAAAGCTGTGTTTTTGTTGACACGTTTTATGAGGTTAATTATAAATAATCTAAAAAAACTAAATTTTTCCAGATACCGGATCTTTATGACTGCGGGAAGTTGGAGCGAATAAATTGCGTTTTCAGACCCGTAATGGTGAAAGTAGACTTTTAATTTTCAATAATAATCGTCTAAAATATTGTCATAATGCAGACTCTAAATACTCCATTGGGTTGGAGCTTTTTTGTAACTTTGACCTCGATCTAAGCTTGATATTTAATTACTATCGACAAACGTTGTTGTTTTGCTGGTCGAATATAATTCATCATAAAAATACAGAGAAAAAGTATTAATTACTACCCTTGAAACACACAGTGTTGTATTTTAATTATATGTCTGCTTTTCTATTTAGTAAACTTATAATTATTATAGCCTTTGTTGATTCTTTTTTAAATACTTTTTTAATTCAAGGAAGATAGTTTTCAAAGCATAATTTCGTTCAGTGAAACTAATTTTATGCTATTTTTGGTTTATTTAATTTAATTAAATTTAATAAAACTTTTGAATAATCAGAAATTCTGTTTGCATTACATTGCATTATATTAAACAAAAGTTAAACAAATAATGTTGAAGAGTCTTCATTCTAAAATGGTACTAGTAACCTTCTGTTATTTCTATTTCTTTTTCTGTTAAGCCTAAATTGAAATTTAATTTGAGTGACTTTCGATATAGCAATCAAATTTGATTGAAATATAGTAAATTCTTATTGAATGATGAATATAGTAAATTCTTATTGTTAGTCGATCACCCAAAACAGCGAATTTCTTCTAAACGATTTTAAGACGTTTTCTACCTGTACCCAACGGAAAATCCCAGCTGAACTTATCGCGCGGTAGAAGCGCGAACTAGAAAATCGAGAAACAACCGATTCTTCTCTACTACTCAATAGGACTAATTGCAGCGTAATTTTCACTTTAAACACGTCGTTGTTCCAGCAGGATAAGGAGGCAGCGGCGTGTTGTGCGGGTGTTCGCAGGAGCGCATAGAGCGCGATGGTGTGGGTCAGGATAAAAAATAATTCAGCACCATCATGAGCCGATAAATTATTTTATTGGTTAACTTTACTTGTTTTTTATTCATTATTTATTCATACAATTATGTTGGCTTTTTGGTAATATATTTTGTAAGTTCTTAATTTGTTTTGGGAGCTCTGCAGCACTGCAGTGCTTATGCATCAGCAGTTGTAATCACCGATTTCACTTTTTTAAACGCAATAACTATTTTGCAATCAATTTTTGAGTGTGTTTTCACTAAAAATAAAATATAAAACAGTTGTTATCATAAGAAGATAGTTATTTAGCACAAAAACATAAGTTAAAACTAACACAAGTATACCTACCCAGAGCTAATATACGAACACATAAGATTGGCAAGAGCACAGAACAAATGTAAATACGAAATAGTTATTGGAGACTTTAACGCCGTATTGGGAAAGCAAGGAGGCAAAGGAAGAATATATAGGAAAATATGGATTTGCCAGTAGAAATGAAAAGGGTAATATGATGACAAACTTTATAGCGGAACAAAGATTATTTGCCACAAGCACCTTCTTTAACAAAAAACACCAAAGAAAATGGACCTGCATAAGCTCAAACGGAGCAACAAAGAACGAAATAGACTACATTCTTTTTTCTTCCAAAACAATAATTCAAGACGTAACAGTTCTGAACTCGTTCAATACAGGGAGTGACCATAGATTGGTGAGAGCCAAAATGATCCTGGAAGAACCAAGCTTCAGGGAATACGGAAGAAACAAACAAAAAAATAGTATACGCGGAAATGCTCCAACAAAACAGGGAAGCATACAAGGGAAAACTACAGAGCCACATAAACAACATAATGACAACAGACGACATCAACCAAGTAGCATCCGACATAACCGGGGCAATGAGGAAAGTAGCAAATGAAGTAGCGGAAAGAAAGCAAGAAAAACAAACAAAATATCATGCGAGACCAAAGCAAAGATAGAAGAAAGAAGAACTCTGTATAAAAATGGTTTATACGCAACGGAACAATACCAAAATGTCAGAAGAGAGATAAGGAGAATGATAAGAAAGGATAGGGCAGAGAACTATAGAATAATTACAGAGAAGGTGATTGAAGAAAATAAAAACCTTAAATGCCTAAGGAAGAAGTAAGGAAAGCACCAAATAATATCTCTGAAGGACGATAACAATGTGGAAACAATAAACACAGACAAAATTTAAGAAATAGCCTATAAGTTCTATCAACACCTTCACTCACCAAGAACAGAAATACCACCAGGAAACCAAAACAAAGGAAAAGTAGTCAACGATGGCTCTGAAGAGAAACCAGAAATAAACGAGCAAGAAATTATACATGCTATAAACTCAATGAAGAAAAACAATGCACCTGGTGGAGATGGTATAATCGCGGAAATGCTCAAGGAGGCACAAGAAATTGTCATACCGCAGCTAAAGCACCTTATCAATCTCTGTATAGAACAACAAACAATACCCACGAATTGGAATGAGGCAATAAGATTAATATTATTTAAAAAAAGGAGATCGAACAATGCTGGAAAACTATGTACCCATTAGCTCGCTGTCTCAGATATATAAGCTTTTTACCCGAATCATAACCAACAGAATTACAAATAAGCTGGATACCTACCAACCGGTAGAACAAGCCGCATTCCGCAAAGAATAATACCAATATAACACTAATGACCACTTACTTACAGCAGAGATTAGTTCAACTAATCTCTGCTTACAGTAAAGATCATAATAGAAAAGTCGACAGAATATAACTTTACAAACACATGGCATTCGTGGACTACGAAAAGGCATTTTACTCCGTAGAACATTGGGCAATATTAGAAGAACTAGAGAAAGCGCGAATAGACCATCGGTACAAGAACCTTTTTAAAAATATATATCAAAGGGTAAATGCAAAAATCAGGCTACACGAAGAAACAGACAACATTGAAATCAAAAGAAGTATCAGACAAGGAGATACTATATCCCCAAAACTCTTCACCTTAGCTCTGGAAGGAATTTTCAAAAAAACTTGAATGGGGAAATATGGGACTGAACATAAGTGGAACCAAAATATCACACTTAAGATTTGCAACACAGTGGACCTTGAAAAAAATGCTTTCCGAAGTAGACAGAAATTAATAAAACAAAAACAAATTTAATGAGCCAATACCAAGTACAAATAACAGTCACTGGCACATATTGGAAAATGTTCAAGACTATGAGGTTCAATATATATCTGGGACAACAAATAGAGATAGGAAAAGTTAATAAGGAGATAGAGATTGAAAGGAGAAGGGAGACTAGGTTGGGCGGCATTTGGCAATTAAGCCATATACTTAAGGATAGAAAGATACCGCAAAACCTAGAACAAGAATATTTGGAACAGTGTGTAGTACCGGTGATAACATATGGAGCACAGACCTGGACTCTCACAAAAACAATGGTGAATAAATTGAGGACAACACAAAGAGCCATGGAAAGAGTTATGATAGGCGTAACACTAAGAGACAAAAAGAGAAACGAATGGATTAGACAAAGGTCGTAGATATAGTGGAGAGAGTCGCAAGCCTGTAGTAGGAATTTTGAAGGACATATAGCTCGCT
Source organism: Dendroctonus valens (assembly GCA_024550625.1). NCBI lineage: Eukaryota > Metazoa > Arthropoda > Insecta > Coleoptera > Curculionidae > Dendroctonus > Dendroctonus valens. The sequence goes on along the minus strand of JAJTJO010000717.1, from coordinate 403,360 downwards.
TTACAGACGACTGGAATAGCCGAATAATACGCTGGAGACCATGGGAAGGAAAGAGAGGAAGAAGAAGACCGATTATGCGATGGTATGACGACATATAGCGAGTGGCAGGATTTCGATGGAGAACAGCACAAAACAAAACAGAATTGGAGGAGAGGAAGGGAGGCCTATGCTCAATACTGGGCGCAATAAAAGGCTTGATGAAGATGATTTTTATTTGTACAAGCAAGACTAGCCCCTATCAGACTACTATCCCCTTAAAAACTGATTACCGAATATATTCGGTACCTAAAAAGGCACTAAAATATATAATTTATTATCGGCCACGATTTTGCCAATTGTGCAATGGAAAAAATCTAATAAAATATAATTTACAATGAGAAAACTATGGCATTTCATATAAACAATATGATTGAACATGCTTCACGTAGACATTAATTCTTTGTGCGTTTAATATAAAAAAAGTTGCTGTTATATTTATTATAAACAATTAATTAGTTTATGGCAATCGAAACTTACATTAATCATAGCGATAATAAATGGCTTTTGACTAATTGAAATCAAACATGTAGGTGGAGAGAAATATCTCATATAAATATAACGCCTTCGTTATAAATGTTAACGTCTGGAATGGATCATTTATTGACTACAAAACCTTTTAAAAAATCCAGTTATACTTTCACACTGAGAACAGTTTAAAGAATACATATTTATTTCAATTATTTTTATGCGAATCAAGAATCTAAAAGAAACGCAAAAATATATTTCAATTCAATTAGTAGTTATTGATAGAAACTCCATCCAGTTCATGTCTTTAACATTGTCTGTAAAGTAAAGTAGGCTTCAATATTCATCTGAAATTGCATAAAATTCCCATTTTTTTTCTATGGAATGCATAACGACTATACATAGGACACATATGGCACTTTATCTGAAATATAGCACCAGTTTTTATTTTACTATTCGAAGGTGTGGTATCGTTAAGAGTCTATTGCTATGTAATGCTATCTTGGGGCAATGGATGCATTACCTAAACCGTCCTTAGAGCTATGCATTCGTAATTTTTTGCATGTGTGTTACATTGTCTATTTCAGAATGGAATTTGGCAAAGTAAGTCTAATTTAATTAATTGTGCAAGAGTTTATTCGCTTTTACTACGGCTTTGATACAGGGTGTTCCAGATGGTATTTTAGTGTTTGGAAATTAGAGCAACTTTTAGGTGGTAGAATGAAATTTGTAATGTAAACTTCACCCTGCAAAGATAAAGACAATTGACATTTTCGTGGTTAGGGGTTTTTAATGTAAAAACTGTGTTAAATAGGTAAAATTATATGGAACTATTACAAAATGTAGGCAAAATATTTATTGCAAATTTTATTCTACTTCATAGATTTAATTCTTCATTCATAAAGAATTAAATAGGCAAAACATACAGACAAGAGAATCCCAGAAACCGATATTCGCCATTAGATATTTGCATTGAAGACAATACATTAAGTAAAAATACAATAAATCGACTAGCAAAATATTACCTTAAAGGCGAGTATCCAAAAATATGTTCAATTAAGAGAAGCATCAGCTTGTTATGAAGAAGGTAAAATAAGGTGGCTGCCCCCTCAAGGATCCCCGCTCTCACCGTTTCTCTACAATATATACTGCCATGACATATACAATTACAACTTACCAGACAAAATCAAATCGACAGATCGGCATACATATTACAATACGCAGACGACACGGCACTTATTGTACATGACAAAACTACTGAGAGAGCAGTTCAAAGACTCCAAACACTAACAAACAACACAATGACATGGTTTTATAAATGGAGACTAACACCAAACGCGTCAAAAAACCAACTTCTGCTCACAAACCACAGACTCAACGCTGACTCCCCTACAATAACTGCAGACGGCCAAACGACACAACCAAAAAACGACGTAAAATACCTTGGAATCACAATTGACCACAAACTTAAATTCACTAAACACATACGGAACATCAGGGCAGAAACAATAAAGAGAACAAAACACTTCCGATCACTAACCTACAAAGACAGAGGAATTAGCACAAACACACCGCCACCAAAATATATAAAGCTATTTGTAGACCCTTGCTAGACTATGGACATATACTCATGACCAACGGAACAGAAAGGACAAAACGTTATATACAAACAACAGAACAAATTGCACTAAGACTAATAACACGAATAAGACACCCCCAAAACCCACTACACAACCCCCCCACCCAACTACTATACGAACGCACAAACATGACAAAGATCTCGGAAAGACTCATACAGCTACAGACAAAATGGACAAACAACCCCTACAACTGGACCATACTGAATCCCCTTTGTCTTACAAGACCAACCAGACAATCCGCTTTCGTTTTCCTACATTAAAGCTACTCGAACACTTACAAACGCTACGGACTAGTGGACAATAAAATAATTCCTTCTTGCCACTGAAATCTTACTTATTTAATAGTATTGTTAACCTAGAATAAGAGAATTTTCATACCTGTTTTCATTTAGATTAAGACTGTATGTATTAAACAAGGGCAGAAAGACCGATAGGTCGATAGCCTTTTTTAGAAATAAAGATGTTTACTACTACTACTAAGGTGGCTGCCTGAATCGCCCGATGTTGCTCAAGTATACTTTTGTATGAAGGCACAAGCTGACTTGCACTGCATTTAAATGAAGGAAAAAATATCAACAGTCTAGTATGAAACTTAATTCTGGAGATGAATTTTGTACCTTCAGAAAAAATGTTGTGTAAACAATTTGACCTAGAACTGCTTTCTTTTTGCCACAACATAATATCGGTGTTTTATTTAGACAAAAATATTTCCGACTACATAAACTGCTTGAAGTTATTTTTCGAAAACTTGTGAACTGATGAAAAAATAAAAATTTGTAACAAATAGACTGTAGTCATGAAAACGTATATCTAATTACATTTTTCGGATAAACGGCATATTTGAAATTATAATACTTTATAAATTGTACTTCACTATTATATGTATATTTGTTACTTTGAACACTAGGAGAAAAATTCCCATATAAAACTTTAACACACTGTTTTTTGAAACTGAATTTGAAACATTCTGTAACTGGGAATTGTATGAAAACGGACAAATCTTTAGAAGGAAAACTAAAACTTATTTCCTAAAAAAATTGGTGTCATTTCAAATTTATCAGCTGCAGATTGAATTAAATTAATATTATAATTTTATTATAATTTTTCATATTTTTAATACTTTTCTCCATTTTACCGATATGTTCATTTACATTTATTTGTTTATTTTTACATTTTACCGAAAATATTTAGAGTGAAAAATAAATACCCATGAAATGACATAAAATTAGCCATGAAGTTCTGGGTCAATTAACATAGCAAAAACAGTGCGAAACTGAGTGCCAATCCTACATGTTAAACCCATTAAGCAGTGTAGGTGTATCAAAGAGTTAATAGATATAGTTATTGCAAGTATACTTTGAAAGCTTAACAGCAGAGGAAGATAAGAGAGAGAGCTTATAGATAATCCAGATTTTTAGGAATTTTTTTAGCTTTTCTTGTGGAAATTCTCAACATTCACTTGAACACTATCAACTCTTCTATATGCTATTCTTAAGTTTAATCCAATCCAAGTAAAAGCTCTTATGTTGCTAATATATTTGCTGCCTAATAAATAAATTCTTAGAAATAATTTCCAGCATTTATTCTACTTTCGAAGTAGAATTATTAAATCTACTTAGGAAAACATTTTAAATTCATATTCTACTTACATTTAGAAAGTGATTTGATGCTGAATTTTAAAACTAACATTTTTACATTTTTTATTGATTTTATTAGTCAGATCATTAACTTGTTTTTATGATTTGTCGCCTCCGAATAGTGCGCCAAGAAAGCTAACAGGATCGTTTCTTTATTGCGTTAAAATATCCGACTAATCCTGCCATAAATATAACAATTAAATAATATTTTGTACATTTTCCATGACTATATCCTTATTTATGGATTATTAATTAAAGATATATTTAGAAAACGTCGTAACACTAATTCAGTTAATAATAATTGGCTTGTTTATTGAAAACTGTGAAAAGGAAAAATGGCAAGTTAACTTTTTATTTGAGTAAACGTGGTTGATATTGTTACCAACAAAAAAAATACTGTCACATAATTTTGATTATAATTACTTTGAGAAAACGGATCTTGAAAAACGCCACTTGTTCTTTTTGCCGAAGAGCTCCACCTAAAAACGGTCAAGCCACTTTAACAAAAACAAGATCTCCGCCTTAAGTTGGTTGGTCGGTCGGCTTAAAAAATGAACAAATTAAAACCAGATCAAAAAAGAACGGTTTTTTTGATGCGGAATTGAGGATATCCTGTATTAGCTCGCCGATAATTTGCCCTTGACTTTTCGTGTTTAGACTGAGATTTTGCATTGTTATAGTTATAAGCAATAATACATCATTTGAATAATGTGATTGTTATACTGGGTGATTTGTATAGCTGTATTATCTTTTTCGTATTAACTGTTTAATTTTAAAAAATTTACCGGCAATTGATCAATTTTGGATTGCAAAAATGTACACAAATGTGTGATTGTTATTGTTGCTTTAAAGACAAATTTGACATGATTTTTTTCATATCTTAAAATTGCGAGAATCTTACAAAATCAATATCACAAGAGCATGATTTAAAGAAAGAGACCATGGTAACTTCAGCTTCTTTTTTTTAATGTTCTTATTATAAACACGAAAATTTTTCCTTGAAAAACGTGCTTTTTGTTGAATGCATCACAAGTCTACATATGGATTTTTTACATATACTCTTTATTCATCATGTACTCTTTGTTCATCATGAAATTAAATTATTAAATTATTTTAATAAACTAATTAAATTAAGTCGCAAATCCGTAGTGCATAAATGATAGATGCGGGCAGTCATTTCCAAAGAATTATTTTTACTTAAGTTGGTATGTTTACGTTTTTATTATATTAGTTAACTAAGGATATTTGCATAGTTTTGTCTTTCTAATGTCAAGAAGAAATCTTTGAAACAACCAGCACATTTTTAAAAAAAATTCTGTTCGATTTTATAAATCTCCTCCTATTATTCATGTTATAATTTCATTATAATTACAATTGTATTATAATGTTGCTTTTTGCCTGTTTATGGACATTAACAAGGCTTTTGACAGTGTCTGGCATAGAGGCTTACTATACAAACTATACAAACTACACACACCAACATATCTACTACACACCATAAAGAACTTACTAGAAAACAGACAACTACAAGTACGAATTGACAAAACACTGTCATTTTCTTTTTCCCCTGAACAAGGGCTCCCTCAAGGATCCCCGCTCTCACCGTTTCTCTACAATATATACTGCCATGACATATACAATTACAACTTACCAGACAAAAATCAAATCGACAGATCGGCATACATATTACAATACGCAGACGACACGGCACTTATTGTACATGACAAAACTACTGAGAGAGCAACGCAAAGACTCCAAACACTAACAAACAACACAATGACATGGTTTTATAAATGGAGACTAACACCAAACGCGTCAAAAAACCAACTTCTGCTCACAAACCACAGACTCAACGCTGATTCCCCTACAATAACAGCAGACGGCCAAACGACACAACCAAAAAACGACGTAAAATACCTTGGAATCACAATCGACCACAAACTTAGATTCACTAAACACATGCGAAACATCAGGGCAGAAACAATGAAGAGAGCGAAACACTTCCGATCACTAACCTACAAAGACAGAGGAATTAGCACAAACACCGCCACCAAAATATATAAAGCTATTTGTAGACCCTTGCTAGACTTTGGACATGTACTCATGACCAACGGAACAGAAAGGACAAAACGTTATACACAAACAACAGAGCAAATTGCACTAAGACTAATAACACGAATAAGACACCCCCAAACCCACTACACAACCGCCCCCACCCAACTACTATACGAACGCACAAACATGATAAAGATCTCTGAGAGACTCATACAGCTACAGACAAAATGGACAAACAACCCCTACAACTGGACCATACTGAACCCCCTTTGTCTTACAAGACCAACCAGACAATCCCGCTTCCGTTTCCCTACACTAACGCTACTCGAACACTTACAAACGCAACGGACTAGTGGACAATAAAATACTTCTTCTTGCCACTGAAATCTTATTTATTCAATAACATTGTTAACCTAGAATGGGAGAATTTTCATATTTGTTTTTTATCTGGATTGGGACTGCATGTATTAAACAAGGGCAGAAGTAACCGATGGGTCGATGGCCTTTTTTAGAAATAAAGATGTTTACTACTACTATTGTTAACCTAGAATAGGAGAATTTTCATATTGGTTTTTTATCTAGATTAAGACTGCATGTATTAAACAAGGGCAGAAAGACCGATAGGTCGATAGCCTTTTTTTAGAAATAAAGATGTTTACTACTACTACTGTTGCTTTTTAAATGTTAAAACATCGCACAAATTTCCGAATTTACCAGTCACATATAATAAGAACGTTATGTTTTTTTAAGATCTCAAAAATCATTTTAAAAAATAGTTATATAGCGCTATACAGTAATTTGCTTTTAACTTTTTCCTTGAAATAAAAGTGAAGAAATAGTAAGTAAGTACAGGTCAGATAAGTTGTATTTTTAACTACTTTAAACGTAACGCTTTAAAAAAGTCAGTGGTGCACATTTAGTGCTTACTTAGGGTCTTATTGCAATGAACAACTTCTCCTGGATCTTCCTGGAAACTGTTGAGACAGGTACTCTTGAACTTGTCTGGAATTGTGCTCAGGAATCTTGTTGAAACCAGCAATTTTGTACATCTTTCTAATTGATTTTCCAATAAGTTAAGGAAACGTTCTGCGGTTAAAGTGTGGAGGTAAATAAAAGGTCCCAATATTAAAATTTTTCTTCGTTTCCCGGCATAATGAAAAACTCTCGAGAAATTCTGTTACTGTGTATTAAATATTTATTGACATATTTTAGAACTGGCAAGTGCAATTTTGTTATCCTTTACAAATTAAAAGTGTAAAGAAACGAAACGTTGTAATACTCGTATATTTTCGTAGACAGCATCTTGCAGCGCTCGAAAAGATGCAGCTGTGTAAAGAACGAAAATCCGAAAAAACCCCTTTTTTCTAAATATCTCAAATATTGAAAGAAATACGTCTTTTATGAAAACTCCATGTATATTGTCCTCTGATTGTGCAACTTTTTCCTAATTTTTTCTTCGGAGCATATGGATCTTCTATTTCGGAGATCCATAAGCATGTATTCCTTATCTTGGACACCCTGTATAATATCTACTCTTTGGTACTTTTTCGAAAAACAACACTTTTGCAGCAAAATGGAAAATTCATATAGCAGACTAGAAAAAAATCTATTCGGATTAAGTATTAGGATCATTTACCAAAAATTCCATCTTTAAATAATGTTTTTATACTATTAACCTGAGAAGTCACCATTATTTACTCCATTTCCCTAGTGAGAAGTCGTCTTTCTCTCCCTATGTTTTTTTATTATGTTTAGTTTGCTCACCTCTCTAAGTTCAAGTGAAAATCCATCCATTTCCACTTCTAAATCACTGTAACTTTTAGATTCACTAATTTTTCGCTTTTTCCAGAAGTTTTTCATAGAACTTTTATCTGTTTTCTGGAGACCTATAAATTATATTGCGGCAGTTTGACCTCAGGCTATCAAATATTGCGACACGTCAGAAATTTTATGGCAAATTCGAAATCTAATCGAATCGATTTAGGCAATTATCCGCGTTAGTAGTAAAAAAAATCTATATATACTTCGGTCGAGAAGGCTATTATATACCTCGCAACGTATATCCTTCGGCGCTACGCGCCTCATCGCCTGATCGGGATATAATAGCTCACTTCTCGACCTAGGTATATAATGTACTATTTTTCGCTCATTTTACTTATAAAAAAATTCTACATTAACATAAAAGCTTCTAACATATATTTTTACAGCAAAGTTAATAGCGGTGTCTAAAAAAACTTTGCTTTTTGTTCTCGATTTATTATTAAAGATTCTGTTTCACTCTGAGGATACAAGTCACTCATGCTAGCAAATGTCAGAAAGCAATTTTTTCCACAGCGATTTTAGATCGCCGCTCCAAAACTCGGCAAGTTCTAGGGTCCATTTTTTAGTTAAAAGTTTAAAATTATCTATTCATATTTCGGTTATGAATAGATAATTAGACTTTTAATATTTCTTTCATTGCAGACCATACTAAGTTAAATATACATATTTCTTGCTGTTTTATACAAATATAACATTACGGTTTATCTATTTTTCTCTTACAATGGTTTTATTAAAATTAATTATTTTGCAAATGGAAGCGTCTGGAAATTGAAATACTTTTTGTAGTTAAAAATAATAACAGTTCTTCCAGTTATCGAGCTTCAGTACATCGAAATTAGACTATCCTGCACACCCACAAATTTAAATTATTTCTTGTGGACCGAACAGCTGCGAATTTTTTTAAATTTGAAACTTTTAGGCGAAAAAAATGCAGAAATGTTATCTGATTTCGGTTCATTAACAGCTATAAATATCAAATCGACTGGTGTCGTTTATTAATTACTTTTCCGGAAGCTAGTGGTTTTGCCATTGACACATTTTTGTTCAAAATTTTATCGATTTATAGACAAATGTATTGATTAGGCAAAACTTAATGCATGTAAGTTTTAAATTGAATTTTTTAGCTGTTTTTCTTGCGAGTTATTGTCAGATGATAAGGAGGGCTATTTTGATATAATGAGAGTCATTCTGAATATTTCCTTCGATAACAAAACGGCAATTTTAAACCAGTAAAAACTACTAGATTTTACTTTTCTTTGTAAGCGTATGCGATGCGGAAGGTTCTAATTCCTTTGGGCGTACTTGCGGTAAGCGCCTATAGGATTTTAGAGTGTAATTTTTTTTTAGAGAAATTACTGGTTTACAGTTCATTTAAGAAAATCGGCAGTTAAGTGACGATTTCTACTACATTCTGCAGAAGCGCGTACTGCAAGCAATACAAAAAGTAAATAATTATAAGTATTCTGTAGTCATTTAAGATCGCCCGAAATTAAGATGAGATCTACCCTCATGTTTTCCGGAATATCAAATAAACATTCATCTTGGCTTTAAGCGTTTTGTAAATTTATACGGAAAGCGATTTTGCGAAAAATGTTGCAATTAAGTATACATTTTAAATAATCTGACTTCCTAAATCTAATTTTGTTTAGATGTTTGTGTGATCGGAAGAAGCCCTTGATTCTGAATGAGCGTGTGATAAGCCTTTAGTGGCACTTAAAAAACTTCTAGTTCAGATACTTTTATAACGAGTTTCTTAATTAGAATTGAGACTCCACCTTGAATAGTCTATTACTCCATCTAATTACTCTGGAATAACAGTACTAATGTTCGCCGGTCATTTTTCTTTAAGACACGATGTATATAAAATAAGTAATCTAAGCACACCCACCATAATAGATTAAAGCGTATGATTAACGTTATTACGCCGAGATTTGGTCAGAATGAAATGATATTTTTGACAGGACAATTATTATGAACTGATCGAACAATGCGTTCCAAGGTGCGAGCTTGCTACACCTTTTACCTTCCGCATCCTTCCGTAATAATCGACATTCCGATGTTAAATCCGAGCGGCTAAATTGCCACGTTATTAGCGATCAAATAAAATTGATGGCAAACAAAAATTTAAAACAATTGAGTTTGCGTAAGTCGTGATTCAGCACCTAAGAATTCTGCCATTAGCGATTTACGAATGTTCAAAACAAAGAACAGAATATTTTGTATACAGTATATAAATAATGAGCGGTAATTTATAGCACCATTTCATAATTGACTTGTTGATATTTGAATTAGAATAAAAATCTTCTGGAGGTTACTGTATCTTTCTACAATCTCTTTCCTTCTAGAAGTGAAAGGAGGGCTCCTAAAAAGTTCTTCAATCCCTTTTACAGCCGATCACTTTCTCCCCTTTTATGATGCGTTGTTCTATTTCTTTCTCTGTACGGCCTCCAGTCTCAATTTTTGTTCCTAGATATACCTATTCGGTGCATGCTCCTATTATTTCCGTCTTCTTCTGGGTGTAGGTCACCCTTGTGTTTCCCATGCACAAATATTTTGTTTTCGATCGATTCACCGACATTCCCCATTATTCGTACTCTTTAAATAATCTTCTTGTCATGAATTCCAGTCCTCCTCCTGCGCTATAAGAACCTGGTAATCTGCGAAATTTACAGATTTAAAGAATTAAAAGAATACAGCGTTGTATCTACATTAATGGTTATTCCCATTCCGCTGCATGCTCTTCTCCACTTCCTTAGTGCTTCATTGAGGTATATCTTAAACAATGTGGGGGACAGACAGCAGCCCTGCCTTCAAACCCTTTGTAACTGGAAAACTTTTTGGTTATTCACCATTTAGTTTCACCTTTGATGTTGTTTGATCATAAAGTTGTTTACAAGCTGTTATTAATGTTTAACTTATCCTGGATCTCTTCAATACTTGCCATAGTTTTTGTACGGGAACGGTATCATATGCCTTCGTAAAATCCACAAACAGAAGGTACACCTCTCCGTTTCTTGCTACTTCTTCTCGGTTTAGTTGCGTCAGACTGAAGAGTATGATCTATGCATGAGCAACTCGCTCGAAAACCTGCCTGTTCTTCAACTTCTTGGTGTTCGTATTCTTCTTCTATTAAACTTTGGATGACTTTTCCATAGAGACGGCTCATGGTCCTGGAAACGGAGATACACCTATAGTTGGAACATTCATCTCTCCTTCCCCTCTTGTGGATGGGAGTAATCCAGGCTTCTTTCCACATGAGAGGTACTCTCTCTCCATTCATGTATCTAGTAAAGAGTTCTTGAATGTGTTTGATGAGTTTTTGCGTCCCCCATTTAATCAGTTCTGCGGGTATTCCATCTGGTCAGCTGCCTTGTTATTCTTCATTGACTAACTACTTTCCACATCCTTTCCTCGTTAATTTCTACTCGTGGGCCCTCTACTCGGAATGTTTTTGGAGATGCTGCCAGATATGGCTCTATCTTCTTTAAGTTCTTGTGAGTAGTGTTGGTGCCATTTATTCATCTGTATAGGCTGGAAGTTCATTCTATTTACGGTGTTAGTATTTAATGTTCTGATTAGTTTCCAAGCTTCAGACGATCTAGTTCCCCCTATGAATTGTCGATCGCTTTACATTCCTTTCCCATGTGTCTTTTATTCTGCTTTATCATGTTTTAAACTTGCCTGTTCTCGTTTGTAAGTGATTTTATATCTGTATTTTGTGTATTAAGCCATTTAGGATATGCCTGCTGTTTTGTGTCTCTCTGTTGTGTAGCTCTTCATTCCAGGTCAGGCTCTTATTATTTTTTTCATACCGACGGGTATTATCCATGCCTAGTGCTTCGTTGGCTGCTGATTTTAAGGCTTCCATAACATGTGTATATAGGCTGTGGTCTGACGTGTTAGATATTCATTATCCAGCTTTGATCCAAGCGGCTTTAGTATAGGTTCTATTACCAGAGATTAGTTGATGATTTTTGCAATACGTCCAAAGCCAAAAACGATGTAATTGCAATTTTTATATATAATTACAATAATGAAGGAGTAAAACGGACTTTTTTGAAATTCACAAAATGAACATCATGTAATCGTGCTAACGGGATTTCTAAAGTCAGTTAAATTACAAGTTTTTACATGTATATCAATCATGATTAAATAATAATAATTCAAAATTAAAATAGTTCTAAACTTACAAATTGTCGTTGCGTATATTTTCCTGACTGTATTTAATTCATTCAAAATATTCCTGGGTTTCAGTCAATTTTAATGTTTATATTTAAAATGTTACAAATACGTTTCGTTGTCTTTCTCCACCTCATCAGTTTTCTAAAATAAAATATTTTACAGTATTAACAATTTAAATAAAAACTTTCACCAAATTCACATATTAAAATACAAATCACACACATATTAAAAAGTACATTAAGAACATTGATTTTCAGGTGATGAGTCAGCCCTGAAACCGAAACGTATTTCTAACATTTTAAATACAAACATTAAAATTGACTGAACCCCAGGAATATTTTGAAGTGAATTACAAATTGTTTGATTACAATCATTAAAATTAAATAAGTTGAAACAAAAATCAACTTTTAAACTATTTTTAATTAATGCAATTTATAAAGTGAGTGTAATAACAATCTTAAACATCTGCTTATGAATGAAAATTAAGTCTAAACGCTCGTCCTCTGGGCGGCGGCATTTATAGGGGCTTGTTATCTAAATGGCTATTTCATCGAGTATCAAGATGCAAGTTCCTTAATTTTAATAAGAAACCAAGGAAATTTGAATTCTGACAAAATCTAGGCGCGCGGCCCAAACGCGCGCATTAGCCATCACAGCCCAAGTGTAATGTAAAATGCGATCCCCACTACTTACCCTCCTCCGCCGCAAAAAAAGTGCATATGGTTCGACCGTCGACCGTTATTTTCGTCACTCGAGTTTCGGTACGTTTTTTTAACATTGCATCGGCGATCTCCAACTAATCTCTGCTATTACTATGTTCGTGGCGGCAATTGATGTTGAATTTAACCTCCACCAATTTATCCCGATTCACACTTTCCTGGTTTTGTGTGTTATGGGATATGTTAAACGGGACAGGAGTCTGGAGGCCAAGAGGCAACGATCCGCACCACATTCTATTCCTCTATACGCCCTTGTGTCTAGTACTGGCCATTTCGTATTTTGTTACACTATTACATAATCAATGATTGATTTTAGTCCTTTGGTGTGTTGGTCCCAAGTGTATTGTGGATATTCTTGTATCTGTATACCCATTTAGTATTTTTAAATTGTGTTGTTCGCATATTTCAATTAATCTTCGGCATTGTTATTTTGGACCTCTGCACCAAATTGCCCAATGATGTTACCGTCTGTTCTGCGCCTGACTCGTGCGTTCAAATCTCCGAGCACAATATATTCGCGTTGGTCTCCTAGGTTAGAAAGTATCTGGTCCAGCTCGTCATAAAACTCATCTTTATCTGGGTGAAGCACATCTTCATTGGGGCATACACCGCCATTATAGATACTCTGTGCCCATGATATTCATATTTGCAGTATGATTCTTTCCTTGAATGTGTCTCAGTTGGTCAGGTTCTTATAGTATTTCTTGTTCATCAGCAGTGAAATGCCCTTACACGCTCTTTAGTCCCTTTGAATTCCGCTGTATAGTGCATGTAATCGCTATCTGTTCCACTCCGTATCTCTCCTTTTTTGTTTCGTAAGTGCAGCTATGTCTATATCATCGTTGCATTCCCTTCCAACATCTTCTTATTTCCTCTTAATCACTGTCCGTTCCAGGTTCCAATAATCATTTCCTTAATCCGTTGCCGTGGTTGCTTCCGATATGGTCCGTCCTTAATCCGAGGCTGTCTGCGAGGTTTTTGAGCATTGTATGTGTTCTAAATGTAATGAGGAGATTGCTACAACCTCCATCCTGGAGGACCAGGAATTTGTCTTCCGGGTTTTCTTCCCCTAACCTTTGATGATCCATCATCCGTCCTACAAGGCAGTAGCTTCGCCGTACCCTGTCAGGGACCTTCACAGGGTGCTAACATCCGGGCCAGATGAACCCTGTTTTTTTTACGGGGTTGTTACTCCTCCCCTTCACCCTTTTTCAACCTGGCATAGGACAGGCTTTGGCAGGCTTTCGCAAGTTTCGGACATAAAAATTAAAGGTTTTGACTCCCTTCTTTTAAATTTTTTAAAAACATTGTCATCATAATCTGTGTGAAAATCAAAACTTTTTATTATACTCAAGATCAAATCAGAATCCAGATTTACTTAAGAGTGCCAGTTGATTTAATTGTAATTTATTTGAAAATTGATCTCTAACATATTATTGATGAATGATAATGATGAAAAATATAATTGGCCGGATCTCATTATTCAGAAAAGATGAATGGGTTGTTGAGGGTCAGTAGAGTGGGCTCCACAATCCCCAGATCTAAATCCTTTAGTGTTTTTTATGTGGATTAAAAAAAATGTCGTACTGAATTTACTTATAGGATAGAGATGCTTGTAATGAAATATGAGCCCCTTCAAACAACATTCCTCGTTCAGTGTTTGCAGGTGTGAGTTGGACCGGGCGTCCGGACACATCGTGTACATCACTTAATCAGGTATTCATGAGGCCAAAATAGATCGGATTAGGTGTATTTAATTATACCCAAATGGCTTTATTTTTTAAATGGGTCACTTTATAATCTTGATTGTTATAGCAATCAAAAGGATCAATTCTATAGTAGGTGGTATCTAATCTGGTCTAATTACGTCTTTGTTGACAATGTTAAATGCTATAAAAGAGTTTCTTGAAAAACATTGTCTCTAATTTTCGTTCCAATAAACGTATGAATCAAAAATATTTGATTCTCAGCGTGATTGCGATATAAGAAATTAATATCTTAAATTAATGTTGATCCAAACATGTACATGACTTTTTTTCTTCTTTGAAGAAAATCATGACTTTGTTCTTCGTGGAAAGGTCTGGCCAGAAAGCAGTACGCTTTTTAAAATAAATAAAGTCAGAGTTAACATTAATTTTTCTATTCACATTGTTAAAATTAGTAGATGCTCTCCAAATAAGTGTAATTGTTGTCAAGAAGAACTTCTAACGGACAAAGGAAATTATATCAGATATACGCTTGTTAAATCCATATTTTTAAGCTAGTTTGGACACCCTTTAAGTTGATTAACATTATACGCGTTTTCAACGATCCTCATACTAACTTTTAAGAATTCGGTTATTATTTTATTACAGATTATTAAGATTTATCTAATGAATTCTTTTGAGTTTAATGCCGTTTGGTTTAGTTTATAAAGGACAATTTTGCTTAACATTTATCTAATAAGTGTTTGGCAAAATGCTGAAATACAAGGATTAAATTTTCTAAAAATGCATATTTTGCCAATTACATTTCGTATAAAAAGCGTCTCAAAAGAGGATTTCATAATTTGTTAAATTAAATGAAATGTATAAGAGCGCCGCTTTTTTGCAATTTCTTTTCGCTATCTACTTCTTGATAAAACTCTAATAAATGCAATAAATGCATTTAATATGTAAATAATACCCCCCCACCCAACTACTATACGAACGCACAACATGACAAAGATCTCGGAAAGACTCATACAAGCAGCTACAGACAAAATGGACAAACAACCCTACAACTGGACCATACTGAATCCCCTTTGTCTTACAAGACCAACCAGACAATCCCGCTTCCGTTTCCCTACATTAACGCTACTCGAACACTTACAACGCAACGGACTAGTGGACAATAAAATAATTTCTTCTTGCCACTGAAATTTATTTATTCAATAACATTGTTAACCTAGAAGGGAGAATTTTCATATTTGTTTTTTATCTGGATTGGGACTGCATGTATTAAACAAGGGCAGAAATACCGATAGGTCGATGGCCTTTTTTAGAAATAAAGATGTTTACTACTACTATTGTTAACCTAGAATAGGAGAATTTCATATTGGTTTTTTATCTATATACGAGACTGCATGTATTAAACAGGGCAGAAAGACCGTAGGTCGATAGCCTTTTTTTAGAAATAAAGATGTTTACTACTACTACTATGTAAATAATGTAACATCGATTATTTTAAAAACAGAATAAATCAAATAAACATAAATTTATGTAAGTGTTAAGTAACGAGCAACACACAATTTTCATATGGTATTGCTATTTTTTATTTTAAGTTTTTCACACTCTTTGTAAAATCAAGCAAAGGAAAAATTTTAGTTGTGAGACTTACACACAATCATCTTCTCTGTGCTTCTCGCGCCACTCTTATTATTTTTTTAGCAAACTTTATGTATAGTTTCTTGCAACCTTCCGCACGTGTTTCGACAGAATTTGAGGTGCGTTGTTAATTATTATTAGCTTTTTTGTATATTTCTTTTTCCTGACTGTATTTTTTAATTCATTCCAATGTATTCCTGGGTTTTCAGTCAATTTTATTGTCACTAATTATGGTGTTATGTGATGAGCCCTGCGTTTCGTCCCGGGTCTACCTATTGGACTCGTCATTAAGGCTTAGGTAGACCCGCCTTATACGCCAGACATCGGTTCTACGTGTTTCGGAACGTAAATGAACCGACCCGGTATAGATCTTCTGCGGTGAGAATGTTGGCAACCCAGTGTTGCCGATTAGCAATTAGATTGAAAGCCACTCGTTCCATTCTGGCTTTTTTTCTCCCAAGCATCTATATCATTTTGTATATTTCTTTTTCCTGACTGTATTTTTTAATTCATTCCAATGTATTCCTGGGTTTTCAGTCAATTTTATTGTCACTAATTATGGTGTTATGTGATGAGCCTGCGTTTCGTCCACGGGTCTACCTAATGCTAATCGGCAACACGGGTTGCCAACATCTCACCGCAGAAGATCTATACCGGCGTCGGTTCATTTACGTCCGAACCAGTAGAACCGATGTCTGGCGTTTAAGGCAGGGGTCTACCTAAGCCTTACTGACGAGTCCAATAGGTAGACCCGAGACGAAACGCAGGGCTCATCACATAACACCAGAATTAGTGACAAATAAAATTGACTGAAAACCCAGGAATACATTGGAATGAATTATTATTAGCGTATTTATTTTATACCTACTTACTGCATTCTTGCATTTTTTAGTTTAAAATAAAACTTCCGAGTTTAGCTTAAAGAGTTCAATAGTACGTTAACCGCTTATATATCTGTTTGTCGCACTTACTTTCGGCGAAGGGAAATTTCTACTGGATAACCACTTAATCCCGATTAATTAATTTCTTTCGAAAATTAAAAGTACTTATCGGACTAGTTTGGGTTACATTTTTTCTTGGAAAAATCTCAGAAAACGTTTTTTCAAAAAAAAACAAGACCATTTTTTACTTCATTGGTATTTAATAAAAACATGAATAAAAATTCAAATCAAGTCAACGCCAAGCAAGTCAATCTTGGCAAAAATTATTTTATTGTTGCCTGATAGAACTTTTTAATGGTTCTTTTTACTCATTGCTTTACTTCTCCATTATCCCTTGTAAGATTAGATTTCGCTCCTTACAGTGTTTTAGGCAACTTTAGATACAGAAATTTTATTCCACCGTATCAACGTGGACCAATCAAATATCGCCAACAGTGACAGTCAAATTCAGTGAACATTTCAGCAGAAAAACTCTTATTTTCATTGATTACAACAGTAGTTTAATGTGCAAATATATACGGTTCAAGCTTTTAATAATTTTGAAGTAACTTAACTATAAATTATATTGCAAGTCCACTTAATTCTCGTATTAAATAAAGTTTTCCGTTCTAACCTAAAACCAGCAAATTTATACTCTTTGGGGGTGTTTTTTGCCAAATATCAAAGGAAATGGAGCTGCCCTTGGTGATTTAGTTGCTCTCTCGTTCATTCTCTCTTCAAAGGCCCTGAAACCGGGGAGAATGTGAAGGTAAGTGCAAAAGGAACATCTCTTTTTCATGGTGATTAAGCTCTGCCAACACAACAGTTTTTTCTAAGTTAAAAACAAATCAAATAGTTTTAACAAATGTACCTACTGTACTTTAAATCCTTACTGTTCCCATATGTAACCGGGACTTTATACCGGCCTTAAAAAAACCATAAAGTTTTCCATATTTAGCCAAACTTGACTGTTTTGCAATTACATCTATTCCATTCTGTTAAGTTCGTTTAAGCAGTTATTAAACGGATTACCCTTCAGAGTTTTTCCTAATCTTGAATATGTAGTTCGCTTTTCACCAATACGTTATTTCCAGTATGTATCAATGTATCGGGTACCTACTTAGGTACTTAATCAAAGTACCAATATTATGCAATTACAGCCATTTGAAAGCTGTGTTTCATTTTTTTTTTTATAAAAATACTCTCAAACCTGATTATGCAGTTCGGCTTTCACCCCTCTATGACATTTGCAGTGTGTATCAAGGTATTGGATAAATTTAGAAGCAATTTATCCGAAGATATCCTTAAAGACTTTAAGAAGATAGAAAAAGAATTCAAAGGATACTGTAAGGATCTCAAGAACAAGGAAAATAGATTTGTAAGTACCTGGGCATCTAGAATCTGTAACTCATTGAATGTGCTATTTCTTGATAGTCTTGCTACTTGCAACATGTTGCAAAGAAATACATGTTCCGATTACTGTTAAGTAGTAAGAGCAGTTATAACTTTATTGTTCTTATTACAGTGTTACTATCTTGGAGGCTTAGAAGAATCTGCCACTGGAATATTGGGTGAAATGTCCAAGCCAATGACGTGGTCTTTACCATCAGATAAAATCTGCGAAAAGCTAAGAAAAAGATGCCCAAATCTGTGAGCTCCGATATGATGTACAAATCGACCTTAAAACAGTCGATCTTAAAAAATTGAAAGTGAGAGGACTTGAAAAAAATCCTCAATGATTGGGGTGAGGAATGTTCAGGCTGCATTGAAAAAAGTGAATACTTGGAAAAGGATAGAGGAACTGAAACCAGTTCACACTGAATTATAATGTGATTAGTTCTTTATTTAGGCCTTTTTTCTAATTGATTTAATGAAGAATAGCGGCATTTGTCTATGTCGATTGTCTAGCTGTACTTGGTTTTATTACGTTTTGATTTACACTTTCACTACTCTATTGAATATGGTGCAATTTATATAGTTGAAGTTACAGCAAATTAAAGTGAATTACATTTTAGCATTGAGTAATATGCAATGCAATCACAATTTCAATTGTTCCTTCGTCACATTAAAGTAAAATCATGGGTAATTTTTTACTTTATAGGTAAATTATTTTTCGTTTCTAAGAACATATTTATATTTGTAATAAATATTGTGTTATTATATCAAGGAAACGTTGTTTTTTTTCAGCTTTATACCGGAAACATCTTATACATTACATATATTAAAATGTTCACTGTCTTTTGTTTGTTCAGTTAATTTTCTATAAAACGTTTAAACATTTCAAAATCTTGCACATTTAAAATGTTTTTCTGAAAATGATCTAGCGGAGTCGCATCAAGTGATTGTGATGGCCACCGAATGTAGGTAAGGCCCCGATTTTTACAAAATATGCATAATTTATAGTAGTAGTAAACATCTTTATTTCTAAAAAAGGCTATCGACCTATCGGTCTTTCTGCCTCATAATCTATAATTACCCAAACATTAAGTTTTTAAAATTAATTTCAAAATGTATGTATTGTGTAAATGAGAAAATTTATCTGCAGGACTTATAAAGAAACGAAAGAAACTTGGAATAAAACTTGCTTTATTCACATTTTGCGTTACCGCAAGTCACAAAAGCTGGCTAGTCCAACTTACGTCTTACCTTAGCTTATCTAGATTATTTTATCACATGTTATAATTTTTTGGGAGTAAAAAACATTAAAACTAAAACACTCGCAACATGTCCAAATCAGTCTAAAGTGTTGGTGTAGGTACGTACAAATTATTTATGCCACAATGTTTTCCCCTAAATGTTGAAATGTCCATTATCTATTCGAACTTTGTTAGTATAATGATGATGGCTTACTCCCGTGTAAATTACTTAAAATACAAAATAAATTTTCCGAACAGTAGGTTGTTCAATAGGCCCATTCGGGAAATGTGTCAAGGTTCCAAATTAAGCCACCTAAAAATGGAAAACAGCAAACAAGGTGGCAAGCGAAAACAACGACTCCCAGGCCAGCTTTAGCCATTTCAGACGAACGCATATTGCATGGAGCTGCTGCTATAGCCATTGGAGGTGTTGATACCTGAAGACAGTAAGAAAACGAGCAACTGAGGGCCGCTGGCATCATAAGATACATTGGGTGAATTTTAGCAAGCTGCAAAAAGAAATGAGAATTAAATAAGTCGATGCATCCAGATTTATACAGTGATCAGATGCGGGTTGGAACATATTTATTTAATATACAGGATTTGCTTTTTAGAAGAACGATTGTACGGGTACAAACGTTCTTTAAGACAATGGCTTTTTTATGGTAACTTTGTATATACGAAATAGATTAACCATAAGTTACGACCATAAACTGCATTCGCAAATTGCAAACATCGATTTTATATAAATTTTTCAACGCTGACTCCCCTACAATAACTGCAGACGGCCAATCGACACAACCAAAAAACGACGTAAAATACCTTGGAATCACAATTGACCACAAACTTAAATTCACTAAACACATACGAAACATCAGGGCAGAAACAATAAAGAGAACAAAACACTTCCGATCACTAACCTACAAAGACAGAGGAATCAGCACAAACACCGCCACCAAAATATAAAGCTATTTGTAGACCCTTGCTAGACTTTGGACATATACTCATGACCAACGGAACAGAAAGGACAAAACGTTATACACAAACAACAGAACAAATTGCACTAAGACTAATAACACGAATAAGACACCCCCAAAACCCACTACACAACCCCCCACCCAACTACTATACGAACGCACAAACATGCCAAAGATCTCGGAAAGACTCATACAGCTACAGACAAAATGGGACAAAATGCAAACAACCCCTACAACTGGGACCCATACTGAATCCCCTTTGTCTTACAAGACCCAACCAACAATCCCGCTTCCGTTTATCCTACATGAACGCTCTACTCGAACACTTACAAACGCAACGGACTAGTGGACAATAAAATAAATTTCTTTCTTGCCACTGAAATCTTATTTTATTTAATAGTATTGTTAACCTAGAATGGGAGACATTTTACAATATTTGTTTTTTATATTTTAGGATTGGGAAACTGGCAATGTATATAAAACAAGGGCAGAATCTACCGATTAGGTTGATAGCCTTTTTTAGAAATAAAGATGTTACTACTACTATTGTTAACCTAGAATAGAAGAAAATTTTCATATTATATTTGTTTTTTTATTCTAGATTAAGACTGCATGTATTAACAAGCGGAGAAAAGACCGATAGGTCGATCAGCCTTTTTTAGAAAATAAAAGATGTTATTACTACTACTAGAAAACCCAGGAATCACCCACTGTTACTATTTATTACTTTTTTTCAAATAAACTGTTTTGGCGCAGCGTTCTTTTTGTGTGCCCATTTTTCGAAGTACTTTATTTTTTTTCAAGAAAACTCAATGTAAAGTGTATAATTTTTTTGGACATAATTATGGTTGCCATAATGAGAAATTAAATAAATCGTAAATTGGCAATTGGTTTTTTCATTTTATAATGTTAGACTTTAAAATCGCAGAAATCGGTATAAAAAATAATCACGATTTTCAAAAATCCCCAGAACAATAAAGGAACTTCCCAATATTTGAAACGTTTTTTTTAATTTTTTTGGGAAACCCATAGATTGTGGATAATCATCGGTACTTAAAAACTGTTTTTTGTTTTCTTTTTGAGTTTTTTTATTGTTTTCCTTGTGTTACGTTTTTTATCCCCTAACGCTCTTACGGCGGTTCAGTTGCTTTTTTACTTTAGAAAGTGGGAAATTCCATTCCTATTAGCGTGTCCACATATGTACATAACAAATTGGGGAAGTCAATATTTGTGTTTAATGTGTTTGGGCGACTTTAACTAGTCGCAAAAAATAATGGTTTTTTTTTTATTATATCAGGCGATTACTACTTAAACGTTTAGCATATTACACAAACATGGAAAAATCACGCTATTCAATTTTTAACTTATTTTTCCCCTTGAATAATATTTATTTTTAATATTATGAATCTCCGACTATTATTTTAAATGGCCTTAAATTTATTGGTTTTGCATGTATTTACCGCATCTTTTTCAAATAGAGCAATTAGATCTGCGGTAATACTAACGGTTTTTTTGCAACTAATTTTGTTGCCTCAATTCATATGGGTTTCATAAGGGAATTCCATCATCCAAAAGAATGCCTGAACATAAATCAGTTTTTTATTTTCCGTTTTAAAAATTAATAAAATAACCATCAATTCCTTTAAAGTTCATTAAATTTTACAATTTAAATATCGTCCCCGTGGTCCCATTTTTTTCCAGATCCTTTTTCCAATTAATTATTGTGTTTTTTAATTTTGTATATTGCGAATTTTGTTAATCGAACACTAGGGGCGTCCACTAAAAAGCAGAAAAATTTTGATTATACCATCAGCAAACCTATTGACACGTAAACTTATAAAAACTATATGTATCATTATAATCTAATCTTAATTCGAAAACATTGTTGGGTTTTAACAACGTAACTGTTGAAATTTTCCTCATTTGAAGAATGGATTTGGGGGATTTTAGACTATGTTAGGATTAGATTTATATTGTTGCCTTTCCCTGCTAAGATGCCCCTTAGTGAAAATCCCCTTCAATAGTTCATTTTGGCGCCTTTGCAACTTTGAAACATATTTGTTTTAAACTGTCGTATTAATGTCATACATTCGATAAAACAACATTGTTAACATGTTATTTTTGCCCGACCCATTAGCAATAATTTCAATAGTTTTTAAAAAATCATCGGGCAATAGGTCCAATTGCCTTAATTTTTTAATGCCCAGTTTAAAAGTTTCCTCCTGCTTTATTTCAAAACCAAAACCGATTTTATTCCTTGTTGTCCCGTTTTCCAATCCAACTTTCCAAAGTTTTTCTTTTATTACTTATGAATTGATATAATGGAATGCCTGCTGACCGTTTCATACCATTTTTTTATAGCAAATTTAAATTCAAAAAGAACTTTTTTATATACCATAACATGCCTTAAAAACGCATGGAAACATCGCATTCTTGAAGATTCCGAAACCCCTTTTTGCCCTTTCGAATCATTCCGTATTGTTAACATATTGCAATAATTTTGTTGCTTTTCGCTTGTTCAGTCCCCTACCCCTTAGGCCGCTTCATTTATTGCCTTTCAGGGGGTCTTTTCCCTTTCTTCAATTTCAAATTCAAGGGTAATCAACTTTTCCCTCAGCAATACGCAATTGGAAAGTGGTTTTTTTTCAGGCTGCGACTGGATTGAGATAAGTTAAATCCAATTTTAAGTTTATTTGTTATTAGCTTTGATAGAACTGGGTTGCCCTACCTCTGCAAGTCCTCTTTCCATATCTGCCGCATTTATTGCAACGTCCCCAATCCCTCAATATCCCCTGTTTTACACCGGTTTTTTTAAAGGTATCCTACGTGTAAAATATAAAGATTGATTTTTTTTCAGAGAAGCATCTACTGATGGGGTCAAACAAAAATATAATAATGGGCCATAGTGTGTTTCCTTAGTGGTAAATAATGCCTTGCTAATTAGTATTTTTTATTGAGCCATTGAGACTTTTTTTTTTTCGGCGTCCCCCTTATATAGTTACAACCTGAATTTCCACAATCACTTCCTTTGATAAATTGAAGTAAAATAAAATTAACGAAACTATTAAAACAATTAATGAAGATGATTGAATTTCTCTTTTTAATATACTCCTCTTCTGACTCTCGGACTTTGCCCAACGAATCTACCATGTGGTTTTAAAATAAACGAATTTTGTTTTTTGCTTCTAATAATAATTTCCCCGTTTATTTCAAAGATTGTCTACATGAACGCAAAGTGAAAATAGCCGTTTCGTCAAATACGACAAAACCGAAAAAAAGTATATAAACTGACAATTCTATATCATTTTTTTTATGGAAATTCTGTAAACTGTGTGGCTTTCCTAACCTGTCACAAGGCTAACATTCTTAGTTTTTTTCTTTTTTTTAAAATTTTTTGGATGGTTTCTTATTGATTTTTAAATCTTTGTGCGTGATAAGGCATTTTAAAATAGCTTAAGACCAACTTCCCCTAAAAAGGGAAAACTATCAGTTGGGGGTAAGGTTTATGACCTGAGTCTTAGTTCTAAAGTTTCTTGTTTTTCGGTCGGTATCGTCCCTTTGATACTTAAAATTTTTTAAAAAATCCCATTAGAATTACACATTCCATTTTATGTTTTTAAATAAAATGATATAACCAGCTGAAATCCTCAATTTTTGTAATTTACCTCTCGCTTTCCAAATAATTTTTGCTTTTTTAACCCACTTTACTTTACTAACGCTGCTTACTTTTGACCCCTATAGAAAAAATTTTTGGATAAGGACATATGCGGGTCCCCCAAACAAAAACATTCCCCCCCTCTATTGTTCTCAGCACCGATTCGCATTTGCAAAGTTAACCGAGTCAGAAAAAAAAAAAAAAAAAAAAAAGATCGTGGCGAAAGCTTATTGGGTCCATGGGTAAAAGTTTGATTCCTTTCAATCTTTTTCCACATGCGACAATAGTTGCGTGGAAGTACTATACTTTTTCCCATCATGGGCTCAAAGAAAAACAAGGATTCTTCCAGTGGCAGACAATTTTTTTTTTATCCACTGCACAAAATGAAAGAGCCCACTTTGTAATCGGTATTAGTGGAATAACACTTAAAACCTGGTCTAACAAAATTTGCCATTAGGGTTACATTTAATTTGATAACAAAACACAATCACGAACCATCTTATACAAAATTCCATTTCACACATAGTAATACTTGTAAAGCTAGGCCAATCATAATTGTAGTGTTTATTTGCCTTATAATATACCGGCAGCTTTGAAAAAATTGAATATTTTAGAGTTTTTTTTTAGTAAATCTTTATATTACATATACATTCAATGCCAGAAATTCCCCTTTGGGTCCAGTTGATCAGAAAATATTGGCAACAAAGCAATAAGAATTTTCACCGAAAATGAAAAAATATTCCTAACTTTAATAATTGGGGTAAACGTTTTAATTGAGTAAAAAAATCCATACTACAATTTGGTTATCGCCAGGCCTGAAAACTAAGTTCTACATAATTAATTTTGTAATTTAATCACTTTACAATGTCCGAAATATATGTATTAGAAAATAGGGCAAAAAAAAAAAAAACGATTTTTTTTGGCCCAAAGAATATTGCGATACAACATTTTAAAGAAAAATGATTTATTGACTGAGTAGCCAAGTTGGTGTTTTTTTTTTTTCAATTCCTTTTCCAATATTAAATGACTAATTTTTTTTTCAAAACTAGAATTCTTTTGCGGTTCAATACCTAGGAACTTCAAATGAAAATTCATTTTTTTCGTTATTGGTGCAATTGATATTAGTGATTCCAATGGGTCAATTTTAATTCCAAGTTAATAAAAACGGTTGGCCCAAACTTAAAATATTATTTTTCATGCATTAACCCTTATTTTGAATTAATGTAAATTTTTCCGGTAAAATATCATTTACTTTTCCATAATTATAACCCCCCTATATTATTTTACGTCCTTGGCGCACATTTTTGTGTTTTTGTTTAAAACAAAAAAACAATGCATTTTTCCCATGGACTTTTTTTTTCATATAATGTAAAGTCCAATAAATCCCATTTATAATCCAATTAATTTTCCGGATGAAATTTTTTAAAATTAAATTTCTTTTATTAATTCACACAAGAAACGCGCCCAATGACCGACCCCAACCAACAAGCCTAAATTTTGTGCATTAATGCTGTTTTTATATTTTGAACATGTGAGGACAAAAAACATTTCGGCTAAAAATGCACTATTTTTTATCAATCATAGATAATAGTTTTTGAAAACAATTGAAATAACAATACACAGGAATGTCCCTCACAATCACTTTGTTTGGGAAAGCCGTTACAGTGATGGTTGATTACGGAGTTAAACAGAAAAGATTCATTGGCACTATGTACAAAACGACTTGGGTTGAAATGGCATGATCTACATCAAATAATTGTGGGTAAATATTTCAATACAACAACGTTTTCGCATCTTTTATGTTGCTTTCATCGAAGTTTTTGATTGTCTGGCTGTTTTACGGTTATGGGATTTGGGATTTTGTACGTCGTATATTTTCATGAGGTTTTAAAATATTAATAATTCACTCATTTGTTAAATCATATTTTGATTAACTTTGTGGTATACTGACAAAAGTGACGGCGTTTTCAAAAGGTGTTTACATATAAGAGTTTTCCCGCAGAATTATTTCAGTTTATGGAATTTGGTTCCCTATATTTTTAGTAGTAGAAACATCTTTATTTTAAAAAAAAAAAAAAGCTATCGAACCTCGGTTTCCCTCTTATCTGCCCTTTGGTCTAATATACATGCAGTCTTTAAATCTACGATATAAAAAAAACAACAATATGGAAAATTTTCTCATATTCTAGGTTAAACAATAGTAGTAGTAGTAAAACAATCTTTTTATTTTAAAAAAAGGCTTATCGACCTATCGTATTTATCTGCCCTTGTTATATACTCGTCCCACCATCTAAAATAAAAACAAATATTGAAAAATTCCCTCGCACCATTCCCTAGGTTAACAATACATCTAAATAAAATACGATTTCAGTGGCAGAAAGAAAATTAAATTTTATTGTCCCGCTAGTCCGTGGCGTTTTGTAAGATGGTTTTCGAGTAGGCGTACGTTATGTAGGGAGGAAACGGACGCGAATGGGATTCCGGGTTGTTGGTCATGTAAAGACAAAAGGGATTTCAGTAAAATGGTCCAAGTTAGGGGTTGTGTTGTTCCCATTTTTGTCTGTAGATGTATGAGTCCTTTTTCTCTGAAAATTCTTTGTTCATGTTTTTGGTGCGTTCGTTAATAGTAGTGGTTGGGGGGCGTTGTGTAGCGGGTTTTTTTGGGGGTTGTGTCTTATTCCTTCGTGTTTATTAGTCTTAGTAGCAATTATGTTCTCCGTTGGTTTGTGTATAACGTTTTGTCCCTTTTGTTCCGTTGGTCAGAATGTACATGTTTCCAAAGAAGCCACAGGGTCCCTAAAATAGCTTTATATATTTGGTGGCGGGATTTGTTTGTGACTAATTCCTCGTCTTATGTAGGGTTAGTGATCGGATATGTTTTGTCTCTTATTGTTGTTTTTTCTGCCCTGATGTTTCGTATGTTGTTTTTTAGTGAATTTAAAGTTTGTGGGTCGGATTGTGATTCCAAGGTATTTTTACGTCGTGCGTTTTTTTGTATGGATAGTGTCGTTTTGGCCCGTCTGCATGTTTTATTGGTAAGGGGGAATACGGTTGAGTCCTGTGGTTGTGGAGTCAGAAGTTGGTTTTTTTGACGCCCGTTTGGTGTTTAGTCTCCATTTAAGAAACCATGTCAATGGTTGTTGTTGTTAGTGGTTGGAGTCTTTTGCGCTGCCTTCTCAGTAGTTTGTCCATGAACAATAAGTGCCTTTGGTTCCACTCCCGGTTCTGCGTATTGTAATATGTAATGCCTGATCCTGCGATTTTGAGATTTTTGTCTGTAAGTTTTAATTGTATATGTCCATGGCAGTGATATATTGTAGAGACAACGGTTGATTGGCCAAGAGCGGGGATTCTTGAGAGGAGCCCTTGTTCAGGGGAAAAAGGAAGTGACAGTGTTTTTTTTTGCCTCAATATTCGACTTGTAGTTGTCTGTTTTTCTAGTCAATTTCTTTAATGGTGTGTAGTAGTATGTTGGTGTGGTGTTAAGTTTCTTGTATATTTTTGTATAGATAGTAAGCTCTAAATGCCAGAACACTAATCAAAAGCTTTTTTATGTCCATAAAACAGGCAAGCGCGTATCTCGCTTCCTGTCAGTTTAGGTTGGTAAAGTTTGTAATTGTTATGTTGGCCAAAAAAGAGGCGGATGAACGTCGAGGATGCTGTTTGTTAAACCAAATTGGTAAGGTAGGTCTTTAGATACCCTCCAATCACTGTTCTCAAGCCGGCTCTGCTTTCATTAGCCTTACAAAAAATTTGTGCCGTACTGGGAAGCAATTGTAATTGGGGTCTGTAATGTTGCGGTTGTGGTATTGGTTCCCAGTCCCATTTTTTGGGTTATGGGGATTATTAAGCCGTTTTTTTTCCATGTTTCTGGGATCTGCCCATTTGGTGATGCAGTTTGTTAATTCAGTTAGGATCAAGTTGTTGTGGTGTTTTTTCTTGAGTTGGCCTTTTGAAGACTTATGCCTTAATTTTATCTTTCCACGGTGCAGGGTTCTTTGATGCACGAGCTAGGGCTTTCCACGTACTCTGTGGTTCTTGTTGATTCAGTGGTGCAGGATAGTAGTTTTGTGTAGAGATTTGGCTTAAAAAATCGTTCAAGACCAGTCGTTTGATCAAGTTCCCGTTGCTCATTCGCGTTGTGATGTTTAAGGTAGCGATATGCTGCAAGGCCCGTTTGATCGAGTGTCGGCCGAATGCGTCCGCTTTCTCTTTTTTCTGTGTAAAGCGTTTGCTATTTCCCGTTTCGTCATGTGGGTTCCAGTAGATGCCAGCCTGCTGTTATTGCGCCCAGTTGTTCCTTAAGTTCGCCAGTATGTTTTTGCCCTTTGTTTCCCTTCTGTTTTCTTTACAGTTCTAGCCAATTTTTCTTGTCCCGGTATGTTCCCCCAATCAGGTTTTTAATGTTTCTGTTAAGCTGTTTTCATGATTGGTCTTTTTTTAAGTTCGCTTTTTAATTTTGAGTGTTTTGTTAATATAGTCCTGTACAGTTTCCTCTCTTATGTTTTTATTAGTCTCAGTATATGATATTTGGGTAAGGTAAATTGTCGTTAGAAAGCATTTTTTTACCGGGCTGCTAAATTTTCCTATGGTAGTGAAAAGTTGTGTGTTGTAATGGTTTTTTTCTATGAAATGTGCGTTGCTTGTGATGAAATGGTAAGTCATGTTAATTGGTTTTCAACTTTGGTCTATTGTCAGTCTTTTGTGTTAGTGAAGTTTTTTCTTATAGAGGTGTTTGCGAAAGGTAGGTTTGCCCCGTATGTTGGAAGGTCCAATGTTTAAACGTAATAGCCAGGTGGTCGGATCCAAGCTCGTTGGTTAAGTTTATGTTGTTGATGGTTTTTGTCAAGTTTTTTGTGTGCAGTAAGAACACGTGCAAGTAGAAGGTCTAATATAATTTTTAATTATAGGCATTTTATAATTTAAGCTTATTACAAGCGCAAATCCCTGTACCTCCGCTGTTCCGCTTTTTATGTTTCTGTTTACTGTGTATTTTTCAATAAAAGCACATCAAGATATGAAACTGATAAAGCCTCTATTTCGGATCGTACAAAATACGAATTCTTATAACTGTTTTTTTTTCGTTGTCTATGACGATTGGGAAATCAAAATTTATCCACAAACAAAAAGAAAAAAATATATTTATAAGAATTCGTGATTTTGTATGGTTTTTATAATACTTTATTCTATAGTTAAATTTTTTTAGAGCTTATAGAAAGATGGCCATCTTTAAATCAGAATCAAATCCCTGATGATGCACAACAAAATTGTTCGCCGAACGATTGACACTTTAAATAGTTGCCCTCTCGCATTATTTAGATTTAATTTTCAATAATAAACGGTCTAAAATTTTCAAAATTAACATGTATTCAAACTGGAGATATTTACAAAAAAAAGCAATTACTTTTGGCCACAGTTTGGTAATTATTTTGGATATCTTGTATGTTAATTTAAAAGCAACTTTTATATTCTTAATATTATTCAAAATATGTGCATGTAAAGTAGTACATATCACAAGTTGACGCATATAAACGAGTTTTGTTATCATATTTTACAGAAAAAAAAAACGAATTACAAAGATTTTCGTTTTTTGCACAAAAAATAAAAAATTGTCGAGCCCTGTCTAAATTAATGGGTTAATGGGGAGGAAATGGTAGTTGAATTCGATTTTAACACTAAACTTCAGTTTTCACAGTTTCCATGTTTTAACAAATAGATGGTGAAAACAAACATGTTATAATTGAATGAACAGAATATGTAGCATAATACTTTTTTGGCCTCTTTGTACATGCATAATCTATATAAATTTTTAGATAGACAGTTAATAAAAATATGTGAATATTCAATATATACCTATTAATCCACAGGTATTGTTGCTGCTTTTAATATTCAATAAACTCTTTAAATGTATATTTTTTTAAAGCATAATATGAGCTGGAAAAAAAATTAAATACAAAATAGCAAACCTTAACCTAGTTTGAAACTAATGAGTTTTTCGACCTTTTAAGGCTTTATTACATATTTTATTTTTCTTTATTATATATATTAGAGCTTTAAGGCGAGCTAAATAAGTCAAAAGAGGCCCAATGGACGCGAATACTCAAATTTGGTAGTTCAAACAAATACTAGCAGAAATAAATGGAAAATATTATTTTATAATATTTTCTGGTAACTCTTTTGGTAGTTTCTAAGAAATTATCTAGAAGAATGAGACCCACTTTTAATCAGCCTGTAAATAATTATGTTCGAAACTCTAAATCATTCCTAAATTAGTTGATGACTATGCAACACTTAATTAGAAGTCGAGCTGTGATTTACAAGTATAGTATTATATAATGTTATGTTTGGTCGATGAGTTATTTTCACTACCAATTTGCCTTAAACTAAAGGCGTACGTTTTACGTTTTATATATGGTTTAGAGTGGATCTAGGTTTTCATCATAATTTCTCTTCGTTTTACGTAATGTTATAAAATAACGGGTTGTTGATGATAAATTCTGCTTGAAAAGATAACAATAAGCGACCTGCATATTGCGCGATATTTATTTAGATATAAGTATAGTTATTGCCTGACAAGAATTAAATAAAAAGGAATTTTCAATTCATCGGAAAGTATGTGCAGTTCAATAACAAACAACATATAAAATATTTTTTCAATGCGTTGTGCTTTTGCGTGTGTTTTAATCCAAGTTCATGGGTTTCATTCACGAAAGCTGAATGTTTCCACTTGAGTTGTAATTTCACTTTTTGCAATTGCAACATACTGTAGTAAGGCTTGGGAAAGGATTGTGAAAAGTTGATTGCATCTGCGTGGATGGCTTTTATGGGATATTTTACTATTCAAACAGGAAACGATGTGCAAAACAAATATAGTTTATTGTTTACAGGACTGAACAATGCATGTTTCATTTGGAATTGTAAATTGAAAACTATAAGTTTTGTCGATTTTTTTATTTTTGTAAAAATTGTGCACTATAATTGAAAATGTACTTCTATGAAACTCCTTTCTATTGTAGAATAGCTAGAGATCATGTCAGTAATAAGTATTAAAGACTTAAATGATATCTCCAAATTCACTCATTTATGTATGGTAGGTAGCAGTTAATTAATTAAAATCTAAAATGCAGCTATAAAATAAAGTCATATATCCATATTAGTATTATTGTTATTTTATCTAGTCAAGTCATTTAATAAATCTGCCGGTCGCTTGAGTACATGTTTCTTGAATGAATATTAAATTGCCACATGGTGCTGCTATCAATATCAAATATGGTTATTGTGAAATATGTAACTTTGCAATATTTAACAATATATTAAAACAATGATATTTTACGCTTGATTTGCCTAAAGCGTTGGTGTGCACGATTCGATGCAAATTCCATTTTATTCTCGACAAAAATGCATTGTTACGAAACATAATATGAGACATAGTGACAATAGTGTATTAGTTTTCTGCCATATACGGGGTGTCAATTTGAAAACTTCCCATCCTTAATATCTCTCTTACAGTTGAAAATATGCAAAATCCGAAAGACACGTTAATTTGTTACCACCCTGTTGAAACTCCGGTGTAGATCTTCTGAGCTAGAGGCCAACAGAACCGTATCATCCACGTACCGCAAGTTATTTATCAATTCGCCATCAATGACAATGACCATTGCTGCCTCCGAAAGTGCATCTTTGAAAATTCTTTCTGAGTGCACATGAATAGCAACGGAGATAGGATGCATCCTTGCCTTTCGCCACGCTTGATGGTTACTTTCTGTCATGGTGGTTCCCTCCACTCTGACTATCGACTTCTGATTCCAGTTTAAGTTTGCGATTATTCTGATATCCGCTCCGTCCACTCCAATCAACTTGAGATTATCCACCAGGTCCTCATGTTTAACACGGTCGAATGCCTTTTGAAAGACTATGAAGCAGGCATAAACATCAGCCGACATATCACGGCTTCTTTGGGCAAGGACATTAATGCCGAAAAGTGCTTCCTTCGTACCGAGGCCATTACGGAACCCAAATTGCGTTTCACTTAGATAATCCTCACACTTCGCATATATCCGACCATGAAATATCTTCAACATATGGTTCATTAGGCTAGTAGTTCTGTATTAATCGCAC
The DNA here is from genome assembly GCA_024550625.1 of Dendroctonus valens. Taxonomy (NCBI): domain Eukaryota; kingdom Metazoa; phylum Arthropoda; class Insecta; order Coleoptera; family Curculionidae; genus Dendroctonus; species Dendroctonus valens. The sequence goes on along the minus strand of JAJTJO010000717.1, from coordinate 371,152 downwards.
TTTTTAGCCGTGCTTTTGTTTGGTATTGTTATGAACGCAGATTTTAGCCAGTCGTTTGGGAATTTACCACTAGTGTATATTTTGTTGAAAAAATCTGTGACTACTTTTAGGCCAATTTGGTCGTCTATTAGCTTGTATACTTCACAAGGAATCTCATCCGGTCCTACCGCTTTGCGATCTTTTGACCCCCAAATAGCATATTTAACCTCTCTGCTTATAATCTGTGGTCCTTCTGTATCCTGTAAAGCCGGCGGTGTTGCTGTTCTGTCGTCTTCAAATAGTTCCGTTATATAATTTGTTCATTCGATTAGTTTTTGTTGCAATCCTTGTACTACTTTTGCCACGTGAGTTGTTGTTACACTTTTTCTATGTGAGTTGCCGGTTGCTTCCTTGATATTTTTATAGATTTTAAAGGAGTTATATGTCGCTTCTAGGTCTTCTATCTCTTTTCACTGGCTGGCCAAAGAAGATGCTTTTGCTGTCCGGATTCTCTGCCTTATTAATAGCTGTTTAACTTTATAAGCTTGTTTGCTGTGTTTTAGTATCCTACGTTCCTCCATTAGATCCAATATTTCGTCTGTTATCCAGTGTCTTTTCTTATTTTCAGTTTTACTTTTGAGGTGTTTTAGACAAAGGTTGTTTATATTTGTTCTCAGCTTGTCCCACTGGGTGTCAGAGCCTATCGCGTTCCCGTTGTGGGTTAAAGGCATTTGTGGAGTTGTTCTCGGACTATACTTCTGATGGGCTCCTTCTTTAGTAGTGTGCGGTCTATGCTGTTTTGGTTTTGTTTCTTGACAATTTTCTTTAACCTGATATGTGTTACGGCTACTAAGGGATAATGGTCAGAACCAATTTCCGCTCCCGAGTATGTTTTGACGGACTTTATGCTGTTTCTAAAACGTTGTTTTACCAAGATAAAGTCGATCTGATTGCGGACAGTCATATCCTCCGACTCCGCATTCGACGTCCAGGTGTACAGTCTTATTTGGTGTAGTTTGAAAAAGGTGTTTGTTATAAAAGGTCGTTCTCCTGGCAGAATTGAATAAGGCGGCCACCCCGGTCATTTCTGCGGCCCACTCCAAAGCCACCCACTATGTTTTGGCACTGCTCTTTTCCCACTTTTGCGTTAAAGTCGCCCATAACTATAGTGTTGTCTGCTTTTTTTACGAGAGACAATGCTTCGTTGAGATGCTTGTAAAAGCTTTCGATCTCGTCTACACTACTTTTAGTTGTTGGTGCGTATACTTGAATAAGTTGGTGTTAAATGGTCTTGACTTGAGCTGGATAAAATTAATCTGTCAGATATCGGCACTGATTCTATTACCGACAGCGGTTTAAACGAGAGATTCCCGAATAGATGCATTGGCAGAAGGGGATCAATTGATTGGTCTCCAAGATCACCTGATTTTATACCTTTAGACTTCTTTCTTTGGGGACATCTAAAGTCCATTGTTTGTAAGACACAACCTGCTGATATTGATGATCTTAAAAGGCAAATTTCAGCAGAATGCCGGTCAATTCCCGGCAAAAAAAAATGTTAGAGAGGAGTTCGAACACAGACTTTATTATTGTTTACCGGAAAATGGACAACATTTTGAACAACTGATAAGATAATGCGTAAATAGATCCCTTGTATTTTATTGCAGAAATTTCTCTTCTGCAAATAAAAAGTTATTTTTGTCGAAGTAAAATAATCAATAAATGAGATTCATGTTCAACGATGTTAACGGTGTCACCTACTCTTCTAATCATTTGTACTGCAAGGGGAGCCAATGCAATAATTTTTGCGTAAAACACTAACGTGAAAAACCAACATCGCAATGCGGAAAAGTTTAATTGTTTCTGCAACTTTGAAATGCGATTAGTTGGAAACCTCTGGACAAAAAGCAACAAAGTAGGATACCACTGAAAAGAGAATTGAAGGCCCTTTAAAAACGATCTGCCACTTGATTTCCATTCCTATTTAAGTTTCTAAGGGTGGCATCTATCAGCTAAAAATATTTATTTAAAGTGTCCCCCTTACAAATAAAATTGACGTGTCTTTCGGATTTTTCATATTTCTAACTGAAAGAAAGATATTAAGGGTGGGAAGTTTTAAAATTGACACCCCGTATAGCGACAGAACATATTTGTGATACAAAATTAAAGATTTTTCCTTTAAAACAAAAGTATAAATGCAAATGTTAATGCTTGTTGCTGTAAGCGAGGTTTGAATATATTCGATATTATAAATGGGGAAGTTTTCTTACATTATTTGACCTATCAACTTCCATTGCCCTTATACATACATAGTTGTATTACCAGTGACCAAAATCTACATAACGATTTTTATTCATTTTTTACTGAATTGTTCACAATAAAATCACAATTTTAATAGGTTAATTAAAGCCAAACAAATTACACGTTTATTTTTTCTAGTAAATCAGATCGAGTAAGACGATCTTTTTATTAGATTGTACCCAACATATCAATCAAGGTCAGTAATTGCTTAATCTCTACGTCAATAAAATTTAATAATAAAAAAATTACCAGTTGTTTTTTGCAGAACGTAAGACGCGTGCCTATAGGTATAGTAAAAACAGAAATTAATAAGCAATAAAAATGTGCATGAATATTTCCATTAAATGAAATTTCATCTATAAAAATCCAGAAGTTACTTGAGCTAATGTTCGGAAAACAGTATACAATTTACTGAAATATTATTCCTGACGTTTTCTTAGCGGTAGCGGCTAAGATTTAAAGAGTTCAGAACTTGAAGATGTTGGTCATTTGAAGAACCATAAGGCTTGCAGTTAGACTTTAAATTCTAATTAATTATTATTAATTAAATAAAGTAAATTCATTTGACTTTTGTTAGAAACGTTTTTTTATTAGAATATTTGTCCAGCTTCTTGCTAGTGTCCTTTTTGTTTCAAAGACAAATTTTACATTTAAAAAGTTTTATGAATGCAATTAATTCCTATCGTTACGTATATTTTCCTGACTGTACTTTAATTCACTTCAAATAACCAGTCAAATGTGAAGGTAGAAACAACTAGACACACAAACTGATGATGTTGGAGAAAGACACCGAAACGTATTTGTAACATTTTAAATAATAAACAATAAAATTGACTGAAACCCAGGAATATTTTGAAGTGAATTAAGTCCTATGCTATTTGTAGGCAATGCAAGCACATGAACAGTTTTACTGTTCAAATAAAAGTCAGCAAATATGTTTAAATTATTAGACTATCGCAAATTTGCAAATACACTGTTTCTTAACAAAACAACAATGTTTTGACGCCATGCAAGCATGGTGCTTAAATGCAAAGTGTTTAATAAGTGCAAAGTGTTTAAAATTATGATGGGTACAGAATTAGAATTATTGATGGTTTACGGTATTGATTTTAAATTCCTGACTTTAATTCGAAGAGTTTCTCGTGTACTATGTTATCTAAACTCACTTTCTAATGAGAGCACTTAGAAGTTAGACGGATTGCCCTAATTTTGAATCACCCAGTATATTAAAATATAGCTAATATCTGATGTTGCCGAGGCGAAAGTTTGTTGCTGTTTTTTTTTTTCGTTTGAGCTCTACCTGAGAGCAGTGAACAAAATAATAATCATTTAGGACTTTTAATTAAATTAGATGTTTAAAATGCGGACCCAAATTAATATTTGTAGGATCCAATTTTTAGGCAAAAATAAAAATGATATAACAATCCACCACCAATTAGTAGCGTTACGTAACACGTCCGTCCTCAAAATTGCCGATTGGATCTGGTAATATGATTTATAATACGGTGGTCGATCTTCTACACAATAATTAAGAAATGTTTCACGCTTTAAAAAAGGTGAGTTGGAAAAACCAGCTTTTTATCGCTCCTGGAAGATGATAAATGTTACTATTTATGACAAGTCACCTTAATAATTCTGTTCTGGGATTCAACCGCTAATTCATTTAAGCGAGACATAGATGTAGTTTTTTTCATTTTCTATTTTATTTATACATTCACCCTAATAAAACACGGAAACCTTGAGTGAAAAAAATTTCGAGGAATCCTTTGGCTAGAATGTCTCTAAGACGAGTCGCATTCCCTATTTTTATAAGTAATATGCAAGAAATACCCCGTAAAAAGATTTACCATTTGGCAGGTTAATAAAAGCTTATAATAAATTGTTTCAAAAATGAAATAGAAGAATAGAACATTATGGCATGCCTTGCAACACATAGAAAAAACAGAATGTATTGCAATTCATTTTTGTCTGTGAATGGAAAAACCAATTAGGAAGAAAAATCAGGCAATAATGCTTGTAAATCGTAAATAAAAAACAAAACTGTCGAACGAAATTATTAGATGCCAAAGAACTGAGCAGAATTGTATATGAAAAAAAATATAAATAATGAAAGTTTTGAAATTCCGTACGCAGATACGTTTGTATTTCTCCTGACGATGAACTAGAGTCTCCATTCTAAAAAAGCTACAAAAAGAGTTGTTGGCGAAAACGCTGGTAATGAATATAGTGTAATTAAGATGTTATTAAGAAGACTTACAAAAAATTATCTTACAGAAAGGTGTTTTGATCTAGATAAATCCAGAGATAAGATGTATGAAATAATTTAAAACTTAACGAAACGAAAAAATGTAAATTATATATTATCTTGGATGCCCTGCATCACCACAAGTAGAAAGTAAGAAAAAGCAAAACTCATTTAGGGAAGAACCAGACGAAGCAATAGGTTGAATTGCAAAACTAAAATTGAAAGAAAAACAGATGTTAAAAACTAAATTATTAAATATAAATTAAATCTGACAGAGTATTTTCATGAAAACATATATGCATAATCAATAAAACATTTTAATTCTGAGTGAAGATTTAAAATGTAATTTAAAATGAGAATTACTTGAAAGTTTCTACGAAGATTCACTACCGATATTTTCCTGAGGACTGCAAGAAAATTCACGGAAAAAGATCTTGGAAGTAATTAAAAATAAAATTAACATGACAGGAAAACATTAACATGGCAGGTTAATAAAAGCTTATGATAAATTGTTTCAAAAATGAAATAGAAGAATAGAACATTATGGCATACCTTGCAACATATCATACAAAAAACAGAATGTTTTGCAATTCAGTAGTAGAAAACATCTTTATTTCTAAAAAAGGCTATCGACCTATCGGTCTTTCTGCCCTTGTTTAATACATGCAGTCTTAATCTAGATAAAAAACAAATATGAAAATTCTCCTATTCTAGGTTAACAATAGTAGTAGTAAACATCTTTATTTCTAAAAAAGGCTATCGACCTATCGGTATTTCTGCCCTTGTTTAATACATGCAGTCCCAATCTAAATAAAAAACAAATATGAAAATTCTCCCATTCTAGGTTAACAATACTATTAAATAAATAAGATTTCAGTGGCAAGAAGAAATTATTTTATTGTCCACTAGTCCGTTGCGTTTGTAAGTGTTCGAGTAGCGTTAATGTAGGTAAAGTTGTTTGTCCATTTTGTCTGTAGCTGTATGAGTCTTTCCGAGATCTTTGTCATGTTTGTGCGTTCGTATAGTAGTTGGGTGGGGGGGTTGTGTAGTGGGTTTTGGGGGTGTCTTATTCGTGTTATTAGTCTTAGTGCAATTTGTTCTGTTGTTTGTGTATAACGTTTTGTCCTTTCTGTTCCGTTGGTCATGAGTATATGTCCAAAGTCTAGCAAGGGTCTACAAATAGCTTTATATATTTTGGTGGCGGTGTTTGTGCCTATAATTATATAATTCCTCTGTCTTTGTAGGTTAGTGATCGGAAGTGTTTTGTTCTCTTTATTGTTTCTGTCCTGATGTTTCGTATGTGTTTAGTGAATTTTTGTGGGTATGTGTTTAGTGAAAAATTCGTTTTTGGTTGTGTCGTTTGGCCGTCTGCAGTTATTGTAGGGGAATCAGCGTTGAGTCTGTGGTTTGTGAGCAGAAGTTGGTTTTTTGACGCGTTTGGTGTTAGTCTCCATTTATAAAACCATGTCATTGTGTTGTTTGTTAGTGTTTGGAGTCTTTGCGCTGCTCTCTCAGTAGTTTTGTCATGTACAATAAGTGCCGTGTCGTCTGCGTATTGTAATATGTATGCCGATCTGTCGATTTGATTTTTGTCTGGTAAGTTGTAATTGTATATGTCATGGCAGTATATATTGTAGAGAAACGGTGAGAGCGGGGATCCTTGAGGGAGCCCTTGTTCAGGGGAAAAAGAAAATGACAGTGTTTTGTCAATTCGTACTTGTAGTTGTCTGTTTTCTAGTAAGTTCTTTATGGTGTGTAGTAGATATGTTGGTGTGTGTAGTTTGTATAGTTTGTATAGTAAGCCTCTATGCCAGACACTGTCAAAAGCCTTGTTAATGTCCATAAACAGGCAAGCTGTCTTTCTGTCAGTTAGGTGGGTAGTTTGTATATTGTTGGCCAAAATAAAGAGCGGATGAACAGTCGAGTGATGCTGTTTGAAACCAAATTGGTAGGTAGTATATATTTTCCAATCACTTTTTCAAGCCGCTGCTTCATTATGTATTCAAAAATTTTGCTTAGTACTGGAAGTAGTGTAATTGGTCTGTGCTTGCTCGGCTGTGTATTGTCCAGTCCATTTTTGGGTATAGGGATTATTAAGCCGTTTTTCCATGTTTCTGGGATTCTGCCATTTGTGATGCAGTTGTTCAATTCAGTTAGGATCAGTTTGTGTGTTTCTTGAGTTAGGCTTTTCAAGACTTTTGCCTTAATTTTATCCCTCCCCGGTGCAGTGTTCTTGATGTGCGCTAGGGCTACATCGTACTCTGTGTCTGTGATCAGTGTGCAGGCATAGATTGGTGAGTTGTTAAAATAGTTCAAGTACCAGTCGTTGATCAAGTTCCAGTTGTCATTGTCGAAGTTAGGGTTTGTCGATATGCTGAAGGCCCTTTGATAGTGTCTGGCGAATGCGTCCGCTTTCTCTTTGTCTGTGTAGCGTTCTATTCCGTTTTCGTCAATTGTGTCAGTAGTGCCAGTCTTCCTGTATTGCGCCAGTTTCTTAATTTTACGCCAGTATGTTTTGCCTTTGTCCTTCTGTATTTCTTTACATGTTTCTAGCCATTTGTCTTGTCGGTATTGTCCAATCAGAGTTTTAATGTTTCTGTTCGAAAGTTTTGAAATTCCGTACGCAGATACGTTTGTATTTCTTCTGACGACGAACTGGAGTCTCCATTCTAAAAAAGCTCCAAAAATAATTGTCGGCGACAACTCTGGTAATGACTATAGTGCAATTAAGATGTTATTAAGAAGACTTACCAAAAATTATTTCATACAAAAGTGTTTTGATCCAGATAAATCCAGAGATAAGATGTACGAAATAACGTAAAAGTTTAAAAATAAACGAAACGAAAAAATACAAATTATACATTGTCTTGGATGCCCTGCAACACCAGAAATAGAAAGTAATATAAACTGTCGTGAGGAAAAAGCAAAACTCATTAATCGAAGAACCAGACGAAACAATAGATTGAATTGCAAAGCTAAAATTGAAAGTAAACCAGCTGTTATAATTAACTGAATTATTAAATATAAATTAAATCTGACAAAGTATTTTCATGAAAACATATGTAATTAATAAAACATTTCAATTCTCAGTTAAGATTTAAAATGTTTCGTTTTGTATCTGAGAATTACTCGAATGTTTCTATGAAGATTCACTACCGATATTTTCATGAGGACTGCTACAAAATTCACGTAAAAAGATCTTGGAAGTAATTTAAAATTAAAATAAACATGACTGGAAAAAACATTATAATTATATTTTTGCATTATGAAAGATCACCATTGAACTTTGAATAAAAAAATTATGTTCAATAAATGAAAAATATTCCACAAGAAGCCTGTTAAAAATGTACAGGGTGATTCACAACCTTATGGACAAAGAGAAGAGGCGTGTAGAGGACCTCAAAACAAGTCGAGTTTGCATTCAAGTTTTTTTTTCAGGTCTATGGTTAACGACCTGTATGTGTTAAAGTTTTTAAAATATTAAGTTTTCTTTTTAATTCCTACAGTTTATGAGATATTTTGCTCAAATTTTGAACGTAGGCTACTGTTTAGACCCTTTAGCCGTAGGTAAGCCAACTGGTTGCGAAAATCTACAGGAGGTTTTTTTTTTCTAGAGACATTGCTCCTTTTAACCCCCCGAACTTTTTTGTGGTGCGCCACTGACTTGGACCGAACACATTTTTGAATTTTTTGTTCAATTTAAGAATGTTTGTATCTCTCGCAGTTTTTTCGTGACTGTCTTTGTTTTCGAGTTATTTGCACAAACAGAAGTCCCATGTAGGGTTTCTGGGTGATTTTCTATGAATTTTCTTATAATTTTTTTTTGTGCCCTTTTGTTCACATTTTTTTGTGAAAGCTTGAAGTGCAAGCTGAAGTTAAAATAGGGATGGCTGACGAGTTAACTTTAAAGTTTTTTTTTTACTTTAATTTAATTTACAATAATTGAGGTTTAGGGGCTGTAAACTAATCCAAATAAAAATTCACAAAAATGTAACGAATATTTCAATTTATTATGAAATGACTTTCATAAAATTAAATAAGTTTAAATTATTTAATTTTAATTTAATAAATTAAAGGTGCTGTTCAAAATGGCCTCCGTTTTCTCTTAAGCATAAATGGACCGTTCGCCGAAAATTAAAGTCAACTTTATCCAATAATTGAATGTCATTTTTTATAATAACGTTCATAGAGAAATGCAGAGGCGCACCATCCTGCATATACCACATGCCAAGTCGCAATTGTAAAGGCAAATCTGCTCTGGAAGAATGTTTTGTAGGAAAAGCAAATAACTTGCACCGTTCAAACGATTAGGTACAATATCTGGCCCAACCAAATATCGCCCAACGATTCCAGCCCACACATTAATTTTAAATTCTCTTTGGTAATGATGGGTTATTGTAATATGTGGGTTTTGATCGGAATATTCATGGCTGTTGTGTAGATTTGTGGTTCCCCTCCGCGTAAAGCATGCTTCATCAGTGAAAAGGATACTACTGTGAATACAAACGTTCTGATTTAAAAGTTAATTACAAAAAATCATCCTTGGCTCTAAGTTTTGCGGTAACAGATCTTGAACTTTTTGAAAATGATATGGATCCAGCATATTACGTCGTAGAACTCGATGGACCTTGGACTGTGGTATGTTTAAATTGCTTGGATTTTCTTCGGGTACTGGTTTGGGTTACCGGTTCATTTCCAATGTGGCGTAAAATTTGCTCCTCATTTCTTGAGTTCACTGCGTAAATGCGACCTCCGTTATTGCGTTGGCAAAGAGAGTCAGTCTCCCGAGCTTTCCGTTCTTTTTCGGTACTCCACCACACTTCTTTGGCAGTTACTCTCACAAAACCCCAATACTAATCGCATATCAACTTGCTCATTGAATGAAAACTTTCCTGATAAACTGATAAAAAAATTCTTAAATTGGACAATAAATTCAAAAATTTGTTCGGTCGATGGCAGTGGAGCACCACAATAAACTTCGCGGGGTAAAAAGTGGGGTATGACACTAGAAGAAACACCCTGTAGATTTTGGCAACCAGTAAGCTTACCTTCGGGGAGAGGGTGTAAGCAGTAGCCTACGTTAAAAATGTGAGCAAAATATCTCATAAACTGTAGGAGTTAAAGAGAAAATACCAATATTTTTTAAAAACTTTAGCACCCTATATCTCGTTAACCATGGGCATGAGAAAAAAACTTAAATGGCAACTCGACTTGTTTTGAGGTCCTCTACACGCCCCTGCTCTGTGATAATAAATCGTAAAGCGTAATAATAAATCCAAAATAAGAGGTTTCCAAATGAGCATACATTTTGTAATTTCTGTAGGAAATATTGTTCTTCTAGCACGCTTACTATATAAAATTAAATACGAACATGTAATTTTCAATGTAACCTATCCGCTCTAAGTGTCCTCACAAAAAGTTTTAAATTCAAACAAATCTAATGTGACCATGTGAAAGGTCGATGTGAAATGAGTCGAGTAAAAAACTGTCATATTAATATGCAGATGTTGTTTTATGTACCTTGCTGAGCTTGACTAATTTACGACCATGTTGAATAAATCTTGAACAATTTTTTAGTTTTAGTCTGATTTAATTCAATCCAGTTAAAAATCAATAAACATCCTATAATTACGAGTACTTTTACGACCGTGTCTGCGCTGCATCTGCTATTACCATTTGGTAATAGCAAACCAACACAGTCTTGTAGAAACTACTAAAATATTTGTTTTACGACTTGTTTTATTATAACAAGAACAGCAAAAGATCACGGATCTGAAAGTTTTGAAATTACCTGTTTTAAGTAAGTTTATAGCGATATTTTCCAAATAAATATTTTATTGATAATTCTAGATGCGACATCCTTTTCGATAAGCTTTTATATAGCGATCTGGAATTCCCATCCAAAAAGGAATGTGGAAATAACATCAAATTGACAACAACTTCAGTGATCTTCTTGGCGCCCAACATCTACTGGTAAAACAACTGATTGGCGCCGTGAATTCGACCGTTCGCAAGGTCGCTGTCCGACCTTCTGGTCCGAAGATGATCTCCGTTTATCCATTTTATCGGTTATTTATGCGTATTTGAATTTTTCATTATGCGGATGTCAACTTGAAAAGCCGATTATATAATGGCCGGCTTACAAAAATCAGACTGATTTATTGAATTCCATTTGGATCTAGAATTAGCATAAGTAATACGGTAGCTTCTTCAAGCAGGATGTATTACTAGCATTTTTAAATCAATAGGATTTGGGTTGAATCCAATGTGTTCTGAATTCCTGCAGATACAAGTTTAATAATTTATCTCAACCAATAGTTTTGGTTTTGTTTACAGTTATTCTGGTCGCTGACCTCTTCACAGATTGACGTTCTGCTAAACAATTATCTTTTAAAGAGGCGTTCTGGTGGTCTGTGGGTTTTACCATCGCCTGCTGACTTTGCTCGTTTCACATTATTCACTTTGCAAATTTACATGGTTCGTATCATTTTGTTTCGATAAATCCTTAATTGATAGAACATATTAATATTAACTGCTTAATATCCTCATATTTGGTCGGTTGATTGAAGATTGATCACAATGGCCATATTAGTGAGCTATTGCTATTAGAAACGTATGGTTTTATATTATAATAAACAAAATTAAAAAAGGAATGACGAAAAGTTGAAGGAATGACGAAAAATTTCATCTTTAAGTAGTTCCCCATCAACAAAATGCAAGTCGGAAATTCAATTGTTTATAATTAACGTGTGTATTGTAATATATTTTTATGCTTTTACAGTAGACTTGACATTTTATGTAGTTAATAGAATAACATCTGAATGGGTTAGATCCGGAGAGGAAGCTGGCTTTTGGTGAGAGAAATTGACTTTTGGTTACTTGGCAAAAAGCTGTTGTTCGGCAAAAACACATTAAGATGTATCCTATTGCAATTAGGTAGACTGAGAATACTATACAGGGTGTTGATGTATAGTATATGTATATATATATATAGGGTGTGTGAACAAAATTGAGGTGCTAGAATTGGGATCTCTTAAACCGTAAGAGATACTAAGGCGGATTAATGAGGCTGAAAACTGTGTATTTTGATGCTGAACAAAACGGTGTGTTAAAAGTTGAAGAATTCTGATTACTTTCGGAAATATTCTAAGAAATCCGAAATTTGCTCAACTGATTTTTATATTTTTCTCAGTTTACGTGAAGTGATATTTTCGAATAATTACTATATTCTTAGAACAATTTTTTTACTCTATGCAAGATTATACTATCAGATCTGGACTTAAATGTTTCGTTTTTGGCTCAGCAGCATTAACTTCATAGCATTTTTTTAGTACGAACCTGTACGTTTGACATCTGTTTATGAATTCTACTTTAGCATAGCTTTAAAATAGCTTAGAATTTTATTGTTTATTTTGAAAGTCGGCTGTTTAAAAACCTTTATTTCGAAACTATTAAAATTTACACGACTTGAATAGAGAAGATCTTCTATGTTCCAAGAACTGATTCTCTTAAAACTATCTTATGACTTGGGGCTCACTTGGAGAGTACGAGACAAATATTGAAAAACATTTTTGACTATTGAAATCTCTTCATAACATTTCGTTCACCTTTACATATTAATACTCATAGGGAATAAAGGCATAAGAGTGAAAGTTGAGTCAATATTCCACGAGGAAACGATACCAACCGCAACTCATTTATAAGTAGTCGAATAGACACTTAACCAAAGACATTAATATCTGAGCACTAAACTAATACCTGATGTAACACAAAGACACCGAAAATAAGTTTGTAGGATCTAAACGCTTACTTACAAGATAGTATTATCCAAAATGTTCATGTGTTTAGGGAAAAGATTTCTTTAGAGAATTAAACCTCTTAGGACTTAAACCTCTTAAACCTTGCTTTGGACACAATGTTGATTTAGACACAACATGTATATTAATTAGTATTCCAGATACTGCTACTGAACCGAAACTGAAATAAAATTCTATGCTTTTCCATGCAAAATATAAATTTATTACGGAAATTTTGCGGAAAACAAAGCGAATCTTAACCCCTCCTAAAATTACAGTAGTTGTAGTAAACATCTTTATTTCTAAAAAAGGCTATCGACCTATCGGTCTTTCTGCCCTTGTTTAATACATGCAGTCTTAATCTAAATAAAAAACAAATATGAAAATTCTCTTATTCTAGGTTAACAATACTATTAAATAAATAAGACTTCAGTGGCAAGAAGAAATTATTTTATTGTCCACTAGTCCGTTGCGTTTGTAAGTGTTCGAGTAGCGTTAATGTAGGGAAACGGAAGCGGGATTGTCTGGTTGGTCTTGTAAGACAAAGGGGATTCAGTATGGTCCAGTTGTAGGGGTTGTTTGTCCATTTTGTCTGTAGCTATATGAGTCTTTCCGAGATCTTTGTCATGTTTGTGCGTTCGTATAGTAGTTGGGTGGGGGGTTGTGTAGTGGGTTTTGGGGGTGTCTTATTTGTGTTATTAGTCTTAGTGCAATTTGCTCTGTTGTTTGTGTATAACGTTTTGTCCTTTCTGTTCCGTTGGTCATGAGTACATGTCCAAAGTCTAGCAAGGGTCTACAAATAGCTTTATATATTTTGGTGACGGTGTTTGTGCTAATTCCTCTGTCTTTGTAGGTTAGTGATCGGAAGCCTAAAATTACATTTTATTTTGCTTTCCAATTCATTAAAACGTAATTTTCCATATTACATTACACTTGTGATCTTTAATTTTAATTAAAATAAATAGTAAATTAAAATAGTAGTAGTAAACATCTTTATTAGTAATAAAAGGCTACCGACCTATCGGTCTTTCTGCCCAATTAAAATAATTTAATCTAAAATTCACTTGGCTAATTCCGACTACTTATATTTGTCAATTTTTAATCCATTCCCATTACAACTAATTTTCTCGAAGCACCTAAAACACTTTTGCCATTATCTTCGGTAAAAATTTTAATTGGTAAAACGGTAAATAAAATGAATGGAGAAAGTACGTCGCGAGGAACGCAATCGTTTTACATTTTGGTTAACCAGTTACAAACCACTTCTTCATAATAACACACCTTGACAGGAAAAAATCACGCAGGTCTTGAAACTTTCTTCAAATGTAATAAAGCCGACCTCCACCTTCCTCGATGGTCAATGATCTGAAAGACTTTCTACAGATCGCTGATGGTGTTTTTGCTTCTGAAAATGTGGTCTTAAAGGGTGACGGACCTCACAAGTATCACAACATTTATTTGTTGTGCAAGTGATCGTGGTTTCAAAATTGATTTAATTCGATTTTATAATTACTTTCAAGAGTTAAATACGGTTTTTTTTGTGCCGGTTGACTAAACAACATATAAAAATGTTAGTAATCAAACAGAATATATAAGAATTAACTTTATTTCAAAAAATTCCTGGGTTTCAGTCAATTTTATTGTTCATTATTTAAAATGCTACAAATACGTTTGAATAACCAGTCAAATGTGAAGGTAGAAACAACTATACACACAAACTGATGATGGTGGAGAAAGACACCGAAACGTATTTGTAACATTTTAAATAATAAACAATAAAATTAACTGAAACCCAGGAATTTTTTGAAATAAATTGAAGTACAGTCAGGAAAATATACACAACAATAAGAATTAACTACGAAAATATAAATTACTTCTCCATAATTATCATTTGAGGGAAAGACTAAGAACCAGTTTTCATTTTTTAGATACGAAATAAACTAAAAACTCTCCTAGTTTTCTCAACTAATCGCAAGATAAGTTTTACAATTTGTTGAAAATGGCCCCATTTTGAGCACTTTTTCCAGACTTATTTTAACGTTTTGCTTCATTGACTTTTTATTGAATTTAAATGGAAATTGTCAAAGAATATTCAATATATTTGATTATTTTTAGCGGCTTTAAGCGGACAAATAATTTTTGGAGATAGCAGAAGTTATTTGTCCGCTTAAAGCCGCTAAAAATAATTCCTTCTATTAATTTTCCTTCTAGTAATTATTCAATATATTCATTGTCTAAACATCAGACTAAAATAGTCAGCTAACCGGACCATTTTTTTATAATTTAAGAATTATTTGAACTAGAAAGATTTTGTTCAAAATTCGAGTTCAGCATTTAAACGAATAGTTTTTTGCCACCTGTAATATTGTAAATTGTATAAATTGCTAGTTTATGCTTTCTATTACATCTTTAAGAGTCGAGAAAACTTTCAAAATTAATAAAAATTTTCCATGAAAACACAAGTCGCCAAACGATTACTTTTTACTACTTGGTGTTTGAATTCGAATTAATTTTAAACATTTTGTTTTATTAAGCACAAGAACAATTTTATCTCAATTCTATTCAAAACATTTTAGAATAATCTAAAACCAAAAAAAAAAACGTGTGTTGAAATAATATGTGAAAATATATTTGGAACGATTGTAAGTTTATATGGTTTTTTGAAGGAACCCTAAACTAACTAAAAAGAAGTTTACTAAAATGAAGTGAAATAATTAATATACGTAATGAAAATAAAATATAAATATATAATATAATAAATAAGGTAATAGACAATTTTATATTGTTTTTTTGTTTTTATCAATTGGAAATAGTCTTAAATTTTTTACATACACTGTTAATTTTTTTACAACCCAAATGTTGTTGATACTTGTAAATTCAAATTTTTAAAATCAGTTTATTAGCTTTGTAAAAACTGTCTTATTTCCAATATAAATTATCTGCTCATTGTTAAAAATAAAACATACACGAAGGGTTTTACATTTTAAACACAACTTTTGAATTTAAAAGATTTAAACAATTTTTAAAGCATTTTCCAAAGTAATTTTTTTATCGCTTTTTATGAAAAAAGAACTAGTTTAAATGCATATCACAATGTTCGCATTACTTTTTTAATGTGACACATATTTTTGAAACCATTTTTAAACAGAAAAACAGTAAAGGAAGAAAAGGTTTCCATCCTAAATAACATTTCGATAACGTTGTGCTGAAAATCTCCTTTTTTATTGCCAGGAATTTTTTTTCTTGAAAGCATTAACATGGATTTGCTTTAGCTTTTTTCATAAAAGAAACTGGCTAAAAAATAAGATTTTAGTAATTATTCTATCACAAGCGAAGAAATTAAAATATTAACGAGCAATGAAACCAACCAAGGTATAAATTAAACCAGACGTTTATGACTGTTTACCTATGACTACCTACGAAACCACAATATAAACCCTGTAATACTTATAATAAATAATCCGCTCTTGTCTTGCCTGAAGTAATTAGTTTTGTTTAATGACCCTTAAAGCTGTGTTTTTGTTGACACGTTTTATGAGGTTAATTATAAATAATCTAAAAAAACTAAATTTTTCCAGATACCGGATCTTTATGACTGCGGGAAGTTGGAGCGAATAAATTGCGTTTTCAGACCCGTAATGGTGAAAGTAGACTTTTAATTTTCAATAATAATCGTCTAAAATATTGTCATAATGCAGACTCTAAATACTCCATTGGGTTGGAGCTTTTTTGTAACTTTGACCTCGATCTAAGCTTGATATTTAATTACTATCGACAAACGTTGTTGTTTTGCTGGTCGAATATATAATTCATCATAAAAATACAGAGAAAAAGTATTAATTACTACCCTTGAAACACAGTGTTGTATTTTAATTATATGTCTGCTTTTCTATTTAGTAAACTTATAATTATTATAGCCTTTGTTGATTCTTTTTTAAATACTTTTTAAGTCAAGGAAGATAGTTTTCAAAGCATAATTTCGTTCAGTGAAACTAATTCTATGCTATTTTTGGTTTATTTAATTTAATTAAATTTAATAAAACTTTTGAATAATCAGGAATTCTGTTTGCATTACATTGCATTATATTAAACAAAAGTTAAATAAATAATGTTGAAGAGTCTTCATTCTAAAATGGTACTAGTAACTTTCTGTTATTTCTATTTCTTTTTCTGTTAAGCCTAAATTGAAATTTAATTTGAGTGACTTTCGATATAGCAATCAAATTTGATTCAAATATAGTAAATTCTTATTGAATGACAATCGTCGTTAGTCGATAGACATGTCGATGTGGTTCATGTTTAAACTGGTTGTCGATGTGGTTCATGTTTAAACTGGTTCACCCAAAACAGCGAATCTCTTCTAAACGATTTTAAGGCGTTTTCTACCTGTACCCAACGGAAAATCCCAGATGAACTTATCGCGCGGTAGAAGCGCGAACTAGAAAATCGAGAAACAACCGCTTCTTCTCTACTACTCAATAGGACTAATTGCAGCGTAATTTTCACTTTAAACACGTCATTGTTTCAGCAGGATAAGGAGGCAGCGGCGTGTTGTGCGGGTGTTCGAAAGAGCGCATAGAGCACGATGGTGTGGGTCAGGATAAAAAATAATTCAGCAGTAGCGTGAGTCGATAGATTATTTTATTGGTTGACTTTACTTGAGTGATTTGCATTTCGCTTGCAGTTTTTTATTCATTATTTATTCATTCTAATTATGTTGGCTTTTTGGTAATATATTTTTTAAGTTCTTAATTTTCTTTGGGAGCTCTGCAGCACTGCAGTGCTTATGCATCATCAGTTATAATCACCGATTTCACTTTTCTAAACGGAATAACTATTTTGCAATCCATTTTTGAACTATAAGTATTTTCACTAAAAATAAAATACAAAACAGGTGTTATCATTTGAAGATAATTATTTAGCACAAAAACATAAGTTAAAACTAATACAAGTATATCTACCCAGAGCTAATATACGAAGACATAAGATTGGCAAGAGCACAGAACAAATGTAAATACGAAATAGTTATTGGAGACTTTACCGCCGTATTGGCAAAACAAATAGAGGCAAAGGAAGAATATATAGGAAAATATGGATTTGCCACTAGAAATTAAAGGGGTAATATGATGACAAACTTTATAGCGGAACAAAGATTGTATGCCACTCTTTAACAAAAAACACC
The DNA here is from genome assembly GCA_024550625.1 of Dendroctonus valens. Taxonomy (NCBI): domain Eukaryota; kingdom Metazoa; phylum Arthropoda; class Insecta; order Coleoptera; family Curculionidae; genus Dendroctonus; species Dendroctonus valens. Next base: position 353,649 of record JAJTJO010000717.1, on the reverse strand, counting down.
GAACAAAATGGACCTGGAGAAGCCCGAGCGGAAGCGACAGAGAACGAAATAGACTACATACTTTCTTCTTCCAAAACAATAATTCAAGACGTAACAGTTCTGAACTCGTTCAAAACAGGGAAATGCTCCGTCAAAACAGGGAAACATACAAGGGAAAACTACAGAGCCACATAAACAACATAATGGTAACAGACGACATCAACCAAGTAGCATCCGACATAACAGATGCAATGAGGAAAGTAGCAAATGAAGAAGCGGAAAGAAAGCCAATAAAAACAAACAACTGTATAAAAATGGTTTATACGCAACGGAACAATACCAAAATGTCAGAAGAGAGGCAAGGAGAATGATAAGAAAGGATACGGCAGAGAACTATAGAATAATGACAGAGAAGGTGATTGAAGAAAACAAAAACCTTAAATGCCTAAGGAAGAAGTAAGGAAAGCACCAAATAATATCTCTGAAGGACGATAACAATGTGGAAACAAGAAACACAGACAAAATTTTAGAAATAGCCTATAAGTTCTATCAAGACCTTCACTCACCAAGAACAGAAAGACCACCAGGAAACCAAAACAAAGGAAAAGTAGTCAACGATGGCTCTGAAGAGAAACCAGAAATAAACGAGGAAGAAATTATACATGCTATAAACTCAATGAAGAAAAACAATGCACCAGGTGGAGATGGTATAATCGCGGAAATGCTCAAGGAGGGACAAGAAATTGTCATACCGCAGCTAAAGCACCTTATCAATCTCTGTATAGAACAATAAACAATACCCACGAATTGGAATGAGGCAATAAGATTAATATTATTTAAGAAAAGGAGATCGAACAATGCTGGAAAATTATGTACCCTGCTCGCTTAGCTCGCTGTCTCAGATGTATAAGCTTTTTACCCGAATCATAACCAACAGAATTACAAATAAGCTGGATACCTACCAACCGGTAGAACAAGCCGCATTCCGCAAATAATATAACACTAATGACCACTTACTTACAGTAAAGATCATAACTAGACCGAATATAATTTTACAAAACACATGGCATTCGTGGACTACGAGAAGGCATTTTACTCCGTAGAACATTGGGCAATATTAGAAGAACTAGAGAAAGCGCGAATAGACCATTGGTACAAGAACCTTCTTAAAAATATATATCAAAGAGTAAATGCAAAAATCAGGCTACACGAAGAAACAGACAACATTGAAATCAAAAGAAGTATCAGACAAGGAGATACTATATCCCCAAAACTCTTCACCTTAGCTCTGGAAGGAATTTTCATAAAACTTGAATGGGGAAATATGGGACTGAACATAAGTGGAACCAAAATATCACACTTAAGATTTGCAACACAGTGGACCTTGAAAAAATGCTTTCCGAAGTAGACAGAAATCTGCAAAAATAGGTGTATAAATTAATAAAACAAAAACAAATTTAATGAGCCAAGACCAAGTACAAAAAAGAGTCAACTGGCACATATTGGAAAATGTTCAAGAATATCTGGTTCAATATATATCTGGGACAACAAATAGAGATAGGAAAAGTTAATAAGGAGATAGAGATTGAAAGGAGAAGGAGACTAGGTTGGGCGGCATTTGGCAAATTAAGCCATATACTTAAGGATAGAAAGATACCGCAAAACCTTAGAACAAGAATATTTGAACAGTGTGTAGTACCGGTGATAACATATGGAGCACAGACCTGGACTCTCACAAAAACAATGGTGAATAAATTGAGGACAACACAAAGAGCTATGGAAAGAGTTATGATAGGCGTATCACTAAGAGACAAAAAGAGAAACGAATGGATTAGACAGAGAACAAAGGTCGTAGATATAGTGGAGAGAGTCGCAAGCCTGTAGTAGGAATTGAAGGACATATAGCTCGCTTTACAGACGACTGGAATAGCCGAATAATACGCTGGAGACCATGGGAAGGAAAGAGAGGAAGAAGAAGACAAATTATGCGATGGTATGACGACATAAAGCGAGTGGCAGGATTTGGATGGAGGAGAACAGCACAAAACAGAGAGAACTGGAGGAGAGGAAGGGAGGCCTATGCTCAATACTGGGCGCAATAAAAGGCTTGATGAAGATGATTTTTATTTGTACAAGCAAGACTAGCCCCTATCAGACTACTATCCCCTTAAAAACTGATTACCGAATATATTCGGTAACTAAAAAGGCACTAAAATATATAATTTATTATCGGCCACGATTTTGCCAATTGTGCAATGGAAAAAATCTAATAAAATATAATTTACAATGAGAAAACTATGGCATTTCATATAAACAATATGATTGAACATGCTTCACGTAGTCATTAATTCTTTGTGCGTTTAATATAAAAAAGTTGCTGTTATATTTATTATAAACAATTAACTAGTTTATGGCAATCGAAACTTACATTAATCATAGCGATAATAAATGGCTTTTGACTAATTGAAATCAAACATGTAGGTGGAGAGAAATATCTCATATAAATATAACGCCTTCGTTATAAATGTTAACGTCTGGAATGGATCATTTATTGACTACAAAACCCTTTAAAAAAATCCAGTTATACTTTCACACTGAGAACAGTTTAAAGAATACATATTTATTTCAATTATTTTTATGCGAATCAAGAATCTAAAAGAAACGCAAAAATATATTTCAATTCAATTAGTAGTTATTGATAAAAACTCCATCCAGTTCATGTCTTTAACATTGTCTGTAAAGTAAAGTAGGCTTCAATATTCATCTGAAATTGCATAAAATTCCCATTTTTTTTCTATGGAATGCATAACGACTATACATAGGACACATATGGCACTTTATCTGAAATATAGCACCAGTTTTTATTTTACTATTCGAAGGTGTGGTATCGTTAAGAGTCTATTGCTATGTAATGCTATCTTGGGGCAATGGATGCATTACCTAAACCGTCTTAGAGCTATGCATTCGTAATTTTTTTGCATGTGTGTTACATTGTCTATTTCAGATTGGAATTTGGCAAAGTAAGTCTAATTTAATTAATTGTGCAAGAGTTTATTCGCTTTTACTACGGCTTTGATACAGGGTGTTCCAGATGGTATTTTAGTGTTTGGAAAATAGAGCAACTTTTAGGTGGTAGAATGAAATTTGTAATGTAAACTTCACCCTGCAAAGATAAAGACAATTGACATTTTCGTGGTTAGGGGTTTTTAATGTAAAAACTGTGTTTAATAGGTAAAATTATATGGAACTATTACAAAATGTAGGCAAAATATTTATTGTAAATTTTATTCTACTTCATAGATTTAATTCTTCATTCATAAAGAATTAAATAGGCAAAACATACAGACAAGAAAATCCCAGAAACCGATATTTACCATTAGATATTTGCATTGAAGACAATACATTAAGTAAAAATACAATAAATCGACTAGCAAAATATTACCTTAAAGGCGAGTATCCAAAAATATATTCAATTAAGAGAAGCATCAGCTTGTTATGAAAGAAGGTAAAATAAGGTGGCTGCCCCCTCAAGGATCCCCGCTCTCACCGTTTCTCTACAATATATACTGCCATGACATATACAATTACAACTTACCAGACAAAAATCAAATCGACAGATCGGCATACATATTACAATACGCAGACGACACGGCACTTATTGTACATGACAAAACTACTGAGAGAGCAGCTCAAAGACTGCAAACACTAACAAACAACACAATGACATGGTTTTATAAATGGAGACTAACACCAAACGCGTCAAAAAACCAACTTCTGCTCACAAACCACAGACTCAACGCTGACTCCCCTACAATAACTGCAGACGGCCAAACGACACAACCAAAAAACGACGTAAAATACCTTGGAATCACAATTGACCACAAACTTAAATTCACTAAACACATACGAAACATCAGGGCAGAAACAATAAAGAGAACAAAACACTTCCGATCACTAACCTACAAAGACAGAGGAATTAGCACAAACACTGCCACCAAAATATATAAAGCTATTTGTAGACCCTTGCTAGACTATGGACATATACTCATGACCAACGGAACAGAAAGGACAAAACGTTATATACAAACAACAGAACAAATTGCACTAAGACTAATAACACGAATAAGACACCCCTAAAACCCACTACACAACCCCTCCACCCAACTACTATACGAACGCACAAACATGATAAAGATTTCGGAAAGGCTCATACATCTACAGACAAAATGGACAAACAACCCCTACAACTGGACCATACTGAATCCCCTTTGTCTTACAAGACCAACCAGACAATCCCGCTTTCGTTTTCCTACATTAACGCTACTCGAACACTTACAAACGCTACGGACTAGTGGACAATAAAATAATTCCTTCTTGCCACTGAAATCTTACTTATTTAATAGTATTGTTAACCTAGAATAAGAGAATTTTCATATCTGTTTTCATTTAGATTAAGACTGTATGTATTAAACAAGGGCAGAATGACCGATAGGTCGATAGCCTTTTTTAGAAATAAAGATGTTTACTACTACTACTAAGGTGGCTGCCTGAATCGCTCGATGTTGCTCAAGTATACTTTTGTATGAAGGCACATGCTGACTTCCACTGCATTCAAATGAAGGAAAAAATATCAACAGTCTAGTATGAAACTTAATTCTGGAGATGAATTTTGTACCTTCAGAAAAAATGTTGTGTAAACAATTTGACCTAGAACTGCTTTCTTTTTACCACAACATAATATCGGTGTTTTATTTAGACAAAAATATTTCCGACTACATAAACTGCTTGAAGTTATTTTTCGAAAACTTGTGAACTGATGAAAAAATAAAAATTTGTAACAAATAGACTGTAGTCATGAAAACGTATATCTAATTACATTTTTCGGATAAACGGCATATTTGAAATTATAATACTTTATAGATTGTACTTCACTATTATATGTATATTTGTTACTTTGAACACTAGGAGAAAAATTCCCATATAAAACTTTAACACACTGTTAGTAACTATTTGATTAATGTTTTGTGTACCCGTGTTTATATGAAATTCGTTAACAGTTTTTAGGCGTTTTAATTTTTCTACAGGGTGTGGCTTTGTTCTGGTATCAACTTGGGAGGGATTTTTGGTTTTATGATTTAAATTTATAAGTAAGATTTGAAGCGAAAAAAGTAACTGGGAATTGTATGAAAACGGACAAATCTTTAGAAGGAAAACTAAAAATTATTTCCTAATAAAATTGGTGCTATTTCAAATTTATCAGCTGCAGATTGAATTAAATTAATATTATAATTTTATTATAATTTTTCATATTTTTAACACTTTTCGCTATTTTAACGATATGTTCATTTACATTTCTTTGTTTATTTTTACATTTTACCGAAAAAAAATATTTAGAGTGAAAAATAAATACCCATGAAGTGACATAAAATTAGCCATGAAGTTCTGGGTAAATTAACATAGCAAAAACAGTGCGAAACTGAGTGCCAATCCTACATGTTAAACCCATTAAGCAGTGTAGGTGTATCAAAGAGTTAATAGATATAGTTATTGCAAGTATACTTTGAAAGCTTAACAGCAGAGGAAGATAAGAGAGAGAGCTTATAGATAATCCAGATTTTTAGGAATTTTTTTAGCTTTTCTTGTGGAAATTCTCAACATTCACTTGAACACTATCAACTCTTCTATATTGTATTCTTAAGTTTAATCCAATCCAAGTAAAAGCTCTTATGTTGCTAATATATTTGCTGCCTAATAAATAAATTCTTAGAAATAATTCTAGCATTTATTCTACTTTCGAAGTAGAATTATTAAATCTACTTAGGAAAACATTTTAAATTCATATTCTACTTACATTTAGAAAGTGATTTGATGCTGAATTTTAAAAATAACATTTTTACATTTTTTATTGATTTTATTAGTCAGATCATTAACTTGTTTTTATGATTTGTCGCCTCCGAATAGTGCGCCAAGAAAGCTAACAGGATCGTTTCTTTATTGCGTTAAAATATCCGACTAATCCTGCCATAAATATAGCAATTAAATAATATTTTGTACATTTTCCATGACTATATCCTTCTTTATGGATTATTAATTAAAGATATATTTAGAAAACGTCGTAACACTAATTCAGTTAATAATAATTGGCTTGTTTATTGAAAACTGTGAAAAGGAAAAATGGCAAGTTAACTTTTTATTTGAGTAAACGTGGTTGATATTGTTACCAACAAAAAAAAATACTGTCACATAATTTTTGATTATAATTACTTTGAGAAAACGGATCTTGAAAAACGCCACTTGTTCTTTTTGCCGAAGAGCTCCACCTAAAAACGGTCAAGCCACTTTAACAAAAACAAGATCTCCGCCTTAAGTTGGTTGGTCGGTCGGCTTAAAAAATGAACAAATTAAAACCAGATCAAAAAAGAACGGTTTTTTTGATGCGGAATTGAGGATATCCTGTATTAGCTCGCCGATAATTTGCCCTTGACTTTTCGTGTTTAGACTGAGATTTTGCATTGTTATAGTTATAAGCAATAATACATCATTTGAATAATGTGATTGTTATACTGGGTGATTTGTATAGTTGTATTATCTTTTTCGTATTAACTGTTTAATTTTAAAAAATTTACCGGCAATTGATCAATTTTGGATTGCAAAAATGTACACAAATGTGTGATTGTTATTGTTGTTTTAAAGACAAATTTGACATGATTTTTTTATATCTTAAAATTGCGAGAATCTTACAAAATCAATATCACATTCGCATGATTTAAAGAAAGAGGCCATGGTAACTTCAGATCCTTTTTTTAAATGTTCTTATTTTAAACACGTACATTTTTCCTTGAAAAACGTACTTTTTGCTAAATGTATCACAAGTCTATATATGATTTTTTTACATATATAAGTATTCCTTGTTCATCATGAAATTAAATTATTAAATTAATTTAATAAACTAATTAAATTAAGTCGCAAATCCGTAGTGCATAAAGGATAGATGCGGGCAGTCATTTCCAACGAATTACTTTTACTTAAGTTGGTATGTTTACGTTTTTATTATATTAGATAGATCAGGTACTCATTTGCATAGTTTTGTCTTTATAGTGTCATAAAGAAAGCTTTGAAACACCCAGCACATTTTTAATTTTTTTTCTTCTCGATCTTATAAATCTCCTCCTTTTATTCATGTTTTAATCATTAAACATATGCAAAGTACTGATCGAAGGACTGTATTATAATTTTATTATAATTACAATTGTATTATAATGTTGCTTTTTAAATGTTAAAACGTCGCACAAATTTCCGAATTTACCTGTCACATATAATAAGAACGTTATGTTTTTTTTAAGATCTCAAAAATCATTTAAAAAAATAGTTATATAGCGCTATACAGTAATTTGCTTTTAACTTTTTCCTTGAAATAAAAGTGAAGAAATAGTAAGTAAGTACAGGTCAGAAAAGTTGTATTTTTAACTACTTTAAACGTAACGCTTTAAAAAAGTCAGTGGTGTACATTTAGTGCTTACTTAGGGTCTTATTGCAATGAACAACTTCTCCTGGATCTTCCTGGAAACTGTTGAGACAGGTACTCTTGAACTTGTCTGGAATTGTGCTCAGGAATCTTGTTGAAACCAGCAATTTTGTACATCTTTCTAATTGATTTTCCAATAAGTTAAGGAAACGTTCTGCGGTTAAAGTGTGGAGGTAAATAAAAGGTCCCAATATTAAAATTTTTCTTCGTTTCCCGGCATAATGAAAAACTCTCGAGAAATTCTGTTACTGTGTATTAAATATTTATTGACATATTTTAGAACTGGCAAGTGCAATTTTGTTATCCTTTACAAATTAAAAGTGGTAAAGAAACGAAACGTTGTAATACTCGTATATTTTCGTAGACAGCATCTTGCAGCGCTCGAAAAGGTGCCGCTGTGTAAAGAACGAAAATCCGAAAAACCTCTTTTTTCTAAATATCTCAAATATTGAAAGAAATACGTCTTTTATGAAAACTCCATGTATATTGTCCTCTGATTGCGCAACTTTTTCCTAATTTTTTCTTCGGAGCATATGGATCTTCTATTTCGGAGATCCATAAGCAATTCCTTATCTTGGACACCCTGTATAATATCTACTCTTTGGTACTTTTTCGAAAAACAACACTTTTGCAGCAAAATGGAAAATTCATCTAGCAGACTAGAAAAATATCTATTCGGATTAAGTATTAGGATCATTTACCAAAAATTCCATCTTTAAATAATGTTTTTATACTACTAACCTGAGAAGTCACCATTATTTACTCCATTTCCCTAGTGAGAAGTCGTCTTTCTCTCCCTATGTTTTTTATTATGTTTAGTTTGCTCACCTCTCTAAGTTCAGGTGAAAATCCATCCATTTCCACTTCTAAATCACTGTAACCTTAAGATTCACTAATTTTTCTCTTTTTCCAGAAGTTTTTCATAGAACTTTTATCTGTTTTCTGGAGACCTATAAATTATATTGCGGCAGTTTGACCTCAGGCTATCAAATATTGCGACACGTCAGAAATTTTATGGCAAATTCGAAATTTAATCGAATCGATTTAGGCAATTATCCGCGTTAGTAGTAAAAAAAATCTATATATACTTCGGTCGAGAAGGCTATTATATACCTCGCAACGTATATCCTTCGGCGCTACGCGCCTCATCGCCTGATCGGGATATAATAGCTCACTTCTCGACCTAGGTATATAATGTACTATTTTTCGCTCATTTTACTTATAAAAAAATTCTACATTAACATAAAAGCTTCTAACATATATTTTTACAGCAAAGTTAATAGCGGTGTCTAAAAAAACTTTTGCTTTTTGTTCTCGATGTTTATTATTAAAGATTCTGTTTCACTCTGAGGATACAAGTCACTCATGCTAGCGAAATCTCAGAAAGCAATTTTTTTCCACAGCGATTTTAGATCGCCGCTCCAAAACTCGCCAGGTTCTAGGTACCATTTTTTAGTTAAAAGTTTAAAATTATCTATTCATATTTCGGTTATGAATAGATAATTAGACTTTTAATATTTCTTTCATTGCAGACCATACTAAGTTAAATATACATATTTCTTGCTGTTTTATACAAATATAACATTACGGTTTATCTATTTTTCTCTTACAATGGTTTTATTAAAATTAATTATTTTGCAAATGGAAGCGTCTGGAAATTGAAATACTTTTTGTAGTTAAAAATAATAACAGTTCTTCCAGTTATCGAGCTTCAGTACATCGAAATTAGACTATCCTGCACACCACAAATTTAAATTATTTCTTGTGGACCGAACAGCTGCGAAATTTTTTTAAATTTGAAACTTTTAGGCGAAAAAAATGCAGAAATGTTATCTGATTTCGGTTCATTAACAGCTATAAATATCAAATCGACTGGTGTCGTTTATTAATTACTTTTCCCGAAGCAATAGTGGTTTTGCCATTGACACATTTTTGTTCAAAATTTTATCGATTTATAGACAAATGTATTGATTAGGCAAAACTTAATGCATGTAAGTTTTAAATTGAATTTTTTAGCTGTTTTTCTTGCGAGTTATTGTCAGATGATAAGGAGGGCTATTTTGATATAATGAGAGTCATTCTGAATATTTCCTTCGATAACAAAACCGCAATTTTAAACCAGTAAAAACTACTAGATTTTACTTTTCTTTGTAAGCGTATGCGATTCGGAAGGTTCTAATTCCTTTGGGCGTACTTGCGGTAAGCGCCTACAGGATTTTAGAGTGTAATTTTTTTATTAGAGAAATTACTGGTTTACAGTTCATTTAAGAAATATCGGCAGTTAAGTGACGATTTCTACTACATTCTGCAGAAGCGCGTACTGCAACAATACAAAAAGTAAATAGTTATAAGTATTCTGTAGTCATTTAAGATCGCCCGAAATTAAGATGAGATCTACCCTCATGTTTTCCGGAATATCAAATAAACATTCATCTTGGCTTTAAGCGTTTTGTAAATTTATACGGAAAGCGATTTTGCGAAAAATGTTGCAATTAAGTATACATTTTTAAATAATCTGACTTTCTAAATCTAATTTTGTTTAGATGTTTGTGTGATCGGAAGAAGCCCTTTATTCTGAATGCGCGTGTGATAAGCCTTTAGTGGCACTTAAAAAACTTCTAGTTCAGATACTTTTATAACGAGTTTCTTAATAGAATTGAGACTCCACCTTGAATAGTCTATTACTCCATCTAATTACTTCTGGAATAACAGTACTAATTTTCGCCGGTCATTTTTCTTTAAGACACGATGTATATAAAATAAGTAATCTAAGCACACCCACCATAATAGATTAAAGCGTATGATTAACGTTATTACGCCGAGATTTGGGTCAGAATGAAATGATATTTTTGACAGGACAATTATTATGAACTGATCGAACAATGCGTTCCAAGGTGCGAGCTTGCTACACCTTTTACCTTCCGCATCCTTCCGTTAATAATCGACATTCCGATGTTAAATCCGAGCGGCTAAATTGCCACGTTTATTAGCGATCAAATAAAAATTGATGGCAAACAAAAATTTAAAACAATTGAGTTTGCGTAAGTCGTGATTCAGCACTAAGAATTCTGCCCTTAGCGATTTACGAATGTTCAAAACAAAGAACAGAATATTTTGTATACAGTATATAAATAATGAGCGGTAATTTATAGCACCATTTCATAATTGACTTGTTGATATTTGAATTAGAATAAAAATCTTCTGGAGGTTACTGATCTTCTACAATCTCTTTCCTTCTAGAAGTGAAAGGAGGGCTCCTAAAAGTTCTTCATCCCCTTTTATGATGCGTTGTTCTATTTCTTTCTCTGTACGGCCTCCAGTCTCAATTTTTGTTCCTAGATATACCTATTCGGTGCATGCTCCTATTATTTCGTCTTCTTCTGGGTGTAGGTCACCCTTGTTGTTTCCCATGCACAAATATTTTGTTTTCGATCGATTCACCGACATTCCCCATTCTTCGTACTCTTTAAATAATCTTCTTGTCATGAATTCCAGGTCCTCCTTCTCCTGCGCTATAAGAACCTGGTCATCTGCCAAATTTAAAGAATACAGCGTTGTATCTACATTAATGGTTATTCCCATTCCGCTGCATGCTCTTCTCCACTTCCTTAGTGCTTCATTGAGGTATATTTTAAACAATGTGGGGGACAGACAGCAGTCCTGCCTCAAACCCTTTGTAACTGGAAAACTTTTTGGTTATTCACCATTTAGTTTCACCTTTGATGTTGTTTGATCATAAAGTTGTTTTACAGCTGTTATTAATGTTTAACTTATCCTGGATCTCTTCAATACTTGCCATAGTTTTTGTACGGGAACGGTATCATATGCCTTCGTAAAATCCACAAACAGAAGGTACACCTCTCCGTTTCTTGCTACTTTCTTCTCGGTTAGTTGCGTCAGACTGAAGATATGATCTATGCATGAGCAACCCGCTCGAAAACCTGGCTGTTCTTCAACTTCTTGGTGTTCGTATTCTTCTTCTATTAAACTTTGGATGACTTTTCCATAGAGACGGCTCATGGTGCTGGAAACGGAGATACACCTATAGTTTGAACACTCATCTCTCCTTCCCTTCTTGTGGATGGGTGTAATCCAGACTTCTTTCCACACCAGAGGTACTCTCTCTCCGTTCATGTATCTAGTAAAGAGTTATTGAATGTGTTAGATGAGTTTTTGCGTCCCCCATTTAATCAGTTCTGCGGGTATTCCATCTGGTCAGCTGGCCTTTTTATTCTTCATTGACTAAACTACTTTCCACATCCTTTCCTCGTTAATTTCTACTCGTGGGCCCTCTACTCGGAATGTTTTTGGAGATGCTGCCAGATATGGTGCTCTATCTTCTTTAAGTTCTTGTGAGTAGTGTTGGTGCCATTTATTCATCTGTATAGGCTGGAAGTTCATTCTATTTACGGTGTCAGTATTTAATGTTCTGATTAGTTTCCAAGCTTCAGACGATCTAGTTCCCCCTATGAAATTGTCGATCTCTTTACATTTCCTCTTCCATGTGTGTTCTCGTTTGTAAGTGATTTTATCATTTGTATTTTGTGTATTAAGCCATTTATGATATACCTGCTGTTTTGTGTCTCTCTGTTGCTGTAGCTCTTCATTCCAGGTCAGGCTGTTATTATGTTTTTTATACCGGCGGGTATTATCCATGCCTAGTGCTTCGTTGGCTGCTGATTTTAAGGCTTTCATAACATGTGTATATAGGCTGTGGGTCTGACGTGTTAGATATTCATTATCCAGCTTTTGATCCAAGCGGCTTTAGTATAGGTGTCTATTACTATGTTCGTGGCGGCAATTGATGTTGAATTTAACCTCCACCAATTTATCCCGATTCACACTTTCCTGGTTTTGTGTGTTATTGGATATGTTAAACGGGACATGGAGTCTGGAGGCCAAGAGGCAACGATCCGCACCACATTCTATTCCTCTATACGCCCTTGTGTCTAGTACTGGCCATTTCGTATTTTGTTTCACTATTACATAATCAATGATTGATTTTAGTCCTTTGGTGTGTTGGTGCCAAGTGTATTTGTGGATATTCTTGTATCTTGTATACCCATTTAGTATTTTTAAATTGTGTTGCGCGCATATTTCAATTAATCTTCGGCCATTGTTATTTTGGACCTCTGCTCCAAATTTCCCAATGATGTTACCGTCTGTTCTGCGCCTGACTAGTGCGTTCAAATCTCCGAGCACAATATATTCGCGTTGGTCTCCTAGGTTAGAAAGTATCTCGTCCAGCTGGTCATAAAACTCATCTTTATCTGGGTGAAGCGCATCTTCATTGGGGCCATACGCCGCCATTATAGATACTCTGTGCCCATGGATATTCATATTTGCAGTTATGATTCTTTCCTTGAATGTATCTCAGTTGGTCAGGTTCTTATAGTATTTCTTGTTCATCAGCAGTGAAATGCCCTTACACGGTCTTTAGTCCCTTTGAATTCCGCTGTATATGTGCATGTAATCCGCTATCTGTTCCACTCCGTTTCTCTTCCTTTTTGTTTCTGTAAGTGCAGCTATGTCTATATTCACCTGTTGCATTCCCTTCCAACGTCTTCTTATTTTCCTCTTAATCACTGTACGTTCCAGGTTCCAATAATCATTCCCTTAATCCGTTGCCGTGGTTGCTTCCGATATGGTCCGTCCTTAATCCGAGGCTGTCTGGCGAGGTTTTTGAGCATTGTATGTGTTCTAAATGTAATGAGGAGATTGCTACAACCTCCATCCTGGAGGACCAGGAATTTGTCTTCCGGGTTTTCTTCCCCTAACCTTTGATGATCCATCATCCGTCCTACAAGGCAGTAGCTTCGCCGTACCCTGTCAGGGACCTTCACAGGGTGCTAACATCCGGGCCAGATGAACCCTGTTTTTTTTACGGGGTTGTTACTCCTCCCCTTCACCCTTTTTCAACCTGGCATAGGACAGGCTTTGGCAGGCTTTCGCAAGTTTCGGACATAAAAAATTACAGGTTTTGACACCCTTCTTTTTAAATTTTTTTAAAACATTGTCATCATAATCTGGTTAAAATAAAAACTATTTATTATTACTGAAGATCAAAATCAGACATCCAGATTTACTTAAAGAGTGCCAGTTGATTTAATTGTAATTTATTTGAAAATTAATCTCTAACATATTATTGATGAATGATAATGATGAAAAATATAATTGGCCGGATAACCATTATTCAGAAAGGTGAATGGGTTGTTGAGGGTCAGTAGAGTGGGCTCCACAATCCCCAGATCTAAATCCTTTAGTGTTTTTTTATGTGGATTAAAAAAAAAATGTCATACTGAATTTACTTATAGGATTAGAGATGCTTGTAATGAAATATGAGCCTCTTCAAACAACATTCCTCGTTCAGTTGTGTGCAGGTGTGAGTTGAACCGGGCGTCCGGACACATCGTGTACAGCACTTAATCAGGTATTCATGAGGCCAAAATAGATCGGATTAGGTGTATTTAATTATACCCAAAATGGCTTTATTTTTTAAATGGGTCACTTTATAATCTTGATTGTTATAGCAATCAAAAGGATCAATTCCATAGTAGGTGGTATCTAATCTGGTCTAATTACGTCTTTGTTGACAATTGTTAAAATGCTTATAAAAGAGTTTCTTGAAAAACATTGTCTCTAATTTTCGTTCCAATAAACGTATGAATCAAAAATATTTGATTCTCAGCGTGATTGCGATATAAGAAATTAATATCTTAAATTAATGTTGATCCAAACATGTACATGACTTTTTTTCTTCTTTGAAGAAAATCATGACTTTGTTCTTCGTGGAAAGGTCTGGCCAGAAAGCAGTACGCTTTTTAAAATAAATAAAGTCAGAGTTAACATTAATTTTTCTATTCACATTGTTAAAATTAGTAGATGCTCCAAAATAAGTGTAATTGTTGTCAAGAAGAACTTCTAACGGACAAAGGAAATTATATCAGATATACGCTTGTTAAATCCATACTTTTAAGCTAGTTTGGACACCCTTTAAGTTGATTAACATTATACGCGTTTTCAACGATCCTCATACTAACTTTTAAGAATTCGGTTATTATTTTATTACAGATTATTAAGATTTATCTAATGAATTCTTTTGAGTTTAATGCCGTTTGGTTTAGTTTAAAAGGACAATTTTGCTTAACATTTATCTAATAAGTGTTTGGCAAAATGCTGAAACACAAACACATATTCTAAAAATGCATATTTTGCCAATTACATTTCGTATAAAAAGCGTCTCAAAAGAGGATTTCATAATTTGTTAAATTAAATGAAATGTATAGAGCGCCGCTTTTTTGCAATTTCTTTTCGACTATCTACTTCTTGATAAAACTCTAATAAATGCATTTAATATGTAAATAATGTAACATCGATTATTTTAAAAACAGAATAAATCAAATAAAAATAAATGTTATGTAAGTGTTAAGTAAACGAGCAACACACAATTTTCATATGTATTGCTATTTTTTATTTTAAGTTTTTCACACTGTAAAATCAAGCAAAGGAAAAATTTTAGTTGTGAGACTTACACAATCATCTTCTCTGTGCTTCTCGCGCCACTCTTTTATTATTTTTTTAGCAAACTTTATGTATAGTTTTCTTGCAACCTTCCACACGTGTTTCGACAGAATTTGAGGTGCGTTGTTAATTATTATTAGCGTATTTTATTTTATACCTACTTATTGCATTCTTGCATTTTTTAGTTTAAAATAAAACTTCCGAGTTTAGCTTAAAGAGTTCAAATAGTACGTTACCGCTTATATATCTGTTTGTCGCACTTACTTTCGGCGAAGGTAAATTTCTACTGGATAACACTTAATCCCGATTAATTAATTTCGTTCGAAAATTAAAAGTACTTATCGGACTAGTTTGGGTTACATTTTTTCTTGGAAAAATCTCAGAAAACTCAGAGAAAATCTCAAAAAAAAACAAGACCATTTTTTACTTCATTGGTATTTTAATAAAAACATGAATAAAAATTCAAATCAAGTCAACGCCAAAGCAAGTCAATCTTGGCAAAAATTATTTTATTGTTGCCTGATAGAACTTTTTAATGGTTCTTTTTACTCATTGCTTTACTTCTCCATTATCCCTTGTAAGATTAGATTTCGCTCCTTACAGTGTTTTAGGCAACTTTAGATACAGAAATTTTATTCCACCGTATCAACGTGGACCAATCAAATATCGCCAACAGTGACAGTCAAATTCAGTGAACATTTGAGCAGAAAAACTCTTATTTTCATTGATTACAACAGTAGTTTAATGTGCAAATATATACGGTTCAAGCTTTTAATAATTTTGAAGTAACTTAACTATAAATTATATTGCAAGTCCACTTAATTCTCGTATTAAATAAAGTTTTCCGTTCTAACCTAAAACCAGCAAATTTATACTCTTTGGGGGTGTTTTTTGCCAAATATCAAAGGAAATGGAGCTGCCCTTAGTGATTTTAGTTGCTCTCTCGTTCATTCTCTCTTCAAAGGCCCTGAAACCGGGGGAATGTGAAGGTAAGTGCAAAAGGAACAGCTATTTTTCATGGTGATTAAGCTCTGCCAACACAACAGTTTTTTCTAAGTTAAAAACAAATCAAATAGTTTTAAATAAATGTACATACTGTACTTTAAATCCTTACGTTCCCATATATAACCGTTACTTTATACCGGCTCAAAAAAACCATAAAGTTTTTCATATTTTGCCAAACTATCACTGTTTTGCAATTACATCAATTCCAAACTGTTATGTTCGTTTTAAGCAGTTTATTAAACGGATTACCCTTCAGAGTTTTTCCTAATCTTGAATATGTAGTTCGCTTTTCACCAATACGTTATTTCCAGTATGTATCGGGTACCTACTTAGGTACTTAATCAAAGTACGAATATTATGCAATTACAGCCATTTGAAAGCTGTGTTTAATTTTTTATTTATTATAAAAATACTCTCAAACCTGATTATGCAGTTCGGCTTTCACCCCTCTATGACATTTGCAGTGTGTATCAAGGTATTGGATAAATTTAGAAGCAATTTATCCGAAGATATCCTTAAAGACTTTAAGAAGATAGAAAAAGAATTCAAAGGATACTGTAAGGATCTCAAGAACAAGGAAAATAGATTTGTAAGTATCTGCGCATCTAGAATCTGTAACTCATTGAATGTGCTATTTCTTGATAGTCTTGCTACTTGCAACATGTTGCAAAGCAATACATGTTTCGATTACTGTTAAATAGTAAGAGCAGTTATAACTTTATTGCTCTTATTACAGTGTTACTATCTTGGAGGCTTAGAAGAATCTGCCACTGGAATATTGGGTGAAATGTCCAAGCCAATGACGTGGTCTTTACCGTCAGATAAAATCTGCGAAAAGCTAAAGAAAAAAGATGCCCAAATCTGTGAGCTCCGATATGATGTACAAATCGACCTTAAAACAGTCGATCTTAAAAAATTGAAAGTGAGAGACTTGAAAAAAATCCTCAATGATTGGGGTGAGGAATGTTCAGGCTGCATTGAAAAAAGTGAATACTTGAAAAGGATAGAGGAACTGAAACCAGTTCACACTGAATTATAATGTGATTAGTTCTTTATTTAGGCCTTTTTTCTAATTGATTTAATGAAGAATAGCGGCATTTGTCTATGTCGATTGTCTAGCTGTACTTGGTTTTTATTACGTTTTGATTTACACTTTCACTACTCTATTGAATATGGTGCAATTTATATAGTTGAAGTTACAGCAAATTAAAGTGAATTACATTTTAGCATTGAGTAATATGCAATGCAATCACAATTTCAATTGTTCCTTCGTCACATTAAAGTAAAATCATGAGTAATTTTTTACTTTATAGGTAAATTATTTTTCGTTTCTAAGAACATATTTATATTTGTAATAAATATTGTGTTATTATATCAAGGAAACGTTGTTTTGATTCAGCTTTATACCGGAAACATCTTATACATTACATATATTAAAATGTTCACTGTCTTTTGTTTGTTCAGTTAATTTTCTATAAAACGTTTAAACATTTCAAAATCTTGCACATTTAAAATGTTTTTCTGAAAATGATCTAGCGGAGTCGCATCAATTGATTGTGATGGCCACCGAATGTAGGTAAGGCCCCGATTTTTACAAAATATGCATAATTTATAGTAGTAGTAAACATCCTTATTTCTAAAAAAGGCTATCGACCTATCGGTCTTTCTGCCTCATAATTTATAATTACCCAAACATTAAGTTTTTAAAATTAATTTCAAAATGTATGTATTGTGTAAATGAGAAAATTTATCTGCACGACTTATAAAGAAAGGAAAGAAACTTGGAATAAAACTTGCTTTATTCACATTTTGCGTTACCGCAAGTCACAAAAGCTGGCTAGTCCAACTTACGTCTTACCTTAGCTTATCTAGATTATTTTATCACATGTTATAATTTTTTGGGAGTAAAAAACATTAAAACTAAAACACTCGCAACATGTCCAAATCAGTCTAAAGTGTTGGTGTAGGTACGTACAAATTATTTATGCCACAATGTTTTCCCCTAAATGTTGAAATGTCCATTATCTATTCGAACTTTGTTAGTATAATGATGATGGCTTACTCCCGTGTAAATTACTTAAAATACAAAATAAATTTTCCGAACAGTAGGTTGTTCAATAGGCCCATTCGGGAAATGTGTCAAGGTTCCAAATTAAGCCACCTAAAAATGGAAAAACAGCAAACAAGGTGGCAAGCGAAATAACAACGACTCCCAGGCCAGCTTTAGCCATTTCAGACGAACGCATATTGCATGGAGCTGCTGCTATAGCCATTGGAGGTGTTGATACCTGAAGACAGTAAGAAAACGAGCAACTGAGGGCCGCTGGCATCATAAGATACATTGGGTGAATTTTAGCAAGCTGCAAAAAGAAATGAGAATTAAATAAGTCGATTCATCCAGATTTATACAGTGATGAGATGCGGGTTGGAACATATTTATTTAATATACAGGATTTGCTTTTTAGAAGAACGATTGTACGGGTACAAACGTTCTTTAAGACAATGGCTTTTTTATGGTAACTTTGTATATACGAAATAGATTAACCATAAGTTACGACCATAAACTGCATTCGCAAATTGCAAACATCGATTTTATATAAATTTTTTATCTTTGTCGTCGGGATCTAAAAATGTATCATTTCATTTCCATCTTCTATAACTAAACTCCATAGTAGTAGGATAAACATCTTTATTTCTAAAAAAGGCTATCGACCTATCGGTCTTTCTACCCTTATTTAGTACATGCAGTCTTAATCTAAACAAACAAATAAAGGTAAAAAATATCTTATTCTAGGTTAATAATTTTAATTCTGACAAACAGAGATCTTAGATTTATTGTCCAGTAGTCAGTTACGATTGTAAGCGTTCGAGTAGCGTTGATGTAGGGAAACGGAAGCGGGATTGTCTGGTTGGTCTTGTAAGACAAAGGGGATTCAGTATGGTCCAGTTGTAGGGGTTGTTTGTCCATTTTGTCTGTAGCTGTATGAGTCTTTCCGAGATCTTTGTCATGTTTGTGCGTTCGTATAGTAGTTGGGTGGAGGGGTTGTGTAGTGGGTTTTGGGGGTGTCTTATTCGTGTTATTAGTCTTAGTGCAATTTGTTCTGTTGTTTGAATATAACGTTTTGTCCTTTCTGTTCCGTTGGTCATGAGTATATGTCCATAGTCCAAGAGGGGTCTGCAGATCGCTTTGTATATTTTTGTCGAGGTATTTGTACTAATTCCTTTGTCTTTGTATGTTAGTTAACGAAAGTGTTTTGTTCTTTTTATCGTTTCTGTTCTGATGTTTCGCATGTGTTTAGTAAATTTAAGTTTCTGGTCAATTGTGATTCCAAGGTATTTTACGTCGTTTTGTGGTTGTGTCGTTTGGCCGTCTGCAGTTATTGTAGGGGAGTCAGCGTTGAGTCTGTGGTTTGTGAGCAGAAGTTGGTTTTTTGAAGCGTTTGGTGTTAGTCTCCATTTATAAAACCATGTCATTGTGTTGTTTGTTAGTGTTTGGAGTCTTTGAGCTGCTCTCTCAGTAGTTTTGTCATGTACGATAAGTGTCGTATCGTCTGCGTATTGTAATATTTATGCAGATCTCTCGATTTGATTTTTGTCTGGTAAGTTGTAATTGTATATGTCATGGCAGTATATATTGTAGAGAAACGGTGAGAGCGGGGATCCTTGAGGGAGTCCTTGTTCAGGGGAAAAAGAAAATGACAGTGTTTTGTCAATTCGTACTTGTTGTCGACTGTTGTCTGTTTTCTAGTAAGTTCTTTATGGTGCGTAGTAGATATGTTGGTGTGTGTAGTTTGTATAGTAAGCCTCTATGCCAGACACTATCAAAAGCTTTGTTAATGTCCATAAACAGGCAAGCTGTCTTTCTGTCAGTTAGGTGGATTGTTTGTATATTGTTAGGCAGAGTGAAGAGTGGGTCTAAACTCCATATTTATCGAGGAGTTAAACATATCAATAACTAAGAGATGATTTCTTCAAAGTCGTCTCGAAATAAACCGATTTATTCAAGAAACCAAAGCATCAAATTGAGTTAGTTGCTTAAAATCTTCACGATTCACAATTATCTACTTGATTTGTGATGATTTTTTTGTAAATCGGTCAGCACATTTAATGGCTCGTTTATTGTTATTAACAGAATGGAGCGCCCGACATTATTTTCGTAAATTGATGAATCAGAAGATGGTTTTTTGAATGGCCACGTCAATCTCCAGATTTAACCTTTTTAGATATTTTCATAAACAGGACAGTATTGACGGTTTTAAAAATAGTTTTAGAGCCGAATTACAAAATAACATTTAACTCTAGGTAACTCCAACATCATAACTCAACAAACATAATTATAAAACGTTTGGCTTCTGCATTATCTGCAATATTTCTTTTTTATTTGGAGAAATTATCGATTTCGTTTAACGTTTCTTCCCCACGCTGAGAGCATGACTGTAGAAAAAGATGGCCTGTGTGGGACGTTACACGCTCTACGCGGGTCGTTTAAAATTAACATTTTAAATTCAAAATTAACATTTTATGAAAACATCTTGAATAAGTATTTCTACCAAAATATTGCTGATAAAATAACAGGCTTTGCGAATGGTTAAGACATCTTTATTAGAAAATGTTTTTTCCACGCTCAGAGCATGACTTATTATTAAAAGCTGGCAAACCAGGGCTGTAGCTAAGACTTGGAAAATTAATCTTCCAACTATCTCTTAGGTTTTTCGAGATAAGTATCACAGGAATTTCTGATAAATTGGACGAAAATTCAATTTTGTCACTTTCAAACAGCTGATTACGACTCAGCAAACTTTGAATGGTTTCCCAGATATAATTTCGATATTCCTTTAAAGTTTAAGAAATCTGCTTCTAACTTTGGAAGGACTGGGATTTAACAAATTAGAAAAGAGTTAACGATTAGTTCAATGGTTTGAACCATTTCCGAGTTATATGAGAACATACTCAAAGAGTCATCAAATTTTGGATATGTTCCTTTGGAATTTACGGATTTTGCTAACGCCTCAAGCGAACAGGATAGGTATCGAAACATATTTTTGAAATATAAGACCTTCAACATTTTTACGTTTTATTATTTTTGCTTTTAACTCTTTGAAGGTGGAGTTCTCTAGAAGCGTTCAAAACGGTTATAACGAAATGATCAGATATTTCCAACGATTCAGAAGATAAACACTGTTTTAAACTTTGAAGGCTCCTTAAGTTTGTACATTTTTGTCTCTATCCTTTTGGAAGTTAGATCGGAGACAAGGGAGAGATAGATTTTCGCTTGTCTCTGGTGAGATATTGGTGATGAAAGCTAATAAGTGCCAGATAGTATTCTCTGAATTTTAAATAAATTCGTTCCTATCCACACATTCTTAATAAATAGTACTTACTAAAGACATTTCCGCCAATACTGGTAGAACCACGTTAGCAACCGCAACATTGCTGGCAAACTGAGTGATGAAGGTTGCAAAAAGACAGGAAATTACCATCACCCAGAATCGGGGCAACATTGCAAAACCGTGAAGATGGTCAGCAATAAGCTGGCTCATACCACTCACTTTCGAAGCTTCAGCTAGTGCAAAACCACCTCCAAGTAGGAAAATCAGACCCCAGGGCAATTTCTGTTGAACTACCTAAACAGAAATGCATACGGAACATTAATTAACTAGAGTTAATACAACAATGAAACAATTTCTTATTCGATAAAATTCTTCATTGCGTTTGTCATGTAAAATATGCTCTAAAAATGGCCAGGAAATTGATGCAGTTGCAAAGAGAAAATATGCAATTTACAACTAAAGTGAAGTTCTGAATATTATATTAAAATCTCTTCTGAAATCGATTTTCGCTAATTAGATATTTCACCCAAAAGACAGTGTTATAATAATAAACGAGGAATATGTTTAAAGAAGGCAAATTTTTACGATGATGCCACTAGAATCTTCGAAGTCTCAGCAAAAAAGTGATAATGGTGTTGTAATCGACAAAAATCTTCCAGTTGCAATCTGTTTTTTTGCGCTATTAGTATGTACCTGTTTAATTCCCTTACCTTCCAAGTGAGAAGGGCATGAGATGCAGCTTTGGGTCGTTTCTCATCATCCTTGCTGAACATGTGAATGAAGTCGGGACTTGAAGGGATCACGAAC
Organism: Dendroctonus valens; assembly: GCA_024550625.1. Taxonomy (NCBI): domain Eukaryota; kingdom Metazoa; phylum Arthropoda; class Insecta; order Coleoptera; family Curculionidae; genus Dendroctonus; species Dendroctonus valens. Next base: position 331,482 of record JAJTJO010000717.1, on the reverse strand, counting down.
AGTAAGAGCACGACTATTAAAGCTGCAGTTGCGTCTTTGACCTGAAAGTATATACAATGTGTAATATTTCGTAAGTATTTATTCCGTTTTTGCGCTAAACTGTGTAAAACAATCGTAACAACTAAGTACTTCGATTTTTTAAATAACTCACTTTATGCTGCGTGATCAATTCTGCCCAGCCTACTATAAATTGGGGCTTTCTGAAGAACCACAATATCACAGAAAAGACAAATAGACTACCAACGGCTTTTTCATGGAAAGACATAGGACCCATTTCAGTCAGTTTTCTCCCTATTAGCCTTCTGGCCACAGTTTCATTTTGCAAACCAACTCTGAAGTAAGTTAAGTGTAAATTAGTTTATTGTAACTGATTTAAATATAACTAAAACATTATCAACGTGATACATAATGAATGAATAAGATCTTTACTTTTATGATGTATAAACAGGGCGATCGTCGTTGGGATAGATCAGTATCTATAACAAAATGTTTTTTCTGAATTCCCTGAGATATAAAGGTTTGGGATCTAATTACTTTTTAATATATGGACACTTTAAAATTTATTATATTTTATACAATCTGTGACATGTGTGAAAACCAATATTAAGGCATTTACAATTAAAAAATAACGTTATCAACAAGATACAAATAACCAATCAAACCGACCAATAAAATCACAACGAAAATATTCCGTAAAAAATACGTTTCCTTGTTAGAAAAATAAAAATTTATTGAAAAGTAACAGGTGTGTCAGTTTTCCAAGGGATCATCCTGCAAGCTTTAAATTTACAAAAAGCAAGGGTAGATACTGATAAAAATGCATAATTTAAAATGATTTCATAAGCAACATTTCTAATAAAAAATAAAACCAACATAAATAAAATTCATTGGTGAACGAAGATTGCGAATCTGAGCAACATAAAGGAAATAAGAGGATCACTAAAACTAACATCGTATTCAAATATTTTTTGCAAACTTCTCCTGGCTTCTATTATTGCAGCTGAAGAAAAATTACTTCAAAGAAATTATTTTTATCACTTGTTTACGCCAAAATGAAAACCGTATTCATCTATGATACAATATTATGTGGTAATCCTGTTCATGATTAATGGTTTCTTTGTATGAATTAGACACGACTTTGTGGTAAACAATATGCGTAAACCTATCTTACTTTAATCGAATTTTTAGTCTTGCTTTAAAAAAAAAAACAAGTGCTTTTAATAAGTGTCTTACTTAAGCCTTTTAGCATCTGCAGATTTCGGTCGGAAAAGTCCCATGTACCAAAACTGGAGCCAAAGAACTGTTACATACATCATAATCAACATCAAAGGCACATTGAGGAAGAGCCACTTGGCAAACTCTACTCCAGGACTGTTGTCAAATCTATTTTCGTAGATACCTGAAAGAATGGTATTTGGTCATTATTTTACTTTATTTTTAATACTAAAGTTGTTTTTTTTAATAATCATGTTTTAATATTTATTTCACATTGAAATATAGATAATATAGATTTGGCAAACAGTTCGTTTTGTAAAAAAACTAAGATCAAAGTCGATAATAATTAACCGGTGGTTGGAATATGGGTATTTAACAGCAATGAATTTATTAAGCACTGCGATTCTGTACAAATTCATGTTATGTTGCAAGTCGGTTGTAATAAAAAAATATATTTCTCAGCATTTTTACTAACTGAATTTTGTAGTAATTTGAAGGTTTTCGTTTGGTGGTAACTTTTACTTTTTCCATAAAAAAAACATGAACATTGTGGATCCTTCAATAAACGAAAACAAATCAAGTAAGCAGCTTATTTTCCGTAAAATTTACTAAACTGTTCAACAAAATGAACGTTACACAGCCAAATTTGCTCCAACTTTGGATCTGGAAAAAATCTGATTGCGTCAAGCGATTTGGTTTCTGTTTCAAGCGTTATTGAGCCCCATTTGTTTTCTGTTAGTCGTTTTGATAAAAGTTAAGCATGGCAGACACATTTTCTACAGCGTGGCAAATGAAAAAATGCAAATTTCGGTAAGTTCGGTATGCTCCCAGTTGGATAAAAAAAGGTTTTTTGTATTTTAACGCCAAAAGTTTAATGGTAAACCAAGTAGCTCGAAACACGAGCAATCAATTTTTGAATGTTTAGGCCATCGCTTTTATTTACTGGGTGGTCTCAACCAACTTTTTGGCCTTGCAGCTATGACTTTTCTGCTCTTGGTCCGATTTTAACGATTTAAATCCCATGTTGAAGCTAAAATTTAATTTCACAACTTAGCACGAAAATTCAAAAAATTACCCAAATCAGAGTTGCCCCCAAAGTCTGATTTTCAAGTGGTCTACTTTCAAATATTTCTTTCATTCATGCAACCTGGTATATTGAATTTTTTTTTGAAATCGACTTCAAAGTTTTAGCTTCAACATGAGCGTTAAATTTTGCTAATCGGTGGAAAAGAAAAAATAATCACCGAAATACCAAAAAGTTGAGTTTTTAGACCACACTGTAAATAAACGAAATGAGCGAAAAATTAAAAAACTTTTTTCGAGATATCAGGTCTATCTTAATGCCTAAAGTGTTGAAATACAAAAAAAAACGTTTTTTGTCCAACTGAGAGCATGTGCAACTTTCACCAATTCTGCATAATTTCATTTGCGACCCTGTAGAAAATTGATCTAAAGAAATACATTTTTGCAAAAACACGCACTAACCGGATAAGAATTGCACTAAACAACGCTTCAAACAGAAATAGAATCGCCCCCGGGACTGAAATGAATATAGGGCCCACTTCAGGACAGTAAAATGTGAACATTTTTCTGACTATTCAGAGTTCACGGGGATCTCTCAAGGTTGGGGCCTGGGGGAACAGCCCCTGCTAGCTCCTCGGTTAATCCGGCCCGTTAATAGCCAGAATTAATTCTTTTCACGGTTAGTTTCAATGAAAATTTTTATATATTTCCTATTTTTATATATTTAATATTTCCTCGATTTTATATACTGTTCATAGGTGTTTAATGTCCAAGCAAAATGTATTTTTGTAAATTTTAATGAATAGGAAATATGGAAAGTTAAATAATTAATTTGGAATATTAAATTTACTTCATGGCGGTTTTAATACTTCAAAATTATAAATATTATAAATTAGGGGTTGCATTTTTTTAAAAACCTTCGGACCTTGTATAATGCAAATGAGAAAACGGTTCACGTCCAGATTCGTATTTTAAATATACTGACAACATATTAACGCATGTATAAAGTTCTTTTGTCGGAAAAACATAGCGAAAATTTGCAATGTTTTCGATATTCCAGTCGAATTAGATATGAAGAAAACTAACACGGTTCTTATATAACTTTCTCTATAAAAACGTCAAATATTGTGGAACCAATACACGAAAGTTTATTTTATTTATTGATTGTTTATTTGAATTAATAATCAGCATATTTTAATTTTGTAAAAAAATAATTTGTTTCAAGTTTTTTGTGCTTATTCGATACTTGTTTCATAATTGTTGGGCAAAATAATAAAATATATTTACAGACCTCAATTAGGTGTGCTACATAAGATGAGCAAGGTTGGACACTTTTCAGATATGTATATATTTCTTTGAATTTTTTATATTATGTTCCCGAATTGCTTAGAAGAAGTACAAATTTCAAACTGATACTATTATGGCGTGGATATATAATGGATACTATAATCGATAATTAAGCGCTATAAAAATTCTTAATTGTGAAGTCTGCTTAAATTTTATTTATTAAAATTTAAAAAAAATGTTTGTCTAAATAATTAAAGTTTTGTTTTCAAATCCATTTTGTCAATTTAAGATCAAATTCACCTTTAAATGTTAGATTTGTTCCGCTCCCAATGAATGCATCCGTTTCCTCCTATACACGCAGCATATGCGGTTGACATGAAGTAACACATGGTTTCTTTAGTTGGTTTTTTTGGCTCTTCTTCGTCCACTTCCTCTGAACTGCTTAAATGAAGCTGCTATTTAGCATGACGATGTTTTACATTTGAGAACGCATTAACACACCTCATTTTTTCCGAAGGAACACCGTCTAAAAATGATGGGGTTTCAAACATCTGTCCAATTCCCTGTTCCTCCAGTTCGGCCAGTGTTGCTTCAATTATCGGTATCATCATCGCTGTAGCTGCAGTATTAGAAATCCACATAGAAACTAACATGGTCACTGTAACCAGACCTAAGTTCAGTTTTCTAGGGCTACAACCCACCTAAAATAGCAAACAATTAATTTTTTGATTTAACATTTTCTTATACCTAAGTAATAGTTTTACATACCATTTTAATAACATGTAGTGCTACTCTTCTGTGCAAATTACAATGCTCTAAGGCAATGGCTATGATTAGACCTCCAACGAACATCATATTGGTCTCTTTTAGATAGCATAGTGATACCTTATCCGAATCTAATACCCCCATTAATGGAAAAAGCACCATGGGTATCAGCGATGTGACCGGAAGCGGAAGGGCTTCGGTGACCCTAAAACATTACTTTTGATTTATAAAGAAAATATGTAGAGAATTTTTGCCAATAAATTTTGTTGAGATAGGAAGATACTTACCAATAGCCGGCCATTAACAGTACAACATAAAGACATCTTAGAGCAGCTACATTATCAAATAGAAACACTGGAAGTAGAGCTAATGGGTACAATATAATGAAAATCGTCTTCCAATACATTCTTAGGGCGTTAAGGATTAGCCATCCAGCTGACGCCATTTTGGCAGATAGATCTGTTAAAGATTTCACTGCAAAATTAAACAAAAACTGTAAACTTTCTTTTTATTTAAAGCAGATTTTTTCGTTACTAAAATTCCCTCTTAATCTAAAGTTTATGCCATTCCCAATTATAAATACATTTTCTGAGAAATTGTCGCTAGATACTTTGTACTTTGATAACATGTAAATCTACAGATTGCTTTCTGAGTAAAAATTAACCAACTACGTAGTTTGGCTTATTGACAACTACGTCGGAATAATCCTAATTCACATCATTTGGTATGAAATAAATAATCTTGATGCTTACAACAAGAGGTTTCTTTATTGATACAGCATCATGAAATCAAATAATATACACATTAATTTTTTTTTTATTGCGTTTACAAAACTGGTTGGTGTTGAAAAATCTCTTGATAATTGCCAATTATTAGCAATAATATTCAGGGTCAAAGCATGAGGACGCAGAGTTGTGAGATTAAACACAGAGTAATTAATTGGCGTTTATGGTTTTTATAAATTTGCTTACAGTTGGTTGTTTATATTATTTTGAGTACATAAAAGCAATACTCCCTAATTACTGAATCAAGACTTTAATTTTGTAAGCCATAATTGCTTACAGTGCTCAAAACATTTCTTCGCGTTATTCGCACAGTATACGCAAATATGAGGGAGAATTTTGACGATTCTCAGTTCGGGTTCAGAAACGTCTTCAAAACTCATGAAATTTTGTTTTTGCGTGTTTTCTCGCCTATGAGAAATCTATTAACCGAATTTGACACGATAAAATTAAAAATAACACCACAGGGAACTGGCATAGATGATAGAATCATATAAATAATTAAAAATACTTATTGGAATCAAACGGTAGAAGCAAAAATAAGCAATATCAAGACCTGTCGGTTAATATTAAAAGGCAACGAGCAGTAAAAGATGGCCGCATTCTACTTCGACTGATTTTGTAATATTTGATGAGTCTGCACCCATTTCTTATACAAAATTTAACGATTAAAAAAATTAACCAGAAGTGTTGGAAATTGTATCAAAATATTCGGTTTTGAGGCAGGAATTATCCATAATCCATGTCCTCATAAGGGTATATTTTATTCCTTAGTGTTTCACAAGATTCTCAACTCTCAACTCTATTTTCTTGTAACGTAAATTACCTTTTTGCAAACCACTATTTTCACGAAAATATAACTTGTATGACAAAGATCTCGGAAAGACTCATACAGCTACAGACAAAATGGACAAACAACCCCTACAACTGGACCATACTGAATCCCCTTTGTCTTACAAGACCAACCAGACAATCCCGCTTCCGTTTCCCTACATTAACGCTACTCGAACACTTACAAACGCAACTGACTAGTGGACAATAAAATAATCTCTTCTTGCCACTGAAATTTTATTTAATAATATCGTTAACCTAGAATAAGAGAATTTTCATATTTGTTTTTTATTTAGATTAAGACTACATGTATTAAACAAGGGCAGAAAGACCGATAAGTCGATAGCCTTATTTAGAAATAAAGATGTTTACTACTACTACTATAACTTGTATTGAACGTTTTACATTGAAACTAAGCCGCTTCCCTGATAGTGTTTTGCAAAATTTGAATCATTTAATTATAGGAATTGTGAAGAGTGATGAGGAAATTTAGCAGAAAAGTTTTGCCAATTATTTCACTATTTACTTCTTGTTTCGTTCTTAAATTAAATGCTCTCCTAAACGTGTACCCATTGCACATAAAATAATTTTAGTTATTATTAATTATTTGAAGTTCGACTATTTCCTAACTTCAGAACTAAATAAACCTGAGAGCGGCATACTCTCTTTAAATAAAGCACTTTTGTATTGAACATTAAAGTTACTATAAGCCACATTGCAGTCGTTTTTATTCAAGATTTCCTTAAAAATTCATTAAAACCTTTATTTTTTAAATATAAAATATCTGTAATAGAAGCAAAATACTTCTTTCTCTACTGCAATGTTGAAAATTAACTGTTTAGCCAGCCAAACATTGACAGTCGACAAAAATGCTTTTTACGAAAGATTTGGTTTGTTGTCGAAATATACGGTGTTAATTTTTAAATTATATTTTTGTTTAATCTTAATAGATTTTTACTAATTCTGCTATTCCAACAGAATTCTATACTTTTTTCTTCGCAGTTTAATTTGTTTATAACCCCTTCTCTTCCGAAAAACTGTATTAACAAACTTAATTTTCAGAACTAACAGCTAAAACAATAACTGAAAATATTTCGAAAGCTTACAAAAATTGTTCAAAATGTACATACAATTTATTTTAACATACAACCCGCAATTAACTAGAATGGAGATGTAGAAAAAGACCTTAACATGCTTCAGGGAAGTATACATAAAGTCAAAGAAAGGTACTTAACTTCTCTCAAACAGAGGAAAAATCTTGGATGACAGACGAGATCCTGGAACTGATGGAAAAAAGGAGATTGTTTAAAAATAAAACGAGAGAATACATGAACAAACAGAGAGAAGTAAGGCCGGAAATAAGAACAACTAAGGAAAAAGAGAAACTGGAAAAATGTATAGTAATCGAAGAATGTCAAGCCAAATTTCATAGCTTTAATCTGCACAAGAAGGTAAGCACTCTAAGAAGAATAATTGACTACATTCGGACTTACGCGACCAATAAGTTCATATTGTCTGTTCATAGGAGTCGCATAAACCATAAACTTTAAATTGTTTTTTTAAAATTCCTCAACTCAAAAACTCAAAAAATCTGTGATAATCGCAGAATTAGTGGACTCTGACATTAAGCAGAAATTTAACATAACAGAAAAAAAAACAACATTTATATGTTTATAAATAATATTTATAAATAAGAGTAGTAGTAAACATCTTTATTTCTAAAAAAGGCTATCGACCTATCGGTCTTTCTGCCCTTGTTTAATACATTTATAAATAAGATTTAACTGTTAAGATCGATTTTGAAATATGTTTGATTAGAAGCGAATGTGAAATTTTGTGTATTTTGGTTTATTGAAGGTCTGTTGTTCACGAGCTTTGCAACTTTTATATTTGGCAATGACCGATCTAATTAATTACAATAGACTTCGCGATTTTTTAATTCATATTTCAACTTCATCGAGCGCTTCTGGGCAAATTGAAAAGTTTATTTTACGGTTTTTACCAATATAGAGGTGTGTCAATAATAATTATAGCTAGTTTCCAGCATACTTATTATCTATTGCTTTAAATTAGCCACTTAATTACTAATTTCAATAAGTACAAGGCGGCTTGCCATATTTTGTGAATGGTCCAATTAGCACATTCATTGAGACCGACAAACTGGTAAATGATATTTTTGCTCGTATAAATCTTGTTTAATTAAGTAGTTCGTATGCAACGATTAATATTAAAAATGCTAATACATGTCGAACATGGAGATACCAAAGGCAATTTGTATTCTTAAGATGGTTTGAATGAATGAATATTAATTGGATCAATTAAACATCAATTTTTTACAGTACTTTTTTTTAGAAGTAAATACTTATTAAAGGCTTCAAATATGGAATATTATGATTTCAAATTAGGCAGATTTTGAATACAAGGTCAGTTTAATAGTATATTCTGACCTACGTCGAGAAGTAAGCTATTATATACCGATCGCGTTAATGTGATCGGTATATAATAGAAACATGACTTCTTACTAGGGAAATGGAGTAAATAATGGCGACTTCTCAGGTTAGTAGTATAAAAAGTCAATTATGTCATTAATATTAATATATGCTTAAAATGGCATTAATTCATGGACATTTAAGCAAATTTTCAATAAAGCTAGTCTATTAAATGGAATGGGAAAGCCTCAAATTAAAGTAAAATAATTAAAAATGCATTTGAGAATTGGGCAAAATGTCTCAAAAACATGAAAAACTGGAACAAAATGTTTACAAATATTATATAGATTATACATACAATTCTTTGAAATGCGGATAAGAAATTTTTATTTGTTAGCATTAGACATTATCGAGGCATAATGAATATATTTTTTATTACTATGCAAGCAATATTATGCATGTTAAATCGAAACAATACCGCATCCGAAAAAATATATAGAGCTTATCCGATCATTTGAATCATAGAAACAAAACTTGAACAAAATATCCACAAAAAAGATTTAGAAACATAATTGAAATGTTTTAAAATAATATTCAGAACTGAGAAAAAGTTAGTTAATGCTTGAGGACGAATAGCGCAAATCCACCAATACAGCGAAATAAGTGATAAAACTTTCCTCAGTTAGTTACCCAATTTCCAAAATAAAACAATTACCTATTTCCTATTAAAAGTTCGTATTTACCTTTCGAACACAACGAAGAAAATATTAATTTCTTTCAGAATATAAAACAAATAAAACCCTACAATAAATAAAATGAAGTTGTCTTTATGGTCAAAGTTCCTTAGGCGGACTAAACAGAACGATAATAACTTTCTTCGAAGAAAGTCATACATTATATTGATGAAAAAATCCACAAACAAACCTCCAAAGGAATCTTTGATTTCACAGTAGACGTGATTTAATAGAACGTAACGAAAACAGTAAAATTAAAGAATTAAATTGCAACATTTTCAAAATCTCATTGGTTGCTCTCATTGGCTCCAATAGTCTGGATATCCAAGCGGATAAAAGTAGCCTTAGAAGTAGTGTGTGCTACATATCACAGCTGGTTATATTGTTTTCATGCCAAACATTATTAATGTTCGTTTTTCTAACTGCTGCTTATAGCTTTTCAAGAAGAAGCTAACCGCTCGAGACTGAACACACACAAAAGTCCAAATTGTCAAGTTACATCATTTCAAAAATTCGGTTATGCTCATTGAGGCAACATATTTGCGTACTTACTTTACCCTACCTTTGAATCTAATCCCCTTTAAGCACAAAGGTTTTTTCAAACTTCCAAGATACTATAAGTAAAAGACACTCGCTGGACTCTACACCTAAGAACCGCCGCTGTCCAATGAAAATGCGTCTCGAGCAAATCGACTTCTTGGACCATCCGAAGGAAAAAGTTGCGCATCGTAGCTAGCACAGACTAAACATTTCATCTAATGAACTTGACTTATATAGAGCTCGTTTTTGATAAGAATTCGACATTTTGAGCGACCGGGTTTTTACTGATTAAATTGAACTTTAAGTTGAAGTTAAAGATCGCGTTTGGGGTCTTGAAATTGATAATCAAAAAATTTGCTGTAATGTGAGTGAAATTACCAATGTCAAAAATTACAATAAAATATTTGTTTTCATATAGTTTTTAATAAAACATAATATTCACGTTTGAATCTGTATTTATTATTGTTTTTGGTTTATCCTCCTTTTCAAATAGTAGTAGTAGTAAACATCTTTATTTCTAAAAAAGGCTATCGACCTATCGGTCTTTCTGCCCTTGTTTAATACATGTAGTCCTAGTCTAAATAAAAAACAAAGATGAAAATTCTCTTATTCTAGGTTAATAATATTATTAAATAAACTTTCCAATGCTAATGACAAGAAAAAAATATTTTATTGTCCAGTAGTCAGTTGCGTTTGTAAGTGTTCGAATAGCGTTGATGTAGGGAAACGGAAGCGGGATCGTCTGGTTGGTCTTGTAAGACAAAGGGGATTCAGTATGGTCCAGTTGTAGGGGTTGTTTGTCCATTTTGTTTGTAGATGTATGAGTCTTTCCGAAATCTTTGTCATGTTTGCTTTTTCAAATATTTTATAAGCCTTTTCAAATATTTATGCATTATCTACGTTTCTGTGAGCTGTTCGTAATAACCGTTAAGTCTCACATTATTAAATTAAATTACAACCCAAACATGTGACATTTTGGAAAATATTATATAATAAAATTATGAAGCCATAAGCCAACGAGTTGAAGTAGATTCGTATTTCACGCAAAAATTGTAGAACTGTAGCCATAGGAAAATTTAGCCCGGAAATAAAAAATGCTTTCTACCGACATACACTACCCAAATACATACTGAGACTAATAAAACATAAGAGAGAACTGTACAGACTATATACAAACACTCAAAATAACGACCTAAAAAAGACACTGAACCAACTTAACAGAAACATTAAAACTCTGATTGGACAATACCGACAAGACAAATGGCTAGAAACATGTAAAGAAATACAGAAGGACAAAGGCAAAACATACTGGCGAAAAATTAAGAAACTGGCGCAATACAGGAAGACTGGCACTACTGACGCAATTGACGAAAACGGAATAGAACGCTACACAGACAAAGAGAAAGCGGACGCATTCGCCAGACACTATCAAAGGGCCTTCAGCATATCGACAAACCCTAACTTCGACAATGACAACTGGAACTTGATCAACGACTGGTACTTGAACTATTTTAACAGCTCACCAAACTACACCTACAAACTGATCACAGACACAGAGTACGATGGAGCCCTAGCGCACATCAAAAACACTGCATCGGGGAAAGATAAAATTAAGGCAAAACTCTTGAAAAGCCTAACTCAAGAAACACACAAACTGATCCTAACTGAATTGAACAACTGCATCAAAAAAAACGGCTTAATAATCCCTATACCCAAAAATGGACTGGACAATACACAACCGAGCAATTACAGACCAATTACACTGCTACCAGTACTTAGCAAGGTTTTTGAGTACATAATAGGGCAGCGACTGGGAAAACTGGTCGGAAAGTACATACCATCGTATCAGTTCGGATTCAAACATCAGCACTCGACTATTCACCCACTCTTCACTCTGACTAACAATATACAAACAACCCACCTAACTGACAGAAAGACAGCTTGCCTGTTTATGGACATTAACAAAGCTTTTGATAGTGTCTGGCATAGAGGCTTACTATACAAACTATACAAACTAGACACACCAACATATCTACTACACACCATAAAGAACTTACTAGAAAACAGACAACTACAAGTACGAATTGACACTGTCATTTTCTTTTTCCCCTGAACAAAGCTCCCTCAAGGATCCCCGCTCTCACCGTTTCTCTACAATATATACTGCCATGACATATACAATTACAACTTACCAGACAAAAATCAAATCGACAGATCGGCATACATATTACAATACGCCGACGACACGGCACTTATTGTACATGACAAAACTACTGAGAGAGCAGCTCAAAGACTCCAAACACTAACAAACAACACAATGACATGGTTTTATAAATGGAGACTAACACCAAACGCGTCAAAAAACCAACTTCTGCTCACAAACCACAGACTCAACGCTGACTCCCCTACAATAACTGCAGACGGCCAAACGACACAACCAAAAAACGACGTAAAATACCTTGGAATCACAATTGACCACAAACTTAAATTCACTAAACACATACGAAACATCAGGGCAGAAACAATAAAGAGAACAAAACACTTCCGATCACTAACCTACAAAGACAGAGGAATCAGCACAAACACCGCCACCAAAATATATAAAGCTATTTGTAGACCGTTGCTAGACTTTGGACATATACTCATGACCAACGGAACAGAAAGGACAAAACGTTATACACAAACAACAGAACAAATTGCACTAAGACTAATAACACGAATAAGACACCCCCAAAACCCACTACACAACCCCCCCACCCAACTACTATACGAACGCACAAACATGACAAAGATCTCGAAAAGACTCATACAGCTACAGACAAAATGGACAAACAACCCCTACAACTGGACCATACTGAATCCCCTTTGCCTTACAAGACCAACCAGACAATCCCGCTTCCGTTTCCCTACATTAACGCTACTCGAACACTTACAAACGCAACTGACTAGTGGACAATAAAATAATTTCTTCTTGCCACTGAAATTTTATTTAATAATATCGTTAACCTAGAATAAGAGAATTTTCATATTTGTTTTTTATTTAGATTAAGACTACATGTATTAAACAAGGGCAGAAAGACCGATAGGTCGATAGCCTTTTTTAGAAATAAAGATGTTTACTACTACTACTTGTAGAACTGTTGCTGGATTTTTTCCGAAAATAACGTTATAATCGATTACTGTGTATATTTTCCTGACTGTATTTCAATTTAATCCAAAAGAAATTCCTGGGTTCCAGTCAATTTTATTGTTTATTATTTAAAATGTAATGTAAACCTATTGTTTTTAATATACTTTTTAATATGTGTGTAATTTGTATTTTAGTATGTGAATTTTGATAGAACTTTTTTTTTTAATTAATGATGACTCTGAATGTGTATTTTAGACAAACTGATGATGGTGGAGAAAGACACCGAAACGTATTTGTGACATTTTAAATAATAAACAATAAAATTGACTGGAACCCAGGAATGTCTTTTGGGTTATAATCGATTAAATTTTCAAGTTTTTCGATATTTTCAATTGAAACCCGATTCAATCGATTCTAACAAAAATATTATTACTTATATATTTTTTCTAATGTCAAACTTTTAATTTAAATATGCACATAAACTTGCCTAATTTGACTAGAAAAGTTAAATTTAAAAAAAATTAAAAGAAAATATTAAGCAATGGAATCGTTAGATCGCTTTTTCGATTTACTTTACTATTTTACAAAATCAGCCAAAATTAGGCAAACATTATTAGCCAATCGACAATTCCTGATTCAACACTTTCAGGTTTTTCTATTCGAAACATTTTCGAAATGGAAAATATGTGAAATCGAATTTAGAAACATTCATAAATTAAGAAAAATGTTAATACAATAATAACTGAATATTTGTGATCATAAATAATAATGTCTTTGCACTATTAGATAGCGTTACGTAGTTCTAACTATTTACTAAAGAGAACATTTTGTTGCAAGTTAAAATTGATAAAATAAAATATAAAGTTAATTAATATACATATACCACAAATAAATATTTATTCCCCAAAAGCCTTGTAAGAAACACTTTCATTTTCTAGCCAGAAATGTTTGCAGACTTTTTGAATAGTCGGCATGTACAGTGTGTTCAAAATATTGAATAATTTTGAATCCTTACATTTGTTCATAATAATAATAATAATTCATAATAATTTTGAATCCTTCATTTTTAAAGATAGAAGTTGTAAGGAATTTGAAAGTTTTTCAAAAAATCAAATTTACATCTAATTAATTTTAATCAATCTGTTTAACTCCTATTAGGCGATTTTTTCAAATATGTTTTTTCGATTTGTACAGCAATTAAAAGATATAAACTGTTTTGTTGTTCAACTTCCTAACTCGTTTACTAACTTTAATAATTTTAACACGTGGTTAATCTAATTTTTTACCCAATTATTGAATTGTACTTACACAAAAATATTCACCAGGCCGGTTTATTTTATTTGTTCTAAATTATGCAATTTTCACAACGTGCAACGTGAAACAAAAATATGCGAATTTTAGCATTTTCAAGACCTGTGTCTAAATTTTGCATATTTAGTTAACCGTCATAATCGTTCTTTCCTTGAACTAACTCAAACAGCGATTTCCCCCAGATAAAAATGTAGTTAGTTAGTAGCAAAAATTCGACAAATGTTCGCAATGTATATACATTTATCCGTATGGATAAATAAGTTCTAAATAAAATATAAATGGTCTTCGTGTTATTGATTTCATATGCATCCGATTATATCTTTAATTAATATTTTTTTAACTCTTAATACAGTTTAAACAAATTAAACTAATAAGTTTAATTGATAACAATCAATTGTGCTTTTGAAGGCATAAAAAATTTGATTTTTTATTGCCGATACATTTCATCTGCGATACAAAGCTTATAAATTTTTGTCTCATTCCAATGATTATAAATAAAAAAATATAATTGATCTCAACGCATCGGCGTAACTACAGTAAATATAATATGAGTATAGTTCATATACACACACTGCGTCTTAGTGAACCGAGTTAAGGTTTGTATAAATCAATGCCACCACCCAACTTTCCTCATTGATCCTTATATCATAATAATTATTATGAAATAACCAAACTATGGATTTAATCAGGAAATAGGCAATTATGTTTTACATTAAATTTTATTTATGATTCATTTATATTTATATAATTGCCAGTTGATTAATTAAATTGCCTTTCATAGATGCTTTTTTCTTAAATTTAATTTGATAAATATGGCGAATAGTTTTTAGGTTCAATTTACTTTTGCGTTGAAAATTTACTACGCAAAAAATGAACAATTGTAGTTTTTATGGAATACTCTTAGCTCGTATCTTATAACTGAAAAACGTTTTTAACTGCGTTTTGGGTGATACAATAACCCATTATACTATACAAAAACAATTTTTTGCATTTGTTGTGTTTGGTTTTATCTGCAGTTTGTTCATTTTTTTCCACATGTATTTCATTTTTTATTTCTCATGAGCTACTTGTTGCTTCAGTAGTGGGACTACCCACAATTTAACATAATAAATGCAGAAGCGAATAGAAAATTTAACCAAATGATCGAAGCAGATTGTAAAATGTAATACTGAAATGCTGTACTTATTTTTTCTACTCTTCAAACATAGTTTTCGTTCTCGTTTAAATGTATTAAGACCAATTTCTATACGTAAAGATTGTTCACAAATGCTATAATTTAAATGAAAATGTCTCATTACAAAGACTTTACATGTATCTGTAAGTTTAATGAAAATTACCAGTTTAGCAGTGGTATATAATAACAATATCATAAAGACATTAATAAACTCTATCTTTCGTGAATTTGCTGTAAATTGCAGTGCGTTTCTGTTTCATGAACATATACTGCTCAACAAGGATTCAAACAAGACAATATTAATTATTTTAAACAGTTTGAAATAAGAAAATTGCAGAAGCAAGCACATGCATATGTTGATATAACGTATTTCATTGAAAGTAACTTATAAAGCTGCAAGTAAAACCACCGTGAGTTTAGGATCGCAAATATAAAGTAAATTGGCTCCAATTTAGCAATTTCACATTTTTGTGATCTTTCTAAATGCTTTATAAATTAATAGCTCGCACTACATATTGCATGCTAGGCATATTATCAGAAACTTAATAATAATGTGTTCCATATCATCACGCTAAGGTGGATACTGAAATGTTCACGAAATGACTTTATTTTATTACCAGAGGTTATCGAATTTTACTAATTACATTATAAGATCATAACTATCTTAAAGGTTAAATGGACATACACGGTCGGGTGTTAAAAAACTTTTCTGTGATTACTAACCAGTTATGTAACCACATTGAAGTTTTATAAATATCCCAATCTAATTTTATCGAAAAGTATATAGCAAAGTTAAAATTAGGCTGGCAGGCTATCTTTAAACGTTAATATGATTTAATTTCTCAAATGTCCATATTTTTAGAAAATACTGCAAATAATTTGCATAGGGAATATAATGAAATCGAATTAATCCACGAATATATGAGAAAAACATGACAAACTTCATTTGCTAGAAAGAAGAAAGAAAGAAACATTTTTTGATTTATGAAACGCTGTTATTCAACCAGTGCCCAAGAACAAAATAAGTGAAATATTAACATTTTTAATCACAAAAAGTAAAATTACCTGCATTTTATAGAATTTCAAAATATGGGATGTCGTATGGAAAATAGACAAGCGAAAGAGGAACAGCCTGTTCATGCCGTAAAATCAGAGCCTAGAAGTCGCAATTATTTTCTATTTTATAATTGTTGATACCTTATTTTAACAACATTTTCTTGAAAGGTGCGAATTTGTATAAAAATTGTTTATTGTTTTATAATAATGATTTTCGCGGCAATTTTAACACTTCTTTTAAAGTCTATTAAGACACAATGTGCCTTAATAAAGCCTGCCAAAGCCTGTCCTAAGCCAGGTTGAAAAAGGGTGAAGGGGAAGAGTGACAACCTCGTAAAAAAACAGGGTTCATCTGGCCCGGATGTTAGCACCCTATCAGGGCCCCTGCCAGGGTACGGCGAAGCTACCGCCTTGTAGGGCGCTGGAGAATGCTGGAAAATCAAAGGCTAGGGGAAGATAACCCGGAAGACAAACTCCTGGCCCTCCAGGTTGGAGGTTGTGGCTATGGGCTAGCTCCTTATTACATTTAAAACACATACAATGCTAAAAAAACCTCGAGACAGCTTCAGATTAAGGACGGACCATATCGGAAACAACCACGGCAACGGAACAAGGAAAGTATTATTTGAACCTGGAACGTGCAGGGATTAAGAGGAAAATAAGAAGATGTTGGAAGGGAATGCAACAGATGAATATAGACATAGCTGCACTTAGAGAAACAAAAAGGAAGGGAAACGGAAACACATATACAGCGGAGTTCAAAGGGACAAAAGAGCGTGTAAGGGCGATTCACAGCTGATAAACAAGAAATACTATAAGAACCTGACTAACTGGGACACATTCAATGAAAGAATCATAACTGCAAATCTGAATATCCATGGACACAGAGTATCTATAATACGAATGCAATTTCAACCAGAGAAAGATGAGTTTGATGACCAGCTGGACAAGATACTTTCTAACCTAGGAGACCAACGCGAATATATTGTGCTCGAAGATCTGAACGCACGAGTCGGGAGCTGAACAGACAGTAACATCATTGGGAAGTATTAGACACCTATACTAAAGCCGGTTGGCTAAAGCCAAAAGCTGGATAATGAATGTCTAACACGTCAGACCGACGACCTATATACACATGTTATGGAAGCCTTAAAATCAGCAGCCAACGAAGCACTAGGCATGGATAATACCCGTCGGTATAAAAAACATAATAACAGCCTGACCTAGAATGAAGAGCTACAACAGCAGAGAGACACAAAACAGCAGGTATATCCTACATGGCTTAACACAAAATACAGATGATAAAATCACTTACAAACGAGAACAGGCAAAGTTTAAAAACATAATAAAGCAGAATAAAAACGACATGGAAAAGGAAATGTAAAGAGATCGACAATTTCATAGGGGGAACTAGATCGTCTGAAGCTTGGAAACTAATCAGAACATTAAATACTGACACCGTAAATAGAATGAACTTCCAGCCTATACAGATGAATAAATGGCACCAACACTACTCACAAGAACTTAAAGAAGATAGAGCACCATATCTGGCAGCATCTCCAAAAACATTCCGAGTAGAGGGCCCACGAGTAGAAATTATCGAGGAAAGGATGTGGAAAGTAGTTAAGTCAATCAAGAATAACAAGGCCAGCGGACCAGAAGGAATACCCGCAGAACTGATTAAATGGGGGACGCAAAAACTCATCTAACACATTCAATAACTCTTTACTAGATACATGAATGGAGAGAGAGTACCTCTGGTGTGGAAAGAAGTTTGGATTACACCCATCCACAAGAAGGGAAGGAGAGATGAGTGTTCAAACTAGAGGTGTATCTCCGTTTCCAGCACCATGAGCCGTCTCTATGGAAAAGTCATCCAAAGTTTAATAGAAGAAGAATACGAACACCAAGAAGTTGAAGAACAGGCAGGTTTTCGAGCGGGTCGCTCATGCATAGATCATATCTTCAGTCTGACCCAACTAACCGAAAAGAAAGTAGCAAGAAGGTGTACCTTCTGTTTGTGGATCTTACGAAGACATAAGACACCGTTCCCGTACAAAAACTATGGCAAGTAATGGAGAGATCCGGGATCAGTTATACATTAATAACAGCTATAAAACAACTTTATGATCAAACAACATCAAAGATCAAACTAAATGGTGAATTATCAGAAAGTTTTCCAGTTACAAAGGGTTTGAGGCAAGGCTGCTGTCTGTCCCCCACATTGTTTAAGATATACCTCAATGAAGCACTAAGGAAGTGGAGAAGAGCATGCAGCGGAATGGGAATAACCATTAATGAAGATACAACGCTGTATTCTTTACATTTTGCAGATGACCAGGTTCTTATAGCGCAGGACAAGGAGGACCTGGAATTCATGACAAGAAGATTATTTAAATAGTACGAAGAATGAGGACTTTCGGTGAATCGATCGAAAACAAAATATTTGTGCATCGGAAACGACAGAGATGACCTACACCCAGAAGAAGACGAAACAATAGGAGCATGCACCGAATAGGTATGTCTTGGAACAAAAATTGAGACTGGAGGCCGTACAGAGAAAGAAATAGAACAACGCATCATGAGAAGAATGTGATCGGCAGCCTAAGCTCCGTCTTATGGCTAACATGTATATCCCGAGAAAGGAAACACCTCCTATACAACTTCATATTTAAGAATATAGTGCTGTATGGATGCGGAACTTGGCAACTTACTTCCCACCTAGAGCAGCGTTCTCTGGAGATGGACTTCTGGCGTAGCGCAGCAGGGAAATCAAGGTTGGAGAGGATAACTAATGAGGAAATTAGAGTTATCCTGAACGTCAAGACAGACATAATAGAGGAAATCCAACGAAGACAGTTGATATGGTACGGGCATGTTGAGCGGATGGATGACACAAGAATTCCCAAACAAATCCTCAGATGGACACCAACAGAGAGAAGGAAAAGAGGAAGACCCAAGACGACATGGATGGATGGAATAAAAAAAGCCATGTCGGAACGAAACCTACAACCAGGACAATGGGAAGACAGAAGAGGATGGAAGCGAGGAACCGGAAGGCGCAAGACGCTATGACACCGGATATATTGTGACACAATGTGATTTTGATACTTATATGTATCATCAAGCAAAGGATAATCAATCCATTATTAGTAGAACAAACTTTAACAGTAGATTTTAGAATATAAAATAATCTTAAATTGAAAAATTAAAAAATTTAGAATAAAGAATATATTGAAATATTGCTTTACATTATTAATAATTGAAAGCTTATTAATAAATCCGAAACTAAAGTATAAATTCAAAGTTTTGTATGTTTCGACATATAAATATTGCACATATTTCGAAATGTGTTAATCTCAGTCACCCCTAGAACCGGTTTCGAGCCTATTAGATCTCATCAGCTGGGTTTTGTTTTTGTCTGAAAACAACACTTCCGGAACCTGCACTTTATTTGCACTAAATAGTGACGGGATCTAATAAATTCGAATCCGGTCTTGGAGGCGCCTAAAATTATTAGACCTCGAAATCTGTGTACTAATATAAATTAGAAAATTTTTAACAAACTTGCCAATTTATTTAGAATTTAAAACATTTTTATTTAAAAAAAGCAGATTTATTTATCACACTGAAATGATTTTGATCGTAAAATTTACTGTGAAAGCTTTTTTTCCTTATTATGGCTCACCTTGCAAAGTTTTCGACTTACCTTACAGCAAGTTGACACCTTTTTTTCAAGCAGTCATTGTCAATGTACACGTCTCTTGTAGAATACTTGTATTTTCAATTTTCGACCATCTTCGAGATATTCTCTTTTCACATCTAAGCGGATTTTAGATAATCTGGAGCAAAAAATCCGTGTAAGTCAAAAGCGGCTAGATCAAAGGTTAGCACAATTTACATAACAGTATATAATGTCCTAATAAAGAATACAATACCCAGTTTTTAAATGAATGATTGTTTTTTGACACATCATTTTTTAGGTGCGAGTTTTCATTTAATTAAGGAACTTGTCCTCATAATAGTAAGTAAACTTAATTAATTGCATATTAATGTTTTTTCTTGTAATATTTGCGAGGTTCTTTTAAAGTATTTCCTATATATTTTATTAAAACATATCGTCAATGGGTTCTATTCCTTTATCGCATTTTTTATAGCTTTAGTTTCAGTTAGCTTTCTGGTACCGCCTGCTGTAAAACAATCATCCCATTGCTTTCAAGTATAGCTGATGCAAATTATCTTCTGCTTAAAATTCCTCATGTATTTTAATAATTAAACTTTGCTTAGTTTTCCAACAGATTTGTTCCTTTTCTTCTGTTTTTTGTTCTTTCTGTTCCTCCTGTTAGTTTTTTGGATCATCCGGCTGATTATTTCTATTTTAAATGTTAGTACATTACTCCATCTTCACTTTCTTTCCACCGAACTTATGGTTTTGGTACTATTTTCATGTATTTTTCTTAAGTATGAATGAAGTAAATTACATAAACGACTCGCTATAAGAGCACTTGAACAGTTTTCGTTATTACCAGCTTGAATTGATCGATAAATACCTCATTAAGTTATTATTTGCATGAAACCCATGTAAAAGCTAATTGAAAACGCTATTTTTATCGTGGGATTTCACATAGAAATTAATATGATTTTTTTTGCCACGCCTCTCCATCGTTGTGTCTTAAAAGTTCAACGGTCGGAATCTCTTTAAATTAAATTGCAGCCTTCAATGCTTGAATCTTCGGCTTCGTCTTAGCCTGTACATTTAACGGATATAATGATCACTACATCAGCGAAGCAAATCGGCCAATCTGCTAGAGTACCATTGAACAATTTACAATGCTAAATGGACATCAATTAAATCAAGACGCTTAAAGCTTAAAGAAGCACATTTTTTATTCTGGTTATATGCTTGAACTATTCAGTATCCTTGAATCGTTCTCGGTAAAGATGGCTTGAAGGACTACGCAAGGTGATTTAATTACTGTTTTAGTTTATGGAAGCATTATTTCTGTAAATAAGGTGTTCAATAACAAATTGGCCAGCATAAAAGACTTCTATTTCTCACGTTTAAGTTCTGCAGTTTTTCTGGCTTGTGCTTTAGGTTGTGCCTTTGCAAACACTTGCTTATGCGATGTTTAATTCTACAAATAATATTTGCCATAGGGCAGAAAGACCGATAGGTCGATAGCCTTTTTTGGAAATAAAGATATTTACTACTACTATTTGCCATAATACAACGAGAATATATTTTAAGAAAAAGAAGAGAAGGAGGTGTTTTGTGTTTGGCAATACCAATAAGATCTCAACTTTCTTCAAAACCGCATTATTTACTTCCATATGCTGGATGTGATGATTTTAAGTCGAAAATGTCTTATATACTTTTCGCCAAAACACAAAAGTGATTAGCATAATTAATTTTTAGAGAGTACTGGAGGGAAAAGTATAGGGCATGTTGAATAAAGTAATGTAATCACATGTTTTTCAGGCTTTGAAGCCGTGGTCCATGGGAATTTCTCCCTGACGTTTCGTCCACAACTGCGGTGGACATTATCAAAGGCGATGAGGCAGTGGGCGAAGTGATCTCCCGTGCTTTCCGACTAAGACTGGTTCAACTACTGGATTCTTTGTCGTATTTATGCGGTCCCGCCGTGTGAGCTCATGCGAGAGGAGTGGGAGGCGCTTCAATGGTTTTGGCGTACACGCTGTTTGCCGCAAAACGCGTTTCCAATCTGGATTAAGGACCGTCACTTCTTCTTTTCTGTAAAATTGTTGTCATGTTTGAAGATCTCAATGGCCTCTCTGGTTAGTCTCGGATAATACCGTTGAGATTGGTGCAAAATGTCCACTTCATCAAAACGTATTTGGTGGCCGCCTAGAAGTGCGTGTTCCGCTACTGCTGATTTTTCTGTTTGTCCTAATCTGCAACTTCTTTTATGCTCAGTGGTCCTCGTGTTTACACTACGTTTTGTGGTGCCGATACATGCTCTGCCACAACTGCATGGAACCCTGTAGACTCCTGGTGCCGATAAAGGATCCCGTTTGTCCTTGGCCGATCTCAAAGTCTGTTGGATTGTTCGAGTTGCTTTAAAGACTGTTTTCACTCTGTGTTTCTCCAGTATCCTACTGATCCTGTCCGTGACTCTATGTATGTATGGGAGGCAAGCCCAACCCTTACGCTCATCATGCGTATTTGTTTCCTCAGGACGACCTCCAATGTTTCTTGGTCGAATTGCTCTATTAAACTCGTTCTTGCTGTATCCATTCCATCCAAAGGCTCTTTCTAGGTGTTTCAATTCTCTTTCTAACTCATATGGTTCGCAAATTCTTCTGGCTCTTTCGGTGAGGGTTTTAATGACTCCTCTCTTTTTAAATTCATTAAACCCCTCACCGAAAGAGCCAGAAGAATTTGCGAACCATATGAGTTAGAAAGAGAATTGAAACACCTAGAAATAGCCTTTGGATGGAATGGATACAGCAAGAACGAGTTTAATAGAGCAATTCGACCAAAAAACAGTGGAGGTCGTCCTGAGGAAACAGATACGCATGATGAGCGTAAGGGTTGGGCTTGCCTCCCATACATACATGGAGTCACAGACAGGATCGGCAGGATACTGGAGAAACACAGAGTAAGTCTTTAAACCAACTCGAACAATCCAACGGACTTTGAGATCGGCTAAGGACAAACGGGATCCTTTATTGGCACCAGGACTCTACAGGGTTCCATGCAGTTGTGGCAGAGTATATATCGGCACCACAAAATGTAGTGTAAACACGAGGATCACTGAGCATAAAAGAAGTTGCAGATTAGGACAAACAGAAAAATGAGCAGTAGCAGAACACGCACTTCTAGACGGCCACCAAATTCGTTTCGATGAAGTGGACATTTTGCACCAATCTCAACGGTATTATCCGAGACTAACCAGAGAGGCCATTGAGATCTTCAAACATGACAACAATTTTAACAGAAAAGAAGAAGTCACGGTCCTTAATCCAGATTGGAAACGCGTTTTGCGGCAAACAGAGTGTACGCCAAAACCATTGAAGCGCCCCCCACTCCTCACGCATGAGCTCACACGGCCGGACCGCATAAATACGACAAAGGATCCAGTAGTTGAACCAGTCTTAGTCGGAAAGCACGGGAGATCATTTCGCCCACTGCCTCATCGCCTTTCATAATGTCCACCGCAGTTGTGGACGAAACGTCAGGAATAAATTCCCATGGACCACGGCTTCAAAGCCCGAAAAACACTGAGTTGAATCTGGTTCTATGGCGCTTTCACAGCGCATTTCCCTTAGGACTGTAACTAAAAAGGGGTAAACGGAGACGCTGTTCCACGTTTTACGGTTTGGTTTTAGATGGCACCACCATGCCGTGTTGCAGAATACATACGTTTCCTTTTGTTGACATGATATATTTATCAGACTGATAACTGTTTGTGAAACTTGCAGTTCCAAGTTTCGAGCTTCGAACATAAGGGGCGACAAAAACTTGATTTCGAAATATAGCTTGTCAATTGCGGTTTGTGTGCCGATGTGTACAGATGCGCTATGAAAGTGTGGTTCAACTCAGTGTTACCCATGTCTACTCTGAAGTAAAACATCCTGTATTCATTCTAACGTTTGTCTTTTAGAAATATTTGAAAATGATTGTATCTTAAACGTTCTTGAAATGCGAATGATCCAATAAGAAGATTGTTACGAATACCACAGCAAATATTCACCGAAACACGATGTTGAAAGCGCGTTTCCGTTGTTAGAAAACGGTTTTCAATTCAATGTGTGGTAAATGTGGTTTCGTCTGTTAACAGACTTTGTCCACAAAGATGTGGCATTGTGGGCTATTTTCCCTTCCTCTTCATCATTAATCTCTTCCTCTCCATCAAGTTCCTGCTATACGGGATATACTGCAGTCGCTTAGGAAAATTACGATGCACGTTGTTGAATAATTGCTTATTAGGTTTTCTTCGAGCAGGAAACCTCCCCTGGTATTCTCGTAGCGACAACTTTTCCTTTTCCGTCACACTATCCTTAAATATCAAGACACGAAACACCCTGTATGATAGGAAAACTTGTCTTTGATAAAACTGATTTTTGAAAATCAAACACAAATCCATACGCACATACTTTTGATTCGGAAAATATTCGATTTTTTTCGAAGTTCGAATTTTTTGTAGATATTTTTTGTGTATCTCTTTAGAGTTATACATTAATTGTACATTATAAGAGTGACAGTCTCATGCAGATATAAAACTTATTTATTTTTATTAAACTCGCTGTTTGTTGGCCAATTTGTAGCAATTAAAATTGAATGAAAATAAAGCCTTCAATTCGTTAATTAAGTAATTGTATAAATATTTCCTTGCATATATACAATTGCTATTGTATGACTCATGTTTACGATGATTTATTTAACATTGTCGTTAAAAGGACATCTTAGAATCGCATTAGACCACACGTGTATAATGCTTGAATCGTACAACGAGCCATTCATTACGAGATAAACTGTTAAAAATTATAAAAATTATTTTAAATACGTATGTGTAAATTAAATTTGATTTCTGGACACGCCCACTTTCGCTATTGCAAACATATTGGTTACAATTCAAATGTATTCCTGGGTTTTTCAGTCAATTTTATTGTCACTAATTATGGTGTTATGTGATGAGCCCTGCGTTTCGTCCCGGGTCTACCTATTGGACTCGTCAGTAAGGCTTAGGTAGACCCTGCCTTATACGCCGGACATCGGTTATACGCGTTCGGACGTAAATGAACCGAGCCGGTGTAGATCTTGTGCGGTGAGATGTTGGCAACCCGTGTTGGCAAACACGGGCACAAAAGCAGAATGGAACGAGTGGCAGCATCAGCAACACGGGTTGCCAACATCTCACCGCACAAGAGCTACGCCGGCTCGGTTCATTTACGTCCGAACGCGTATAACCGATGTCCGGCGTATAAGGCAGGGTCTACCTAAGCCTTACTGACGAGTCCAATAGGTAGACCCGGGACGAAACGCAGGGCTCCTCACATAACACCATAATTAGTGACAATAAAATTGACTGAAAAACCCAGGAATACATTGGAATGAATTAAAGTACAGTCAGGAAAAAGAATATACAAAAAGATATAGATGCTTGGGAAAAAAAGCAGAATGGAACGAGTGGCAGCATCGGCAACACGGGTTGCCAACATCTCACCGCAGAAGATCTACACCGGCTCGGTTCATTTACGTCCGAACGCGTATAACCGATGTCTGGCGTATAAGGCAGGGTCTACCTAAGCCTTACTGACGAGTCCAATAGGTAGACCCGGGACGAAACGCAGGGCTCATCACATAACACCATAATTAGTGACAATAAAATTGACTGAAAAACCCAGGAATACATTGGAATGAATTAAAGTACAGTCAGGAAAAAGAATATACAAAACGAAGATTGGTTACAATGCCACTTCACTTTCAATTTTAATGATTAACCATTTTCAAATCTGTTCACTGGATTTGATAAAATTAGTTGCCGATGTTGATGTCCAAGCTCAATCAAATATTGAATAGGATTTTTTACTTAGATATTTTCACACACTTACATTATATAAAATAAATATATTTTAATATATATATATTAAAAATAAATATATATTAAAAATAAAAAGATTTTAAAAACGGTTCTCATTCAAAATATTCGCATTCTAATAAACGATTAACGAATTGAAAGTGACTCATGGAAATATCTACATATTTTCTTCTGGAAAGTAATAGCAGTTAAATGTTTCTGTGCGTGTGCTAGTAAATCCAAGTTCATTTAAATAATGTTCACTTATGTTACTCTTTTTTAGTAAAAAATGTAATTTGCAGAAATAACGTATATCAAAATTGTCATTCATGCTGATTAGCCTTAATTACAATTACTATCTAAAGTGAAAAACCTCCGACCTAATGCAGGATCGTCGTAACATTATACTCAAGTTTAAACAAAATTTATTAAATTGAAAAAAAATAGAAACCCGGAAAACTAATTTTTGTCAGATAAAACGTAGGATTGTCTAAAGCATCCTAGCAAAAAAAGGACACATTTTGTGATTTATCGTTGACTTAAATAAACGTGTTTCGTTACCGCCACTGGGTTGTAACCATTAAAGGTCAACTCAATTGAAATATTAGTTCGTTGTAGTATTTAAGAGTTATTCTTTTGTTCACTTAACTTTGTCTACGTTGAAGCACGAAGCATGAGTACAATTTGAACTTTTTACAATGTTATTTGTTACTATTAATAAAAAAGTACACGCGTTTGTATTATTTAGTGCAGTAATTTGTTATATTCTTCACTTGCCTATGCAAATGTAACGTAAAGTTTTTTTAAATTATTAACTATCGAGAATCTGGCTGCTTCTTGGCATTAAGAAGATGTGTTGCTAGGTTTCCTTCACATGTAACTGGGTGCATGAGTATGGTAGAGGGTGATTCTGATTATTCTGGCTGGAATCTATTGCAGATGTCGGCTGGTGCTAGTTTCTTGAGCCTCCTATTCGGAATTTTTTGAAGTGGGTTGACTTGTCAGGGGATTTGGGTGGCAACCTATTTGCTGATGGTATTTTTCAGCGAATCTCTGTATTCTCTACTGTGTCTGTCATGTATCGTAAGGTTTTTGATTGAAATCCTTGTAGTATTTCGATGTTGCTGTGTGGATTTGCATAGTTTATTTTTCTATAACTTTGCCGATGTCTTCTTGGATTTTGAGGGGTATTTTGAGGTCGATGCTTTATTCCATGTGCTGACTAAATGATATCCAGTTGGTTTTATGCTTGTAGAGCCGAGGTTGGAGCTTCTTGATTAACATTTTGGAGCTTACAAACAGTTCTACGACAGAAACTCTTTGCTTGCAGAGTGTGGACGTGCGACATTTTCTACTTAAAATCGAGATGAAATTGTGTTCGTTATCTGTATTGTGCGTTTTTTTTAAATAACATTTAAAACATTCCTTATCGGGCAACTACCGGGTTTGCGCGATAAGTGTGATGAATCCCGGAAGCTCTGTGGAATCCGAGTCGGATCAGGGCTCCCAAGGGAGCTATTTTCTTAGGCCCTAGACCAAGAAAAGGGGTAGGGTGCCCAAGTCTGACCCAACATCAGCAGCGTCACCAACCCCGGCTCCAAAAAAATCAGCGATGGAGAAAACAATAGAGGCATCACAAGCGACTCCAGCGGGCACAGCAGATGACGGATTTGTCGTTCCGCGGAAAACTGTGGCGTGGAGTACGCTGATTGTTGGCCCAGAGGCCTCCACGACGCTGAAAAACCGTTTCACGCCCATCCAGCCGCCAATCTTTGATGAACCTCCAACACTTCCCAACTCCAACGTAGGGACTGAACGGGAAGCAATTGCTGAGAGCCCTACAGCAACTGCAAACAAGCCCAAGAAGGCAGAAAAGCCGCCGACAATTGTGATCGTTGGAAAACCCAGCAATCACACAATGCTGATTGGTGGTCTAAAAACAATCACCAGTCAGCCTTTCACGCTGAAGTACACGAAGGCTTCGTTGATCGTGTACTGCAGCAGCATTATGGACTGGGCGGCGGTAAAACGATCCCTGGAGGAGGACAAGAGCCAGTTCCACACCTACGCCCCTTCGTCGCAAAAAACACACGCGTTCGTCCTGAGGGGCCTGGAGGGGAATGTCGATCCGACTGCCATCAAGGAGGATCTGACAGACAAAGGACTGGAGGTGAGAAGTGTCTTCAAAATGAAGACACTCTTCAGGCCGCTCTACCTGGTCGTCACTAGCGACAAGGCAACCCTCCGAAAACTGAACGCCGAGGCCAAGGTGGTGTGCAGTGTCAGGGTTTCGTAGGAAACCCGCAAAAACCGGAAGACCCTGACACAGTGTCGTCGATGCCAGGCTTGGGGCCATGCCTCCGGGAACTGCCACCGGGACTTTAAATGCTCCCGATGCGCCGGGAGGCATGAAATCACCGCCTGCCCCGTTGGAGCTACATTAAAATGCGCTAACTGCGGTGGGCCTCATCGTAGTTTTGACGAGGCCTGCCCAGTCTACATATTCAAACAGGCGCAAGTCCCGGCGGAGAAGCAGCGTTTCGTCCCTTGTTATCGGCTGACATGTATATCGGCTGTATATCGGCTGACAGATACACCAGAATAACCGAAATGCACGAAGCTACAGGGATGGCCTATATAGCCGACTATATAGATACCATCGCTGAAAAATTTTATCATAGCGGAGTTCAAGGCTCAGTCCTTACGCGAAATATCACCCAAGTAAGAGCAAACGATCCCCCAACCCATCGTCCCCTGTATAAGCGACTTCCCATATTTTATAAGGATTTTGTCCCTGACAGTACGTGACGACAAACAAACATTGCCTGCCAGTTGCAGACAGTCGTTTCTAGCAGGCTGGAAACGCACAAATCCAACATAACATGACTTGACGGGTTCGTCCTGCCTCTTTCTGGTTGGTGTTGGCTGGTCCTTGCACCGATCGGGGCGGGGGCGGATGGATTTGGTCATCTAGTTGAAACTGCCGGAGGTTAACGCCACGGCTGACAGTATCAAACTTAAAGGTCGAATCAAAAAGGGTTTTTGGCTTCCCTTCAGGAAGACTTTTTTTCCTTAATGAATGCCCCTCGAATAAAACCAAAACCGCCACTTCAAGACTAACTCCTGACGTTGTCGTGCGTATGGCTAGCTCGGGAATGTCCATGTTAGGGCACTGCCCAGGTAATGGACGACTTAGCGCGCCTATTTAGATCATGGGCAAAGAGCAACCGGCCGAACATCTGGCCAGACATGGGACATTTTACTGACTTATGTTTTTTTTTAAGTTTGTTTGTGAATTTAGTAATGTGAATGTTTAATAAATTTTATCTATCTATCTATCTATCTATCTACGACAGAGTGATCGGAAGATAGTTCGCAATTGGGTTGAACGTGGTAGTAGTTTGTGTTTATCCCTGTCGTTACGAAGAAATCTAGTAGGTTCGGTATCTTTTGTGGGTCCGCAGGCCAGTATGTAGGTTGCCCTGTGGATATTGGGTTGAAGTTTTGGTTGATAATATAATTATGGGGTGCTCTTCCTCTTGTTGTTATTAATCTGGATCCCCATGAAGTATGTTTAGCATTGTAGTCGCCTCTGGCGATAAATTTGGGTCCTAGTGTTTTGAAGAAGTTGTCCAGAATATCGTGGTTGAGGATGTGTCTCGGAGGGCAGTAGATTGCTGATATAGTGATATGTCCCATTGTTGTTTCCACAATCACAGCAGTTGCTTGTAGATAATCATGTTGAAACTTTTCAGATTCGTAATACTTAACGATATTTTTTATTATTATTACTGTTCCTCCATGGGCAGTTCCGTCTGGATGTTTTGTGTCGTATATGATGTATCCGGACACTTTGCAGTACGATTTGTTTGTAAAGTGTAATTCGGACACAAGAAGAATATCAATATTTTTATTTTTGGTCTTTCGAAATACTTTTACTTCTTGTCGACGTTGGCATTCCAGAGTGCTATGTGTAGGGTATTACTGCCGTGTGAGATTTTTGTTAATAGCGTGGTTAGTAGATTGAGCAAGGTGGATAGTTGTTCAGCTTGTTTGATTAGTATGTTTTCCAGTCTGTTGAATGCCTGTGCGATGTTGTCTGCATTTGTAGTATTGATGGCTGGATGGGTTCCCTTTATCACTTGTGCATAGTTTCGAGGGTCGTTTCTTGTTGTTGAAAGTCTTCTATCAGTGGGGTTCTGGGATGGTAGTTGATGACCGTGGGGTTCTGGGATGGTAGTTGATGACCGTTGGGTTCTAGTTCTAGTTCTAAACACGTCCTATCGGTACGAGTACTTCTAGACGACTCGTAAAGTAAAGTAATGTAAAGTTCAACAGATGGTTTTTAAAAAAGCCAAAGGCACAAATGGTTTTTTAGAATTTAAACTAAACTACTTTAGTTTGCCTCATGTTGCTCTAAGGAATAATTCATTCCAGGAGGAAAACCTTTAGCCGATATCCTGTATATGGTATATTACTTTTAAAATTATTGTGTTTTGAAGAAGTTTTAGCCAGTTTTAGTCGCAAATGTCAGCAAAATTGCGAATATTTCTGTCAGTAAACATTAAATATTAATCTGAAGTTGCAATAGTTCTCATCCACATTCGTTGATTGCTTTTTGCGGGCTATATTGTAGTTAAAGTTAATAAATGCAAAAAAATTACAGTTTTAAATGCAAAAGTTTCTAGGGTATATCATTTAAATAATGGATTCGATTTAACATTTTCAAAATTTTAACTCCAAGCTCTTCAAAATTAAAACATAGCATGAATATATGAACAGAGTTAACCTAGAATAGGAGAATTTTCATATTGGTTTTTTATCTAGATTAAGACTGCATGTATTAAACAAGGGCAGAAAGACCGATAGGTCGATAGCCTTTTTTAGAAATAAAGATGTTTACTACTACTATGAACAGAATTGAATATGTTTAAACGGACAAAGTCGCAGTTGCAGCGACTTTTAATAGTTTAATTTTAATGTTATTTTTCACAAAAAGTAATGGTTTTTAACTCGTATGCCTACTTTAATGGTCCTTACGACTATTCTAAATCTTGTGTTTTAAGATAAGTGGAAATGTAGACGAAGATATTATCAAGAGTATCAATCGTTAGTGGTCTTCAAAAGAAAACTTCTGAGTATATTATCAAGCTTTCGAACAGTTCTATTTTCTACAGGGGCAAGTTCAGTAATAAAATGAGTTAATACGAAACACAGTAAGCAAACAAACGCAACAACGACAAAGATTTGTAACTGAAAAAAAAACTGTACCACACACGAATTCTCACATTAGATCTGGTTTCTTTGCAGGAATGAAAATCAGTTTGAAAGCCACAAAAGACCGATCCTCACTATCCTCAACTGTTCAAAGGTTCTTAACAGTTCGGTAAAGATTGCCTTTCTACCTAAAATTATTCATCGATGCTATTTTTACTTATAAGTAAACTCAATTTTTGGAAAAAATGATTTCTGAATTTATGCAAGTTTATCTATAAAATTTGAGTTCAATGCAAAGTTGTAGATTGAATTGGAATTGCTACTATCAAAGTTACATTTAACAAAAAACCAACATTATCGACAAAAGTACAATATGTACTTGATCAGCACAAAGTTAATAATAAATTCTCGTTACGGTTTTTTGCTAGCCTTAATGAAAAACAAATGGACAAACCAGACGCACTAAACTAGTTTTATAAGGAAAACATTGCTAGTATTTACTGTCTTATAGTTTTTAAAGCGCCTTTATAGCAAAATATAGTAAAACCAGTATATAGGCAAAGAAAGTTGTTTAGTTGAGCGCAAGAAAATTAATTTTCCTGGACGTAGATAACCGAAAGATTACCGGTTCGAGTTTATCCGTTATATTGCGAGGGTATTAGCAACATATATTTTTTATTTTCACTTAATTAAATGTGCAAATTTTGAACTTTTTTCAAAACTTTGTTCTCGTTCTTTACTTATTGCTCTATACAAGGTTTTTTGTACACCTTTACACCTTTCTTTTTGTAAGCCTAAATCCACAAAATGGAAAATTATACATAAAAGGGTTAACAGACTTTTGGAAAAAAAATCACTGTTTTTGAAGAAAGGAAATCATAATTATTGGCTTTTGGATATACAACTACTTTCTTTTACTAGTAAAACGGTTTTCAAAAAGCACGTTTATTTATTATTTCTTTGTGCCCAAGCGTCTTCAGACCTCGTCAAGTAGTTAGTAGAATAAGTTTGAACGCAATTACAAACACACTCTTTAAAGTGCATTTCAACAACAAAATTTTTATTTACATTCCATTAAATTATTATTAATTTCATCAGTTAATCCTATAACGTATTTTCTTTTTCTTCTGACATAGTTATACCATTTTTCATGCTGATTTGAATGTAAATTTATATCTATCCCAGTCTTTTTTTTAGAAAATCCTATGAGCGGACACTACCATCACCTTGATTACGTTACTCTTCCTCATTTGGCTCATTCCTTCATTATTATTCAGTCAAACAACTAAACCAAAAATTGTTTGTTTCAAGAGACGTTGAATAATAATTAAATATCTAGTTTACATTTAATTGACGTAAAGTGCGTTAAATTTTGAATTTTATAAACGCCAAGCCATAAAGATATGGTTTAAACGTTTATATACTGGGTTTTAAATTTGAAATTTATTAGATTACGTATACAGCTAGATTGTACCCTGTTGCTACAAATATAACTTTTAAATTGCAATTGAATATAATATTTAAAAAACTACACTTTTGTAGTCTAATACTTAATAGTAAATTTTGTTTATTTTAAATGTTGAAGTAAAAGTTTCCAGAAAAAACTTAACTACCGTCTTTAAAAGGCTGTGTCGCATTTAGTTAATTTATGTAGTTCGATAATAATACATACATAAACTACCACATTACCCGTGCAAATGCAAATTCGCAACCCAAACTAACAATGTTGTAAATGGTGCTTTAAAAGTCAAACATTCATTTTACAACAACATTTTTCCACGATTTATTAGCTAAATGTTAGGGTTTATTACCGTCACTGTGTTGATCGCAATAAATTAGCTAGAAACTTCTGCACCTAGAAAAATGTTACACCTTTTATATACCTTTTAACTTGAAAAATTGCCTTATATAAACGAAAAACAAGACATTGATATTAATGCGATTTATATGACGGTCATAAATATCAAAAGTTAAGTGTCTACACCTCACATTGTTCTCAAGTTTTATGAATAATTAACTGTTTAGGATTTTAAATCATCATCGTAAGGTCGTAAGTCATTAGACTCGCATTCATTCTAAATCTCCGCCGCAGTTACTTTACTTAAATAATAATTAAGATTTTCCAGCAACTAATTACATGCTTTCAATGCATAGGCTTTAAAAAATGTATTTTACTATCTAGTGTTATATAAGGAGCAATCGAACCTAACTCAATGACTAGGGATTATGAAGAAAAAGAAGCAATTAGATACTTTGAATTACTTGCAAAAAAAGGAAATTCAACCCGACCATGCTGCTAACCACACCAAGCAAATGAAATGTGGAATATTATATTTGATATCAGCTTTTCACTATTTTCACCGTAGTTTCATCATATATGGGTTAATTCTCGCATCAACACTATCTTGATCCGGTCTTTAAAAATGCATTGAACCTTAACCCTTGTTGATTTTAATGTTAAACCATTAAGAATATGTCAATCTTAATTTATTGGGAAAGTTTAAAGGTTGCATACGCAGTTGAATTGAATACTTCTAGAAGTATTGGATTATTTGTAAAAAGCTTCAAACATTTTATTTTCTTTCCATTTATTTTACGTTTGAAGATGATTTTTTTAATATAGTATCGCTTTTCTTCGTAGTTAATTATTAATAATTTTTTACTTATTCTGGTTTAGTGTATAATAGCATAGAAGCAAACTCGCGAAAGTTTTCAGCTTATGTTACTAATTTTTTCCAAGCACAAGCTGTTTGTATCTTCAGATGTGGTTGCTCTCATTGTAGACTTACACTCAAGTGATGCCATTTGCTGGAGTTTCAGTACGAGTTTCATTTAAGCAATCGTAATAATTCAACAATTCAGAGTAAGTTTTGATATTGTCTCTGAAGATGTGACTCGCTCCTGCTTCCGAAACGTCAGTAAGAAATTTCATTATACGGCAACTTCCGAACTCAAAATCCTAACTCTTACAAACAAAGGCTGAAAAACTCACTAGTAGGTTTCCAGAAGTTTAGTGAAGCAATTAAAATCATGACATATTGATTGGTATATTTTTGTTGGGGTTTTTGTACCAATTTCTTTGTCTTTGTACGTCAGTGATCGGAAGTGTTTTGTCCGTTGAATGATTTTTATTCTTGCTTTCTGTGCGTGTTTTGTAAATTTCAGTTTCGATCCAGTGTCAATACTAGACATTTTGCCTCTTGTTTTGGTCCAGTTCTGTTTCCGTCTGTTGTTATTGGGGGAGAGTCGTCTTTAATTTGGTGGTTTGGTAAAAGTAGTTGGTTTTTTGTGGCGTTTGGTGTAAGTCTCCATTTGTAGAACCAAGCAATTGTATTGTCTGTTAGTGTTTGAAGTTTTTGTACTGCTTTTACTGTAGTTTTGTCGTGCACGATCAATGCAGTGTCGTCAGGCGTATTGTAGTATGAAAGCAGATTTTTCAATGTGTCTTTTGTCGTGGAGACTGTGATTGTATATATCGTGGCAGTATATATTGTAAAGAAGGGGTGATAGCGGGGATCCTTGCGGTAGTCCTTCTTCAGGAGAGAAAGCAAAGGAGATGGTGTTGTCTATGCGTACTTCTAGTTGTCTATTTGTGAGTAGGTTTCTGATTGCGTTTTGAGTTTGATTGCCTTGTTTACAGATATACTGCCAGTCTCTGTACGTCGATATCTGTCCGGGTTTGGTTTTCGTCTCCACAAACATACATCAGTCGATGTCATTTCGTTCTATGTAATTGTAAATTAGATGTTTTTTGTTATTAAGTCCGTTGATGTTGGAGAGATACTTATTTTTCCCTAAAACATCAGTTCCTATTGCAACTTTTAACATTCGTATAGCAAATCGCAATTATCGGAAAACCGGTTATTTTTGGGTTTATGTTATTATGGTTTTAAAAGGATTACATTATTGGTCTGATGAAGTGAGAACCGATAGGGTGTTCTGTTCAATTTACATTGAAATTAATTGTGTATTAAGTAGAAAATGGTCCTTTCAAACGTTAAAGCGGGACTACAATGTTTCAAGTTTTGCCCTACAGTTTCACATTATTCAATGCTGAATCAAAAAGAGATTTATTTTCCTGTGGAATTTAAAATAATGTAATTATATTAGGCCGCTCCATTAAAAAGACATCTTGATATATAATTTTGTCGTATAAATTGGAAGTCTTTACAATAGTGTCAACAAAAGAAAATTGAAATCGAATAGCAAAACGATGACACATTCTAGGGCGAATTTAGTAAATTATTATATCATCACGTTAGTAGGTACGTTGGATATGTGGAAAAACATCAATATCGCATGATTTTTTAAAAAAATATTCAGTTTGTTAAGGCAACGATCGGAATAGATAGTCAGTCTTTTGAGTCTTGCCTACGATGTTCATAATGGTTATTTCATTTGGGTACGGGAAGTGCAGTTTCACTTTAACCCAGTGGTTTTGCGTAAATGAGTTGTGCAAAGTGAGTGTTTGTTGCTAGTGAGTCCCATTTATACCGATACTGGAATACTTGAAGATAGGGCGCGCAAGCTTGCAGAAAGCTGGTAAGAAAGATCTGTGATAAAAACCCTTAGCTTCAATGGACTTTAGTTATTTCAGAATCAACTGAAGTTTTGACTTCACCACGTTTCTCTTTTCTTTCTTTGTGCATTTCAATTAACTGGAGTTTGGAACAATTTCTTGTTAGACTAAACCGGTTTTTCTTTCTTTCCAGGTGGCACGATGCAGCTTTCGGTAAGTTTGGCATTATTTTACCCTTGGTTGTTGTAAGTAGCTCGCATTTAGTCTCATCTTGTACTTACTCTACTTTCATAGATATGCAACTAAATTTGAAGTTGTAAAGGCATGTTTTTCGATAGCAAAACGTTGTCAATCATCAAGACTTTTTAATAATCAGATTATAAAAAGTTCAATACATCAGGTGTTCAACTTCAACTGAAAATTAAGTTTTTCGAGATATTTGGGGCTCACAATAACCTTAAAACTACCATTACTATTTCTCTGAATAACGTTTTTAGTTGAATTAATTTCTTACTAGTATTTATTACAAAATGTTATTTTATTGCCTGCAGTCTAATCTTATTGCATTTTTTATTTGATGCCTAAATAATTTTTTTGAATGAACTTCATCCATTTTTGTAACAGGATTTGCCAGCAGTTCAAAAATTGAATAAAAAATAATCAGTAAGGTGTAAAAAAAATAAATCTAAAAAGCAACCAGCAAGTTCTTTCTCGACACAAGTTTTGGATAAAAATCTGGACTTCATGTAAACATCAAATTTGATGAAACCGATATGCGATAACTTTATTTGTTGCGTCTTAAAAATTTGTAAGAGTTTGCGGTTTATTTGCTTATCTATACCATAAGTCTGATAAAACTGCACGGAAAGCAATCTAAATGATTTACACCTTTAGTTACGCCAGTTAACAAATATAGAATCTTGACTAGACAGTGAAACGATAATCTTTAATAAACATCTTAGAAAACACAAAAAAAAAATTACATAATGTGTAGATGATGGAATGCAGTGTAATAATTGATGCAAACAATATTAATCCCTATTTAATTTTAATAATTTCATTTAAATATGAAATTAATACAATAAGTCTGTATTTTTTAATTTTTTATAAGGAAAAAAATTACGACAAATTTTTAGAAGCATTAGAAAAACTTTGTAATGCGTTGTAAAATATAGTACTGGGTTATTCATTTCAAATGGGCCGTTCGTTTAACTTTATTATTTTGAAAGATGGATGGTGATTTTTATGTCAGGTTGTAGGAAATCGTCGCACATCTTTTCCGAATTATAAAAATATATTAGAGGGCCTTCCAGAGGCGCGTACCAGATAAACTTTACAGTTTTCTTAATGGAAAAGTTTTAATGAATGTAATTTAAACTTCTAATGAATGAAATTTTGCTTCAAATGCTGAGCATATTTCATATAATATACTCTAAATCTAAGTTGAACTGTTTTCGAACAAGAAACAATTAAAAATCGACTCTCTCCTGAAACCAAGTATATTAATCTGAAAAGTAATGTTAAGCATTTTTCAACTAAAAGCTATTCTAATATTTACTGATATTTTACAGAGTTGGCTCCATTTTAATAAAAACAAAGTTTATTTCTAGAAATTAGGTGTTCAATGGACCTCATTTTGTTGAATAAATATTTTATAGATTCGTTTTTGATTCCTTGTTATCACATTTAATATTTCTACATCTGGGGTTAGTATTTCTCTATTCATATCCATCGTCTGCTGCTTTTCATTATTTTATTAATTTTTTCAAAACCCCCAACGAAAATTATATAAACATCTAAACTAATTAAGTCTGGACTGTTTGCAGGCTAGCTGCAGGGCCACAATCTTTCCAAACCAAAATTGAAAATGTTCGTCCAAATAATGCGTACTTGTTATGTGCAGAGGCCAAATCACTTCATTATTATTTACTCAATCTGGAACTCTTTGAAGTATAAATTCGTTATGTCGGTATACATTCATGTTACCGTAAAAAACTATTGAACCAAGAACTCTATTATTCAAAATATCAACTCATACCTGACCTGATTGAAGGCTTGAATATCTCAAAATTTTATTTAAAAAATATGCATCTTGCTTGCTCCAGACGTTCCATCATTTCCAAATAAAAACGTAAACGAGCTTCTTTATTTTTTTTGATTTTTTTATTGCACAGGTAAAATGTTGTTATAAGGATGGTATTTATATATTTTTTAAATTTTCTAATCTTATCGTATAGAATAAAAGTAATGTAGCGTTTTAGACGCAGAAATAATGGCTTGTTTCCGACATTCTTAAATTTCACGGGAATAAAATTAAAATGCAAGAATCAAATAAAGGACCAAATTACCTTCAAACTGCAGAAGAATCTCATCTTTAATTTCACTGTTTTTTCCTAATTTTTATATCGTTTCTTGATAATTTTCCTTTCTTTTGATTGGATATAGTTTCGGGAGAAACTTTATCGTATATTCGAGGAAAAGTATTTACTTTATAACAATGAATTCAATACAGGGTGTTCCACCGGGAACCGCCGCGATCGATATCGGGCAAACTATGATCAGGAGAAATTTGAAATATGGACAGTATACGTAAGTTATTGGGGACAAGCGATCCAAAATATTTTCAAGATGCCACACTTCCGGTTGTACCGGGAGTAGGTATCAACTTTCTTATTTTAAATGGAACACCCTATATATTATTACATTTTTGAATTCTACTCCAAATTCCAAATATATTTTATGTATACTTTCCTATACCTAAGCCTAACCGTTTTTGATATATCTGAAATTTCATGTGAAAAATGATAGTTGCAGCCACTCGAATAATTATACATTTTTTCTATAAGGCTTAATTTGAGTGCTAAAATTAATTTAATGTGCTACTTAATTTGAGTCGCATTTCCTGTTGAAAAGGACTTACTTTAATGGAATTTCGGCAACATTTTGATAACTATTAATACAAAATGTGTTAAAAAAATAAGTACTAATATCTGATAACATATTATGATAATGCATTATGATTCAGTAAGTTATAGTAATTAATTTCTTTTGTCCATATACGATTTCAACCATGAAGGACATTTTTATTAAGATAGGGGTTAATGAGGAAATCACGAGTTTATCTACATACCTAC
The DNA here is from genome assembly GCA_024550625.1 of Dendroctonus valens. Lineage (NCBI taxonomy): Eukaryota > Metazoa > Arthropoda > Insecta > Coleoptera > Curculionidae > Dendroctonus > Dendroctonus valens. The sequence continues at coordinate 292,793 of JAJTJO010000717.1, read as the reverse complement.
TGGAGAAAAAAAACACGGTTGACAAGCGACTGAGCTTGAAGATAGATTAGATAAAAGCTCTGAATATTTGCTAATTAGTGCTCAGTGATGAAAGACAAATGGGTAACAACATAGGATTATGTAAAGCTCAGACAAATTCACTATAAATCAAGCTTTCCAGAGATGAATGATGAAGGAATAGGGCAAAATAATAATAACTGTATTCACTTTTCACAATTCCATAATGTTTTACATGGGAATGCGGTTTAGCATTTTATTAGAAACTTTTGAACATTGTATAATTTACAGAAAACAAGAAGGAAATAATGTAGCTTTATAACACTGTATTATGAGAAACAAAATTTCCTTTACGCACTATTATGCGGGCTTAAAGAAGTTTATTGCAGTTTTACCTATAACTTATTCATCAGGAAGTGATAGTGCGCGTTGAGAGAAGGTTCTCGAGTGAATGTTTAAAAACGCATTGAAAGAATCAACTTGTCTTGAGGGCAAGAAATGCTACATTTAGTTTAAAAAATTTGTTTGAGTAACGGAATTGTGAGTATATTTCAAAAACACTTTTAGATTTACAATTCGTTTCAAAAACCCTCAGGAATACAGATCTAATCAATGTCCATATTGCACTAAAAGTAGAATAAATTCCACTCATTTGACTACCATCGAAAAAAATATTGACCACTTTGTACATATGGGTTGTATTTGCCAATCTTGAGGTAAAACAAGATACATATCTTTAATTATAAAAATTCGACAAAGGCATATATAACAGTAACATTAACAATTTATTTTCAATACTACAGGATGTGTAAGAAACATGTGGCAAAATGAATTTACGCTATACACAGTACATACTTTTAACAGAGATTAGTAGACTAATCTCTGCTTTTAATATGTTGTACAGCGCATTCCCAAATTGAGCTTTAAACATCTTAACACTCAGAATCTTTTAACAAATAACTCAGGCCTTTTTTAGCATCAGAATGCTTCTTAGATAAAGAAATATACTTTCAAAATATACGCCAAAGTGTTGGTCAGCAACTTTCTGGCAAGCTGTAGCTGTGACAAGAAATGTTCAACAAAAGTTCAATAAAAGCTAGTTAATGACAGACAACGAAAAAAATGTATTAAAAAACTTTTAAAATTCAAACTCAATTTACTTACTTTTTCTATATGATAAGCTTAATGGTAAATGTTTTTCAGTAATTACTGTTATTGAGAAACTAGCGTACTTTGACCGAAAAAAAATGCTCTCTGTAAATTGGCATTTTGAAAAACAAAAAGCGTGATATCACCAAAATTTGGGTTTTGTACCTGCTGAATACCTGTGTGAAACCGACTCAATAAGTTTATCATTTGGCATTTTGGGGGCCTGTTTTATTACAGAAACGAGTTTGTACAAATTTAGAAGTCAACCTTCTTAAATAGGTTTGTTGCCATCAAATATCAATCGATAAGAACTGAGAGTTTTCAATGTTATATTAGATTTGCAATAGTTTTCATAAAACCAATCAATGTTTCGCTGTTTGTTTATTTCATCTCTTGAATGAATACGACAATAAACTATTTATTATAATAGTAAAATGCAAACTAGAAGTCGCATCAAGATTTAAAATAATAAAAACTCAACTTTAACCCAGTTTAGTACTGTTATAAGTTATCATTGCAGCAGCACCAATTAATAAAATAGACAATAAATTGGCATTACGCTTGATCAATTTCTAACAAACAAACCGTTTGCTGATAATCAATCACGAAACATTCAAATTCCAAGCAGCCCAATCTTGAAAAATATATCAAGTTAACAAATATTGTTCAGGTAAAAGGTTCCTAAATTGACATGTTAAGCTATAGTTACTTACCTTTAAGACTTAACAGTCCCCAGTGAAAGTCGGTTAAAACTCTTTTAGAAAATCTTCAGCTACAGCCAAGACTTTCGGATTCAAATTTCAATTAGAAAAAATGATGAGCAACGATTTAACACCGCTTGAAATCAAGCAAACTAAACCAACATAGAGGAAAGTCGCGTAAAATTACCTCGCAGCGTAGCGAGCTTACAGGTACTATATAAATGTCTTCTATCTTGATGCTGCCGGCAACGCACTGAGAAATCGGAGAACACGAAACCGACAGAACTCGTGAGAGACCTGTTATACAGTGTGTTCAATTTTTTTGTGGTCAGAACATTCTCATCTTACACAGCAGCATTGCTTGCAGTAGAAGAGAATGATTTACAACTTTATAATGGGGCTTTAAGCAAAGAGTTTCTGAACCCAGCTAGTCACCGCATGCAACACGCGTTATTACTTAATGGCATTTTAAAATGCTTTAAACATATTTAGCAAGCTTCATTAAATCCTCCTGATTAGTCTGAACTATTGATGACCACAATATCTGGAGTTTTTGAAATTCAGCAATAAATACGCGGAATGGTAAATAGCAGGCCGATTTTTAGTCGATTGATATAAAGTTAAACTAGTCCCATCTCAGATTCTGAACATTTTTTTCGTGAGTTAATATAATTGTCCTGTAGAAATTCAGTTCATTTGATCATAACTTTTTTGAAATGTTCACACTCTGATACGAACACTCCTTCAGAGACACACGACTAAAACTCCTTCAGAAAAGATTCATCTGACGGGAAAATCTGAACTGCATTCAAAGCTTTTACAATTTAATAATGCCGGATTTCTGTTAGAACACAAATCATGTAATAAAAAATAAATAGTCTATACATAAATTATATAAATGTTTAAATATCTTATCACTTAGACTTAATGACCAACACAAAGTGATGAACAATAAGCACAAAGTTATTAAAAACTACATCATTTTTCAATCACTTCACTGTATGCACTTAAACAACATTCGGAAGATGCACAATACACATTCGCTGTACCAAATGAGTATAAATCTTCGTACGGTTCACAGAAACCAGTTCCATTTAATTTAAAATAAGAACTCTAAGACAAAAAGATGCGAAGCTTGCTTTAAAAATAGCCGGGCAGAAATGTGTGTAAAGAGTGGAAAAGGAAGACGAGTAAACGATTGAATCTCAAGAGCGCGATGGGCGTTTTTCATCGAAAAAACGAAGACAAGCAAAAAAGTAATGATACCAACGTAAAAATCCAGCATTATAACAATTTAACGGCCGACGAGTATTCACAGACTTATCTTCCCATCGTTCCCAGACGTTCAATAAATTCCATGTTTTTACTATTCTATAGAATTATACTTACTCAATCTCACACAATTTGTAAATTGATAATTAGACTCCATTTATAAACACACCATTTTATCATTTAAGCTTTTAAATTTACAACAAATACTTCGATCGTCAATTATTTAAAACTTCTTGCTTAAACTATTTAAACAAATATATTCATAAAAATAAATGTTAAAGCTTTTAACTTATTATGCGTCACGCTGTATATAGGATAAATCGTAATTTGAGAACAGCGGTGAGCTTTTCATAGCAACAAACTTGTTCATCAAAATTCATCCATCGGACCGTGCCGTATGTGTGCACTTTCATCGCATAAGTGCGCATTAATGAAACGAAACAATATTGTACATTATGGACGTTTTATTCAATAAAACAGTATTACAACGAGCTAATTTACTATGTTAATTTTAGTTGGAAATGAATATTTAAAACCTAGAATGCATATAATAGTCTATCGCTGTTGAGAAGGCTGCAAACCCTAAGGCTCCTACTGCACCTGCCTTAAGTCCAGCTATAAGTAAAGCAAATAATTAATGTTAGGAAGGCTTAGTTAAAAGAAACGGAAAATTTAAACATTGTAGTTAGGGTGAAAATTTTTTTACAATTTACACCCAGAATGAAAGTGAATGTTTTCTTGGTGATTATTGAGAAGTTGAAAAATTAGAAACAAAACAAAAATGCTTGCACTATGGTGCAAGTGGCTGAAGTGTAAAACAAATGAGACCACTTTACTAAAAACAAAAAACCTCCCGAATGTTTAATATGATTAAATTCGATTTTTGAATTTTTCCGTCGAGTAGTTCATGAATACACCAAATTCCAATCAGGAACTAATAAAACGAAAAAATCACAATTCTCCGGCTGCACTTCCACTAAATTCGTTTGTGGCATTGCATTGATTCATGTACAATGTGATACAAATTGAACCTACATGTAATAAAAATAGTTAAATAGGAAAAGCTGTGGGGAATTTCCGCCGCAAAAATGCAATTTCCGTTAAAAAGTTATTTGCAAAAAAACAGAAATCTGTATTTTCGAAAAGTAAATGTAATTTTAACTTTTTATTCCAAAAGTTTCCATTTTATAGAAAAAAGCCGATACTTTAGATAGGAAATTACTTTTTTTTAAATGGTTGCGACCTCAATAGTGACTGGTACATTACTATTAATTATGAGTGAAATAATTGACCGTAAAACAAGTATTTCTTGAAAATAGTATTCGGTCTTATAATTTTTGGATAAATTATGAACAGAACGGGTGCTCCGTAAAGATAATTTGCCAACTTTAAGACATTTATTTGAAATGTGTAGTAAACATTTGTTAAATTAGCTTGAGATCACTGTAGCGGAATTCAAAGGTAAAACTAATTTTTATAGAACTTACATACTTGCATGAGCTGATTCGATTTGCCTAAATTGATTTAATTAGATTTTGAAATTTCCATTAATTTTCTGAAGTGTCGCAATATAATTCATCGGTCTTAAAAAATATATATGATAAAAGTTCTATGGAAAACTTCTGGAAAAAGCGAAAAATTAGTGAATCTCAAAGTTACAGTGATTTTAGAAGTGAAAAATGGATGGAATCTCACTTGAACTTAGAGAGGTGGGCAAACTAAAATAATGAAAACTTAAACATCTTTTATTATTTACCTAGGTATTTTTTTATTATTATTATTATTGACCTAGGGAGAGAAATATTACTTCTCACTAGGGAAATGAAGTAAATAATGGTTACTTCTCAGGTCAGTAGTAAAAAAAATTCCTAGCTTCAAAGCAAAAATTAAGCCTAAATGTACCATTTCAGACAGACAGGCAGAAAGACCGATAGGTCGATAGCCTTTGATGTTTACTACTACTACTACTGTACCATTTCTTGAGTAATCTACTATTTTTGAAAGTTTAAAAAAACACATTTATTTCTTTCGAAAACGCGGAATGTATGAAAAATGTACGAAAGCTAATACAATATAAATGCAGTTAATTCGCTAAATGAGCAAAAATCTTTTATTTATAATAACTAGTGAATTAACTAAAGATATGGTAAATTTTCTACAACTTCCCATAAACATGTGTACGCTATTTGCAAGCCAATGTTATGGAAATTGCTTGCTGCTCATCCATTAGTTATCAGATTTTAAAACAGTTATTAGAGAATCAATAGTTTAAACCGATTTTATTGCAAGAAACGAGACACGAAATATACAATCGCATAATTCAGGGTTTGGAAACTTTCAGGCCGGTTAAATTCACTCAAAAGCTTCCTATTTTTATTTTCAGTGCTTTTTAATTGTTTTTGTTTGGACAGAATATCGGGTTTTAATCTAAAAAGATCGAGCTACTTGCAATTTGAGTCAGAAAAACTTTTGGTTTTGGAATTATTCACAGAGGTGCTCGCGTCAATCTTCCCAAATTTAATTAATTCCATACGCAAAAATAAAAAAAACACTTCATAAGTTAGATACCCTGTATCCAATGTATTTATGTATTTATGTCTGATAAATTCTCGATGAACCATTTCTGTAAATGATTTCAGAAGCTTTTTCTTAATATGATTGAAGAAAAATTTCGAACCTTAAAAGAAACAGACCCAAAATTTAATTAATTCTTGTGCATTTTCAATCTCGGAAACAGTCAAACCTATTGGATAATAATTTGGGCCTTCTCCATAGAGCCTCATTTTTTTGAGAGATTAGGGGTTTCAAATAAAGCCATAAGGGCGATTCTAATTCAGCGAAAACATATAGGAAATGCGGATATGGAAATATACAGTGTGTCCAGTATAAAATGATGTACATGGGGATATTGGAAACCGTTAAAGATACAGAGTGGACCAAATGGGGAAAAAGTTGCGCAATCAAGTGCCTATAAATAATCTGTCATCAAGTTCGTTGAACTCGGAATAGCAACGGATATACAGGGAAAAAAAGAAAAAAGTGCCTTTTCTAAAATCCTTTATATCGTGTTTATTATAAAAGATACAATAACGAAATTTTCAGGGTGGGGGTAAGAAATGAGCGTGAATTTGAAAATAAAGTAAAAAATAATCTAGGCCCACTATGTTCAATGAGGCCGAAGTCAACTTTTGTTTTTCTTATGGGCGCCATATTGAATTTCTGCATTTTAAAATTCCCCTTTAAATATGCTCTTCAACCATGTATAACATGTGTATGTTCGGTCAAGATAAATAATTAAAATTAACAAAGTTAAGATTTTATGGTAGTAGGCATTGATATTTCTCTTCAATTTCCCCATAGTGACGTATGTTGTCTGTTTTAATTACTTAGGTAACTGTCAAAGTAGAATTTATTGTCAGTGTCAAGTGTTTGTAATTAATGGTGTGTTTCAAAATGAATCACTTTTCAAATTATGAAAAATACGATATGTTGGAGTGTTTTATTCACTGTCGTCGAAATGAAGCGAAACCTGAAGAAAAGTATTTAAATAAAAATCCAGAAAGGCGACAACCTGGTAGAACTATGTTTAGGCGTCTGAAAGACAACCTTGTAGCTTACGGGAGTTTTGCTAAGGTAAAGAAGAACAAACTTCCAGACGAAAATAAAGAAAATTTGGTAATGCAAAGCGTGGTTGAGACACCTCGTACGTCTTTACGTCAAATTGAAGCCACAGCAGGTGTAGCGCGGTCAACGGCGAATAGTATTTTAAAGCGTCATAAATATCACCCCTATCGTGAACGGCCCTGCCAGGGACTCCAGAATGGCGATGCGATTAGAAGAATCGCATTTTGTCAGTGGTTTATTCAAAGAAATACCGAGATACCAAACTTTTCCTTAAAAGTCCTTTGGTCAGATGAGAGCCAATTTACTAAATGTGGACTATTTAATCGTAAAAATACCGTTTTTTGGTCAGATGAAAATCCACGGCTAGTTCGTCAAGTTAGGCACCAAGAGGTTTGGTTAGATATTGTGGGTACCCACGTGATTGGACCATTTTTTTTATGAGAACTTAAATTCCAAGAGATATTTGAACCTCTTACAAACTAACGTATCGGAAGCACTTATGGATGTTCCAGTAGCTACCCTACAAAACTTGTATTTCCAAGAAGACGGCGCGCCGCCACATAATGGACGTATTATCACAGAATTTTTAAATCACGAATTTCCCAACAAGTGGATAGGCAACCTGGGACCAGTAAGATAGCCTGCGAGATCCCCTGACATAACACCGCTTGATTTTTTTGCATGGGGTTTACTCAAAAATGTTGTATACTGTAGGTCATACGAAACCAAAGAGGAGCTGAGACACGCTGTTATAGAAGCTGTTAACAGAATTACTCCAGAAATGATCAGAAAATCCTGTGAAGCAGTAATGAGACGATGTATGTTGTGCGTGCGAGAAAACGGTGGCTAATTTGAACACCTACTTTAATCCTAAAATGTTACTTGTTCTTTTGCAGTGTTCGATGTATGATCAATAATAATTTTAAAGTAATAATTAATAGAAATATCAATGCCTACTACCATGAAATCTTAATTTTGTTAATTTTAATTATTTATCTTGACCGAACATAAACATGTTTTACATGGTTGAAGAGCATATTTAAAGGGGAATTTAAAAATGCAGAAATTCAATATGGCGCCCATAAGAAAAACAAAAGTTGACTTCGGCCTCATTGAACATAGTGGGCCTAGATTATTTTTTACTTTATTTTCAAATTCACGCTCATTTCTTACCCCCACCCTGAAAATTTCGTTATTGTATCTTTTATAATAAACACGATATAAAGGATTTTTTTAAAATGCATTTTTTTCTTTTTTTCCCTGTATATCCGTTGCTATTCCGAGTTCAAAGAAATTGATGACAGATTATTTATAGGCACTTGATTGCGCAACTTTTTCCCCATTTGGTCCACTCTGTATCTTTAACGGTTTCCAATATCCCCATGTACAAATGTTCCCTTATTAAGCTTTATTAGAAACCCGAAATCTATAGAAAAAATGCCAAATTTTAGATACATAAAGTCACCAAACAAAAGATACACGCTCGAAAACGGTTAAAAATATCTGAATCACTATTAGAACATTTTTTGGGGTCGAAAACTGTACTTTTTTCAAGATATTTAAAGAGATATTTGTATATAAGTTGGATTAATTTTCAGAAAAGACAGTGTTTTATGAGCTCTGTTTTCATAAAAAAAAATTTAAGGTATTGTATTTTTTGCAGATGCACTGAAAAATGTTTAGAACTTTTTGTTACACAGGGTGTCCCATTAGAATGAAAAAGTTTGATTGCGTCTAAACGGTTAGAGATAAGGAAAAATATAAATATCGTCTTTTTCTTCAGAATAAAATTATCTCATAAAACAAATCCTACTTCAACTTGGGATATTTCAACAATACGTCCAAAATTTCTCTTCTTTCTGAATTATTTGAGCCGAAATTATTTTTTTAAGAGAAGTATTGCCCTCTTGCAATGGGTATTTTGAAAATAAAATACTCTAAAACGGTAGGAGCTAGCAATCTGCTTTTTCCTTCGGCTTTTAGAGGTAAAAATTGGCATTCCGTTTGTTACTTTAATCTTAGTTAACTACTATTTCATTAGTTGCTGAGGTGCATTTTCTACAATTTATCAAACTTCATATTTCAATTGACTGAAAATATTTTTTTTAAATTGAAAGCATCATTTTAATCATATGGGTATAGGCAACAAATATTAGTATCAAAGGGCAAATTATAAAATGTCAGTAGGTTCCAAGTAAAAAAAGAAAGGTTTGCATTTATGGAAAATTAGTTTTAGTCAATTGAAATATTTCAACTTTGATAATTGGTAAAAATCGCAACTGAGCAGGTAATAAAACTTTGAAGTAAGGAAAAGAAAGCCCATTTCTTCGTATACAGATCGCAAAATTAAGAAACCACGGTTTAAAATAAAATAAATTTATGGTCACACTGCCACTAAATTTGTACTCATTGGAACTATAATTTAATCAATAGGAAATTAGAGAAAGTGAGGACGATGGACGCAACTGAAATATAATTGTGGCGTGGAAACTATCAGACATAGATCTTACTCAAACATTTAACAAGTTATAAAGGTACAAAAGTACCAAAGTGGGAGTTTTGAGTGCGATAATCAACGCTAATGTAAAACATTTTCAGGAAAAAGTGTTTATTAAATAAATTCGTGTTTCTTGAACTTTCAAACCTTCGAACTGACTATTTGGAACCAATAAAAATTCATTTGTCTGCGTGTACATATATCGAACGGTCATTCAAGTTTATCATGTCAGTGTATTTAATTCTTCTTTAGGTTTATTTAAAAAATGTTAATCCATATATTATTTATTGAGTATGTACATTTTCCAAGTATATAAAAACAAAAAAACCAAATTTAGTAAAACTACTAAAGTAGCCAAGCATTAGCTAATTGGGTAATAATATATAAATATTTACCTCGTAGGCCAATTATTCCTCCAGTCACTCCACCAGCATATGTTCCATTTTTCCAGTCAGACTTCCCTCTCATCTAGAAAAAGTTGGTTTTGTAAGTAATCAACAATCCAAAACGGGAGACATGAAAAAACATACCGTTTCAATTGTACACTCTACTCCAGAGAATACTGCCCCAATCAGTGCAAAATTCTTCGCATAACTTAAAGTAGTTGTTTTCATTTCATGAAAAACTTGCTTGGCTGTTTGTGTCTCAACATTCGTGACTGATTGAGGCCCTATACTTGACGAGAAAAGCCCTATAACTGCCCCCAAACCATAGCCTACAAGAAAGAGCATTTGTGTCGTAGACTTTCAGAAATTTAAACCGTTATCGATATAATGAGCAATCCAGGATGCACAAATAAAACATCTTTGTTTTTACCTGCAACACAGCTCATCATAACTTTAAAAGGGCAGCTTTCGATGAATGATTCAACCATTTTCTCTTCATTAGTTTTTATAGCTACAGGTCCTAAATTACGGGGTATTATAATATTCTCTCGGTATCTGTAATTGTTGCCTACAAAGTATTTTGTAAGATAAATCCAATCTTCAGGGAAAAGTTGTCTTTTTCCTGGCGGTGAGCTTTCACTAGACATGACAAATTGTCTCTAAGTTCAATGAAATTATTTAGAAAAACCAACACTTCCAGTCGCCCTTTCGCTTGCGGTAAATATTTAATAAAACAATAAATTCATTTCTCTATTTCGAACCTAAATGGACTTTAATTTTATAGGTTAGAGGGCCTGGATGGAAGAGGTTATGAAATAGTTCGAATGACCCAGTTTAGATCAAATTCGGATAAATGCAACAGGTGCTCGAAAACGGGTGGTTGTCTTTTTCCACAGTAACTTGAAGCTGAAGCCAGCAAATAGATAACAAATTATAGTGTTTTTCAGGGGGATTTTCAAGTTTTTAATTTATTCTTATCGTTTGGGTTGCACGTACGTGATAATAAATTACAAAACACACAAGGGGAACTTGCGATTAAATTTAATACTTTGAAGGCAAATTCTTAAAATTACAACCAATTGAATCTAGTATACAGATTGTTTCATACGTAAGGTAAGAAACTTTTTAGGATTAAAAACAAAGAAAAGTAAAATTAGCAATTACTCAATAACTGAAAATAGTGTCATTTTGTGAACATCCAAGCGACAAAACGCACAAATACTGTTTTTATTTTTTTAATAAAAATTGAGCGTCTATTTAAATTTTTGATGAAGGGAAATATTTAGATCATTTTTGTTTTAAATAAATTGTTCAATGACAATTTTTTCGTACTCAGAAAAACTGTAAAATGCGATTTTTTTCTAACGAGTGTTTGGAGATATTTCGCTCAAAATAAAATGCCTTTAACAGATAAAGAAACGTGGGTACTTTTTAATTCACGTCATATAAAATGTCCTCATACTCTTGCTTCTGATACAATTCCATTTTTCAACACGTCCTTTTTAATCACTGTAAATTTTTTAAATCACTGTGTGCAATAAAACTTTTTAAGGTTTTGATTTATTTAGCATAAAATCTTTTTTAAATCTTCCACAAAAATGTCGTCGCTTAATTATCATAATAATTAAATGCCGTCAGACTGAACCTTCTAGTATCCAGTAGAAAATACTTCTTTATCATTAAATAAATCAACGTACAAAAACGTTCGTTTGCTGACAGAGCATGCGATAATTAACTAAACAATACAAAATAAGTAAAAACCAGTATAAATGTTTTTTGTTGTGTATATTTTCCTGACTGTACTTTAATTTATTTCAAAAAATTCCTGGGTTTCAGTCAATTTTATTGTTTATTATTTAAAATGTTACAAATACGTTTCGGTGTCTTTCTCCACCATCATCAGTTTGTCTAAAATATATATTTACAGTTATCAGCAATTTAAATAGAAAACTTTCACCAAAATTCACATATTAAAATACAAATCACACACATATTAAAAAGTACATCCAGAACATTGGTTTTCAGGTGATGAGTCAGGACAAACATGTCTGGGAAAAGACTAGAATCTATTGTTTAGAGATTTAAATTTAACTTACGTGTATAGTTGTTTCTACCTTCACATTTGACTGGTTATTGAAATTCCATATTTTATTCGATATCGAGCGAGAGAACAAAAAAACTGTTTATCCTTCGCCTTTTCTTTGCATTGCTCTGCAATTCCTCAATATCAGGTGTTTATATTTCATTTACTTAGTCCAATCAGTTCATGCATGCGATCATTTAATTAGTGTATGATACACAGAGCTAAGATTGTCTATGTCTGATCTGAAATTCATTGCATTCTGATGTTTTTTAATCTGTATCATTTCATGGATTCTTCTCTTATTATAGTTGTTTTCATTGATTAATATTTGTGTGTTATCGAAATCAAAATCATGCAACTTTTGTTATGCATGTTGTGCTAATGCTGTTGCATTTTCGTTAACCTTTCTTAAACTATACTTATGTTCGTATATTCTTTTCTTTAAATATTGCCCTGTTTGTCCTATGTATGTGTTGTCACAGTTCAAACAGTCAAGTAGAAACAACTATACACGTAAGTTAAATTTAAACCTCTAAACAATAGATTCTAGTCTTTTCCCAGACATGTTTGTCCTGACTCATCACCTGAAAACCAATGTTCTTGACGTACTTTTTAATATGTGTGTGATTTGTGTTTTAATATGTGAAAGTTTTCTATTTAAATTGATGATAACTGTAAATATATATTTTAGACAAACTGATGATGGTGGAGAAAGACACCGAAACGTATTTGTAACATTTTAAATAATAAACAATAAAATTGACTGAAACCCAGGAATTTTTTGAAATAAATGTTTTTTGTAGAAACAAATTGTGTTTGGTCTTGATTTTAAATTGCAGAGATTCTCTCTGTATAAATTAATTACCTTTTGGAGATTTTAATGTTGTCTGGATTTCTACGGCCTTAATTATATTTGATGATAAATTTGTATACGGCAATAGATACGTATTTTTGAATGCCGTGCTTCTTTCAGTGACTTTATATTAAGATATCATCTAAAAAAGCATTAAATCCCTTTAAACACCAAATTTGGGATTTATTTTTCCCTTGGGCTGTCCTGTGTATTAATTTACTAGCATATCGGTAAGGATCATCAAGCTTCTGACAAAATACACAAACCTATTTGCAAACAGCATACAACAGTTTATTTTCCAAACAGTATACACCGGTATTTAAAAAATATAATTCTAATTAACAATTCCTTTAAATTGAACAAGGAACAATTCGATTTGCTTAAAACACTGTATTCATTCTAATATTTTGATAATTTTAGAGATCACATTCGTACTATAACTTAGACTTTTCAAATGTATGGCCCTTTCTAAAATATTCATGGTACTTAACCCTCGAGGCAGATTACCCGGTAAGTCCAAATATGTGATAAAAGCGGCCATTTGAGTGAGACTAGGGTCAAAATCACCACCTGTTAAATACAGCTGAAGATTCGGTTTTAAACTATCTTCATAACATTCCAATTTTCCCATTACTTCTTGTTGCATAGCCAACATCGTTTCTTTCGATAATATATTTGGAATTGATACACAAGAAAGGACTTGCTGTAATATAATTTTCAATTGCCACAAGCCAAATGTATTTAGTTGACAATCAAAATTGAAAATCACCTAAAACAAACAAACATTTTTATAAAACGGGAAATTTATATTATTACGATGACCAAAAACACAAAAAAATGGAAAAATAAACTATATTTATGCATGAGGGGGTAAAACCCTTTATAAAATATTTTAACATTAAACTACAACTGACTTACCCGTAATAACGATATTGTAATAGCAATAACCATATGCTTATCCTTAACCACCGCATCATACGTTGATGTAGTCAACAACTGAATGAATTTTCGCTCAGAAGGATTTGCCTTAGCATTATCAAGATGCAGCACTATTTCGCAAAACTGTTTTACCGATTCGTCCGATGAAAAATGTATTATAGAGTAAAACGAAGGATCCCAAGGCACTGTCGTGGAATTTGTTAGAGTACGTGCCAAATCGCTTTGATATCCGAACTTATCTTTTAAGTAGCTTAGACATCCAGCGCGCTGCTTTATTTCTATGCAACCGGTAGTCGATAAAATTTTACTAAAAAAATGACATGAAATATATGTACATTTTTTGGTTATAGTATGATTATTACTCACTTTAACAGATCCCAGTTCCGTCCTCTTTCAAATACTACCGGCCAATATCGTTTGTCATCCACCATGACTTTCCTTAAGGAGTTTACGTCTGGTATAAGTCCCGGTCCCTTAACAGTTACTTCTTTACCATCTGAAAAAAACATTATTTTAGCAGATAATACTCGTGGCAAAATTGAATTAATATTATATAACAATTGTCCTTGTAAAATGAAAAACGGATACCAGATACCTAATTTGACTAATCTCAATGTAGCATAACAAATATCGCCGGAGAGCACATTTTTCGGTATGACTAGTCTCGGCTCAACTGCCAAAACGTACAAGTGCCTAAAAGCTTGAAAATGATACCTAAAATCAGTTCAAAATATTATATTAGTACTCCCTAAGCTCTAAGCAAGAACAGACCTGTTGTCGTTACTATGTGTGGGGAACTTTGGATAAAAGGCACATATGAGAGCCGCAACATTCTCGGGTGAGTTGCTCAAAGTGTATCTCCCACCTCCCAGAAACAAAAGACCCAATGCCATGTGAAGGGCTAAATGAGACCCATAAGTTACAATTGCACTATTTGGGATTCCTATGCGACATCGTAAATGCCGCACCAATCGCATTATTTCCAGATTGCCAGTTCCAGCCATCACCTATTAAAATACTATATTGTATATACTGCATGGAATAGAAAAGCTCAGCACTTATTTACCATCGACACACTAATCAATAGAACATTTAAACAGGTTTCTATAGTAGGTTTCCCCGCTAACTCAGCTATTGACTTTCCATCTAGTGAACTGAACATGTGGCAGAAATATAACAAAGTTTTGAAAGCATCTTGGTCAGCTGATCCAGCAAACTTTAAACCCAAACCGAAACAGGCTCCAGCTATTATATTACAATAGGCTTGACTGAAAAATTATAATTAAAATACAAAATTGTGTAGGACAAGTAATGTAAAAAATGAGAAATGATCACACGCGAAATTGTTAAAGAAAAATTAATTAATAAAAGTGTGTAATTTAGCCCACCTACCACAAATCTTACTTTAGAATCTTAACCGATTGTCGTAGGAAAAAAATGCAAGAGACATTTTTTATTTGGAATACAAGGAATTTGAAAAATAATTGTAATAATAAAAAAATACAGTGGCGTACAATTTGGCCAAATTCGGTAATGTACAGGTACGCACGCCTTATATAGCAAACTAGGGTTATTTTCGGACCTAGAATACGAAAATAATTCCCTTTCCTCATGAAACATCTTGTATAATCTAGAATTATGTTCATTTAATAAGACTAGTTCAGTTCTTCAAATTTTAATATAAATTATTAATTGAGTGATTGATTTTATAGCCAATACTTTTTTGTGCTGTTCACAATTAATTTTGAAAATATTGTATATAAAAACGACTGACTTTAGGTTTAGATAGATTAGATTAAAAATAATAAGTGTCAGATTTAACACAGCACAAGTTCATATGTGCTCATATCAACTTGTACGTCTTTTCATTCAACCATAAGCAAGAAAAAATTAACAATAGCAAAAAACTCCTACGTAACAATGTAACAAAAATAACCATGTAAGAAATAGACTTTTATTTTAGAAAATACTTGAATAAATTAAAGTGTTAATTTCTTGTTTCCAACTTGAAAAAAAAGAATTAAAAGTCCACTTACGTCATAGACTCATAGTCTGTGGCATCAGTACTTGCAGGACTGAACATGCGGCAAGGATTAATGGATTTTGGAACTTGATCAGTTACCCATAACTTTGAGGGTTCAATGTGGTCCCACAATATAAGAGCTAAGGAAGAAAACCAACCACTTAGTCACATTAAACCTTTACCAGAATAAGATCATTTTTATCTGGAGCTTACATCTGGATAAAATTCGTAACATTAAAAAGTCTGGCCTGACCGAGTCCAAAAGATATTGAGTTGCTGGAGGAGCCATCCAATCAGCTACAGCCTTATTTCCAGTTCCCAGATACATTAATCCGAGCGCCAAAGTAGATCCGGGAGCGGTTAAATCTAGATTAACCGAGGAACCTTCTCGGATTTGGAACGATGGCGTTTTATATTTATCTTTTTGTGATCCTGCATACATAACATCATTAATAATAATGCAGAACAGATATGTCGCGCCTGTTTACTACCTGTTGCTGGTCGTTTATTACCCCCGACCATATAATAATGCAACGTGTCAGATACACTTAAATCAGACATTCCTTTTGGATGATCGCCATGCTTTAGCATCACCAGTCCTAAAGCTAATCCAGCCGCTAAAGAATATGATTCTCTATCAACGCTATTTTCCATTTCTGGTCCTGGTGGTCTACCAATTTCAGCCAATAAAACCTGAATGGAAATTTTATTATCAATTAGTTAAATAAAGTGAGTAGGAAAGTGAAACTCCAGATGTTTATTCGGAAACTGAAAACCTCTTGTTGAATGTGGAACGAAAAACTTATCAATACATACCTCTGTCATGTGTCTATGTGCGCTGCGTTGGTATAAAAGCCCCAAACCCAATAATCCAGCAACTTGCAAGTTTTGAGAAATATCTAGTTCCATAGTGGTAGGAGGTAATAACGCTTCTACATGTATTGCTAGAAGCGTCGAAAGGTAATGATTGCAAGTTCCTCGGAAAGCTGCCGAAAGTCCTACAAGCCCATTTATCGATAAGGAACTGTTACTATATTTAAGACATCAAAGAAGTTGCTAAACGTACCCAACAAAACTCCAACGCTGGTCATTTCATGCGAATTTTCTATGTATTCATAAGTACTCATTATCACCAAGTTCTTTAGGTGTCCATTGAGTCCTAATGCCATTAAAAATCCAGCATGTTCCATCTGAGCATCAGCCCCACCTAAATAACACAAATTAAAGCCTGATATATTCACAGGATAGCTCCCCTCATTCGAGATGTTATCTCACAAGGAAATGAATAGGTATATAAAGTGTTAACTGTACTATATTTTAAAATTTGTTTCAATTCTGCAGGGTGCCTCCAATAAAAAGTACTTATCAAACTCAGGTTTTTCTATGGAACACCATACATATTATTACATTATTCTAAAGAAAAAATAAAGCAAGTAAGTGGCAATTACTAACTGTTTGGAGCACCCAGAATAGTCTACAGGTCACCAAAAATTAATTAAAAAATATCAATGGGTCTCCACATGAGATAAAGTTTCGAATAAGGCGAGTCACCCTGTACTTTACAACTATTGTACTTTTCGGTTTATTAAAAATAATCCAAGTGCTATCGATGTTTTGGGCATCGGGCGTTATTCGAAGGCCGTTAGCAACTCCGTTATGAAACAACGGCCACAAATTCATATTTGCCGGTATATCAATATGGCTGAGTTTCACGGTGTTTCCTTTGGCAGGAGCTTTGCCAGTTAAACAAAGAACAGGAGCCGCCAAAGGTTCTGTTATAATTGGAGTGGCTGTGCGCAGTGTTAGCATGCCCCTAGAAAAATTCCGTAGTACATTTCATTAGTTATTTTCTTGTATGGGAGTTTGGATAAACTTCAAATTATTACTGTGAAATTGTGTTATTGATAAATTTCGTGAAGAAAGTAGCCTCTCACTAACCTTCCCACAGGCAGAGCCAATGTTCTGATGCAAATTCCATATAAATGT
The DNA here is from genome assembly GCA_024550625.1 of Dendroctonus valens. Taxonomy (NCBI): domain Eukaryota; kingdom Metazoa; phylum Arthropoda; class Insecta; order Coleoptera; family Curculionidae; genus Dendroctonus; species Dendroctonus valens. The sequence continues at coordinate 275,283 of JAJTJO010000717.1, read as the reverse complement.
TTTTCTTCTTCCTCGATAAAATCATGATCGGAGACGTCTGGTCGTTGCGTTAAATTTATCGTGACTGGCTTAGAACTGGCTAACATTTTTCTGGCTTCCATGATCCTGTGATAAAATACATCAACAAATAAAAGTTTATTCGTTCAATAGACTTTTCAAAGAAGTGTTACCGAATGTCTTCGCGGAATATCATCCTGGTTAAGTTACAATCAATGTCTTCCATGCCATCTAAATCAGCGGTTTCCTTAGTAGTATTAGGCATAGTTTCTTGCAATTGAAAACAGAAATCCATTTTTGCTTTCAATAGTTTGTCATTGTCCTAGAAGAATTAGAATTAAAAATATGGGGAATTTTTAAAAAATATTGGATATTTTTTTTATTTTTGTATATCTAAAATTAAAATTTACAGTTGACTACAAAAGATACAAATGCTAGTCGATTAATCCTTACGAATCGTTATTTAAGAAAATACAGACCTGGGCACAATCAGATCAGAAACTCTATGTTCAGGGTGAGCAAAACTCGATGTCTCATAATGAGAAACAGAAAAACGGCAGAAAAAATTCCATTTTAAGCCGAATTTGTATATTTTGTCATTTTTATGGAAATTTATTAATCATATTTTCATCTATCATTATTAATTTATAGAAATGTACATTTGGGCATATTTTTTTAAAAATCAACAGAAACTCTCCTAAACGACAAAATAGCTATATTTCTGGGAAAAAGTCGATCGCTTAATTACTTCAGTTTACAAATGAAAAAATATATTTCAAAAGTTGGTTTAAAACGAACCTTACGCCGCCTCATTTAAGAATCATTTTTCAGTGTTTTTACTTTTCTTATAATAGAACTGGGACATTCTAGGACACGAATTTCGCTCACCGTGTACTTTTGCGCCAAGCTTTCAGAGTAATGTTTTTTTATTATGTAATTAATATAAAATCATCAAATAGAAGGAAAACTCTTATAAATACCAGTCCAACACTTTGAGCTTGCGCAACTAAATCATCTCGCCAAATTAAACGGTACGCTTCTGTAGGCCAATCGGTTGGAGGATTCTCTCTACATCTCCATAGAGCATTGTATAACAAGAAGTATATGCCCATTGGGAGCGTCTCGAGATATCTGAAATATTTGAAGAAACTTATAAAATTTGTTAACTCAGTAGTTAACACATAGCCAAAGGCATTCCGTCGTAAAAAGTTGTCTTTTTAAGAAAAAATGTGTTAATGCAACTAAATTAAGCCTAGATTTGACATTGCAATAAATCAATGAGCACGACTCTGAAAATACCGCATTGCATTTAATTAGTCAAAAACATGCATAATTTGTTTAACAACAAATATTGAAAAGTTTTTAAAATGTATTAAAATATTAAATAATAAAAGTAGTAGTAGTAAAACACTTTATTAGTTTTACAAAAGGGCTATCCACCCATATCGATCTTTCTTCCCTGAATTACAATGTTTTATGAGGAAGTTTATTGAATTAAATTGTTAACCCAGAATAAGAGAATTTTTATCTTTGTATTTTTTATTTAGATTAAGACTATATGTACTAAACAAGGGCAGAAAGACCGATAGGTCGATAGCCTATTTTAGAAATAAAGATGTTTACTACTACTACTACTAAAATATTAAATAATAGTAGTAGTAAACATATTTATTTCTAAAAAAGGCTATCGACCTATCGGTCTTTCTGCCCTTGTTTAATACATGCAGTCCCAATCTAAATAAAAAACAAATATGAAGATTCTCCCATTCTAGGTTAACAATACTATTAAATAAATAAGATTTCAGTGGCAAGAAGAAATTATTTTATTGTCCACTAGTCCGTTGCGTTTGTAAGTGTTCGAGTAGCGTTAATGTAGGGAAACGGAATCGGGATTGTCTGGTTGGTCTTGTAAGACAAAGGGGATTCAGTATGGTCCAGTTGTAGGGGTTGTTTGTCCATTTTGTCTGTAGCTGTATGAGTCTTTCCGAGATCTTTGTCATGTTTGTGCGTTCGTATAGTAGTTGGGTGGGGGGGTTGTGTAGTGGGTTTTGGGGGTGTCTTATTCGTGTTATTAGTCTTAGTGCAATTTGTTCTGTTGTTTGTGTATAACGTTTTGTCCTTTCTGTTCCGTTGGTCATGAGTACATGTCCAAAGTCTAGCAAGGGTCTACAAATAGCTTTATATATTTTGGTGGCGGTGTTTGTGCTAATTCCTCTGTCTTTGTAGGTTAGTGATCGGAAGTGTTTTGTTCTCTTTACTGTTTCTGGCCTGATGTTTCGTATGTGTTTAGTGAATTTAAGTTTGTGGTCGATTGTGATTCCAAGGTATTTTACTTCGTTTTTTGGTTGTGTCGTTTGGCCGTCTGCAGTTATTGTAGGGGAATCAGCGTTGAGTCTGTGGTTTGTGAGCAGAAGTTGTTTTTTTGACGCGTTTGGTGTTAGTCTCCATTTATAAAACCATGTCATTGTGTTGTTTGTTAGTGTTTGGAGTCTTTGCGCTGCTCTCTCAGTAGTTTTGTCATGTACAATAAGTGCCGTGTCGTCTGCGTATTGTAATATGTATGCCGATCTGTCGATTTGATTTTTGTCTGGTAAGTTGTAATTGTATATGTCATGGCAGTATATATTGTAGAGAAACGGTGAGAGCGGGGATCCTTGAGGGAGCCCTTGTTCAGGGGAAAAAGAAAATGACAGTGTTTTGTCAATTCGTACTTGTAGTTGTCTGTTTTCTAGTAAGTTCTTTATGGTGTGTAGTAGATATGTCGGTGTGTGTAGTTTGTATAGTAAGCCTCTATGCCAGACACTGTCAAAAGCCTTGTTAATGTCCATAAACAGGCAAGATGTCTTTCTGTCAATTAGGTGGGTAGTTTGTATATTGTTGGCCAAAATAAAGAGCGGATGAACAGTCGAGTGATGCTGTTTGAAACCAAATTGGTAGGTAGGTATATACCCTCCAATCACCGTCTCAAACTAAAATATTAAATAATATTAATACATGTATAATAAAACTAAAATGAAAATAAAAATTTTTACAAAAACCGTTTGAGATGCCCAACGCTTTCCATGCGAACCCAACACTTACTTTGTGTCAATTTTCATATCAACCATAAGTAAAGCAACCTGTTCGTTGATACTACAATCTACCGTAAAGCTTTTCTGATGCTTTACGTGAGGCGAGTCTTGCATGGGCTGAGGAAGTTCCCTTATGAAACTATCGACTAAGATTTCCGATGATCCGTCCCGGTTTGCTTGCGAAAGAACCCCACATAACTGAAAATATCCATTGCAAGCAATCATATAAAATTCTCAGATAGGGCGTGTAACTCACTTGAACAATATCTCGAGATCTTCCATTTACATTCATGAAATGTGGATAAGGCAACAAAGTGTCGCCTTTCAACAACTCGTATATATGAGCCATAACATTTACAGGATTATCACTTATGCCTTGCCATACGTTAAAGCATTTGAACAAAACTTCGTCAATTTTTGGACCTTTCACCGCTACATATTTAGGGAAATCCTTCCAATAGTGCAACGTAAAATCTCTTAGTCCCACGTTAATGGATATTTGACTTAAAAGCTTCGCCAAAGGAAGCACGCACTCACCATGTAAGATATTGAGTTTAAAGTCTTCATACAGAAGGTGCAAAGTGAAGTGAATATTCCGAAGATGAGGAAATAAAATTCCTTTCGGATTAACAGATATTTTTGAGGTATTCGTACTGGCTGGTTTTTCGGCCTTTGGCAATACTTGAAAATTAAATAATTCACAAATAATGTCTCGTCCTTCAATATCTGAGCTCAATAAATTGAACCAATCTTCATCTGTGCTAGAGGGTGACGTTTTCTGTCGCTTTACAGCGGGTATTTCAGGTTTATCGCATATTTGGTCATCTTCATAACCAAGTAGTTCTAAAACAGAATATTTCTTCAGCCCGGAACTTGTTTTCGTTGAACAGTCAGAAGCGAGCAGAATTCATAAAGTATAAAAGTAAAACATACCAAATAAAACGCTGGTAAAAATGTCCCATTCCTGAGTAGTATCTAGATCCTCTGTACCAATTACGTGTCGAGCAGAGTACCACCTACACGCTAATACCAGAGCAGCATCTCTAGGTAAACATTGTTTAAGAGCCACTAGGCAACGCTCGATTAATTCAGAATATGTAATAACGGGCAGCGTAATTCTATAGAAAGTTCCATTAGAGTATTTCAGAGTCAAGCGGTTTTCAACGGAATCTATGAGACCCACAAGAACGGCTTTTTGTCCTGCTCCTGTAAAAAAAGAGCCTATCTAATTAGAATATAATGTTTCGCAATTTGAAATCAATTTAATGTTAAATTTCTTTATATGCGTTTGTTAATAGGCGAGTAAGTACACTCCTACATTATGGCGAGTTTACACATGCATTGATTTGATAAACATCGACTTGTATGCAAGTTGAACGTTTGCACAAAGCGAAAAATTTTGCATCCTTCTGAAATCACTTGCGCCACTAGTACAAAATATCGGCTGAAAGAAATAAAGTTGCATTCAATTGCATGTGTATGCAAGTACTTGCACGTTGGTTTGCCAATTTCCACTTGAATTTACGTTTCGCGAGAGGTATTAGCTATAATTCTCGAAAAAAAGTGGTTAGAGCAGAACTACAATTTCTGGAATGCTATGAATTCCTGCTTATACGATTGACCCTAGTGCTGCTTATAAAAATAGAGATCAACGACAACAGGCATATAAAAACCTTTCAAAATTAGTGGATGGATGCACATATTGCAGTCTACTAGACGGCGAAATCAATATCTAAATAAAACTGGCGTACCAACATTGTCATTTTGCTCCATTTTGCATGTGTGAAACATTTATTTGCATTTATTGGCGTAAACTCACTAGTAAAATTTTATGCTACATTGACGATGCAGTAGTGATAGCTGAAAGTGAATATTAATTCTAATGACTATTGCATCACTTTAACATAACAGCGAAAAGTTTAAATTTAATATTTCAACGACAAAAACGAGAAGCATTATTATATCCAGGACGCCATTCAGATGCACATTAGCCATAGACAGCAAAATTATAGAAGAGGAAATAAAGTTCAAGAATTTGAACATACAATTCGCACTCGGATATTTGTAAAAACGGAGGTAAGGAGATAAGCAAGAAAGCAGCAAGAACAGTCGCTTGTCTAAACAGTACCATATGAAGCAATAAAATATATAGGGATTGAATTTAAAACAAGAATCTATGAAACAATAATTAAAGAAAGCAGAAAAGTCGACGGGGTATTACACAGAAACAAGAGTACAAAATCAACGATAAAATAGTAAAGCCTCCGAGCATCGGATGACACCGTAAACAATGGAACCTTCTAACAGATTGAAACCAGGCAAATAATTTTCATCCTAAACGATGTTATACCGGCAGTTTCATGTTTGTTCGTAAAAATAATTTGTTATAAATTCATTAAGATTAATTTTAGAAAAGCGAATTCCGAACAATTCATACCTGTTCACCCGAACAAAAAATTACAATAGTTGGATTTGCCGAAAAATGCAATTAATTAAACTTTTAATTAACTAAATAAACTACAATACAACTTAGTTCCGCGTCCAGACATAACGCAACGAGAGCAGAGTGCGATTGGCTTTTGGTTGGATGGGTTATGCATTTGAGTAAGATTGCGGTAGGAATTGTACAGGGAATGGTACTGTTTTCCTATTAAAATTTTCGTTTACGATACATACATCCATTCCCGTGTTGGGTTTGCTAGTCCCCCATCGGGCGCCTCCCCAGGTGGTGCATAGGGGAAAGCCTCCCAGGCATGGGTGGTACCGGGGAAATTAAATACCCGGGGCGGACCAAAACTAGCATAATGAAGGGCAGCAGCGATCATCATTCCCAACTCGAGACAATAAGGAAATGATCTTGAAATTGGCTCGATTACTGGAATTCCACAGGCGAAACTGAAGCAGCTAGAGGGCTGTGGTACTGCGATGCGGAAAGCAAATGGGACTCTACCGCATTATTCTCCCCAGGACGTCCTTTGTCCAAAATACTTTATCATGCCAGGAAACAAAAACAATTCGGCCCTCAGTCCCGGGCAGATGTTAGATCAGCAGAGGGTGCTAAGAATCCCCCGGCTTGACATGAAGAAGGCTATCAATCGAATAGGTACATGGAACGTGAGATCTCTCTTTTGTACTGGAAAGCTTGACAATGCCATAAAAGAAATGCAACGACTCAATATCGACATCCTCGGATTTAGCGAAAGTAGGTGGCCCAACGGTCAATCTAAATGGAGTAGGATTTTTAATTACTGAAGAGCTAAATAGATCCGCGCGAATTCTTGCCTGTTCAGACAGAATCATCCTCTTACAAATACACGCTAAACCCACTAATCTTAATCTTGTTCAGGTATACGCACCCACAGCGGATAAACCGGATGTAGAAATAGACGCATTCTACGAACAAGTTCATGAGGTTTTAAGCCTGCTAAAATCTGACGAAATAACCATCGTAATGGGTGATTTCAATGCAAAAGTAGGAAAAGAAGGAGTGGATGGTGTGACGGGTGACTTTGGACTTGGCGAGAAAAACGAACGAGGTGATCTGCTTATTCAGTTCTGTAAGGAGGAAAAACTGGTTATCAAAAATACCTATTACAAACTACCCCCCAGACGGTTATACACATGGCGATCCCCACAAGACAATCACAATCACATAATCAGAAATCAGATTGACTTTATTATGATAAACCACAGATACCAGAATAGTATCACGCGTGTGGCAGCATGTTCAGAAGCTTAACAAAACGGACATCAAGGAGAACATGAGACTGGAACTGAACCCATTCTGCAATGCCAATGACCCAGGAAACAAAGACAACCCTGAGGATATATGGAACAGCATTAAAGAAAATCTTCAAGATGCATGTGAGACGGTCCTAGGCCAACAGGAACGTATCAAGATTAGACGATGGATGTCGGACGAAATTCTTGACATAATGGAAGAACGGCGCCGCGAAAAACTGTCTCAAGAATTTGAAAGATATGCTGAACTTGACCGGACAATAAAACGAAAATGTAAAGAAGCCAGGGAACAATGGATTATTGCAGAGTGTGAGGAGGCTGAGAGACTCCATGAGCTACATGACTCAGTTAACTTTCATCGAAAGATAAAGCAAATAACTGGCTCTATCAAAGGGTCACCAATCCCATCCCTTAGAAATGAAACCGGAGAACTCTTTCTTAACCCAGACGACCTGTGCAATGAATGGAAACAATATGCGGAAACGCTTTTCCATGATCAACGCAACATACAATACCTGTTTATTTGTTTTGTCACTGGAGTCCGTACTAACACGTTGATAGATGTTTTCAAATAAAAAAGTGATACACCGTTGCTATTTACAAAACTTAAAAACCCTATAGTTCGTTAACGAAGCGTTTTTTTGAATATAGTTTATAATACAAACTCATTGTTTTTCGATTCTCTATGGTTCCCTGAAGTTTCCGCTCTGGAAACTGGTTCACCCTGTATGTATTTTTATTACATTGGATGTACTAATATTGTTAGTTTTTATTTGCAAATGTTTCTTTCGGATATAAAGAAAGATTCACTCGCAAATAGTTTATGAAATTGTGTAGAGTTTGTTGCAAAAAATCAATGTCCATTCCCTCATACGATAGTATGTATAGGAAAGAGAAAGTTGCGACCGGAGCACGAACGCGACAAAAACACATATCTTGCGGGTATTGCCTCAAATGTGATTTCCAGTTAATATCGCAGAGTAAAGATCTATTAGTGTCTTTAGTTAATACCCACTAATCTCAAATCTGCATGTTTTCAGTGTACCAAAAGGGACACTGGGACGAACTTCCAGCGCGCCTACCGCTAGTACGTCCACAATTGAGATTTTGCTATATGAATAGTCTTGTAGCGCTCGCGTCGCGTTTTATCTAAACGGAGCATAATAAAGGTTTTATGTATGTATTTACTTACGATCTTGAAATCTATATCGCAATGGCGTTGGATGTCCACCGGCTGGTAAAACATGTTCTTGATTTTGTGAATATGATGGCAGTACTGGTGATAAAAGATGCTCATCGAATTTTGGTTCTGCTTGCCTTGACATTGGCAGCAGACTACTTCGTCTAGAAGTTAAGATTCATACGTAAAATTTCCAGGAATTAATTTGTACATGATATTGCAAATAAAACTTACCGAGGAAAGGGTGATATCTCGTGATGTTTACTAGCGGGCGGCATAGGAGTATGTTGCAATAAGGTTCCATTTATGTGCAATTTTCCTACCATAGTAAGCCCTGAATAAAGCGTAACGTTTCCACTGTGCTCCAAAATAGCCAACATATGTAATTGCTGAATACAAAAAAATATTATTAGGCAAACTGTTTATTATTTAAAGTGAATGCAAATTTAGATCGAGCAACAAAATTGGAAATAATATAAATGTATAACTTTACTACCGGAAGTTCAATGGCATCCTTTGCACTGATACTAGTTAAGACACCAAAACTTATATGTGAGCCTGAAAAATCGATCTTTACGATTGAAAGTTGAAACCGCGAAGGTAATACATAGCACAGATACCACTGGCCAACAAAATCTTCCGTCAGAAATACTGTTGAAGCTGGCGAACCCGTAAGAGTATCCCTGAAAAAAACATTGAGCCGTATTACATGCATTATAAGAACTACAATCAATGCTTTGTTAAGTTGATATAAAACAGAATTCCAATGTATTCCTGGGTTTCAGTCAATTTTATTGTTTATTATTTAAAATGTTACAAATACGTTTCGGTGTCTTTCTCCACCATCATCAGTTTGTGTATATAGTTGTTTCAGCCTTCACATTTGACTGGTCACTTAAGAGTGACCAGACCTTAAGAGTGACTGAAACCCAGGAATACATTGGAATGAATTAAAGTACAGTCAGGAAAATATACGAAACGATAAAACAGAATTAAACTTACTGTACTGAATAAGTATCAGTCCATAAATACTCCAAACATATATTAGGGTTCGATCTTAAATGAGACATACATTTTGAAGAATTGAAGTATGACTTCGATAATAAACTATCTGGGTTTTGCGTTGTACTTCTATTTATAATACTCTTTTTGGAAGATTGGTTTACCCATGGACTATCCATGTCCATATTTCCAGGTGACTGACAACGACTGAAATAATGAATAATAATGATGAATTAGATAATCCTGTGATATACACTTGCGTGCATAGAAATCGGCCCACAGTAAACTTTTGACTTTAACTATATTTTTTTAAAACTATTCATCAGATCAAAAAAATAAATATGCTGTTTCAAAGACAATTGAATATGCTTTAATGTGAGTATAAATTATTGTATCCTATGTTTAACATAGTGAAATTAATGCATTAAGCAAATTGAGCTTTTTTATTATTAACATAAATAGGGTTATGGACAATTTAAAACTTAACACTTAATTTTTCAATAATGTGTATAAACTCCTCTTTCCCTAATAACTACTCTCATACGATTAGGGATAGATCTAATCAAGTTTGCTATTGTTTCTTGAGGGATGTTAAACCACTCTTCTTCTACTGCAACAATAAGCTCTGGGATCGAGTTTGGGGTATGAAGTCTAGCTCGAATTCTTCGTTTTAGCTCATCCCATAAGTTTTCGATCTGATTTAGGTCAGGACTGTATGCTGGCCACTCCATAACCCGAAAACCGACTTCTGCAATGTAATCTTGCACGATTCTTGCGGATTCGTGCGGCCTGGCATTGTCATGCATAAAGGTAAATTCGTCTCCAATGTAGTCGACGTAAGGTACCACATGAATTACTAAAATCTCCTCGATATATCTAACAGCAGTTAAACCTCTTCTTCCGTGAACACGGTCGCCCTTACGAATGAACTCAGGGTCGGTTCGTGCTCCTATAGAAATTCACCCCAGATGACACAGGAACCACCTCCATAAGCACTCCGCTCTTCCAAGCAGCAATCTGCAAATCGCTCTTTTGGTCTTCGGTACACTTTCTTTCTTCGGTCGCTACCATGGAGGCATATTCTGGTCTCATCTGAGAACAGGACAGATCCCCATTGTTCCAACGTCCAATTCAGACGATCCCGTGCAAAACGCAGGTGTGCTTGCCGACGAGCTGGAGTACGTTTTGGACCAATCGCAGATGTTTTAGGGGTCAGGTTATTTTCCTGCAGTCTTCGTCTTACTGTCCACTGACTAATAGCCACTCCTCGCATCTCACGGAGCTGTCGATGCACTTGAACGGCATTAAGGTGACGATATCTTAATGTTGTTGACACAATAAAGCGGTCATGACGAGCGGTTCTAAGTCGCCTTATGCCTTTTCCAGGTCGCCTATGAAAGGATCCAGTCTCCTCATAACGTTTGCACACTCTTCGAACCGCTGCGTCTCTCATATCCAATTGTCTAGCCACAGCTCGCTGACTAATTCCATTTTCGATTAAAGCAATAACTTGGCCGGCTTTTTGTGGTGTAGTATGCATTAAACTAACACACTTAAACACTATTGAGATTATGCAAAACGAATTAATATGCAAATTTCACTTGCAAACGCAATAATTTTAATATTTGACAATTTTTTTTTTCGTTACAATCACCACATAAACACGTTTCATTTGTTTACCGGTTGCTACGCATATAAACCACAAGCCTTTTTGATAAATTTATACTCACATTAAAGCATATTAAATTGTCTTTCAAACAGCACATTTCTTTTTTTGATCTGATAAATAGTTTTTTAAAAAAATATAGTTTTAAGTCAAATTAAGTCAAAAGTTTACAGTGGGCCGATTTCTATGAACGCAAGTTTATGTTATTCTATACCAGGCACTTAATTATGTTTATTTTGATTAAAAATTGATTTACTTTCTATTTTTTAAATACATACATTAAAATTACATTACTTTAAAAATAAGTGGATGTTTCTATACCTTATTGTAGCCATTGAACTGAATGACTTAGATTTGTGAGTATTCGAGTGTTTATCACTGAAAGGCTGCTTATTTGTGCTAATAGGACTAGGAGTCATTACACTGCCACTTGTCATAAGATTTTCCCACATTGATAATTTACTTTTGAGCTGGAAAATTTAGTTTTTTATAAGGTATATGATAACAATAATTCCTTACGCGATTTGAATTGAATGCTGCACTGTGGCAGCCACTCTGATTGTCTCCATAGTCGCGTTCGTCGCATTTCACTTTGCGAATTTTATAAACGCTGTGCTCTTTTGTCTGTTTATCGAATATCAAACAAATACTAGGATTCTCACTAGTGTAAACCACTTTATAATTTGTACTAGTTAATTTTGTGATTGCCGAATTTCGAGAAATTGCTACTGGACATACATCGTCAAGGGGATAGGCTAATGAGAATAGAGTTCCAGAATTATCTGCTGAACAGTTTTCATCATAACTTACATCTGCAAAAATGTAATCGATAAAATGTTATACTGAACGTTTGTTGATACACGTACTATCGAGGCTTTTTTCAATTAAAATACCGAACTTTGAACTCCACACTTTCTCTATAGGAAATGGCATTGGTATTACAAAATGTTCGCCTTTCACAATAAAGACTCTCACGTGGTGAGAATCTATAATACATATTGCAGGATTTGGTACCCCTATAAAGGAGAATTTATTTATATGGACCCAGCGCGGAAATGTCGATAATATTTCATACCGCAAGGTTTATCTATCTTGGAATATAAATCCGTTAAATTCGACTCAAAAGTTGGCCTTTCGCAATAGAAAGTTGCCCACAAGGCTTGTTTTATCGGTAGTGGAATTGAGTAACAACATACCACCTAAAAGTAAGAATTCTACATATGCATTTTAAAAACAATTATTAGCAGCTGGAAATGCTTATATCTAAGTACCTTCCTTCCATTATCACGTTGTTCAATATTACTCAAAACTCCTCGAGACCACACTGCGATTTGCCCTTTTACATAAAGCTCATCTTCCATAGCAACACGATTAATGGGGGTGTGTGGGCCCGAAGGCTCAGGACTCACAGAATTACCTTGAAATGATAAATTTTATTTAAACTTCAAAGACATTAGAATTGAAATACCCCGGGTTTTGCTGAAATCTTCACTATATTTCGAATCATTTCTCTTATCCGTCGTTCCAGAAGAGAATCGTTTATTCGGAAATTTCACACTAGCATCCAAAGATCGTTTACCAGTTAACTTCTGATGGAGACTACTCTCTGTCGTTTTAAAACTAGTAGTTTCTTCCAATAAGACGTCACTAAGCATATGGTTTTTAGAAACTGACGAAAATGTATTACTTTTACAGGTTTTGTCCAATTTGATTGTGGCCACTTCTTCATTATCGACACTGAAAGTAATTAATAATTAATTAAAACATATTTTTGGAAAGAACTGAGTTTATAGTTTTATAACTATAATAAAAAAATTCGGACGTAAAGATTATTTGTTTAGAACGGGAGTTCTAAGCAAATTAAATGCTAAGGGCATTTCAATCTAAACTCACAATTGCCGAGCACAAAAATCAAAAGATTTTTGAATTTGAAAAAAAATATTAATAACAGGCAACGCCCAGGTGGAAAATGTTGTTGAGGTTCAACTTAAAATAAAATTTAAACATGAAAACACTGGAAATGGTGAAATGTGGATGCAGTTTAAGGGTGGAAAACGGTTTTTTTGCGATTTGCGGCGAAACGTGACCTCCTGGCGGAAAACGTTCAATGGCCGAGTTGTAGATAATAAAAAAATTTAAACTTTTTGTGTTTAACACTTTTTGACATAACCTCAAATTAACCGTCAAAATGGCGAAAACTCGATTTTGCAGTATTTAACTTTTTTCTCGCGCATAAATGACTTAATTTACATGAAGATCTGTAACAGTATGTCTTTGTTGGTGCTGAACAAGCATTATTTTTGTGCAGTTCAGGAGACAACTAGTTTTCGAGTTATGTACAGTAGTAGTAAACATCTTTATTTCCAAAAAAGGCTATCGACCTATCGGTCTTTCTGTCCTTGTTTAATACATGTAGTCTTAATCTAAATAAAAAACAAATATGAAAATTCTCTTATTCTAGGTTAACGATATTATTAAATAAAATTTCAGTGGCAAGAAGAAATTATTTTATTGTCCACTAGTCAGTTGCGTTTGTAAGTGTTCGAGTAGCGTTGATGTAGGGAAGCGGGATTATCTGGTTGGCCTTGTAAGACAAAGGGGATTCAGTATGGTCCAGTTGTAGGGGTTGTTTGTCCATTTTGTCTGTAGCTGTATGAGTCTTTCCGAGATCTTTGTCATGTTTGTGCGTTCGTATAGTAGTTGGGTGGGGGAGTTATGTACATTTTTCGAAAAACTACACTTATCTTCCACGATTGTCTTGATGTTTTTTTGGATTTCGAAAGTGTATAAGTGGTCATTTTAACCGTTGTAATGTCTACTTTAAAATGGTCTACGTAACGTGATGATTTATTTATCGCTTAAAATTGCATATCAGTTTAGTGGACCGGTAAAAATAGTTTTTGTGAATAAAAAAATTACAGGTAAGGACCAGGTGGAAAATGTTGCTGAGGTTCCAACTTTAAGAAAAAGTAAATTTTAAACGCGAATACTCTGGAAGTGGTGAAATGGTGATGGAGTTTAGGGGTTGAAAACGTTTTTTTTGCGATTTGCGGGGTAACATGACCTCCTAGCGGAAAACGTTCAATGCAAAAGTTGTAGATAACACAAAAATCGAAAACTGTTGTATTTACCACTTTTTGATATAACTTCAATTTATCGGCCAAAATGGCGAAAACTCGATTTAATTTACATGAAAATTTGTAAAAGTATGTATTTTTTGGTGCTGAATCAGCGTGATTTTTTCGTGGTTCGGAAGTCGACTAGTTTTCGACTTATGTACAGGGACATTTTTTTAAGTGTCTCACCTAAATTACTACTTCCCTGTTACCTTTCGAACAATTTTTTTAAAGTTTTAAAGCAAAATATGTAATAGAATTCATTAAGGAATTTAGATCCGCGGTTAGAAATCTTGTCAGTTGTCAAATTTGACAGTTTTGACGCCAACTTGATTTTTTTTTGAGTGCTTAAAAACTTTTCGGGGGTCATGGGGAAGTAGTAATTTGGATGACACACTTAAAAAAATAATCGAGTTTCAGTGAGTCTAACATTTCATATATCGAGAACCGTCAACGCAAAGGGCATATAATTATGTTTCTGAAACCAGCTCTCAATGGTCTATCCGATGGGGTGAAACTATCCATATGTTACAATTTTTAAAAAATCAAGAAGGCGTCGTAGCTGTCAAATTTCACATTTGACACGATTTCTAAGCTCGGATCTAAATTCCTTGATAAATTCTATTACAGATTCTGCTTTAAAAATTTTCCGAAGAGTTACAGGGACGTAGTAATCTGGGTGAGACACTTAAAAAAATGTCCCTGTACATTTGTCGATAAAACTACCCTTATCTTCCACGAACAATTGTCTTTGATTTCGAAGATCTATAAGTGGTCATAAGAGTGGATTTCAAATAGATTCCTAATCATAGTTCTATTCCAGCGTTAATTTGTGTAAGCAAAGATTTATGTTATTTATTTAACTTTTTCAACATGGTTTGCGCTACTTACTGTAATAATCTTACATGAAAGCAACTTATATTATGTAAATATAGTCCTCTTAAAAAGAAATAATGAAGAAAATCATGATTCAGAGAGACCCTTTTTGGCAATTTTCAGCGGTTTAACGATAAATAAACCACCAAGTGACCACATAGACCATTTCAAAGTATATATTACAACGATTAAAATTACCGCTTATACACTTTCGAAATCCAAAAAAACATCAAGGCAATTATTCGTGGAAGATAAGGGCAGTTTTTTCGAAAAATGTGCATAACTCGAAAACTAACAAAGACATACTGTTACAGATCTTCATGTAAATTAAATCATTAATGCGCGAGAAAAAATTAAATACTGAAAACCCGTTTTCAACCCCTAAACTGCATTCCCATTTCACAATTTCCAGTGTTTTCGTGTTTAAATTTTATTGTTCCTTAAAGTTGGAACCTCCACAACATTTTTTGCCACCTAGTCCTTGTCTGTTATTAATTAATTACTTTTTATTATATCAAATGTGTAACCACACTAGCCTATAATGCATTCTTTAAATTTCAAGTGCAAAATATACTTTTTGTTGATATTGCTTCGAAGGGTATTAGTTAACCTGAACAGTACCTTATCTAAGTGCTTTAAAGCAATATGTGATTTAATTATGTTAGTCATTTAGTAGTCCGCGTTTGGTCGTGTACACCGTCGCGTACAGACGTGTTTTCACACCAGCGATTGCGAGATATTTGGTGGCAGTTTTGAATAAAAACTTACGAGATTCCATCGGTCAGTGAAATATTTAACCGAACAATATATTTCTTAAAACATCAATGAGCAGTGGAAACTTTACTGAATTCGAAGAATATGAGATAATGACTAGTAAAAGTTAACTGCTAGTGCGCAAACTTAAAGAATCGCCAGCAGTGACGACAATTTTTATCCGGGTGAATCAAATTTATGGAATGCATGGCAAACTGATAAAGCGAACTACAATGCTATAATAGCCAATATGCAAGTAAGCATAAATATGCTTCAAAAGGAGATACAACTTCTCAAAGAAGCAAACAACTCGAATGTCGATCCGAAGCTGACGTTTACAAGTCCTACAGCCAATCCACCATCGACAAGCAAGGAAACCGAATACCATACGGATGATGAAGAACTGGCAAAAGAGACCAAGTGGATTAGAGCAAAGCACAGAACCAAAAAACGAAAATTGTATGCAATATCTCCGCCAAAACCTCCCTTAATTATCGAGAAAGAGACTGCCAATCAAACAGAGCAAGAAACTAGAAAGGAACCTAAACCTATCATGGTGGAAAATGTAGAGTCCTATGAAGTGATATACGGGGAACTAGTAAAACAAGTTACGCAAACTGACTTTCAAGTGAAATTCACTAATGACACAACAGCTAAAATTAATTGTACCAATGCAGAAATCTATAGACAAATAATTAACATGTTAACAGCTAGTAAACTTAAATTTCATACATATGAAAACAAGCAAATGAGACCAATTCGTGTTATGGCAAAAAACCTACATCATACATGTAAACCAGAAAACATTATAAATTTTCTAGTAAAAAAAGGTTTCAAAATCATCATGGCAAACAACAAGCTGACATGGAAAGAGAAAAGGCCTTTAAACGTGTATGTTAACTTTTGAAAACAGCGAGAGCATTGAAAAAATTCACAAAATTACACACATACTTGGATGTAAAGTAGAGATTGAGACAACGAAGGCATCAAAACTGATCCCCCAATGGAAAAAATGTCAGGCATATGGACACACCCAGAAATTGTGCTCAAAGGAACCGAGATGTGTTAAATGTGCTGGCAGGCACCTAACACAGAATGTGATAAGTCGAAAAGTCAAGTCCCGAAATGTGTGAACTGTGGGGAAGGCCATCCAGCGAATTACAGGGGATGTGTTGTAGCAAAGGAATTACAAAAAAATAAAAATAAAAAACTCACCGAAATTAAACCAGTTAAAAATCACAATGAAAAAAAAATGGTGACACAAGAAGAAAAAGTGAACAACGATGGTAATAGTAATAATGGACAAACATATGCCTCTATTACTCGGCAGGTAGCGGAGCGTCAAGAAAATCATAAGCCTGGAAATAAAGATATCGACCAAACCCTACAAATGATTCTTAACGAACCCACCTTTCACAACCCCCCCACCCAACTACTATACGAACGCACAAACATGACAAAGATCTCGGAAAGACTCATACAGCTACAGACAAAATGGACAAACAACCCCTACAACTGAACCATACTGAATCCCCTTTGTCTTACAAGACCAACCAGACAATCCCGCTTCCGTTTCCCTACATCAACGCTACTCGAACACTTACAAACGCAACTGACTAGTGGACAATAAAATAATTTTTTCTTGCCATTGAAATTTTATTTAATAATATTGTTAACCTAGAATAAGAGAATTTTCATATTTGTTTTTAATTTAGATTAAGACTACATGTATTAAACAAAGGCAGAAAGACCGATAGATATAAAGATGTTTACTACTACGGATTCTTAACAAAATAACTAACCTAAAGGGTACACTTGCTGGCACGAAAGAACGAATTTGCAAACTAGAGAGCGGTGCTAATAGAACTTCTCCTAAACTCAAAATGTAATAAAATGGCTAATGCACTAAAAATCAAGTGTTGGAATGCAAATGGATTTCTCAAACGTCAAGAAGAACTTCAAGTAATCCTGGACATAAATAAAATTGTCGTGTATCTGATCTCAGAAAATCATTTCACCAAGCAATCAAACCTTTATCAAAATAAAGGGTTACAAAGTATACCACACCATTCACCCCGACAATGAAGCAAAGGGAAGAAGTGCGGTAATAGTAAAGGAAAACATCCACCATTATGAACAGACAAAATATGAATCTGAATATATTCAAGCTACTGCAGTGAATGTAAAACCTAAAAACTATGACATAACAATAGCAATCCTTTATAGTCCACCGAAACACAACATTAAGACAGAAAGATACAGCGAATTTTTTAAGGCGATTGGAAGTAGATTCATCATAGGAGGAGACTATAATGCAAAACACACCCAATGGGGATCAAGACTGATAACAATGAAAGGAAGGGAACTTCTGAAGGCAATTCAAGAATGCAAGTGTGAGGCTATATCAACGGGAAAACCAACCTATTGACCCAACCAAATCCAACAGACAGTACTGCTGCTCTACCCCTTATAGATAACCAGGAAAGTGAAGAGATTCCATTAACCACAGTAGCGGAGGTAAAAAGAGAAATCAAAGAACGCATGAATCCAAAGAAAGCTCCGGCATTTGACTTAATCACTCAAGGTCAGATCCTCAAGGAACTACCGAGGAAAGGTCTAGTGAAACTTACTAACCTGATCAACGCATCACTTCGACTAAAATATGTTCCCAATTGTGGAAGGTTGCTGAAGTTATCATGGTACCTAAGTGTAGCAAGCCATCCCATGAAGCATCATCGTATAGGCCCATATCACTTTTACCGACTATGTCAAAACTTTATGAAAAACTAATTTTAAAGAGAATAACATCAATTATAGAAAGAAAAAACCTCATCCCGCCACATAAATTTGGGTTCCGGAGTCAGCACTCCACAATTGACCAGGTTCATCGAATAACGAGTGCTATCGAGAAAACGCTAGAAGAAAAAAAAGTGTGTTCTACAATATTCTTGGACGTTGCCCAGGCCTTCGACAGGGTCTGGCATGAAGGCTTGGGACACAAACTGCAACTGTTCCTACCTATCCAATATTCAACGCTGTTACTGTCATACATAACTGAAATGTATTTCCGAATAAAGCAAGGGGATAAATACTCGGAATTAAAGAAAATACAAGCAGGTGTGCCGCAGGGTAGTGTACTGAGACCTTTGCTTTATCTCCTGTACACCAGTGACCTTCCTACTTCCGAACAAAATATGGTTGCCACATTTGCGGATGATACTGCTATCATGGCAGTTGGAAACAACAATACCGAGTCCACAGAAAAACTACAAGCCGCCTTTGATGACATACAGCGCTGGACTAAAAAATGGCGAATCAAATTGAATGAATCGAAATCTGTACACATGGAGTTCACCAATAAGAAAGTTGAATACAAACCAGTTAATATCAACAATCAAATTGTTCCATATCAAAATACAGCTAAATATCTAGGCATGACGCAGGATGCTAAACTTAGGTGGAAGGCTCACATCAAGGAAAAACAAGAATTAAATTTAAAATGCCGTAAAATGTACCGGCTATTGGGTCGTAATTCTGCCCTGTCAGTGTATAATAAGATCTTGCTGTATCAACAAGTCCTCAAGCCGGTGTGAACTTATGGTAGTCAACGCTGGGGTTGTACCAGCCGAAGCAACAGAAACGTTATATAACGTTATCAAAATAAAGTTCTACGTGGCATCGTAGGTGCGCCATGGTACATACAGAATGACAACCTCCATAAAGACCTAAATGTGCAAACAGTGGACAATGTAATCAAGAAAGACTACAACGTAACATCAACGTTGAGGCCATCCAGCTCTTGAACAACGATGGCTTAACAAGAAGACTAAATCGAGTGAAACCCTACAAATTAGTGCATGGAATTAATCGTTGATTCTTAACAAAAGAAAATAAATATGCCTATATATGTACACATTAAAATAGTGACTATCCAATGACAAAGCCGAAGTTAATATCATAGGATAACACTTTGCAAATGTACATCTAGTAGTTTAGGTTAAAGAAAAGTAGCTTATTGGTGTAATATAGATTGCTTCAACAAACTAATAAAAAAAATTAAAAAATTTAGAAGTCTGAAATTTTTCGTGAATTTGCCAAGT
Organism: Dendroctonus valens; assembly: GCA_024550625.1. Classification (NCBI taxonomy): domain Eukaryota; kingdom Metazoa; phylum Arthropoda; class Insecta; order Coleoptera; family Curculionidae; genus Dendroctonus; species Dendroctonus valens. Next base: position 255,781 of record JAJTJO010000717.1, on the reverse strand, counting down.
CTATATTTTGTTTGTCTCAGGTTTTTTTCCTAGACACTTTTGTAGGTATTTGGATAAATTTTGATAATTTTTTTAGTGCTTGTTTTGGCAGTATTGGCTAGAGTGATTAACTGCCTTTTTCTTTTTAATAATGTTCACATAAGTTACAATATCCATTTTGGTGGATATTTGGAGATTTCACCGATAGAGATTTGCTACTTTAATGAAAATCTGGCACATTTTGCTCGTGCCGCATGAGTGCAAACTATAATGGTGTCTTTTGTTATCTTAAGAAATGTGGTCGAAAACCGCATTTTTGCAAAAATTACCACTAAGAAATTTTGTTGGTAAAGGGATTATCTATAAGATGAGCATATGGATAGCGGTGAACGCGAGGACCTAATCATCTAGATGATTACCAAACTAATAATTAGTTAGCTGAAAACATAAGACCGTTAAATTCAGGTTTTTGAAGATTGTCTTACATGGGCAGAAATTGATCGTCTCTAGCCTTACTCAAACTCCAAAATTCCTTTGTCCCATCTTCAGAAAGGGACACTTTTTCCATACCATTTCGCAGATAGTCTTCGAAGTCTGTATGTTTAGAAATCGTTTCTACCGGCCCTGGATGGCGAGCAACTTGCTGCCGACCACAGGGAATAAACTCCTAGAAATAATTGTAAAAACTTCCACAATTCATCCAATAATTATGTTAATCATTACCAGTGGATCTGAGGCAGCAATCATGTTTTCCAATTTATCATCCAGATTTGCTAGGAAAAGAAAGTCTAATAAAAAACCACCCAGCCGAACAGAAATAACACTTCCAATGGAAGGTCACTTGTACCTTATACCAGTGGCTTGTATTAGATCAAAAATAAAATTATTTAATTAATTGTTGTTAAAAAATACGTTAGTTTTAAATGAAATTCAGATTGAAGCCACATTAAGCGCTGAGCATCAGAAAAATGTTTTGAAGGTTATAAGAAATGATACAATCGTAAACAACTCTTTTCTCACATAGTTGACATAGAGCCTCATTTTTCGGTATAAAAAAGAATTTGTGTTTTTCTGCGTCTAAAGCAGCTAAGAGGAGCGTCTGGTATTTTTCAATTCATCCAAAACTAAATCTAATAATTCTGAATCTTTACGGCTATACATAGGTTTGGCGTATTTATTAAGCAACTTTTTGTAATTTTATATTTGGTCGAAGTTGCTATGAGCTATAGATTGGAAACAGTGGCAGCAGTGTAGTAAAATCAGCTGATTTGAAATTGACTATAAGATTATTAGGTGCAAGCTGGTACAGACAAAATGGTGAATGCAATCGGTGCTTTTTTGCTGCTTACTGGCAGACATCCAATCTAGAATCGTCCTGAATAAGATCTCAGAGTATACAGAATTATTTACGTATAGATTAATAGTATATGCTTAATTAACAAAGAACACGCATGTTATACAGGGTGTCCCGGAATAAGTGGGCATGCTCTCGGATTTATACAGAGGACGTTGAAAAACAGTTATACAGGGGACGCCCCCTTACCGAGATCCAACATAAAGATAAACATACAAACAGTTATATCGTTAAATTCAGAAAAAAATAAGGATTTTAAAAGGCCCACAGCCAACTATCATTACCATTTAAAAAAACATAAGTTTATTTTTGATCTCGTAAATCAAGTTGACTAAAACTAAACGAGTGCTAGTTTATTGGATTCAACGCAAAAAGTTCTACCAAGGGCAATTTTAACTTTTTTATAAGTTAAGCAGTTTACGTAATATGTCATAATTAAAAAAGTGTTGATTTCTTGTCTTTTCAGGATATTTCAGGAACCAAGTGTGGTACCTAAATTTTGAAAACCGTAATGAATAGGCAATCGAATTCTGCCCATTTAGCGGATTCTCTATCTTTAAAAAGGTAGAAGTTACCGATAGAAAGATTCAGAAAATAGCCACCCTGTATGTAAATGATTTCTTTTGGGTACGGTTGTTACCAATTATTGATATATTTTACTTGAGATACACATCGTAACACTGTTGGAAATTTGTTTGTCCTATGTGTTCTTTAAAATAAACTTGCGTGCATAGAAATCGGCCCACTGTAAACTTTTGACTTTAACTATTCATCAGATCAAAAAAAGAAATATGCTGTTTAAAAGACAATTTAATATGCTTTAATGAGAGGATAAATTTATCAAGGCTTGTCGTTTATATGCGTAGCAAACGGTAAACCAATGAAACGTGTTTATGTGGTGATTGTAACGAAAATAAAAAAATTGTCAAATATTAAAATTATCGCGTTTGCAACTGAAATTTGCATATTAATTCGTTTTCATAATCTCAATAGTGTTTAAGTGTGTTAGTTTAATGCATACTACACCACAAAAAGCCGCTCAAGTTATTGCTTTAATCTAAAATGGAATTAGTTAGCGAGCTATTGCTAGACAATTGGATATGACACGCGCAGCGGTTCGAAGAGTGTGCAAACGTTATGAGGAGACTGGATCCTTTCATAGGCGACCTGGAACAGGCAGAAGGCGATTTACAACCGCTCGTGGTGACCGCTTTATTGTGTCAACAACATTAAGAAATCGTCCCCTTAATGCCGTTCAAGTGCAAGGACAGCTCCGTGAGATGCGAGGAGTGGATATTAGTCAGTGGACAGTAAGACGAAGACTGCAGGAAAATAACCTGACCCCTAAAACACCTACGATTGGTGCAAAACTTAATCCAGCTCATCGGCAAGCAGGCCTGCGTTTTGTACGGGATCTTCTGAATTGAACGTTGGAACAATGGGGATCTGTTCTGTTTTCAGATGAGATCAGAATATGCTTTCATGGTAGCGACCGAAGAAGGAAAGTGTACCGAAGACCAAGAGAGCGATTTGCAGATTGGTGCTTTGAACAGCGGAGTGCTTATGGAGGTGGTTCCTGTATGATCTGGGGTGCAATTTCTATAGGAGCACGAATCGACCCATAGTTCATTCGTAGGGGCGACCGTGTTCACGGAAGAAGAGGTTTAACGGCTGTTAGATATATCGAGGAGATTTTAGCAATTCATGTGGTACCTTACGTCAACTACATTGGAGACGAATTTATCTTAATGCATGACAATGCCCGGCCGCACACCGAAAGAATCGTGCAAGATTACATTGCAGAAGTCGGTTTTCGGGTTATGGAGTGGCCAGCATACAGTCCTGACCTAAATCCGATCGAACACTTATGGGATGAGCTAAAACGAAGAATTCGAGCTAGACTTCATACCACAAACTCGATCCCAGAGCTTATTGTTGCAGTAAGAAGTGTTAACATCCCTCAAGAAACAATAGCAAACTTGATTAGATCTATGCCTAATTGCATGAGAGAAGTTATTAGGTGGTCATACCCATTATTAAAAAATTAAGTGTTAAGTTTTACATTATCAATAACCCTATTTATGTTAATAATAAAAAAAGCTTAATTTGCTTAATGCATTAATTTCACTATGTTAAACATAGGTTACTCACGATAATTTCTACTCACATTAAAGCATATTAAATTATCTTTCAAACAGCATATTTCTTTTTTTGATCTGATGAATAGTTTAAAAAAAAATAGTTAAAGTCAAAAGTTTACTGTGGGCCGATTTCTATGCAGGCAAGTGTACTAGGCTCACAAAAATTCAAATCTTTTTACATTTTGTATGATAAAGACCGAAAAATAATTTTTATAGACGGCGGTAATCTTAAACAGAAAAAACAAAATTTATTTTAAAAGCGGTTTTAAAATTTTAATAATTAGTGTTTTTAATAAACTTGATTATCAATGTAAGTCCTCGAAGTGTCGCTTTAATGCGGTGATGTAAAATCTCAGAAATCAGTAAGTAAAATAGTAAAAACAAACAGATATAAAAATAGATGAGTTGAATGAAAAGTATCGATAGACCGACCTGCAATTTTTGTTTGCACTTTTAAAAGACATTAAACACACATTCATGATTGATGATTGAATGGCTTGCCAAAGGTGAAGGTGGAAACAGCCATACACAACTGATGATGGTGGAGAAAGACACCCAAACGTATTCGTAAAATATTTTAAATAATAAACAATAATATCGACTGGAACCCAGGAATTTCTTTTCAATTAAGTTAAAATACAGTCAGGAAAAAATACACAATAATTAAACACCCTAGAGAAATTAGTGCATTCTAATTCAGTCATTAAATGGAAAAATGTACATATTAATAAATTGTTTCCATTGTTATAAAATGAGTCTACTGCACAATGAAAATACCATTAAATATACAAAAGAACTTACTTCATATTGGACCAACACGTTATATTATTATATAAAAACGTCCAAGTCAATAATATTTATTAATATTATTAGAAGAGAGACTCGTAGCAACCTCGATACAGTATAGACCTGTGTGGCGCGGACAATATGTGAACATTTTTTGTACCGAAAAGGAATTGAAAGAATTTGCTGCGAACAAGATAGCCCAGGTAGAATAAATTAAAAGCGTTCTACAGAATAAAATATGTTTCCCGGTAACTTGCAGCAGTCCTAATCGGACTTTGCCTCCTAGGAAGAAGGGTTTAAAAATCCAAATAAAAAAAAATGGGAAGAAAAAATAACTCTACCGATTTTCTTTTTAGGTCAGTATCAGGTTTGTGTTTGCCAGAGTTACATGATAGTGAAGGTCTCTGTTACAAATTCAGTGATTTTTAATTTAGCTTGGCCAACATGTACCTTGCAAGCAATAACAAATTCTTAGAAGTTACAATTATATTGAAACCTGATCATTCAAATTTCCCGTTTCTTTTTAATTCAACGTAAACGCCTGGCAGAGGGCGTTCATAGGCGGTCACGGGTGTTTGCACATGTGCAAATACCCATTTGCGTTCAAATTGTCTTCGTAAATGTATGGGGCAATGATCGTAAGACGACACTGGTTTACGAAAAGAACATTCGTTGTGCGCGAGCGCAAATACCAAATTAAGATGTCTACATAGAGAAAATAAAATTAATTATTTTAGTTTCTGTATGGATGCCTACTTGCGAGTTGTCAATCGGTTAATTGGAATTATAATGAGAATTGGAAAAGTAGTGAAAATATATCTGGGTATAACTATCTATTTTATAGTAAATTATTATAATTAATGATTTATTTACATGGAAAATAGTGGGAAAATAATAAAATATAGGCATTAATATACATACATGTATATGTTTTATTTATACGTTTCTTGGACAATTTGTATTTTATATTATAGTTTTTATGTTCTTGGCAATGTTGTCCTAATAGTAAATTTTTAAATTCACGATTCAATTTCAAGATTAGGACAACATGTCCAAGAACTTAAAAACTAACATGTATATCTATATATTTTTTTTATTGTTTTTTTTTTATCGCTGAGGTTTAGGATATGCTCTCTTACGCACCGCCCAAAGCTGGTTTTCTAGCGCTCTGGGTTGGGTGGCACCAGAGAGTAGTCAACTAATCTCTGGTGGCACTCCAGTCTGACTTTCTTTTTGTTGTTTGCCTTGCGGCTGGAGAAACAAAAAATCTTCACGAAGACACCCAGTGTTCTCAGACCCTGGGTGGTGTTGGATTCTTACCAACTAAAAAACCCCAATTTTTGTACTACCAGTTTTCGGGAGTCATCCCTTAAAACTTGCAGTCTACTCTAAGAGATTGGCAAATGTTTATTGCAATACTCACAAACAGCTTTACCTTCTATTTTTGTCGATTAAAACATACCTATGAATACCAAACAAACAAACCGAAAGAATTAATTAATTAAACTAAAATACAATTAAATTGCAAGCACTTAAACTACTATGGATAACACCATGCAACGTGCACAAACTTCTACTATTCTCTTATAAATGCGCTCACTATACTACTTTATATACAAGGTGTCCTACCGGGAACCGCCGCGATCGATATAATTAGGAGAAATTTGAAAATTGGACAGTATACGTAGGTGATTGGGGGCAAGCGATCTAATATATTTCCAGGATGGTCACACTTCCGGTTACACCGGAAGTAAGTATCAACTTGCTTATTTTAAATGGAACACCCTATATATTAGTACATTTTTGAATTCTGCTCCAAATTATAAACATTTTTCATGTTCAATATCATATACCTAAGTCTAACCGTTTTTGATATATTTGAAATTTTATGTAAAAATGACAGTTGCAGCCACTCGAATAATCATTAATTTTTCCTATAAGGAAATATGTACTACTTAATTTGAGTCACATTTCCTGTTGAAAAGGACTTACTTTAATGGAATTTCGACAAAATTTTCATAACTATTAATACAAAGCGTTAAAAAAATAAGTTTGAAAATGACGTTGAGAAAACCGCCCAAAATCAATTTTTTAAAATGGAAACATCTATTTTTGATTATATTATCTTATTCATTGTTAAAATTAATTTGCCATTCGATATCCACAAAAACAGAAGCCTTCACACTGTGCTGTTGAACAAATTATACGTCTCAATAGCAGTGCATGTTCAATTTATAAAGGCAACCAGAAAAATTAGAGAACCCTACATTAAAACAAGAAGTTTTCAGTTCTTGATATTGAATTGATATTCTTGGTTGAGTGAAATCTTGCAATTTCTTGCATCAGTTTCATGGAGACTTCATGGAGATCAGTTTCACGGCTTTTTTCTAATTCGAATTTTAATTTACCAGGATCGTTATTGGACAACGCCCAGTGGATGATCGCAAAGCTGGATGGATTCTAACAAAATGATGCCTTCCAAGCCCCACCTGAAGACGCTTAGGATCGGTTAATGTTAAGTTAGCAAACATAGTAAAGAGCAGAAAGCATGTGAATCAATTGTTGAAAATAAAAAATTATAAATGGCATACGTTTTTTCTTTGTTCCGTTATTTCCTTTGTCCATTAGTGGGACACTATTCTCGAAACCTTGCTGATAAAACCGCACACTTTCAAGAAAGTAGTGAAAGAACCTATTTTGCGAAAAATCCGGTTTGCATCAGGAGAGCAGAATATTCAAGGAGCTAGCGAGCAGATATCAAGAGCAGGAGTTTAGCGTTCCGTTATTTTTTGTGTGGATCTAATAGCTCTCTATTAGTAAGATTTGAATGGCAAAATGAACTTTCTATATGTATCAGGGCAGCAGCATGTTTAAGGAGGTAGCCAGCAGATATCAGGAGCAGGAGTTTAACGTTACGTTATTTTTTACATGGATCTAGTAGCAGAGATTAGTTGACTTCAACTAATCTCTGCTAGTAGCTCTCTATTAGCAAAATTTGAATGGCAAAACGAAATTTTTATTTGTATCAGGGCAGCAGATAGATAGATAGATAAAATTTATTGAACATTCCCATTAACAAAATTCACAAACAAAGATAACAAACATAACTCCCGTGTCTAGCCAGATGTTCGGCCGGTTGCTCTCTGCCCATGATCTAAATAGGCGCGCTAAGTCGTCCATTACCTGGGCAGTGCCCTAACATGGACATTCCCGAGCTAGCCATACGCACGACAACGTCAGGAGATAGTCTTGAAGTGGCGGTTTTGGTTTTATTCGAGGGGCATTCATTAAGGAAAAAAGGTCTTCCTGAAGGGAAGCCAAAAACCCCTTTTGCTTCGACCTTTAAGCCTGATACTGTCAGCCGTGGCGTTAACCGCCGGCAGTTTCAACTAGATGACCAAATCCTTCCGCCCCCGCCCCGATCGGTGCAACGACCAGCCAGCACCAGCCAGGACGAGGCAGGACGAACCCGTCAAGTCACGTTATGTTGGATTTGTGCGTTTCCAGCCTGCTAGAAACGACTGTCTGCAACTGGCAGGCAATGTTTGTTTGTCGTCACGTACTGTCAGGGACAAAATCCTCATAAAATATGGGAAGTCGCTTATACAGGGGACCATGGGTTGGGCGGTCGTTTGCTCTTACTTGGGTGATATTTCGCGTGAGGACTGAGCCTTGCACTCCGCTATGATAAAATTTTTCAGCGATGGTATCTATATAGTCGGCTATATAGGCCATCCCTGTAGCTTCGTGCATTTCGGTTATTCTGGTGTATCTGTCAGCCGATAGGACGCCTCTTAGGAACCTATTTTGGGTCCTTTGAACACGTCGTCTCGTGGAATCACAGACAGAGTGCCAGACAGGGGATCCGTAGGTCAGTATGGGCCTTATGGTGGAGGTGTAGAACAGAAGTTTATTTCGAGGTGATAGGAAAGAATTTGGCGCCAGAAGAGAGTACAACTTTCTTCGGGCCATGGCAGTCTTTTGTACAGGATAGTCAACATGCTTATTGAAATGGAGTCGGGCGTCTAGTTTGAATCCCAGGTATTTCACCTCTTTTGTTGGTTTGATAGGAGTATTTTGGACCACGAGTGGTGATAAGATTTTGTTGTTAGTGAATTTGCGCGAAAAGATAATAAGTTCCGTCTTCCTGGGATTCACTTTAAGTTTCCATTTGTCAAAATACGGCGTCAATAAACTCAGGTGATGTGCAATGCGAGATTTCGCAGCCTGAGCATAAAATGACGATGCGTAGATAGCCGTATCATCAGCGTATAGTGCTATTTTTGTAGTGGGAAGTTTTGGAATGTCTGCTGTGTACAATGTATACAGCAGCGGCGAAATCACTGTTCCTTGTGGTACTCCTGCCGCGATGCGTCTTTTGGCAGAAGTGGAATTCTCCACTTTCACCTGGATGGAACGGTTTTTTAGGTAAGACGCTATCAGGGAAACTAGGTAGAGTGGCAGTGAATGCACGGCAAACAACTTGTACAGCAGGCCTGTGTGCCAGACTGTGTCAAAGGCCCTTTGCATGTCGAGAAGCAGCATAACCGTACTTTGAAGCTTATTAAATGCTGCATAGGCATCCGTTGCGATCCTAGCAGTCTGCAGCGTTGTGTTGTGTCTTGGTCGGAAGCCAAACTGCTCATCCGGGATTAAACTTCGAAGCTCGGCTGCTGCCTGTAATCTCGAATGGATGACCTTCTCGGTTAATTTGCCGAGGGTGTTCAAGAGGGAAATTGGCCTATAAGAGGCGGGTTCGGTCGGGTTTTTGCCCGGCTTTAAAATGGGGATTATTACAGCGTTTTTCCAGTCCTGTGGGAAGTGCTGCAATTTAAGGACTGCGTTGACTATTTGTACTATTAGCACAATAGTTTTCCGCGGTAAGTTTTTGAGGAGTAGATAAGGGATGCCGTCTGGCCCGGGGGCTTTTCGGCTAGGGAGGCGCTGAAGACACGATTGTATCTCCGACGGGGTTGTTATATAGGAATGCAAAATCGAGGGTGGTATAGGATACTTCCGTTCTACAAAAACAGCGGTCTGTCTTTGAATTTCGTTATCCTGAAGGGCTGGTTGGACCTTGTGTACTTCTGCCAAAAAGTCGGCAAGCAGCTCGCACTTCTCACTGGTGGTAATATAACTCCGCCCCTCTTTTTCAAGAGCGGGGACTTGCTCATAGCCTTTTCGCAGACTTCTCGACAGTTTCCACAGGGAATTGTCACGGGGAGTCAGATTTCGCAGTTTCTCCGCCCAGGTATAATTCCTGTATGCGGAGATTTCGCGCTGTATGTCTCGTGCAAGCTCTGCTGCCATTATGCGATCGGCAGGTTGCCTGAATCGCTGCCAACGCTTCCTGATTCGATTTTTCGCCTTAATAAGGTTCAGAATTTCCTCAGGAAGATTGTCGCGCCGCGGTCTGTTCGGAACTTTTTTGGCCAAAGCTTGCTGTGTCCGTTGTATATTCCTGGTCAGACCTTTTACCGCATGCTCTAGAGCTTTGACAGTATCAATCTGGCCCGGAATACACGTCAGGTCTTGTAGTCGTTTTCGATATTCGCGAAAATCGAAATTTTCGTATGAATATCGAAAGTCGTTAGTTTGTGTGCGCTTTAAATCCCTAATGTCGAGGTAAATGGGCAAATGGTCACTGCTGAGGGCGTCTATAACCACCATCTCCGTGAGATTGGTGAGTCCTTTGGCAATTCCGAAGTCGAGGTAGGATGGATTCCCTCCACTGTTCGGGTAATGCGTTGGGGATGAAGTGGGCATAACGAGTAGGCCATTGTCGCGAACGTAGTCGGCTAGAAAATTGCCGGCTGCGTTTTTATGTCCAGGGTTATTGAATAGTGGATGGCGGGCGTTGAAATCTCCCATTAGCAACACCCTATTGGTGTTTATGAAGAATGGATCGACATCAGCGGCCTGTAAGCGTACGGTGGAGAAATAGCCACAGTAGATCAAAACTCCATCAGGAAGTTTAACGCCGACGTTCTCTATTGCTGACTGCCTGTGTGGCAGTCTCCTGTATGGAATTGACGTTTTGACCGCTATGGCCACTCCTCCCCTTAAACCGGGCCTATCGGCACGTTCGAGCCTGTACCCCCGAATCCTAAGTATATCCCCGGGGCGCAACCATGTTTCGACAATCAACGCCACGTCGATATCCTCGGTCTGAAGGAAGTGCACAAACTCACCGAGACGACTCCGGAGTCCGCATGAGTTCCATTCTCCTATCCTCATAGGGCACAACTGGCAAAATCAGGGCTTAAAAATCGAAGCTATTAATGTCTTCGTTGAAGAACTGCGCGGAAACGAGGAACCTTTCCGCTTTCGTCTCGCAGCCCCTCAACGCAGCGCTATAAAATCTAACCGCCTTGATTACCTCCTGTAAGTTCACCTGCGATGCCAGATCGGCGAATTCCCGATGTAGGGTGCCCAGAGTGGCTACTGCGCCAGCGTTCATGCCTTGGTTAGTGGGGGGTCTTGGTTGGGGACCATTAACTGCGCCGGTTTGACCAGGCTGCGTGGCCCTGCTGGTCATTTCATTTCTGCCAGGGAGCGGCGGAAACTCGTTCGGGCTCGGGATGGGCTGCCTAGTCCTGCTGGTTTCTGGGTGGGGGATCGGGCCTGCGGGTCGGAAGGTCTGCCCCCACGCTGGTCTGGACGGAAGTGGTGCCGCCACGAACTGCGTTTGTGGTTTTTGTGGTTTTTCAACCGGACGCTGGGCCAGTTTGAAAACGTACACCGGGGATGCTTCGTCAAAGCTCCGGTGGGGACCAGTGCAATTGGCGCATTTTAGCGCCGATCCCGGCGGGCACGATGTTATTTCGTGGGGGCCCGCACACTTGGAGCACTTGAAATGTTTGTTGCAGTTGCCCGATACGTGTCCCCAGCCCTGGCATCGGCGGCACTGCGTCAGGGTTCGTTGGTTCTTCCTGGTTTCCCAGGAGACCCTGACATCGCGGATCACTTTGGCGGTGGTGGCGAGTTTCCGTAAGGTCACCGAATCGTCGGTGACAACCAGGTACAGGGGCCTAAACTGGGTCTTCATACGGAAGACATTTTTGATGGCAAACCCCTTTTCCTCGAGGTCCTCCTTGATTTGAGAAGGCTCCACGTTGCCCTCGAGCCCCCTTACCACAAACGCGTGTGTACGCTGGTTTGCGGGTGCGTAGGTATGGAACTGGCCGCCCTCTGCCTCCAGTGACCGCTTGACCGCCGCCCAGTCTAAAATGCAGCTGCAGTACACTATCAGCGACGCTTTAGTGTATTTTAATGTGAATGGCTTATTTGTAATTGACTTTAGGCCATTCACTAGCGCGCTGTGGCTGCTGGGCTTTCCCACGATGACTATTGGTGGCGGTTTTTCGGCCTTCTTCGCCGATTTGCTGAGCGAAGCAGCCGCTTTGGCAGCCAGTTCCTCATGCATGGTTTGGGTCCCGCTGGTGGAGGGTTGAGGCTCAATCTCGAAGGGGTCAGTTGCCGGTTGGATTGGCGAAAAGCGGTTTTCCATTGCTATTGCTGGTTTTGCCGGTGTGGTCAATAGTGTGCTCCACGGCACCGTTTTCCGTGGCAGAATGAAGGCATCACCGCTGTGACCCGACTTGTCATCGGCCACTGTTTGGCGCGCGGCTGACTCTTTTTCAGCCATAGCAACAGCTCCCCGCTTTTCTTTGTCCTGCTGGTAGTTCGTGGCTCGCTGTGATTGGTCCGTTGACGTTTCTGGGCCAATCTCGATCGTCGCTTTTTCTGGCTGGTGCTTGGGTTTCTTTGTTGTATTCGAGGGGCTTACCTTGTCCAGCTTCCGTTTGGGTATGGCCCCTGTGGAGATCTGGGTGGTTAGCAGGGCCCTTTTCCGAACAGTTGGGTGTTCGGCCTTCAGATGGTTGACCGCCAGCGACCACTTTGGTGGTTTGCCTGCTGTGTAAGCAGCTGTAAAGTCCGCTGTAACCACCTTGCAGCGGTCGCAATTTTTGTTTGTCCTTAGCAAGCGGACAACCTGCTTCAATTTCTGCAGCTTTTGTTCCTCGTCCAAATGGTGGAACGCATCTGCTGACGCAGCGCTACTGGCGAGCGAACTTAGAGACGACAATGAGATTACGGACTCATTGTCGTCTTCGTCGGCGGATTCTAAATTGTCTATTGATTCCACTACGAACTTTGTTTATATTTACTATGTTTATATTTACTCAGCAAAAGTGCAAAAGCACACAAACTGTGGTTGGCAATCCGATAGCACGAGAACAATTTTTCGCACAAGCGGATCGGACCACGGCTAGTTGAAGACTGATCAGGGCAGCAGCATGTTTAAGGAGCTGGCGATAAGCAAACATCAGGAGCAGAAATAGACATTCATCGCAAATGACGTAACGCTAAAACAAATTAGTCCTTGATTGAAATCCAGTTTGTATCAAGATGATAGAAATTAGAGATAGACGTTAATCGCAAATAGCGTTACGTTAACGAGCTCGTCATGATTGAAACCTGCAGCAGAATGTTTTAGGGGATAGAGGTGTATATAACAAAATCAAAGAATAAAAATGGAATTAAATCAACTTTATTAGGCAAATAAACACAAATAATTATTACTATTAATATTAACTAAATCATTTTATCTGAACTTTTGATGATCCTTGGCAGCGCGTTTGATTCCTATTTTATCGTTGTGATGACGCATGATTGTCGAGAACTCGGCAACTGAAAAAAAAATTGAAGAAACTGTAATTATGTAATGAAACTGTAAATATTATCAAAATTCATTCTCAAAGAAAACTACATTTTGAAACGTCTTTGTGCTTCATACGGGGTGTTTCTTTAGAGAGGAGGATTTCATGACGTATAATAAAAAATAACCAAAAAATTATCTAATAAAAGTGAAACTCACCAAAAAAATCTTGATTCCAAATCCATCTCAGCAATTGTCGGCGACACTGACGGGGAATCTGCAAAAAGATACAAACTCTTACAAATGTTACAATGGTTTTATCCACCTATTAATGTCTTTGGATGTATCTGATAGTGGTGGCATTCTGGCAACGTCGTAGCTGACTGTCAAAGTGACAAGGGGGTAAACCTCAAGTGGTCCGAGTCCGGCACTGTGCCTTAGCCCTAATATAGGGAGCTAATATAGAGCTAATTGTTGGCTAATAACGCAACTCCACACTTCCAGTTCGGTGCGTCCAATTCTGTCACTCTAATTCCCGAGACGCAGGGTCAGCTGGAATTCGGCTCGTTTGGTCTGGACGCACCATAAGAAATGCGTGTTTGGAAGAATGATCTTTTTTCACGAAAAAAATTGTATGTTAAGAAGTTAAGTACCTAAATGATATAATACAATACAAATAGTTCAAAGCTGCAAGAAAACGTTTTAATTAGTAAATAGAGACATTTTGAATTACCTTACTGGTAATTTTTTAATTTTTTTTGGTTCGCCCGGCGGCTGGAGGATAAAAATCTTCTCGAAGACACCTGGTATCCCGCGATACCAGGTAGTGTTGGATTTCTACCAACTACAAAACCTCCAACTTTAGACTGCAAATTTTTAAAAGCTATTCCTTAAAACCTTGCAGTCCTCTCTAAGAATGTATCAGCTCAATCACCCGTATGCCATTACATTACATTCTCTCCATACCAGCTGCTTGCTAGCATGGGCGTCTTAACTAACGCAAACTATACGAAAAAACTTATACATCTGAGCAATCCCTAACTAAGAGTTCAAGAAGCGTTTAATTTAGAGTGCAATTCACAGCAGAAAAACGCTAATAATTGATATCTTTGCGCTGAAGATAATTGAAGGTGTGTTCGCAGCAGAACACTTTTATTTTACATATTAAAACAGTGTACTGTGGAAAATCTGACCATTTAATGTTAAAAAGATTAAAGAAAAAAATGTAATTTGTAAATCTGAGCAATTCCTAATGAGAATTCAAGAAACTTTTAATTTAGAGTGCAATTAACAGCAGAAAAACACTATTAATTAAACAAATCGTTTAGCAAAAAAGAATTTGTTTCAATTTTTAAATTTGGAAAAACAGTCCGAAATCTAAATGGTTTGGCCAGGGTCGCACGCAGCCTCTTAAGGCGCTATCCTCCAATATGCAATAAACAATAAATAACAATAAACAATAAAAATGCAATTATTCGGAGGGATCCCAGCCCCTGAAGATCCCTAACACGAATCGTTTGGCAAAATAATAAATGAATCATCTATAAATGTGGCCATTTATTGTTGAAAAAATAAGAGAAAAAATTGTAATTTGTAAATCTGAGCAATCAAGCAGAAAATCGCTTGTCGATTCTTAAATAAATAAATACTATCAACCCTGGTTGCCATCTACTTCTATAAAATAAAACGCTGTCCGCATCCAGATCGCTGAAATTCATTAAACCCGTTTTTTTCTCAAAAAACTCAACTCCATTGAGTGGCTTAAATTTAAAAGAACAAGCGCAAATCTGGTAATCGTCTTGATCTGGACCACTTACAGCCTGAAGGGCACTGGACAGCAAAAAAAAACGGGAATAGTCGGACGGATTCTAGCCGCTAAAATTCCCTAGCACGAATCGTTTAGCATAAATAATTTGTTTAGTGTGTGAAATTTGGAAAAACAGCGCAAAATCCAAATTATTAGGCCAGAACCACTTGCAGCCTCGTAAGGCGCTATCCGCTAGACCGTCACAAAGTAATAAAGAAGATTCACCTACCTTTAGGCACTTTAGTCTGGACATTTCGAAACAGAAAACTATGAAATTTACCGCAGAAATACAGTAATAGTTAATATATTTGCTCTGTAAAAAATTAATTAAAGGTATGTTCGCAGCTGCAAGCCCCTATTTTACATAATAAAGCAGTCTACTGTGGAAAATTTGACGATTTAAAATTGAAAAACTGAGCGAAAAATGCTTAAAACTGTAAATCCGAGTAATCATTATTAAATGTTCAACAAGCGTTTAATTTAGAGTGTAATTAACAGCAGAAAAACATGAATAATTGATGCCTTTGCTCTGCAGAAATTTAATTGGTGGTGTGTTACAGAACACCCCTATTTTGCATATAAAAGCAGTCTACTGTGGAAAGTTTGACTTATTGAGCAAAAAGACTTAAAAATCGAACTGTTCTTCTTGAGAATATGTACAAGCACCGTTTAATTTCGTGTTTAATTCACGGAAAGAATAAGTTATTACCTGGTGTTGGGCTATCTAGATTTCGATAATAAAAACTGACTTCCGATGTAGATTTTCCCTTTACTAACTTTTTCTTAGTGACATTTCTTACGAAAATGCCCTTTTGAACGACCGTTCGACGTTGGAAAGTTTACTAATCCCCCCTGCTTCGGTGGAAACAGTTTCAAACTCAAATATTATGATTTAAATTATTGAAAATGTATGAACAAGAAACCAACAATAACTCAAACTAACCAACACTAATCAACACTAACCCAAAACTAATTTAAAATAACCCAAATATTTACATCTATATGATGTCTACTAAATACTGAAATATACACATGTGGCCACATGCATTAAAATGTTGATTTCCTGTAGGTAGCGCATTGTGTCGCGGATTGAGCAAGCAAGTCATTTCTACAGTGAAGAAGTGGAGAATAGTGAGCTTTCGAACGTCGAAAATTTGGTGAAAAAAGCATTTTTGTAAGAAGCGCGACCAAGAAAAAGTGTTAGTAAAGGGAATGTATACAGTAAAAGTTTTTTTTTTCATCAAAGTCTAAAAGGGTTCAAACCAGCTCATTTCCAAGAAAAACACCATTAAATGAAACAATTTTTCTAACACGACAAAAAAAATTCTAGTTCACGGCAGAACACACTCGCTTTATACTCATATTTCAAAGATTCATATAAACTTCCACAGTAGAAAACCTGACTAGTTAAAGTTGAAGAAATAAGATTTAAAAAATCTCTAATTTGAAAAATCGAGCCGTCCCTATTGAAAATACAAAAACTTTATTATTAATTAAACAAATCGTTTAGCAAAAAGAATTTGTTTAAATTTTTAAATTTGAAAAAACAGTCCCTAATCTAAATGGTTTGCCCAGGGTCGCACGCGACGTATTAACGCGCTATCCTCCAATAATGCAATAAATAGTAAACATCAATTAACCATAAAAATGCAATTATTCGGACGGATTCTAGCCCCTGAAAATCCCTACCACGAATTGTAAAAAAAGAATTTGTTAAAATTTTTAAATTTGAAAAAACAGTTCGAAATCTAAATGGCTTGGCCAGGGTCGCGTTAAGCGCTATCCTCCAATAATGCAATGAACAGAATTATATGCAATTATTCGGACGGACCCTAGCTCCTGAAAATCCATATCACGAATTGTAAAAAAAAAAGAATTTGTTTAAATTTTTAAATTTGAAAAAACAGTCCGAAATCTAAATGGTTTGGCTAGAATCACACACAACGTTTTAACGTGCTATCCTCCAATAATGCAATAAACAATAAATAGCAATAAACAATTAAAATGCAATTATTCGGACGGGTCTTAGCCCCTGAAAATCCTTATCTCGAATTGTAAAAAAAAGAATTTGTTTAAATTTTTGAATTTGAGAAAACAGTCCGAAATCTAAATGGTTTGGCAGTCATTTAAAAAAAAACCGCAATGCAAAATTCGCAAAAGCCCAGAAAATCAAAGAATCATCAAGTATCAAAGCAAAACTACAACCCTGGTTGCCTTCTACTTCTACAAAATAAAACGCCATCCGGATCCAGATCGCTGAAATTCCCTAAAACTCAATTTTTTCCTCAAAAAACTCAATGCTGTTTAATGGCTTAAATTTGGAAGAACAGGCGCAAGTGTGGTTATAATCTTGATCTGGACCGCTCACAGCCTAGGAAGCTGCTGGACAGTAAAAAACGGGAATAAACGAACGGATCCTGGCCGCTGAAAATCCCTAACACGAATGTTTGTAAAAAATTACTTGTTTAGTTGTGAAATTTGGAAAAATAGCGCGAAATCTGCATTAGGAGGCCAGGACCACTCGCAGCCTCTTAAGGAGCTATCCGCTAGTCCATGACAAAGTTTTAAAAATATTCACTTACCCTTAGGCAATTTAGTCTGGATTCTGGGGTATTATTAAATTTCGAAACATCAAAAACTGAAATTTACCGCAAAAAAACAATAATAATTGATATATTTGCTCGGAAGATGATTGAAGATGTGGTCGCCGCAGAACACCCCTATCATACTGTGGAAAACCTGACCAGTTAAAATTGAAAAACTGAAGAAAAAAGTTGAAATTATAAAATCTGAGCCATCGCTTCTAAGAGTCCAAGAACTGTTTAATGTAGAGTATAATTCACAACAGAAAAACTACAATAATTGAAACAAACTACTTTACACGACGACAGAAAGTGTAGTTCACAGCAGAACTAATTGATTTTACATTTAAACTGAAAAAGTTCATATAAAAATCGATTACCATTGAAAACTTATATTTTGTGTATAAAATGTGACTTTAAATTAGTTTCAGAGAAATCAAATAAGACAATTGAAAAACAACAATTTAAAAGACAGTCCGAAATCTAAATGGTTTGGACAGGGTCGCACGCGACGTGTTAACGCGCCATCCTCCAATAATGCAATAACATGAATTATATGCAATTATTCGGACGGACCCTAGCCCCTGAAAATCCCTATCACGAATTGTAAAAAAAAAATTGTTTCAATTTTTAAATTTGAAAAAACAGTACGAAATCTAAATGGTTTGGCCAGAACCACACGCATCGTTTTAACGTGCTATCCTCCAATAATGCAATAAGTAAAAAATAGCAATAAACAATAAAAATGCAAGTATTCGGACGGATCCTAGCCCCTGAAAATCCCTATCACGAATTGTAAGAAAAAAGAATTTGTTTAAATTTTTAAATTAAAAACAAACAGCCCGAAATCTAAATGGTTTGGCCAGGATCGCACGCAGCCTCTTAAGGCGCTATCCTCCAATAATGCAATAAACAATAAATAGTAATAAACAATTCATTGCTGTGTATATTTTCCTGACTGTACTTCAATTTATTTCAAATTTTCCGGGGTTTCAGTCAATTTTATTGTTTATTATTTAAATTCTAGTTATTAGTCTTTTCTTCTAGTTTTTCCATTAGTTTTTTCTAATCTTTTCCCGAACATGTTTATCCCGACTCATCACCTGAGAACCAAGGTCCCAAATTGTACTTTTTAATATGTGTGTGATTTGAATTTTAATATGTTAATTTTGTGAAAGTTTTTTTTTTTTAATTAAATTGATAATAAATGTAAAAATGTATATTTTAGACAAACTGATGATGGTGGAGAAAGACACAGAAACGTATTTGTAACATTTTAAATAATAAACAATAAAATTGACTGAAACCCAGGAAAATTTGAAGTAATAAACAATAAAAAATGCACTTATTCGGACGGACCCTAGCCCCTGAAAAGCGCTATCACGAATTGTAAAATAAAAATAATTTGTTTAAATTTTTTAATTTGAAAAATCTGCGAAATCTAAATGGTTTGGCAAGGGTCGCACGCGACGTTTTAACGTTCTATCCGCCAATGGAAAAGTAATGCTAAACTTACCGAAAACAGCATTGTACCACCTGGAAAGAAAGAAAAAAATATGTATTATTACATAAACTTAGTCTAAAATGCAGTTATTTGATTGGAAAGCAAAACAAATGGAGAACTGAATAAAACTTTAATTGTTTCTCGAAAAACTAAACTCAGTTTAAGTTAAGGGTTTATGGATTGAAAATCCTTCTTACGTGTTTTCTGAAAACTGGCGCTCCATCCTTCATTGTCTTTCCATTAATCCTTAAAAAGTCCACACGGCGCTTAAACACTCAATGAAAGTCCACTCCGAATTGAAAACTTTAACATTGTATATTGTAAAAAAAAAGAATTTGTTTAAATTTTTAAATTTGAGAAACAGTGCGAAATCTAAATTGTTTGGCCAGAACCACACACAACGTTTTAACGTGCTATCCGCCAATGGCAAAGTAATGCTAAACTTACCGAAAGCTGCATTGTACTACCTGAAAAGAAAGAAAAAAATCTGTAGTATTACATAAACTTAGTCTAAAACCCAGTTATTTGATTGGAAAGAAAAGGAAATAGAGAACTGAATTCAATTGTTTCTCGAAAAACTAAACCCAGTTCAAGCTAAGGATAGATTTATAATCCTTCTTACCTGCTTTCTGAACTGGCGTTTCATGCTGCATTGTCTATCCAATAATCCTCAAAAAGCACATACTACACTTGAACACATAATCAATGTCCAGACGAAGTTTAAAATAAATGTGGATTACATTCAGCAGTTAACAAGCAAAATAATCGACTGCATTTGCCTAAATGGCACTAAATTGCTACATTTTTCTCGTTTATGACCAAAGAACCGACGACCGTCTTCGTTCGTTGCCCACAATAAACTGAACTTAATGTTGGGCTTTTCAAAAAAAGTTCGTACAGAACTTACATAATCATATAATCGTTTGCTTGGTGGCCCTTCGGATGACTCATTGCCGTTTCCTTTGTTGATCGATTTCAGTTTGTTTATTCTTGACATTTTTGTAGAAAGTGCCTGTTCGCATGGCAATATTTCCAAAGACAAATTTCGCGTTTCAACGTAACGAAAGTCAACAACAACTAAACAGAAAACGCTCCAAACGCCGATCTATCACTAATTTAATTTTAAATTTAGAGCCATTTATGTTTGCATTTCATTCAGCTGCAGTGATTAATGCACAACGCCAAAACTAATTTTTTTCGTATTGACGATTTTCTAGAAATTTCCAGTTCGCGATCGAACAGGTCTGCATCTTTGCCGTAAACAAAGCAGCTTTTTCAGCAAAAGATAAACAAACATAGCCGTTCATGCGGCCACTTTTGTATGCTAAATTAAATACTGGCTCTCCGATCAATATTTTGCTCAATTTTCATGAAACTTGAAAATCGTTTTAGCTTGATCTGTTGTGAGAGGCTGCACAATTGTTAGCAGAGCCACCAAAATCAAAGTAAATCATTCACAAACCATGCCATGATTTGGGAATGCTTCACTTTGATTGCACTTGATTTAAGTTGACTGCACCGCTGTTTAAACGGAACTTAAATCAGTCTAACTGGCACTTAGCCTAAACCAGGCTCGAAGTTCGGCTTAGCTCAGCTTAGCTGTAAATGGGACCTACACGCGAGCATTGCTAGGTGGTTGGTTGCCGGGTATAAATACAACACCAAAAAAAGAGAAAAAATTTGTTAAATCCACGTTTTGGTTCATTGTTGTTCGTCGGATGCTCTTATCGGGTAAATTATGGTGTTCTTCGTGAATAGTTTAATATGGGACGATGACGATGATACAGCCGAATGGGAGATAATTGAATTTGGTGTGCCAAGGTGGATTAACAATCGTGCAAATCATTTCCATGATTTGGATAATTATACATTTTTTAATACTTCATTTGGTCAAGACGCGTTGAAATTTGCAGTGTATTTACTCCAAGCTTTGTCCTTATCCTTCCACGTGCTCTAGTCCGTTTTTTATTTTCAATGATCGCTTTATAGTCTCGGCAAATTTGAATTAACCGATATTTCTCCTTATTAGGATAATTCGGAGTTCGTATTCTTTTCGGTGTTTGAGTGTCCATAATTTAAAATTAAAATTTCAGACACTGGCAGAGACAACAAAACACACTACACAAGGTCAGTCACACCTGCCGTTTTCCACAACATAGGAACGTGTTTCAAGCGAAACCATCCATTAATTAACTGGGTAATTTTAATAATCCCTTTTTTTGGGAGTTGTTTGGGTATGTCTCCCGTAAGTCATAGCTTGGACCTTTTTTGGAGTTTATGTTTTCTTTTATTTCTCTAATTACCTCCTTGGTTAGCTTCGTTATTTAGGTCTTCATTAGTGCATCAAATGCTTTCTTATATGATATGAAATTAGACAACATTAAATAATTGCATGAAGCTGTATGTTAATCCGGGTGACCTAAACATTAAACTATCTATACATTTTTGTTGTTAACATTATTGAGAACCTATTGGACTTATAAATGAAACACTGGTTTTATAATTTGAAGGTTTTAATATTGGAAAGAAAAAACATAAAATTTAGTCTATTTGAATCCGATTAACTAATACCTTTGGAAGTGTAATAATATATTTATAAATAAATATAATAAGCATTTAACCATTTATTTTACACACACATTTTAGATGAATATGACTTATCTGATGCGGGTTAACTCTTATGTTAAATCGGCGTTTGAAATAAATAGATACGACGTGTCCTTAAATAAATTCTAGTGAAATGATAGAAAACTGGCATAAATAGGCCAGTTTTCTATATTTATGGTAATTTTCTAAATTATATTTGGAAACACCATACATTTCCTAATAAAACTGAAACCCATTACGATATCTAATGGGCAAAATTTTTTAAATATATTCACAGATTGCTATGCCAATTATTAACTATATCAGGGCATCATGGTGGGTTAACAATATTTATATAAAGAGGAAGCAGGTAACCGAGATTAATATTGTTAAGTGTATTTCATGCAAGAACAGATTGACTGTTATGAAAATGAAACAATTTTTTGTGGTTTTGGTAAGATATTTTTTCTATTTCACTTATTTTTTTACATATAAAATATTGTATAACAGTTTAATTAACTTAAAAAAATAATATTTGTCCTATACATTCATTATACTAAATATATAACAATTATCAAAAGAGATAGACTTTCGAGGCCATTCCTTGAAACAAGTGGGTTTTTCGGGTTTTTAGGCCGTCGTTCGGTAGAATTTCTTCTTGACGTTTCGCAAGCACGCGCGGCTTGCATCTTCAGAAGTGGTTTGCTTGAACGCTTACACTGTTCTGATGCGATTCCTCGGGCGCAGTCCGTATTTATGCACCGGTTGCGATGACGTGGTTTGTGATGACCGATTGATGTGTGATTGAGTGATTGAGCACCGCACCCCTTAAACCAACGATCTGGTACCGATATGTCGATGACACGTTCGTGCTATGGAGGCATGGACGCAAAAACCTGGACATGTTCCTCGACCATCTAAACAAACAGCACCCAGACATCCAATTCACCATGGAAGTTGAACAAAACCACCAACTGGCCTTCCTGGATGTTTTGGTGTCTAGGCAGGGGAATCGTTTGGACCACAAGGTTATCGAAAAGCCACCCACACAGACAGATATCTCCACAAGCTATCTAATCACCATCCAAGTCAGAAGCAGGGAATCATTAAGACTCTCACGGATAGAGCCAGAAAAATATGTGGACCACAACATCTAACAACGGAACTACAGCACTTGGAAAAAGCTTTTCTTCAGAACGGATATTCCCAGTTGGACATCAAAAAAGCTGTAGGAGTGGGACGTGCTGAAAAAAGTGAATCCACTCTGAAAGCTTTCCTGCCCTATGTTCCCAGGGTTACGGACAGAATTGGGAGGCTCTTGAGGAAACACAACATAAGAATGGGCTACAAGCCCACAACAAAGATCCGAGAATGTCTAGGGTCAGTTAAAGACAAAAGACCTCACCTAGCCACTGCGGGAATCTACCGGATTCCATGCTCCTGTGGAAGCGTCTACATAGGAACTACTAAGAGATCTGTTGCGACAAGATTAGAAGAACACCGACGGAATTGTAAACTGGGACATGTGGAGAAGTTGGCAGTGGCGGAACATGCCCTCAGCGATGGAACACACAACATCTATTTCGGAGAGGCACAGGTCCTGGCCACGACAACAGGGTATCGCCCCCGACTAATACGAGAAGCCATTGAAATCTACAAACACGACGACCATTTCAACAGAAAAGAAGAGACAATGGCGCTGAACAGGATATGGTTTCCAGCACTCACCAACGCAAAAACAGCAAGAAAAAGCAACAGCTCAGGACAGGAGAGAGAATCCAGTACACCGGAGGATAGCAACAGCCAACAGAATGCGCAGGCTCCGATGACACAGGCCACGTCATCACAAACCACGTCATCGCAACCGGTGCATAAATACAGATTGAGCCCGAGGAATCGCATCAGAACAGTGTAAGCGTTCAAGCAAACCACTTCTGAAGATGCAAGCCGCACGTGCTTGCGAAACGTCAAGAAGAAATTCTACCGAACGACGGCCTAAAAACCCGAAAAACCCACTTGTTTATATAACAATTGTTTTATGTGAAGTTTTAAAATGAGATGAAGACATTTCAAAGAAGTAGGTCTTAATCGATATTACTTAGTATGATCCGCTGTATTGCATATTGTCGTTTAGTCATCTCCATCCTTTCAGTTGGATTGCGAGTATCAAATTATAAATATGGAAATAAAAAATGGCTTTAAATCAATAAATAAAAATTTACTTGCTTTAGCTCTTGGTTCCATTTTCAACAGGAGAGGATATTACTGAAGTTGATATAGTCACTTCAACACAGCCTCCTAGCTCAATTACAGAAAATGAAAATGTTCGACCAGTTATAAACTCAGTAGTAAACGACTATCCTGCAAACTATCAACCATCAGTACCGAATTTTGGTTTCGGAAACTCGCCACCATACATTTTACATAATCTTCTTTCGCAAGTTTTTAGGCCCACAAAAAACACCGGTAAAACATACGGGCCTAATGTGATTGCAATTATCGGTGATAAGCCGTATATTTCTATGGAAATTTTCCATAAATTCGCTCCATTTCGATGGCTGATGCACGCCTTTCAGGTAACATCTAGATTTTGTTTTTAATTTGAGTTATTTTAATTATTCCAAGTCCGTCATTCTGTAAATTGTTTAAATTTGATTATTTGTCAATATGTGCTAAAGTATGCACAGTCATGTGCATATATTATGCTCTCAAATGTTAATAAATTACATTTTCAGTTTGTTATTTATTCGTCTATTAATATAAATATGCTTCACCAGGTTTTTTCCAGTTCAATATTTTACCACTATGAAAATTCTAGAAGTGGCGCAAATATTTCACATATTTGCTCCGAACAAATCTAATAAAGTTTTGCTAATTTATAATGGGTGGGTAAAAGGTGACATTCAAGCATGATTTCGGATAAAACCTGCGCTGCTCCTGAACACAGACATTTACGTATTTTAGCAAATTTAATTTCTAAAATAAGTTTGCATGCAACATTAAAGCTGTTAGGAATTTTCATCAGACTAGGAGCAAAATGTTTTAGTTTTATATTTGGTCTTAACTATAGATAACGCGCGAATTTTTCGATTTAAAAAGCGCGAAAATTTCCTATACTAAATTATTTGTTTTTATTATTATATATATTGTTTATCATAGGGTAAAATCCAAAACATTTGTGGTTATTTGGCACCCCCAATTGGAGATGATGATTTCTCATTATCAAATCCTCAAAATAATCCGCCACTATTTCTGGGAGACGAACAAAAACCTGTAAATGGTAAGTAAATTGCATTTAAGAAAGGTAAAATAACATAAATATTTTCTTTTTTCTATTTTGTCACTTGGTTTAGTACGAATGTAAGTTTCTCTTTTTAAGGAGCAAAACCGGACATATCCAGACCAGTAAGGATATACAATGTACCTATTGGACTTCGGAGAAAGATATGAAAAAATATGTTTGAAAAAGGCAATTATGTATATTTTACAGGTGTTTGAATTAAAGTATTAGAAATATCATACATTTGTTTAATTATACTTTAAACTTCCCTGTCCTAAAATGCATTACTGATTCGTCTCAGTTGCTGCATAAAGGTAAGCATGCTGCTAACATTAGCAGCTATAAAACACAGCGTGGGTTAAATCGCCATAAATTTTGATGCTGAAGAAGATGTGTATGAAATTATACTAAATTGTTAAAAAGGTATATTAAAACCTTGAAGTATTCAAGCTCTGAAAAGATTCAGATTTCACATTTGAACTTATGAGCCAGTGATTTGTTTTCGACTTATGAAGCTCCCCAATATGCAGACACAACATTTTTGAACTTGGCTTTGACCGCTTTAAGTGGGTGAATCGCCTCCAGCTATAGAAAAAGGCACGACCATCTAAATCCATCTTTCTATTAATGTTGTCTGGGATTTCGAAGAGTTCAATGGCTTCCCTCGTAACTCTAGGAAAGAAATGATGTTTTTGGTCCAAAACATCTGCTTCTTTCAAGAGAATTTGGTGGCCTTCTGCAAGTGCGTGGTCCACAACAGCTGATTGTTCCGACTGTTCCAATCTGCAGCTTCTGTTGCGATCCGAATTATAATAAAAACGCTCAGTTTGGTTGTACCAACGTATATTGAACCGCAAGGACATGGACTCTTTTAGTCCTCAGATACTAATATAGTATGTTTTTTCTCCTTGGCTGATCTTGGCCCCGCTTAATTTTGTTTTGCCGGATTCAAATGTTTTTGACTTTATATAGCAAAAATAGCAGTATTATCCACTTGTATAAATCAGCAAGGTGAAGACATAACTCCTGAGAAAATGTTAGATATCATCAGTCCAATCCCTAAAACTTGTGAAAACGTTCCTAATGTAAAAAAGCGAGGGCGGGCACTTGCCCAAGTGCTTACATCACCGGAGCATATCGCTGTTAGAAAAACACAAAAAAGTATCGCTAGTAAGAAGAAATTGAGACAAGCTGTTAAAAAAACAAGAATGACAAATAAAACCACAAAAAAAACTGCGCAAAGAAAAGACAGTGTTAAGCAGTACTTCCGGATCAGAGGGAGAGTTATCTCTAGATGGTAGTGATACGGCAGAGGAATGGCGAAAATCAATCATTTTCGTGATTGTGGCGAAAATTATAATGTTACTCAAAAGACGGACGATTGGGTTCAATATATATGTACCCGGTGGCTTCATGAGTCGTGTACAAACTTTAAAAATATGTTTTTTTAATAAAATTTCTCCTGGGTTTCAGTCAATTTTATTGTTTATTATTTACAATGTCACAAATACGTTTCGGTGCCTTTCTCCACCATCATCAGTTTGTGTGTATAGTTGTTTCTACCTGCATATTTGACTGGTTCTTTCAACCTTTCTCCATCCATCCGATCTATCCTGCTTTTGTTCCCAAGCATCTCATTCATTGTTGTGTATATTTTCCTGACTGTACTTCAATTTATTTAATAAAATTTTTCCTGGGTTTTAGTCAATTTTATTGTTTATTATTTACACTGTCACAAATACGTTTCGGTGTCTTTCTCCACCATCATCAGTTTATGTGTATAGTTGTTTCTACCTTCACATTTGACTGGTCATTCTTTAAAAATATGTGCAATGAATGTCGCAAAAAATTATTAAGTAAAAAAAAAACATTAAGTTTCATTTTGTTACGGTTCATCTCTGTCTGTGTGGTCCAACTGTCCCAAATTGGTGTTTCAACTATCCCGCAGATTTCGGGTTAGTTGGACCACATAACGGTTTTTTATTTAATTTTTTTGTTAGCAAATGTGTCCGAGTTTTTAGTTTTAGTTACAGTTCTGATTGCAGTCAGTTAAAACGTTTGTGACAACAATTTTTTTACGTTAATAAATCAATTTTTTGTGAAGATAGCGTCGAATTAAAAAAGGTGGTTCATTTCTCCCGGAATTACCCTATAGGAGGAGGGCTGTGGACGGGAGCGATCACAGCAGTGATGTGATCGTTCCGTTCTCTTGAACTCGAGAATTGGGACTCTGGCTTTGCCAAATGCTCCTTTCAAGTTCCCCCTCAAGTTCCCTGGGATGGTAAATCCGTGATAAGCTGGTTACTAGTTTTTTTAGTAGTAATCTTCTGTACGTGGTAGAATCCAGTAACCTTCCGACCTTCCTCTTATAGTCCTCCGCTATCATGACTACAATGGCATTTTCGTTGTCCCCTGGCAAGACAAGGATTTCTTTTTCTTCGTTCACAGTACAATATATGTTTATTTATCAATGTTTTAGCAACTGAAGCAAATTCAATAACTTTTGGTACGCGCAATGTCGGAATAGACTTCCTCAAAATGTCTGCATATATCTGTCGATTTTTTGAAATTTTAGTATTTTCTGATAGGACATGTACCTAAATCAATTCTAACAGTTTAATAAATCCGTTATTGTTTGGGCCTAATGAACATTGATGTTTTTGATTTAATTGTCAGAATAATTATCTTCATTTATTACACATCAGCACATTAAAATTGAAATTCCGGAAGCGAATTGCAACACTTGAAAATTCGGGATTGTGACCAAATGCATTAGCAATTAAAACGCAAAATTTGCTTAAATTCTCCCCTTGTTATTGAGAAGATTTCAAATTTCTCACATAGTTTTTTAATTTGAAATGTTTCAACTATATTTACCTATTTTGATATACAGCGTTCCAAACTGGGCTAAAGTGTAATTACATGTACATATTATAACAATAAAATGAATCTATACATATATTTCAAATATTCTCAACTAAAATGGAATTATTCGTAAACAAAATTTGGCGACTCTAGTTATATGACCACCAATATTATTCCACTTGGTAAACATTTTTTTTTAGTTTATTTACAAAGTTTATATATTTTGTCGTAAGGTATATATTTTTTAATGGGACAGTCTTGTACGTATTTTATATTTGTAATATTTGTGGTTTCAACTTAAGATGGCCTTAATATGCTATTTAATAAAACTACAAATTTGCATGACATAAATTACAACTGCGCGAAATAATAATTTATAAATGGACAACTTTTTTTAAATGTGCATTTTCTAGAGTACTTGAAAATGTGGATATATTGGCATTATTTTATCGAAAATTATATTTTGCATTTTTCGAAGACAAAAGTTAAAATCGCATTTTTTAAACTATCAAATTTGTAGAATAAGGCAATAACGGTTGGTAAAATTCCTATAGATTCGATAATTTTGCGACTGTACCAAAATTGCATGCACTCAAAATCATTAAAAAATTGGCTTCTCTCGGGTAATAGGGTTTTTAATTAAATTACCTTACAATAATAAAAACGCTTAGATTACTAATTGGGTGAATCATCATCATACTCATTGGGTATGGAAAAACCTGTAAAACCCTACTGAGCATTAATAACTATAAGAATATTTAATCTTGGATTAAATGGAGCAGTGGTTTTTTCTTTCTGCAGCGCATTTGGGTCAAACTTCCGTGGCATTCGTTGATTTAGTTAGGTTTCGAAAAGTTTCCTAAACAATTAAACACTTTTTATTTCTTGCGGGCATTTGTTGGTTAATTTAATAAATAATTTTGACCATTAGTCTCTTTATTAGTTAGATTCAAGTCGACAATACACAATGACTTTCGTAAAATAGCGGAATCTGCTAATTCAGAGTAACATCTCGAAACATTCTTAATACTAGAATAGTTGGAATATTTCTTCTTTAACAGCCAGTAAATTACATTTTGTGGTACAATTGAAAAACAATCTGTGGAAATATTTAGGAATATGGGGCTTTTAATTAATAACCCGCAGCGTCAGGAAAACTATTGCTTCATAATATGCCATAAATAATTTTACATAAACATATGAAAATTAAAACTTATTCGCAACGTTTTTGCCAGAATAACAAGTTGACTCGCTAAATAGATAAGTTTTACTGGTAATGTATAGTAGCAAGGAAACTGGTTCAAAGTGCGAGGAGTTCTTTGTTAGTTTTTAAATATTTTCAAATTTCAAGAACATTTTTGCAAAAGTACTTTTTGCAAAAAATCGTCGCAGACACAAAAAGAAAGCTGACGCGTTCGCCAGACACTATCAAAAGGCATTCAGCATATCGACAAACCCTGACTTCGACAATGACAACTGGAACTTGATCAACGACTGGTACTTGAACTATTTCAACAGCTCACCAAACTATACATACAAACTGATCACAGACACAGAGTACGATGAAGCCCTAGCGCATATCAAAAACACAGCACCGGGAAAAGATAAAATAAAGGCAAAACTCCTGAGAAGCCTAACTCAAGAAACACACAAACTGATCCTAACTGAATTGAACAACTGCATCAGAAATAACAAAATTCCGAAAACATGGAAAAACGGCTTAATAATCCCTATACCCAAAAATGGACTGGACAAAACACAACCGAGCAATTACAGACCAATTACATTACTCCCAGTATTTAGCAAAGTTTTTGAGTACATAGTAGTAGTAAACATCTTTATTTCTAAAAAAGGCTATCGACCTATCGGTCTTTCTGCCCTTGTTTAATACATGTAGTCTTAATCTAAATAAAAAAACAGATATGAAAATTCTCTTATTCTAGGTTAACGATATTACTAAATAAAATTTCAGTGGCAAGAAGAGATTATTTTATTGTCCACTAGTCAGTTGCGTTTGTAAGTGTTCGAGTAGCGTTAATGTAGGGAAACGGAAGCGGGATTGTCTGGTTGGTCTTGTAAGACAAAGGGGATTCAGTATGGTCCAGTTGTAGGGGTTGTTTGTCCATTTGGTCTGTAGCTGTATGAGTCTTTCCGAGATCTTTGTCATGTTTGTGCGTTCGTATAGTAGTTGGGTGGGGGGTTGAGTACATAATAAAGCAGCGACTAGGAAAACTTGTCGGAAAATATATACCATCGTATTAGTTCGGATTCAAACATCAACACTCGACTATTTACCCACTCTTCACTCTGACTAACAATATACAAACAACCCACCTAACTGACAGAAAGACAGCTTGCCTGTTTATGGACATTAACAAGGCTTTTGATAGTGTCTGGCATAGAGGCTTACTATACAAACTATACAAACTACACACACCAACATATCTACTACACACCATAAAGAACTTACTAGAAAACAGACAACTACAAGTACGAATTGACAAAACACTGTCATTTTCTTTTTCCCCTGAACAAGGGCTCCCTCAAGGATCCCCGCTCTCACCGTTTCTCTACAATATATACTGCCATGACATATACAATTACAACTTACCAGACAAAAATCAAATCGACAGATCGGCATACATATTACAATACGCAGACGACACGGCACTTATTGTACATGACAAAACTACTGAGAGAGCAGCTCAAAGACTCCAAACACTAACAAACAACACAATGACATGGTTTTATAAATGGAGACTAACACCAAACGCGTCAAAAAACCAACTTCTGCTCACAAACCACAGACTCAACGCTGACTCCCCTACAATAACTGCAGACGGCCAAAGACACAACCAAAAAACGACGTAAAATACCTTGGAATCACAATTGACCACAAACTTAAATTCACTACACACATACGAAACATCAGGGCAGAAACAATAAAGAGAACAAAACACTTCCGATCACTAACCTACAAAGACAGAGGAATTAGCACAAACACCGCCACCAAAATATATAAAGCGATCTTCAGACCCCTCTTGGACTATGGACATATACTCATGACCAACGGAACAGAAAGGACAAAACGTTATATACAAACAACAGAACAAATTGCACTAAGACTAATAATACGAATAAAAACACCCCCAAAACCCACTACACAACCCCTCCACCCAACTAATATACGAACGCACAAACATGACAAAGATTTCCGAAAGACTCATTCATTTACAGTCAAAATGGACAAACAACCCCTACAACTGGACCATACTGAATCCCCTTTGTCTTACAAGACCAACCAGACAATCCCGCTTCCGTTTCCCTACATCAACGCTACTCGAACACTTACAAACGCAACTGACTACTGGACAATAAAATAATTTTTTCTTGTCATTAGAATTGGAAAGTTTATTTAATAAGATTATTTACCAAGAATAAGAGAATTTTAATCTTTGTTTTTTATTTAGACTAAGACTACATGTATTAAACAAGGGCAGGAAGACCGATAGGTCGATAGCCTTTTTTAGAAATAAAGATGTTTACTACTACTACTCGTCGCAAACCGGTTTTCATCACATTATTTTGCTTAGAGAGTCTTGCACAGATAAAAGATAGAAATTGATTATTTTTAATGTAGCGTAGGTTTTGGAAAAATAGTACATTATATACATAGGTCGAGAAGTAAGTTATTATATACCGATCACGTTTATATCCTGAGGCGCGCCCGAACGACCGAAGTATATATACATAATTTTTTTACTACTAACGCTGATAATTGCCTAAATTAATTTAATTAGATTTTGCATTTCCCATTAATTTTCCGAATTGTATCAAATCAAATGAAAATATGCTTTATTGTTTATAAACAAGACAAAGAAAAAGCGAATAAAAACAATATCCTACAAAATATAGCACATACAAAGACAATCAACAATGGTTCAGTTGTCAAACTGCTGCAATATAATTCATCGGTCTCCAGAAAACAGATAAAAGTTTTATGAAAAACTTCTGGAAAAATTAGTGAATCTTACTTAAATAAGTAAACTTACAGTGATTTAGAAGTGGAAAAGGATGGAGTCTCACTTGAACTTAGAGAGATGATCAAACTAAACATAATGAAAAACTTAAACATCTTCCATTATTTACTTAGCTACTTTTTTATTATTATTAACTCTTTCGTTTTGTATATTCTTTTTCCTGACTGTACTTTAATTCATTCCAATGTATTCCTGGGTTTTCAGTCAATTTTATTGTCACTAATTATGATGTTATGTGATGAGCCCTGCGTTTCGTCCCGGGTCTACCTATTGGACTCGTCAGTAAGGCTTAGGTAGACCCTGCCTTATACGCCGGACATCGGTTATACGCGTTCGGACGTAAATGAACCGAGCCGGTGTAGATCTTGTGCGGTGAGATGTTGGCAACCCGTGTTTCCGATGCTGCCATTCGTTCCATTCTGCTTTTTTTCCCAAGCATCTATCTTTCGTTTTGTATATTCTTTTTCCTGACTGTACTTTAATTCATTCCAATGTATCCCTGGGTTTTCAGTCAATTTTATTGTCACTAATTATGGTGTTATGTGATGTGATGGACGAAACGCAGGGCTCATCACATAACACCATAATTAGTGACAATAAAATTGACTGAAAACCCAGGAATACATTGGAATGAATTATTATTAACCTAGGTAGAGAAATAATACTTCTCACTAGGGAAATGCAGTAAATAATGGTGTCCTCCGGTTAGTACTAAAAAAAAACATGTATGCACTTTTTCTTTATTTTCTTGCTTTTATTTGTAGTTTTTACCGTAACTAGTAGCCATCCTCATTTAGTCAAATAATTCCCAATTCTGATTATGTTGTTACAAATAGCAAACATATTTTCTATAAAGCTCTAATCTAATCGTAGATAAATTATGCCAATTAAGAAAAATTGTCAAAAGTGAAAAATACTTTTTGGCTTAATAGCATTTCGTACTTGAATAAAAAGTTAGAGTTTCGGTACTTAAGAATATGAACTTGTTCTGTTACTTTAATTTTGACATCATTTGGTTGTTTAATATGGTAATTATGAAATGGTTTATTCATGAATATATTGATAATTTAATGTCTAGTGCTGTTGTAAATATACGTACCCTTGCATGTATGGGTCATTGTCGGAAAAATTCGAATGTTGTGGACCAGCAGGCCTAAAATATTATAACTTACAATAAACACTATCTTGTGTGTGTTCAAATGGAAAGTGTACATAATACTATATGCCACCCTGCTTGATTGAAATTTGTGTATTTACCAGTTTATCCAATCTCGTGCCTCTTTCTCACTAACTCAGAAACATGTTGCGTTTTTATATTATCAGAAATTCTTTAATAATCCTGGAGTTTAATATTGGAATTTATTTGTTTAATTGCATACGACATAATAATTATTTATTTTAGCAGCAGATGTTCAAAATCTCAAATAGCATGTAAAATGTATATACTTCTATCTACTACTACCAAATACAATAAATTTGAATATAACTAAAAAGAAAATTACAATAAATTTGATATTTTAACACAAATAAATCTATCATCGCAAACTCAAAAACAAACAAAATGTTCCTGTGTCGTGAATCAACTTTTTACGTTCATGTTTGATAATATACACTTTGAAGCGTTTTGACTATCATATACTCACATAAAAACATTTAAACATAAAGCCAGAATTGCTCCACCTAACATGGTAATGATCACCAAAACCATTTTAATGATCACTATTAATTTTTGCTTATTTCCTGGATCTTTCTGACCGACATTATGAGAATATGGGTTCCACCAGTTTGGAACGTATCGAGGAACTTCACCATGCTCCAGCATATTTCAGCTTTTTCCGGTTTTTATATTTTTTATATGATACTTTTTATGACATAAATAAATTAGTTGACAAATCACCTGAACATTTACGGTAGAAAGTGAGTAAGATTATACAGGGCGATTCAGGAGACAATGGAAATGTTTTAAGGATATGTATAGGCAGCCAAAATTGGCAAAAGAAACTCACATGTTAAAGTCTAATTTGTATTTACTTCAGTGATACTACGAATAATTGTAATTTAAAAACCAGTGAAAAATGATTACAAAACGCTCTCCAACGGAGCCCTGCGAACAGGTGAGACAGACGGTGACAAAAGTACAAGATTCAATATGAAAGTACTTTACGCGAACATCAACGGACTTAACAGTAAAAAACCACTTATTTACAACTACATAGAACAAAACGACACAGACTGCTGCATATTTGTAGAGACTAAAACCAAACTAGGACAAACACCAACGTACAGAAATTGGCAGTATATCTATAGGCATGGAAATACCATCAATCATGCCAGGGGCGGGGTCGCAGCTCTCCTAAAACCAAACGTTAAACTTGGAAGAGCAAATCCTCCTTCCCTCAACAACCCTTTGAACGACTGTCTACATTTTACCATACCCTACTTAAACGACCTGATACACATATTTCTGACATACATACACCCACACTCCAACCTAGAACAAAACATACTGACTAAGGCGAACATCTACAAATATGCAATAATTATAGGCGACTTTAACTTGAACACGAACAAAACGAAACAACTTAAAAGATTTTTGCAAAACTCCGACTTTATAAAACAGCACACCCCACCAACTTTTCTGATGCCCGCAAACCCAGACTCAACACCAGACGTTCTACTGCACACAAAAAACTTGACAAACACCATCAACAACATAAACTTAACCAACGAGCTGGGATCCGACCACCTGGCTATTACGTTTAACATAGACTTACAACATACGCAACTTACCTCCAATACACCTCCTATAGAGAAAAACTTAAACCTAACAAAGACTGACATAGACAAAGTGAAACAACATATACATGACTACATTCAATCACAAGCACAGCACATTTCAATAGAAACCATACAACAACAACTTTCACTAGCCATAGGAAAATTTAGCCCGGAAATAAAAAATGCTTTCTACCGACATACACTACCCAAATACATACTGAGACTAATAAAACATAAGAGAGAACTGTATAGACTATATACAAACACTCAAAATAACGACCTAAAAAAGACAATGAACCAACTTAACAGAAACATTAAAACTATGATTGGACAATACCGACAAGACAAATGGCTAGAAGCATGTAAAGAAATACAGAAGGACAAAGGCAAAACATACTGGCGAAAAATTAAGAAACTGGCGCAATACAGGAAGACTGGCACTACTGACACAATTGACGAAAACGGAATAGAACGCTACACAGACAAAGAGAAAGCGGACGCATTCGCCAGACACTATCAAAGGGCCTTCAGCACATCGACAAACCCTAACTTCGACAATGACAACTGGAACTTGATCAACGACTGGTACTTGAACTATTTTAACAACTCACCAAACTATGCCTGCACACTGATCACAGACACAGAGTACGATGAAGCCCTAGCGCACATCAAGAACACTGCACCGGGGAAAGATAAAATTAAGGCAAAAGTCTTGAAGGGCCTGACTCAGGAGGCACACAAACTGATCCTGACTGAGTTGAACAACTGCATCACAAATGGCAGAATCCCAGAAACATGGAAAAACGGCTTAATAATCCCTATACCCAAAAATGGACTGGACAATACACAACCGAGCAACTACAGACCAATTACACTACTTCCAGTACTAAGCAAAATTTTTGAATACATAATAAAGCAGCGGCTTGAAAAAGTGATTGGAAAATATATACCTACTTACCAATTTGGTTTCAAACAGCATCACTCGACTGTTCATCCGCTCTTTATTTTGGCCAACAATATACAAACTACCCACCTAACTGACAGAAAGACAGCTTGCCTGTTTATGGACATTAACAAGGCTTTTGACAGTGTCTGGCATAGAGGCTTACTATACAAACTATACAAACTACACACACCAACATATCTACTACACACCATAAAGAACTTACTAGAAAACAGACAACTACAAGTACGAATTGACAAAACACTGTCATTTTCTTTTTCCCCTGAACAAGGGATCCCTCAAGGATCCCCGCTCTCACCGTTTCTCTACAATATATACTGCCATGACATATACAATTACAACTTACCAGACAAAAATAAAATCGACAGATCGGCATACATATTACAATACGCAGACGACACGGCACTTATTGTACATGACAAAACTACTGAGAGAGCAACGCAAAGACTCCAAACACTAACAAACAACACAATGACATGGTTTTATAAATGGAGACTAACACCAAACGCGTCAAAAAACCAACTTCTGCTCACAAACCACAGACTCAACGCTGATTCCCCTACAATAACAGCAGACGGCCAAACGACACAACCAAAAAACGACGTAAAATACCTTGGAATCACAATCGACCACAAACTTAGATTCACTAAACACATGCGAAACATCAGGGCAGAAACAATGAAGAGAGCGAAACACTTCCGATCACTAACCTACAAAGACAGAGGAATTAGTACAAACACCGCCACCAAAATATATAAAGCTATTTGTAGACCCTTGCTAGACTTTGGACATGTACTCATGACCAACGGAACAGAAAGGACAAAACGCTATACACAAACAACAGAGCAAATTGCACTAAGACTAATAACACGAATAAGACACCCCCAAAACCCACTACACAACCCCCCCACCCAACTACTATACGAACGCACAAACATGACAAAGATCTCTGAGAGACTCATACAGCTACAGACAAAATGGACAAACAACCCCTACAACTGGACCATACTGAATCCCCTTTGTCTTACAAGACCAACCAGACAATCCCGCTTCCGTTTCCCTACATTAACGCTACTCGAACACTTACAAACGCAACGGACTAGTGGACAATAAAATAATTTCTTCTTGCCACTGAAATCTTATTTATTCAATAACACTGTTAACCTAGAATGGGAGAATTTTCATATTTGTTTTCTATCTGGATTGGGACTGCATGTATTAAACAAGGGCAGAAATACCGATAGGTCGATGGCATTTTTTAGAAATAGGGATGTTTACTGCTACTATTGTTAACCTAGAATAGGAGAATTTTCATACTGGTTTTTTATCTAGATTAAGACTGCATGTATTAAACAAGGGCAGAAAGACCGATAGGTCGATGGCCTTTTTTAGAAATAAAGATGTTTACTACTACTGATTACAAAACCAACAAATCAAAACGAACATCAATTTTTTTGAAATAAATAAGTTTAGTTTCTAACATTATTGGAAAAATGAGGAGGCGCTACATGATGTTAGAAGACATTACGTGGTCGAATATCCAAAGTAACTTTTTCTTTACGAAATAAAGTTTTAAGTTTTTTAAAGTTTTATTTGGAAACGTTTTTAACTAGAAATGTAAAATGTCGAAATGATCTTTGATATTTTTATATTTCTGTATCATGCTTATTAGTCAAGGGATATGTAAGTACAGGATGGCTAAATTTGAGATTTTCAATAATTATATTAAATTGTAGGATTTTTCTGTTCAACAAAATGCCACTTTTTTAGTTCGGTTATTGTGTTGTTTTCTTTGCTTTTGGAGATAGTAAGACCTATGTTAAAAAACACACCTTTTGATTAATGAAACTTAGTTTTCAATAGCGGTATTTATATTTATATAACTTTTATATAAAATATATATGACATACTCCACGGAAAGTTCTATTAAAAAATAAAAAATAAAATATCTGTAATGTACTTTTATATAAACCATTCACAACACTTCAATATTTGAATCATGAACGTTTGTGTGGCTTCATTGATTAATTTATATATTTACTTTTTAACCTTTATTTCACTTTTAACACACAAATAACAAACCTGACAATACAGGTCAAAATGTAAAAAATCTGTTTAGCGCTCACTCAAAAGTAAATTTCCTGTAACATAGGCATTTTGAGATAAAGAAATAATATCAAAAGGGATATATTAAATATCGGTTATTCCAAAAAAATTTTCAAATGGAACAGAACTTTTTAAATTTCATTTGTGTTTAACTGAAAAGTGAAAAACTTTTGAATAAAACCAGACCATTTTTGAAACCTCATATTTCACGGAAAGACCGAACTTTGCTATTTCCATGCTTCTCTTTGCCACTCTTATTTTGCTTGTTCTTCTTCCATTATTGTCAGAGTTTCTGCCCTTATTGCCTTTTTCAACAGCATTCATTTTAAAACAAAATTAGTAGTTTTTTCTTAATAATTTTTAATTTTATATTTAATAAAACTTAATAATTAATTTAATAAATCTTATTAATCTTAAAGTAAAATATATTAGACTCAGTTAAAACAGAACTGACATGGGAAGTAAGCGCTATACAATGTGTCCAGTATAAAATGATGTACATGGGGATATTGGAAACCGTTAGAGTTACAGGGTGGACCAAATGGGAAAAAGTTGCGCAATCAAGTGCCTATAAATAATCTGTCATCAACTTCTTTGAACTCTGCATAGCAACGGATATACAGGGAAAAAAAGAAAAAAGTGCGTTTTATAAAATCCTTTATATCGTGTTTATAATAAAAGATACAATAACGAAATTTTCAGGGTGGGGGTAAGAAATGAGCGTCAATTTGAAAATAAACTAAAAAATAATCTAGGCCTACTATGTTCAATGAGGCCGAAGTCAAATTTTGTTTTTCTTATGGGCCCCATATTGGATTTCTGCATTTTTAAATTCCCCTTTAAATATGCTCTTAAACCATGTATAACATGTTTATGTTCGGTCAAGAGAAATAATTAAATTAACAAAATTAAGATTTTATGGTAGTAGGCATTGATATTTCTATTAATTATTACTTTAAATTATTATTGATCATACATCGAACACTGCAAAAGAACAAGTAACATTTTAGGATTAAAGCAGGTGATCAAATAAGCCACAGTTTTCTCGCAAGCACAACATACATCGTCTCATTACTGTTTCACAGGATTTTCTGATCATTTCTGGGGTAATTCTGTTAACAGCTTTTATAACAGCGTGTCTCAGCTCCTCTTCGGTTTCGTATGACCTACAGTATACCACATTTTCTGAGGAAACCCCATGCAAAAAAATCAAGCGGTGTTATGTCAGGGGATCTCGCAGGCCATCTTACTGGTCCCAGGTTGCCTATCCACTTGTTGGGAAATTCGTGATTTAAAAATTCTGTGATAATACGCCCATTATGTGGCGGCGCGCCGTCTTGTTGGAAATACAAGTTTTGCAGGGTAGCTACTGGAACATCCATAAGTGCTTCCGCTACGTTAGTTTGTAAGAGGTTCAAATATCTCTCGGAATTTAAGTTCTCATTTTAAAAAAATGGTCCAATCACGTGGGTACCCACAATACCTAACCAGACGTTAAATCCAAACTAACTTGGTGCCTAACTTGACGAACTAGCCGTGGATTTTCATCTGACAAAAAAACGGTATTTTTACGATTAAATAGTCCACATTTAGTAAATTGGCTGTCATCTGACCAAAGGACTTTTAAGGAAAAGTTTGGTATCTCGTTGTTTCTTTGAATAAACCACTGACAAAATGCCATTCTTCTAATCGCATCGTCATTCTGGAGCCCCTGGCAGGGCCGTTCACCATAGGGGTGATATTTATGACGCTGTTAACAGAATTACCCCAGAAATGATCAGAAAATCCTGTGAAACAGTAATGAGACGATGTATGTTGTGCTTGCGAGAAAACGGTGGCTTATTTGATCACCTGCTTTAATCCTAAAATGTTACTTGTTCTTTTGCAGTGTTCGATGTATGATCAATAATAATTTAAAGTAATAATTAATAGAAATATCAATGCCTACTACCATAAAATCTTAATTTTGTTAATTTAATTATTTCTCTTGACCGAACATAAACATGTTATACATGGTTGAAGAGCATATTTAAAGGGGAATTTAAAAATGCAGAAATTCAATATGGCGCCCATAAGAAAAACAAAAGTTGACTTCGGCCTCATTGAACATAGTGGGCCTAGATTATTTTTTACTTTATTTTCAAATTCACGCTCATTTCTTACCCCCACCCTGAAAATTTCGTTATTGTATCTTTTATAATAAACACGATATAAAGGATTTTATAAAACGCACTTTTTTCTTTTTTTCCCTGTATATCCGTTGCTATTCCGAGTTCAAAGAAGTTGATGACAGATTATTTATAGGCACTTGATTGCGCAACTTTTTCCCCATTTGGTCCACTCTGTATCTTTAACGGTTTCCAATATCCCCATGTACATCATTTTATACTGGACACACTGTATATTTTTTTACGGTGGTTAAATAATGAAAATATATATTACACCGGAAACAATCAATTAATATTTGCGTGTGTAAAAGATGCTGCAATTAGGAATTGACAACAATAAGAAAATAATCTCATGTTTGTGTAAGTGCAAAGTGTAATGTATGCAAGTCTCAAGCGTCAATAGTATGGCCTATTACCGATTTTAATTATCTGTTATTGCGTAAGTTTATAATTAAGCTTTTTTGTTTCAGACTATGCAGTCAAGGAGTCTACAAATGGAAAATTTTCTCTTCTACGCTTTCCAAGCCGATGAATACTTTTCGTTCCAAAGCAGATATTAATGCGATTAAAACTATATTTAACGTTTGAACATTCTTCGTACCAGATCACCCAAAAGACTACGGAATTCCATTCTTCACCAGAAAAAACCTTGCCCGGCATCAGCAGGAAAGATGTAGAAGGTCAGTAAGACGCTGTCGTTATGGTTACTTGCAATTTCGTTATTGCCAAAGCAAAGATTTTTCCAAAAAATATTTTTTTATTTTCCTTTTTGCAAGGAATAATTGATGATGATGATTATCAGAAATTGTTAGTAGATATTGGAAAAATGTGCTCTTTCCTGAATGTGGTAGTTGGTAGATTTCATGTTGTGATTATTTAGGTGAGACCGAAAACTTCCATTAGAGTTGGAGTTGGAGTAGAGTATGAAAGGGGTAAAAATTTGAAGTTGCAAGATTTTATAATTTCAAATGTGTATAATCAAAAGTTGAGTTTAATCGTTGAGTGTGAATATGTTTGAACTACAGGTGGAGGAAACATACATGTGTGCCTGAGACTAAAAAATATTCTATATTAAAACTAGTTAATAAATGTTTATAAACATTATACGAAAAAGATTTTGTTACCAACAAAAATCTGAAGCATATTAGGCCGAAGTATTGATTAAGCTCTACGCTATGAACAGCAACTATAGATAAAATTTGCGGCTATTTCCAATTATTTTACAGGTAACCCCAGTTATCCACCTGGAGTATTTTTGGGACGGCAACATTGCCCGGACTGGTGGAATTTCATTAATCCGGAGAGCACGCCGCGACGCTCAGTTGAATCCCGACCGAGGCTGAATGAGCAGTCGGACGAGAGAAACCTTTCAAATTTTCGCGCCAGAGAAATCAAAAAAATTACGCGAATAGTGAAAAACAGCTAGAAATTTTTACTTTTTGAAATCGTCGATTCACGCTAATTTAGAGTGACCTTAGAGGCTGCAGCTTGAAGACACTGAAATTGACCTGGACGACGCACAAAAAGCAGGTAAGAATTATAGCAGAAACATTTTTGGAATTGCTTAAAAAATGTGTGTTGATTTCGATGCACTGCAGAAGACAAATTGGTGGTTATGTTGATGGTAGGACCATTCAAACCAATTTTATCGCAATAAGTGAAAAATGAATTAAATTTTTATATATGTATAGAGGGTTATTGAAATATTCCCCAAATAAAAAAATATCTTTTCTATGAACCATTTTTTTTAAACACCAACACTTTTTTTTATGAAAAGATCATCAAAAACTGTATTCAACGGTCCAAAACAAGTGGATGGATCTTCTCATTCCGTTCCCCTTAATTATTTACCTGTATCTGTTTTTAATTTTTATTTGTATCATAAATCTGTATTTTTAATTTATGCAATTTTTTTTAAAATTAAAAACGCCACTACTATTACATACATTTTCACATCGTATGTATATTTTTGTTTACATTCGGGTTCGATAGTAAGAACTGTTCTTCCGGTTTGCCTAAGAAATTACGCCTCCGTGGTATTGTCGGTCATTGCAAGCGCAAGCTTTTCGGCAAAACGACAACTTAAGAGGATTTAGTAAGGAGTTTCAAAAAGAATACTATACCCTTGGTTCACGAGTTGGAAACGAGAAAAATTGATAAGAACTCTTGATAGGACCTGCCGCATTTTTTCTTTATTTTGGTAGAAAGAACTGAATACTTATTCAGTGGGCAATCCGTATAATATAGGCAGCCCTAAAACGCATCTTTTTTCCGCACTTTAAGAGAAGATTCACAAAAAAAATTAATGATCAAAGAAACTCGTTCATGCTTAGAACTTTGCCATCTGAAGAACATAAGAAACGGTTTTGCAAAGCACAGAAAATCGGAAATAATGCAAACTTAATACAGATGACATGGTTATAAATAAATACCTGTATTTAAATATTTATTATTTTATGCACTGATCACATCTTTGATTTTTTAAATTTAGGGCTGCCTGTTTTATATGCAAAAACACTGATTATATTATTATAATGGTTTAAAACACGTCATTTTCGTCATTTGTGATTATAATA
The DNA here is from genome assembly GCA_024550625.1 of Dendroctonus valens. Classification (NCBI taxonomy): domain Eukaryota; kingdom Metazoa; phylum Arthropoda; class Insecta; order Coleoptera; family Curculionidae; genus Dendroctonus; species Dendroctonus valens. The sequence continues at coordinate 213,603 of JAJTJO010000717.1, read as the reverse complement.
TTATTGTAGATTTTTTTTTCATATTTCGTTATTTCAGATGCAAAGCAAACATTTTACAGTTTTTATGGTTCTAATTAAACTTTCGTTCTCTGGCCATTTCTTATATGAAAAATAAATTATACCAAGTGAAAATCGACTTAAATCGACTGTTACAAAAACGTTCCATTTCAATAAACTGATTCGTTTTGAGCAATTTAAAATTTAAATGATATATTCGCACTTTTTTCTTTGCATCAATCATCTTCGTATCACGGTGTAATTTCAGCAGATAGAGTGTTTAGGTGTGGAACATAAATGATGGATTTTTTTTATATCCAGGGAAATAATTATAATTATAATATAATCGATTGATACAGCAGACCATCTCTCCTAGTTCGACACCTGTTTTAAAGTTCTGTACCAACAAATATATATGTATTAATTTAAACTCAAAGTTAAATACTTAAGACCTTTTAAATAGTATATTAAAAATATTCTTAGGAATCAATCCGTATATTCGCCACTAACTGTTACCACGGAATAATTATGCCATAATTTTTGATTAATACGGTATGAACATTTTCAAATGTTATTTAAAAAAATAAACTATACGTTTCTTTACTATTGGCTCTGCCTTCATCATGTCTTTATGAGCCGTCTTGCGCGTTCAAAAAGTCAATGTAAATTTTCTACATATATACGTACAATTATATTGAAAAAGTTCACTTGTTACAACTCTTTTTATTTTTTACTGATTCTATCACAAACTATAAACTTTCATATCTTAACAATGTACGTCTAGTTCACATATTTTTTAAATACAATTAATGGAATACATGATTTTCTGCTGATTTTAACGGGTCAGTTTTAGACTTTTACACAGCATTTTCCAATAATTTCGTAAACTATCAATATCTTTATTGCTCAATAAAGAGTGTTGAGGAAATGAATTAGTATTCGCAAATATAAAATACGTTTCCTTCACATTCAGATCATATTTTTGTTGATCTCAAAATAAAGTCTCTAATTACATGAACATTTTAAACCTATTATTGAACGTAAGATTGAATCGTAAAGAGATTGTACTGGAGGTATTTTAAATTGCAGTATCATGCGGAAGCTCATATAAATAGGTGAAACGTCGGACAAAGAAGCTACACCCACCAAAAAAGATAAAGCTTTACCAATTTTACCTCGTCGTACCATTAGTGATCCGTTTAGTTCATTCAAAAATAATATAAATAAAACAATATTATAGTATATTTATATATAAATATATCTAACGCAAAACGACTTAGAAATAATTTTATTTTTATTTGTTTTTGGCATGGAGCAAGTTGTGGAAATTATTATTGAAAAGTTCCCAACGTAAGCCGAAAATTATTTGGATATTCATAAACATGAGGTTTAATATCTTTTAAAATAAAACAGCCGTGCAATTAAATACATCTTTACTTTTATTGCGGTTTATTACTTCGCTTTCTTTGCTATAAAAGCATGAGTATTTTCCATAAGAAAGTTGAATATTTTACGGTTTTGCAAAAATGTCGAAATTTTTTTGTCGAGATTTAACTCGACGCCAAATGTACCAATCAAGCTAAAGTTTAAAATATATAATTAATATGTAGAAGGCATATTATATCAATTAGGGATAAATCTTTAAAAAGTAACACTCTATCTTAATAATAATAATTTGGTTTTAATTTCACCATAAAATTAACCAAATAAACGTAATTTACTTTTTAATTTGGGCTTTGAATAACTCAATGAAAATTATTATATATCTTAATAACACAATCTATTTGACCTCTATGTAACTTTTATCTCATTATTTTATTCACTGGTTCATATTACGCCTTTAGAAAGTGTTCAGAAATCTACAGTGATATGAAGCCATTACTATCAATGTTAATAACTATTAACTGAACCTTTGCATTCCTGCATTGATCTTTGCAGATTAATTTATTCATTTTAATTATCGCCTTGACCGAAATCAAAACTGTTTTATATACATTTCAACGGTCGAATTAGGCTTCAAGAAAAGTGAATCGTTGGAGAGAAAAAAAATTATATTTAAAATGTTATTATTTACTTATATCTGGTAGAAATTCGGTTTCTTTCTCGTGTTAAAAATTACCTCCAACCAAGCAAACAGTGTCTATTTTGGACAAATCGATTTTGGAATAAGGGCAAAGAAGCAAAAAAAAAATTAAATATCATCTTATTAATTGCAAAATTATCATCATATTAATTGCAAAATTGAGATATTTGCTTGATAAACAAAAATTGTTACTGCCTTTTGTTCTGTTTGCTGTTATTTGTCGGATATCTTTATGTGTCTACATCTTCATTTCAAGCTTCATCAATTTGATTATGGAATTTTATTTAGACAGTTTGTTAGAGGATTATAATTTTGTTACGCTCTCTCTAATAGGCTCTAAGTAAATATGTGGTTTTTAGCCCTTGAGTAAAGATCAAACATAATTAAAAAGTCCGAAATCAAAAAGTAAATCGGGTATAAAAGTATTAAAAAACTTACATACATACAGAATGTAATTAGCAAGTCAGTGGCATTTTTAATATTCAAATCATTTCAGTTCTATAACTTCACTTGATCGCAACCTACATTTTCCAATTTTCTAATGGACATGTTTGCAACAAAATTAAAAATATCATACTCTTGAAAAGTCAGGATTACCTCGGCTCTTACATCCAATTTTAATTTCCGGAGGTTTAAAATGTTGAACCTTTGAACTTCTGATATCTGCCGACCGTATGACGTTCCCATTATTAAATGTAGAATTAACGTGAAAATTTAATACTGCTCAACTTCACGAACCAGCAGTAGTATTATTTCACAGTAATTCCTGGGAGCAGAGTGGAATTCATCGGTAATACAAACTTTCTATATTTAGTTTCCAATTATTTTGGACAAAATCGGAAGAGAAAATCCAATGCTAATAGCTTTTAGCTTATAGAAACAGACAACTATATTTCACCTGATCTATCATGATATTTCAAATTTATTTAACTTACTTTTATTTATACCAGTTGCCTCAGTTAATTGGATATAATTTATACCTAACTTTCAGATTTGAGAAATAATTTTCTTTTGCTTTTTATTTTGTCCATCTTGAGAAATATAAGTAACCAAAAATATGTAATTTTGTTTCCAAAATATGAAAAACAAATAAGTTACCAGTCATTTAGAATAAAGAGATAAATAAAGATATAAGAGTATATTATTATAAAATTAATTTGTCAAATTATCGATTTAAAAAATGTAGACAAGATATCAAATCACAGTCATATTCTGTATAGATCTTCGTAACGAATGTGAAAAGTTTCAAAAATTATTAGAAAAATGCAAGATTATGCCAACTTGAAAAAAAAACACAACTAACCAAAAATTAAAACAACAATCTTTCCTCTTGATATCAAGATTCGCCAAAAAAGTAAAAATATAATTTTTATTTGAAAAGTTATAAGAAAATTGAAAAGAAAATTGTAATAAGCTCAATAGTGGAAAGTGCAGCCGCCTAATTTTCCCACCATGCTTCCATTCATGTCATTTTCATATAACTCAAGTATGGATTATCTAGAATTCTAAACGAAAAGATCGTAAACTTAAACAGCTGTGCAATTCCTGTAAGTATTTATTAGTAATACTGTTTTAATGTTTTGTTACCATTTTCTGGTAGATTGTGTGCGACCGGTATAAATGTAGGGTTTTCACAAGTTTTGTGAAGTATTTCTAGAAAGAATATTTGAAACTTTTATAGTTTATTGTTGAACTTTGTTGTCAAATATTGATTGCATTAAATTTCAAGGGAAGTGTGCATTAATTTTGAATACCGATATCAAGGCTGAAAGCAGACAGATAGTAGATGGAAGTCACAGTTTCTATTCTAAGTGTTTTATGGATTAATTTGACCCATTTTAGGAATTGCATGCTTGAAACATACATGCAATTTATTGCAGACTTATTGCTTGAATTTATCATTGTTGCAAGAACAGAGAAATGGTCTTATATTGATTGATTGATTTATATTGAGATAGGATTTCAGTTTCAAGACAATCAAAATAGCGTATCTACTTAATTTGTTAATTAAATAGTAGAATTTGGAAGTGATAACTTTGTACTACGAGTATGAAATGTATCTATTCATGCATATAAATAATACTTTAAAATAATGTTTCTTTAGTAATATAACTTAAACATTAAAAAAAAGACGCGCATGAGGAATAAATCGCTTTTTTGCATATAAAATTATTTCTAAATTCCTATCGCTCAGGTTTAACACTTAACCAGAGAAGTTTTATTCTGGTTTGTACACAATTTCCATGATTTTTTAATTGTAATTAAAATTGGCAACATGCTTTCATTAAAAGGAAGGGTAGTTAAAATATTTTTTCTTTGTATTGTAAACATTGGTTTTTACTATGATTCGAATGGTGTTAAGTATATGAAAAAATTTGCAAAGGAATGAGATTGGTGAAATTAAGTGAAGAATTTTAAGAAAGAATAATCTTAGATCATACGAGCTCACTATTCTTCAAGTGATTTGTCTTTCAGTCGGACTGCTGTAATTAATGCTGATGCCTTTTCGTGTAATTCCAATACGCGTCCTTTCCAGTTTCGTTCGCTCTTGTCCTATAAAATGAGCAACACGAATCCACTCCATATAAACCAAACACATTTGTGATTCAAAGAGCGTTTTTTGGATTAGCAAATAGTCCAACTTCCTTTTAACCCTTATTTTACTTAAGTAATCAGGCGTGTTTCGCATTGAATGACTTATAAGTTAATCAAGCTCGTGCCTGGAAAGCGCTATATTTAGGTGTTTATGTTTCAATTTTAGAGCATTGAAAAAATTACATTCACCCCAATAAACCTTTAGAAAATGAACGAACTGTTGAGGCAGTCGGAACTTCTATAAATAATCACGTTCAGGTTGCTGGATCGCTGAAGTCGGAAAAGCATGCTCGTTATTTCTATACTAAAAAAAAAAACGAACAAAATTGTTTACCTTTATACGCTTTGCTACACATTGGAGTATTGGAAAAAGTTTATTTATTGGACGTTTGCATTGAGGATTTTATTTATTTTCAGTTTCCCGTATTGGGTTTGTGTGTTGTTTATTCAGTAGTTCTATTTGGTGTTTGCGGTTTCCCAAAGGCACTATTTAGTGTGTTTTTTTACTAGTTCTGCTGCCAGTGTTAATCAATATTAGGATTATGATTTTGCAAACATTTCGAACCTATTAGTTTAGCCAACGCATATTTATCTAGTGTGGACTAGTCATCAAATATAAGAAATTTATTATTACTTTGTTTTTTACTTAATGTTGAAAGGTATGAAGTAAATGAATGTGTTTGTATGTTCTGATAAATGTGTGTGTAATTTAATGGTGCTGTTTCACAAATTTTAAAAAGCTCGAAGATACCTTTGCAAGAAAGGCCTAGTATGAAAAATTGCCTATATTTTCTTTAGCAATTTGTATATTTTGGTAAAAGACGTTTGCAATAAGCGGTAAAGGCTCTTAAATATATGATAAGCTGTAGTAGTAGTAGTAGTAGTAAACATCTTTATTTCTAAAAAAGGCTATCGACCTATCGGTCTTTCTGCCCTTGTTTAATACATGTAGTCTTAATCTAAATAAAAAAACAAATATGAAAATTCTCTTATTCTAGGTTAACGATATTATTAAATAAAATTTCAGTGGCAAGAAGAGATTATTTTATTGTCGACTAGTCAGTTGCGTTTGTAAGTGTTCGAGTAGCGTTAATGTAGGGAAACGGAAGCGGGATTGTCTGGTTGGTCTTGTAAGACAAAGGGGATTCAGTATGGTCCAGTTGTAGGGGTTGTTTGTCCATTTTGTCTGTAGCTGTATGAGTCTTTCCGAGATCTTTGTCATGTTTGTGCGTTCGTATAGTAGTTGGGTGGGGGGGGTTGTGTAGTGGGTTTTGGGGGTGTCTTATTCGTATTATTAGTCTTAGTGCAATTTGTTCTGTTGTTTGTGTATAACGTTTTGTCCTTTCTGTTCCGTTGGTCATGAGTATATGTCCAAAGTCTAGCAAGGGTCTACAAATAGCTTTATATATTTTGGTGGCGGTGTTTGTGCTGATTCCTCTGTCTTTATAGGTTAGTGATCGGAAGTGTTTTGTTCTCTTTATTGTTTCTCCCCTGATGTTTCGTATGTGTTTAGTGAATTTAAGTTTGTGGTCAATTGTGATTCCAAGGTATTTTACGTCGTTTTTTGGTTGTGTCGTTTGGCCGTCTGCAGTTATTATAGGGGAGTCAGCGTTGAGTCTGTGGTTTGTGAGCAGAAGTTGGTTTTTTGACGCGTTTGGTGTTAGTCTCCATTTATAAAACCATGTCATTGTGTTGTTTGTTAGTGTTTGGAGTCTTTGAGCTGCTCTCTCTGTAGTTTTGTCATGTACAATAAGTGCCGTGTCGTCTGCGTATTGTAATATGTATGCCGATCTGTCGGTTGTAGTAGTTTAAAGATCCTGTTTTCGGAACATAATTTCGGAATAAAATTAGGATATGCTTCCAGCATTAGTGGCTCTTAATTTCAATAAAACATCATTTATAGAAAATCCGCGGCCAAAAGGCATAGTCTCTATCTGGAGTAGAAATTTTTAATATTCGCCAAAAATGTAAACATATTTTCTCGTACTCTTTGAGTAAGTTATAATAACAAAACCAAAAGATTTTCGATCATCGGTACCAGGGCCCATATACTTAGATTATTTCTTGCATTTGAAAATGAATTGTCTTGCAAATTGAATAAGTCAAAATTTTCTGTACATTTTTCGATCTTTATGTTGATTTGTTCAATTGTTTCAATTGTCTTGAATCAGGGAATAATGCTCTGATTTTGTGTTTATGTTTCGCTTCACTTCCATTCAATTTTTTTATTTTGTAGTAACTTTTGTTTTCAATAAAGCTTCGAAAATACTTTTTTTTCGCACTGTTAATGATGGAAAATGAATTACCAGTTGTTTTTTGCTTTGTTTTGTTGCTCTGTTTAATGACTTCATTTATTTCTCCGCATGTTGTTTTTTCAGTGAGATAATTTCATACTTTATACCTTGAAATGCCGTGTTTTTTGATAGGACCTTGGAAGCCAGTTTTTATATTTAGAGTTACATTTGAGGGTGTTAATTACGATGGATCTATATTATTTTAAAATGCAAAAAACCTTAATCTATTTCGGCTTAAAATTATATTAACTTTGATTTTTCTTAAATATTGTTAAACATTTTTAAATACAGCCCTATTTTTTTGTTTTCGATGAGGTTTAGCTTAGCAATCAGGCACTGCGGTCGTTTCTCTCCTTTTGTATCTTCGTCTCTTCTTTTAGTCCTGTTTGATCTTTATAAGTCCTCCATTACTCTGGGATATTCAATGAATTCCAGAAGGATTGGGAAAGGAATACGCATTATTGGTAGGTCTTCCCACTTGGTAGGTCTTCATTATCTTTAATTGTCGTTAATATTGCCTTTCATTGCAGTACATTTGGCTTTATTCCATATATCTTCTATACTTTCTTGTTCTCTGCTCCCAAATTTTCTTCCATTGCCTGTTACATCTTCTTAAATATATCTAAATCACCCAATTACTCTCCGACTATTTTCACTTTATGTTTCACTGTTCTCTGGTAATCTTTTTAAAATGCAAGCATATCTTTTCATCAAGATGGCTTTCAATTGTTGCAAGCATTTAATACAATATACAGGGTGTACCAGTCGTGGGTCTCAGTAACATATTTGTTTAATTAAAATGGTTTTTCCCAAATGAACATCACAACCAAAAATGGAGCTTTAAAATTGTTTAGTAAATTGAAATGAGTCCTAACAAAATTTGCGATAAACATTCGCACTGGGGCGTTATTTATGATTAAAATAATGGAGTACAGAGCAAATAGGCTCTTAATTAGAACCAATTCAAACTAGTAGTTTCAAATTTTAATTGTTTGACAAATTGTCGCTTTAGTCTGTGACCTTTCGCCTGTCGCCTAAAGGTCTTTGCACACTATCATGCACGTATCGTGTCCGGCCAACACCGTCGTAATAACAGTTCTTAAGGCGGTGTTGGTCCGGCCCGTAGCGTATCGGTTACCCAAAATATTCAATGGACCAATTCATATTGTCAGGCACAGATCGTATCAGGCACATTAAAGATGTGAAGTCGGGATCCGGTTGCCTGAAACGATACGCGCATGATAATGTGCAGATACCTTTAGGGTAACATTACAGACTTATTTTTAATAGTGCAAGATGTCTCAGGAAAAAGTGGCACACAAAAGTGCGTTTAATTTTAGTGTGTAGTTAAGTTTTTTTAATATGTTGTATAAACGCTTTTGAGCAAATTTATTTCAAAAATATAATAATTTTAACATTTGTTGTCTCCTTAACAAATGGAAATTTGACAATTTTCAGGAAGTTCCACAGCATTGTATTTAAAAAAAAATTAACTGCATTTTTCAAATGTTCTCGATTTGAATACACGGTGGCTCAAATCACCAAACGATGAGTAGTAGTAGTAAACATCTTTATTTCTAAAAAAAAAGGCTATCGACCTATCGGTCTTTCTGCCCTTGTTTAATACATGTAGTCTTAATCTAAATAAAAAACAAATATGAAAATTCTCTTATTCTAGGTTAACAATATTATTAAATAAAATTCCAATGACAAGAAAAAATTATTTTATTGTCCACTAGTCAGTTGCGTTTGTAAGTGTTCGAGTAGCGTTGATGTAGGGAAACGGAAGCGGGATTGTCTGGTTAGTCTTGTAAGACAAAGGGGATTCAGTATGGTCCAATTGTAGGGGTTGTTTGTCCATTTTGTCTGTAGATGTATGAGTCCTTCCGAGATCTTTGTCATGTTTGTGCGTTCGTATAGTAGTTGGGTGGGGGGGTTGTGCAGTGGGTTTTGGGGGTGTCTTATTCGTGTTATTAGTCTTAGTGCAATTTGTTCTGTTGTTTGTGTATAACGTTTTGTCCTTTCTGTTCCGTTGGTCATGAGTATATGTCCAAAGTCTAGCAAGGGTCTACAAATCGCTTTATATATTTTGGTGGCGGTGTTTGTGCTAATTCCTCTGTCTTTGTAGGTTAGTGATCGGAAGTGTTTTGTTCCCTTTATTGTTTCTGTCCTGATGTTTCGTATGTGTCTAGTGAATTTAAGTTTGTGGTCAATTGTGATTCCAAGGTATTTTACGTCGTTTTTTGGTTGTGTCGCTTGGCCGTCTGCAGTTATCGTAGGGGAGTCAGCGTTGAGTCTGTGGTTTGTGAGCAGAAGTTGGTTTTTTGACGCGTTTGGTGTTGTGTTGGTCACCCACTCTTCACTCTGTCTAACAAATATACAAACAACCCACCTAACTGACAGAAAGACAGCTTGCCTGTTTATGGACAAAGGAGGACAAAGCTTTTGATAGTGTCTGGCATAGAGGCTTACTATACAAACTATACAAACTACACACACCAACATATCTACTACACACCATAAAGAACTTACTAGAAAACAGACAACTACAAGTACGAATTGACAAAACACTGTCATTTTCTTTTTCCCCTGAACAGGGGCTCCCTCAAGGATCCCCGCTGTCACCGTTTCTCTACAATATACAGTGTGTCCAGTATAAAATGATGTACATGGGGATATTGGAAACCGTTAAAGATACAGAGTGGACCAAATGGGGAAAAAGTTGCCCAATCAAGTGCCTATAAATAATCTGTCATCAATTTCTTTGAACTCGGAATAGCAACGGATATACAGGGAAAAAAAGAAAAAAGTGCGTTTTATAAAATCCTTTATATCGTGTTTATTATAAAAGATACAATAACGAAATTTTCAGGGTGGGGGTAAGAAATGAGCGTGAATTTGAAAATAAAGTAAAAAATAATCTAGGCCCACTATGTTCAATGAGGCCGAAGTCAACTTTTGTTTTTCTTATGGGCGTCATATTGAATTTCTGCATTTTTAAATTCCCCTTTAAATATGCTCTTCAACCATGTATAACATGTTTATGTTCGGTCAAGATAAATAATTAAAATTAACAAAATTAAGATTTTATGGTAGTAGGCATTGATATTTCTCTTCAATTTCCCTATAGTGACGTTCGTTGTCTGTTTTAATTACCTAGGTAACTGTCAAAGTAGAATTTATTGTCAAGTGTTTGTAATTAATTGTGTGTTTCAAAATGAATCACTTTTCAAATTATGAAAAATACGATATGTTGGAGTGTTTTATTCTCTGTCGTCGAAATGAAGCGAAAGCTGAAGAAATGTATTTAAATAAATATCCAGAAAGGCGACAACCTGGTAGAACTATGTTTAGGCGTCTGAAAGACAACCTTGTAGCTTACGAGAGTTTTGCTAAGGTAAAGAAAAACAAACTTCCAGACGAAAATAAAGAAAATTTGGTAATGCAAAGCGTGGTTGAGACACCTCGTACGTCTTTACAACAAATTGAAGCCCCAACAGGTGTTGCGCGGTCAACGGCGAATAGTATTTTAAAGCGTTATAAATATCACCCCTATCGTGAACGGTCCTGCCAGGGACTCCAGAATGGCGATGCGATTAGAAGAATGGCATTTTGTCAGTGGTTTATACAAAGAAATAACGAGATACCAAACTTTTCCTTAAAAGTCCTTTGGTCAGATGAGAGCCAATTTACTAAATGTGGACTCTTTAATCGTAAAAATACCGTTTTTTGGTCAGATGAAAATCCACGGCTAGTTCGTCAAGTTAGGCACCAAGTTAGGTTTGGATTTAACGTCTGGTTAGGTATTGTGGGTACCCACGTGATTGGACCATTTTTTTTTAATGAGAACTTAAATTCCGAGAGATATTTGAACCTCTTACAAACTAACGTAGCGGAAGCACTTATGGATGTTCCAGTAGCTACCCTGCAAAACTTGTATTTCCAACAAGACGGCGCGCCGCCACATAATGGACGTATTATCACAGAATTTTGAAATCACGAATTTCCCAGCAAGTGGATAGGCAACCTGGGACCAGTAAGATGGCCTGCGAGATCCCCTGACATAACACCGCTTGATTTTTTAGCATGGGGCAATGCTGTTAACAGAAATGATCAGAAAATCCTGTGAAGCAGTAATGAGACGATGTACGTTGTGCGTGCGAGAAAACGGTGGCTTATTTGAACACCTACTTTAATCCTAAAATGTTTCTTGTTCTTTTGCAGTGTTCGATGTATGATCATTAATAATTTAAAGTAATAATTAATAGAAATATCAATGCCTACTACCATTAAATCGTAATTTTGTTAGTTTTAATTATTTATCTTGATCGAACATAAACATGTTATACATGGGTGAAGAGCATATTGAAAGGGGAATTTAAAAGTGCAGAAATTCAATATGGCGCCCATAAGAAAAACAAAAGTTGACTTCGGCCTCATTGAACATAGTGGGCCTAGATTATTTTTTACTTTATTTTCAAATTCACGCTCATTTCTTACCCCCACCCTGAAAATTTCGTTATTGTATCTTTTATAATAAACACGATATAAAGGATTTTATAAAACGCACATTTTTCTTTTTTTCCCTGTATATCCGTTACTATTCCGAGTTCAAAGAAGTTGATGACAGATTTTTTATAGGCACTTGATTGCGCAACTTTTTCCCCATTTGGTCCACCCTGTAACTCTAACGGTTTCCAATATCCCCATGTACATCATTTTATACTGGACACACTGTATACTGCCATGACATATACAATTACAACTTACCAGACAAAAATCAAATCGACAGATCGGCATACATATTACAATACGCAGACGACACGGCACTTATTGTACATGACAAAACTACTGAGAGAGCAGCTCAAAGACTCCAAACACTAACAAACAACACAATGACATGGTTTTATAAATGGAGACTAACACCAAACTGGTAAAAAACCAACTTCTGCTCACAAACCACAGACTCAACGCTGACTCCCCTACAATAACTGCAGACGGCCAAACGACACAACCAAAAAACGACGTAAAATACCTTAGAATCACAATTGACCACAATCTTAAATTCACTAAACACATACGAAACATCAGGGCAGAAACAATAAAGAGAACAAAACACTTCCGATCACTAACCTACAAAGACAGAGGAATTAGCACAAACACCGCCACCAAAATATATAAAGCTATTTGTAGACCCTTGCTAGACTATGGACATATACTCATGACCAACGGAATAGAAAGGACAAAACGTTATATACAAGCAACAGAACAAATTGCACTAAGACTAATAACACGAATAAGACACCCCTAAAACCCACTACACAACCCCTCCACCCAACTACTATACGAACGCACAATCATGACAAAGATTTCAGAAAGACTCATACATCTACAGACAAAATGGACAAACAACCCCTACAACTGGACCATACTGAATCCCCGTTGTCTCACAAGACCAACCAGACAATCCCGCTTCCGTTTCCCTACATCAACGCTACTCGAACACTTACAAACGCAACTGACTACTGGACAATAAAATAATTTTTGCTTGTCATTAGAATTGGAAAGTTTATTTAATCAGATTATTAACCTAGAATAAGAGAATTTTCATCTTTGTTTTTTATTTAGATTAAGACTACATGTATTAAACAAGGGCAGAAAGGATAAGATATATAAGAAACCGATAGGTCGATAGCCTTTTTTAGAAATAAAGGTGTTTAGTACTACTACTATGTAAACCAAATTTTGGAATAAAAATATACCCAAAAAATAAGCTTGTAGAGATAAACTCTTATGATATTTGTGCTTAAACATACTTTATAAAAGTTATATATTATACGAAAGAAACCAACTTTTATGTTAATAATAGTAAAACGATTATTTTTCCATTTAGTTGGATGGAAAATGTAATTATCTCATGAATATATTAATTTAGAATTAAGGATATAAAACATGAACACCATATTTTATTTACCCTTTTCATTCTTTAACTTTAAAATATTAAGAAAACATTTTTTGGGGTTTTAAGGTCGCCCTAAAATTAAACATGGACACATTGAAACACACGCTCAATTAATCAACACAACTTTAGCTGGAAATTTTCTAAGATAGGTATATTGGTACACCCTGATCTTTTGTTTGATAATACTGTTATTCACGTAAATATTTGCAATGGACCGTTTTAAAGTATTTTGTATATATGCGTATACAACTTTTGTTTAAATATTAAGGTATAAATATTATGCATACCACTCATTCATTCCATTACTGTTATTTGCCCATTTCACTGTTAGCACTCACAAAAAACATGACGATCAGTTATTTGATTAAAAACATAAAACATTTCTATACCTACTGCTTATACATATGTGTTCAAACAATCAATCATATTGTTTTGACTTGGACCATGAAACGTAAAACAGAAGCCTGTACTTTACAAAAATGAAGAGAGAAAGTACATTAGTATAATGATAGTGGAGCCGATGTCGTTTTAGGTAGTTTAATGTGGACAAACTAAATACTATGGTTAGAACTAACTTGTATACATACTCATTGTTATGTTATACATATTTATTTTCAGTAATCAACTTCATAGTAGGCGGTAATTTCATACCTTGTTTATTTGCTCTAACACTCATAAGTACGTTTCCTTTCATTTATCATTACATTTCATTAATACCACCTGCTGTTTTTTCACATCTTAATTAACATACGTAATTATTTATGATATAATTAACAGGCTTTGCAGATCGGTCGCCTGACTTTTTTCTTTGAATTTGTAAATCTTGACGCTCATGACTGATCAATCAAACTATAAACTTGCTAATTGCTCAGAAATAATGTTTTGACAAAATCAATAATCATTAGCGCATTCTATCACATTAAAAATAATAATAACCCTGTACCATTTCACACTCATTTCCACTATGGGTAACCTTGCATAAAAGTCGAGGTAAAATGCATACTATAATTCACGGTATAAAAAATCACCTTAAAAAGTTTGCCTACGCGTATCTTGATCTGTTTTTTCCTTCTTCCAATGACCTTAATTTTATAATGATGATTATTTACTCAGTTCTAAGGATTCTTCGCAGTATAAATCGCGTCTGTAATTACACGTTTTTCTGCTTTAAAAGGCCTCTCAATCAGGAAAAACTGTACACAGCATTATTAGTCTGGTTTGTCGCTGATTAAAGGAATGGTTTTATTTGGTTTTTGTAGATAACTTAACAAATTGTTGGAATGTTTTAATTAAGCTGATTAATTCATTCATTTAACAAAGAATGCCATGTTGCACGTGTGCAACTATGTGTGTATTTATCTAGTATACATTGTGTAGATGTCCACAGGTATTTTCACTTCTAGGCTACAAGTTTCTAGGATTTCATTTTTTATTTGAACAGGCTTTTTGTTTTTTTAACAAGCAAAAGGATTTAAACTAAATTGATCGTCAAATGCCATCTCTTTAGCCGCCTTGATTTCGGTTGCGTGTTTTATCGGTCCAAAATTTCGCTTCAAATCGAATATAATAAAAACCGTCAATGAAAAATGAGTTATCGTTTCATAATTCTAAAACCACAAGAATTGAAGTTTAATAAATTTGAAATAAAGCATATCGTGCATTCTCAGATTTATTTTCTACCCTGCAGGCATAGAATTATGCTAATGTAAACTATTTTACCGGTTTAGACTCAACGAGTTTTCTAATATTTAATTTTTTTTATTTGCGAGCGGTTGCTTGTTCGTCCTTTAATCACCCTAAATGAAACATGATGATTTGTGTGATTTTTTCTACTGGTTTTTCCTTTTCTTAGTATCCCACTTAGTCTAAGTAGCACTATTTACTTATTTAGTTAAGATGAATAATCATCTGCTAATTTTAACAAAAAACTCGAAAGACAATAAAATGATTACAAACTGTAAAGTCAAACGATGTACAGTCATGTACAGTCAGCTTCAGTAGCCTCAAAAAGGCACCTACTAGTCAAGTAGACTCAAAAATTCTTGCAATATCACCGTGTTTTTATAAATTTTCTCTACTCTCTCTTCTACTTTTTGGAATTAGCAGCAAGGTTCATTATTACCATATATTATTAGTAATATGGGCAATTGAAAGAAAATTAAGATACCCGGAGGGAAGGAAACTCATGGTTCCTCTAGTGTATTTTATAGATGTCCAACTACCTTAACCAATTCCTGCTTCTATTAGAAGTTTATTCATTCACAATATCACATTAGGGACTCATGGAGTTTCTGCAAATTTATAAAAAAAAACAGAAGATACCTGAGAACCATCGCCTAATATCACTTGATGTGGTATCGTTATACACAAACATCCCGGTAAATTACTCAATACAGTGCATAAGAAATAAATGGTCTGAAATAAGGGAACATACATCATTACCCGAAAATGAATTTATTGGGGCGGTAGAGCTGTGCCTTAAGTCCACTTACTTCCGGTACGAGGACAATTTCTATTCACAAATATATGGAGTAGCTATGGGGTCTCCCATAGCTGCAACAATTGCAAACCTTGTAATGGAAAGCCTGGAAGAAAAACTAATACCTGATTTAAATTTTAAGTTTGGATTTTTTAAAAGATACGTTGATGACTGCATAATGTGCCTGCCAAACCAAAAAGTTCAATACACACTGGATAAGTTTAATGCGTTCCTTGAGACCATTAAATTCACCATTGAGGAAGACAAAAACAGCTCATAGAACTTTTTGGATATGACGGTTA
Source organism: Dendroctonus valens (assembly GCA_024550625.1). Classification (NCBI taxonomy): domain Eukaryota; kingdom Metazoa; phylum Arthropoda; class Insecta; order Coleoptera; family Curculionidae; genus Dendroctonus; species Dendroctonus valens. The sequence goes on along the minus strand of JAJTJO010000717.1, from coordinate 197,891 downwards.
TGTATGACGATAATAGGGAAATAAAAACAAACTGGTACACAAAGGATGTGTGGTCTGGTAGATACTTGAATTACCAATCATATGCACCTATACAATATAAAAAAGTGTTGTAACAGCTCTTACTGATAGAGCGATAAAATTAGCACATTATAGATACAGAACAAAAAATCTTGAAAAAATAAAAAATATACTAATAATGAACAACTATCCCAAAGCTTTCTTCGAACCAATTATAAAACAAAGAATTAATAAAATCTACAATGCAAATAAATGGAACAACATAAATAATATAAAAAAGAAAAAAGAAGGTGAAATCAAGTATGTATCATTACCGTACATACCAGAAATCAACACAAAAATAAAAAATGTTTTAAAACCACATAATATTACTATAGCGGAAAAAACTAATAACAACTTGGCAAAAGAATGTTTTACAAAATTTAAACCTAGAAGCGATAAGTTGGACACACCTAACGTAATATACAAGATTGACTGTTTGAACTGTGACAACACATACATAGGTCAAACAGGCCAATATTTAAAGAAAAGAATATACGAACATAAGTATAGCTTAAGAAAGGTTAACGAAAATGGAACAGCATTAGCACAACATGCACAACATAAGTTGCATGACTTTGATTTCGATAACATACAAATATTAATCAATGAAAACAACTATAATAAGAGAAGAATCCATGAAATGATACAAATTAAAAAAACAGCAGAATGCAATGAATTTCAGATCAGACACAGACAATCTTAGCTCTGTGTATCATACACTAATTAAATGATTGCATGCATGAACTGATTGGACCAAGTAAATGAAATAAATACATCTGATATTGAGGAATTGCCAAGAAATTCCTAGAATGCAAAGAAAAGGCGAAATATAAACAGTTTTTTTGTTTCGCTCGCTTGATATCGAGTAAAATATGGAAAATTCAGTGACCAGTTGAATGTTAAAGGAGAAACAACTATACGCGTAAGTTAAAATTAAATTTAAATCTCTAAACAATAGATTCTAGTCTTTTCCCGGATATGTTAGTCCTGACTCATCACCTGAAAACCAATGTTCTTGATGTACTTTTTAATATGTGTGTCATTGGTATTTTAATGTGTGAATTTTGATGGAAAATTTTTATATAAATTAATAATAACTGTAAATGTATATTTTAGACAAACTGATGATGGTGGAGAAAGACACCGAAACGTATTTGTAACATTTTAAATAATAAACAATAAAATTGACAGAAACCCAGGAATGTATTGGAGTGAATTGAAGTACAGTCAGGAAAATATACGAAAAAATTAGAAGTTTGTCCATTTGAAGAAAGTGGCTTATTATGTCTTCTGATCTGTCAATGCGCCATCTCAAACTAGCAAATTTGCCAAGATATTTTAGATTGTGACTTTTTCGCATGATCCGAAAAGAATAAAGAAAAGTAAGAATCATCTTGCCTTCTTTTGATTGAAACGGCCCTTGAGGCTCTGTATGTATCGATTCAACTGCCTATTAATTTCATTAAAGCGGAAGCGGCAAATGTGTAGCTGCTGGTGTTACAATCAACATGAGAACTTCGTCGCAAATTGGACCGGAAAATTGCCGGTTGTGTCACAAATGTTTTATTCGCTGCTAATTTATGGCTGGGAGATCAATTTTCCAAGTTACAGAAAATTATATGCCACCACAATCTCATTTCAGATATTATTTGCTTCAGCCTTATAGCCCCAATGATCATATTTAGATCAATAAAATATTTTCAAATCCATTTTAGTTCTGAATAGAGTTTGCGTTATGTACCTTTGCATCATTCGGCCAGCGTTTTATTTGCGATACTTATGGGTCCCAGAAAAAAAATTAATATGAAATTTAAATGAAACTGAAAAGCCTTGTTGTCTGTCGTCCTTTTTACAGACGGTGTTGGAAAAAGTCGAATATCATTTCTGTTTTAAGTTTTAAGCACAGTTGGACTGCAAACAGAAACCAGAGTGGTAATAAATGGCTAATAAAATGATAAACTAATGGAGAATGGTAAAGCAAAAATACTAAGAAGTAGAAGACCTGGAGTAGAAACAGGACAGTTTCAAAATGAATAAATAGATCATAGAGTTTACACACACCTGCCGAAAAAGTGACTTAGAACATTGGCATAGATTTGACCAGTGGATCTCCCCCCATTTTTAACATTTTGCTGGTTATGTTGTCGTCGCCCGGGGTTTTTGTATTCTTCATTTGCTCTTCTTATTTCTTGGTTTGTTATATCCGGAATTTCTTCGGATCCGACATTCATAATCGTTGTTGTTTTTCCATTTGACGTGTCTGTGATATGTATAATTTTTTGTAGAATTCCTTTATTATGTTTGTGATGCTTCGTCGGTGTTTCTTACCTTTGATCTTTGTTATTTTCCGTTTCCCCTCGGATTTGTTTTTTCGTACTACTTTCATGTTATTGTTATCTTCTATGGCTTGTTGGATTATATTAGTTTTATTGGTTTGACTATTTTCTGGTTTCGCGACTTCTTTCCATCAGCATCTTCGTTTCTTGTCTTAGTTTGCATTGTCTTGTGTTTCTATTGCGTGTGCATACTTTCTTGGTCACTACTTGGATGTCGGAACGTATTTTGGTCGATAGATCATCGAGGTCCAAATTTTTGTGTTCTTCAACAGGTTCCAATTTCTTTTTTAGTACTTACTGATATTCCTCTTTTTTGTTTGTGAGAGTTTCATTTGTGGGAAACCTGGTTTTGTATATGAGTTTTCCTCTTTCGATTTTATGTTGGAAAACAAGTCTAGCCCGTACCAATCTGTGATCGCTCCCTGTGTCAAATTGGTTCAGAACGGAGACATTTACGCTTATTCTTCTGTTGTCAATTCGAGAGAATGTAGTCAATCTAGTTTTTATATCTCTTACATGGGCTAGTCCGTGTCCATTTGCGTTGGGGTGTCTTTTTGTAAAAGGTGTTTAGACAGTACATTTTCTCTTCTGAGCAGATATTTACACTTTAAATATTCCGTTAACTTTTCAATTCTCAAAATAAATAATATCCCTGCTTTTTAAAATAATCGGACATCCTGTATATATATAAAGGAACTGAACGTGTTCTTCGAACGCATCCTCATGAGGGTTTTTCCACGACGTAATTTAACAATATCCTACTTCCCACTAGTAATTGTAATAATGGCCATAGTTCACTCGTGACGTAAATACCCTTATAAGTACACGCCCATAAAAGTTATTTATATACAATTCCATCCCAATATTGTAACAACATTTCATCGGCATATCCCTTGATTATATTCAATGCAACATCTGAACAATTTTTCAATAATAAGGGATCGAATGAACCCCTCACATTAAATGAAGGCTTATTTATATTCGAAACAAGTCTGCTTTTTACTCGATTGATCGAAGGCTTTAGCTAATAAACACCAAAGTTGTAAGTGAGTTGATTAAGTGCTTTCCATTGAACCTTCTTAGACAGGATGGGGCAAGGCGTAAAAGGCTTTGACTTGCATAATTAACAGTCTATTGCGTGACGTTAATTTGGCCTGGTTTTGTGGTGCATGTGGATTCTGTTAATTCTGTTATATTATAAAATACACGTATATCATGTAAAAAATTAACTATTGAAAGTTTGTTGGATGGTCCATCTAGATAATACGTCTGAAAATTCCACAAAGTAATTTAATAATCAGTTCAATAATTATAAAATATAATTATTAGTACATTATGCTACAGAAGCCTTAAGTTTTTGTGCACGCTATTACGTATGCATAATTAAGAAAGTTGACTGTAAGCAATGCAAAGGGAAGCCTTTGTCTGGATCATTGACTTTGGGAGAATAAGGCGCAAAATATCTCACGAGAAAGCGGGCTAGTTTATGGGATTTGTCTAGAAAAACAGTAATCACGCGCGACGTAACAGATAAATTGGTTTAGAGGCTATCAGTCTGATCAATTTCAATAATCAATGAGTTATTTAAATAAAACATGCTAAATCCTAGCAATATACAGGTTATGAGTTTTGGAGTCTAACTGAACATGTGAGATATTTCAGAAAGTAATTATTTTTATAAAAAATTAATAAAGAATTTAAATCTAAACAGAGAGCTTAAAGAGATAAAAGAGGGAGGAAATAGACGAATTCTATTCGGAATTTCTCTTTGGTGATGTATTTAATGTTTTAGCCACTTGCATGACAGAAAATGCAATTTATCGCACTATAAATATTCATATCTACCAAACCTGCAAGAAATATTTCTTCACCATTCAGTTTAAAATACAAACCTTCATCCTTTTGACAAATCCGATCTTTTAAATTAAATATCTTTTTGAAGATATAAATGAAGGTTAGCTAAAATTCTGTACTTAACTCTGATTGTAAACACTATAAAAACTTAGCAAGTTATTCTTAATTATGCAGTTTTTAGTTGGTCCAGGCATAAACAGGAATATTTTAAATTCAACCAAACCCATTATTTTCTTAAGAAGATGTTCTGCCAAGGCCAGACTTAATCAGGTCAAAACCCGCCATATTATGCTAATCCATCCAATAGCAAACCGGATTGGATTTTAATTTGCTTATTGATCCTTTTTTAAACAGCCTTCCAATTAAAAACCCTGAAACGACATCCAGGCATACCCATTTTCCGCATCAATTACAAACTATACTCCACGCAAAGCACGCTATTAAATAACGGAATTAAATTAATAACATGTAAAATTACCTGAAAGGAATATTTTAGTTGATAAACGCTTAGCTACATTGATCACGATTCCTTAACTTTAACTATGCATGATTAGATAAAGAAAGTTGTATTTTATAAGGTTTTTTTTACGGCAAACTGTTTGTCGTAAATTTTCCGAATTTACGATTGCTCGTAAAACATCTATAAAACGGAAATTTGTTGAGGCACACTTCGGAATCAAAAGGTGCAGATATTTTGTTTTTGATAGCAGAGGATTCAGACATAAAACATCAAGTAGCTGTATTGAGGAACTTTTAAGGTTTTATAGAAGTTTGAATGGTTGAGACGAGGCTTATCGCAAAACTTATTTTGAGCAGTAAATTTACTTTTTTAGCTGCTTTGTTTGTTATAAAAATCATAAATTTTCCGGTTTCTTATATTTAGTAGTAGTAGTAGTAAACATCTTTATTTCTAAAAAAGGCTATCGACCTATCGGTCTTTCAGCCCTTGTTTAATACATGTAGTCTTAATCTAAATAAAAAACAAATATGAAAATTCTCTTATTCTAGGTTAACAATATTATTAAATAAAATAAAATTTCAGTGGCAAGAAGAAATTATTTTATTGTCCACTAGTCAGTTGCGTTTGTAAGTGTTCGAGTAGCGTTAGTGTAGGGAAACGAAAGCGGGATTGTCTGGTTGGTCTTGTAAGACAAAGGGGATTCAGTATGGTCCAGTTGTAGGGGTTGTTTGTCCATTTTGTCTGTAGCTGTATGAGTCTTTCCGAGATCTTTGTCATGTTTGTGCGTTCGTATAGTAGTTGGGTGGGGGGGGGGGGGGGGGGGGGGGGGGGGGTGTTGTGTAGTGGGTTTTGGGGGTGTCTTATTCGTGTTATTAGTCTTAGTGGAATTTGTTCTGTTGTTTGCGTATAACCTTTTGTCCTTTCTGTTCCGTTGGTCATGCGGTCTTCATATGTTCTTATATTAATTTTTTATAAATTCAAATAATACATGCAAACATCTTCCAACGTGTGCACGACGTGTGATTTATATTGCTGTAAATTATTTCCTTAACATCATTGCCATTGTATTTTTTTACAATACTCTATATGAATAACTTATTTTTGTGCAATGGTTTTTTTTGAAAATACAATTCTCTTTACATACTTCCGACACAGTGTTCCCTAGTAAGTGAAATTAATTGGTATACTTCCATCAGTCTTGAATGAATTTACTATTTTCGTAACTGTTGAATGATTTACATGTTTATTCCGATGTGTGTACATTGCTAAAAATAGTTGCGGATCTGTTATACGTTTTATATCACTCTCTTCTCAAAATTATAATTATACTGTTTATAATGAATTTGTATAATTGCAACACGTATTAAGATTTACTCTACTAAAACTAAAACTGTGATAATTAAAGAAAAAAATTACAAAAATATCGACACATGATGCCAAGACTGGCTTATTTAAATTTAGAAAACATATGCCAGAAAATTTGAATTAAGTTACTCTATATATTTAATAATATTAAAACAACTGGCTTTTATTTGAATTTTTTTGTACAGAAACCGTCTGGGAAAGAATAATGAAAATTGGTTTTGGGTTTGATAGGGCAAAATGCATCAACCGGCACGGAATAAATGTTCATTTTAATTTAATTTGAGACGTGAAAATAAGGAAACCGGTTGGAAATTAATTTTGGTTTCTACAATGTTCGAAAGTACGTATTTCTTTGTTACTTTGGAGTGGTGATGTAAAAGAGCTTCTTTCATAGAAACTGAATTCTAAAAATACAAAATTTGTTAATATGAAAAACAACTTCAAATCTAGATATAAATGTATTTAATTTGGAAGATTATTTATTAGAAGACAGTAGCAACATTAAACGACGTACACTTAAATTAGTAATAATTCAATAATGAAAATTATTCTGAAAAAAAAAAGAAAGTACTTTTGCGCTTCATCAGAATGCTCTCAAGTCAGATTTTAGAGTAAATAGTCGTAATAAGTAAAAAAATTAAATGCTATCTTTTCAAAGCACAACCTGATGTACAAATAAGGGTTTACTAAACATGTTCGACCAATTCAGTTCAAATTCAATTATTTTTTTTGATTTAATATTAATTTCTGGACACGAAAACTTTACTTTCGATTTGTAATAATTCAAATTTCTTCTGCTCCTTTTTCCTTCTTTTTTTAAGATATCTGCCTTGTTCTCTACTTTCTTAGAGTTGTGTCTGGTATGATAAATTCCAGCTTTCATGCCAACATATGGGTGGACGTCCAGGTGATCTGCTGGATCTTGGGAGACCATCTCCTGCAATCTTCGGCAATCTGTTGTCGTCCATCCGTTCAACATGATCTCTCCATGCGCGTCTGTTTCGAGACCATCTAACTATGTCTTGGACATCGCAAAGTTCTCGAATATCTTCTTTTCTTTTGTGGTCCCTTAGTGTGTAGCCTGCTATGGATCTTAGAGACCTCATCTCAGTTGTGCGGATAATCCTTTTTGTTGTGAAGTTTTCGGCTCTTGTTTCTACAGGGTAAGTCATAGCAGGTCTTATATATGCGGACTTTGCTTTTAATGGACATGTGCTTGTTTCGCCATATTATATCTCTTAGGAATCCTGATATTAAAGCTGCTTTGGCTGTTTGAGACTTTACTTCTTCTTGGAGGTCTCTGCTGATTGTGATGTTGACGCCGATATATTTGAAGCTCATTACCTGCTCTACTGGTTTATTGTATATAGCCAATTTACATCTTCTGGGCTCTGTTGAGATGGTTAGCACTTTTGACTTTGCTACCGATATCTCCATGCTGTATTTAGTAGCTGTTTTTTCGAACTGATGAAGCATTCTCTGCAGGTTGTCCTCACCCTCTGAGACCAGCACGGCATCGTCGGCCTAGCAAATTACTTTTAGTTCTTTGTTCCCTAGTGAGTATCCCTTTCCAACCTTTTTTACTTCCGTTATATGTTCGTCTATAATCAACTTGAAGAGGATGGGGCTTAGGCTATCGCCTTGTCTTATTCCAGTTTGCATGAGTAGTCTGCGTGTCTTTCTGCCTTCCTCTTGTATTTGGGTCCAGTTGTTAGTGTTTAACTCCTCAACAATGGTTGAAATATCCGGGTGCACGTTTTCCTTTTTGAGAAGTGTCACAACATGAGTGAGTCTCACTCGGTCAAATGCTTTCGTAAGATCTATAAAACACATATATCCTGTTTTATTGTATTCTATAACCTTTTCAGCGATTTGCCTGATATCAAAGATGGCATCTACTGTTGACCTGTTTTTCTGAAGCCTTGTTGGTCTTCGAATATGCCATGAGAGGATATATCTTTTGCCAGTATTTTAGTGAATAGTTTTAGTACTGAACTTAATAGCGTAATTCCTCGATAGTTTTCTGGGTCTTTTTTGCTTCCCTTCTTGAAGATTGGAATGGTTATGTTTTCTTTCCATTCGTTTGATATTTTTTTGGATTCTATGATTTTTCAAGAGAACGTGTAGCTCTTTGGATAATGTGTTCTCTCCGTGCTTCAGTAATTCGTTGAATATTTCGTCTATTCCCGTGGACTTGCCGTTTTTCAATTTGGTGATCGATTGTTTCAGTCTCTCATCGGACACGGTCCACGGTTCTTGAGTCTTGTTAGTCTGCTGTTCTTGTAGTAAGTGTTTCTTCCAATCGTTAAGTGCAATTTTCGTTATGTTTATATGTTCGTTGATTGGTTTTTTCCTATTCCTTGACATGTTCCAAATCTTCCTCTGGCCTCCGTCCAGAAGGTCTTGTTCCATGTCTGCCGATAAACTTTCCCAATGTGCTCTTTAAATGTATTGGATTTTGTTGTTGATTGTATTTCTTACGGCTTTGTATTCAACCAGTGTTAAGGTTTGTGATCTGGTTCAGGTATGCTTTGCGCTTTTCGTTTGCTGGTTCTCCTGCAGTATTCTATCGGAAATATATTTTGTGTCGTGGATGTTGCTTTGGAGCCTCTCATGTATAAGTAGACCGACCCCAAAGTTGCTCTTTCGTTCTTGTCGTTATAGATTAAGATGTACTCGCCATATTTTGTGTTGCCTTTGCCTTTCTTTTTGGTTTCCGAAAGTGCACATATTAAGATAAGATATTATAAGATCTTATGTCGTTTTACTTCTAGAAGTACTTCGTGATCTTTGTTGTTCAGCGATGTTACATTCCAGCATCCAAGTCTGAGTGGTTTTTGCTTCTGTTTCCATAATCGTTTTCTTTTTCGTGCCTGGTCGTCATCGTTTTTTCCTGTCCTGTCCGAGGTTATGTTATCGTTTCTTTGAGCACTGTATTACCCTCTGGCTGGTCGCTAGCCTTACCTGAGGTTCCTCCTCTTTTTCCGCGCTTGGGACCGGCTGCAGTTCGAATGAGCTACTCGGTTCACCCATTTTCTTCGTAGGCAGGATTTAATTCCAATTTAGTTTCGCAAAATAGAAATGCCATTTTAGTTAAAAATTGAGTTATTATAGTGAGCTGGAAAATTACTGTTCGAGTATTTTCACTATTGGAATAAAACGGTTGAGAAACATTTATATAATTTTGTATCTGAAAACAATGGGTGCTAAAATTAACTTTTTAAAGCAGCCTTAAATCAAACACAGATAATATCACACTTTCAAAAATCTATTTAATGTTCTAGTCAAATGTTTGTTTTTATTCATTGGTTGAAAAACTGTCATATATATCAAGTGGAATGTTGGTGCAGACCTGAGCATTGTTAAACAATGCTTATTGTATTTTTTTTCGCTCTAAAATGCGCACTGTTCGGGTAAAAAAATTAAAAACGTATTAACACACATTGAACTGGTGCGTTTGCTAAAAGCTTTATTAAAGTTACTGACAGTTTTACAATAATTTAATCAAAGCGAAACGTAATTGTGTTAATAAAGTGTTAATAAATTTAACAAAAGATGAGTAATGTAATACGGTAATGTAAGAAATTAAACATATTCAAGATCTGTTACAGTAGAATGTACCTTGTTTATTAATATGTACTTTTAAACTTATATCGCATTTCCCGCACGGAACTAGCAATTATTTTTCTGTTTACGGTTCTGTGAAAAATATCTTGCCTAAAAAGGTCCACAGATTATAATCTACTTTAATGAACAGGCACAAATAAAAGTCCTATTACTGTTTTAAACTTGTCCTTGTCCACACTGTATGATCACTTTTTCGAATCTATCTGTTCTTACCAAAAAAAGTATTACAACTAACAGCTAATGTCTTGCTAAAGTGCCTCAATTTAAAATTCCTCACAGTCTTTTTCTGCAATTTCGTATGCAGTGAATCATCGGCGGAATTTCATTACGTCCAACTTTACAGCCGTACAGGCGTCTTCATACGGGATTCCGATCCTACAAGAAACTATTAAAATATTGAGGACGAGTATTACCGTCCTAAATCAACACTTTAATGAGTTTCCGATTTTGCCAGTTTGATGACCGAAATGTTCCAGAATGGTCGGTTAACCAGTTCGATGGGTCAGTGGGTTACTGACTTTGGTGGAGATCGTGTTCTTGCTCCAGATTATCGAGTATCTTGTACTATCTGAATTGAGTACACATAGAGAAGTTAATCAAAGCAAAGCAGCAGCCAATGCTAATATATTCTGGTGTAACTTGTAATCGCGCCTGATCGAACATTAAGTTAATTAGTGTTTCAGTAATTATTTTGCTATATTTGTTCAAGAGCAATTAAGTAAACTAAAGGAGAATATGTCTCGAAATTACCTGAATTTTCGAAGCTGCTTATGCTTAATTATTTATTATGAGAATGGCCGGGAAAACGATACGTATAGAAGTGCACTGATTCTGTTTTGTATTCAAAATATCTGCAAGGCTTCATACGAGTTAAAAAAATTAATATGTTTTTCTCTTAACAACTTTCTAACACATCTGGATGTATTTTGCCGCACAAATCACACTAGTGAGCTTTTGGAGTCGCAAAATTAACATTATTGTCATTTTAGTTGCAGTTCCAGGAGAGCGGCAATTTTGAGTAGAGTAGTTTGAGGCCATTTAAAAACTTTCCTGTGCTTCAGTCTACTAAGTTTCTTCTTGAAATTGACTGGCATTTAGTTGTTTTGCTGAAAACAAATAAAAAGTGTTCGCTCTGTATTTGCATTATACTACCGGAAGGTAAAAGAATTATTGCTTACTATTTATTGCTTTAATCTTAACAGGTTTCAGTATAATCGAATTAATTTTGTGGTTGTAAAGAAGTCAACATCATTTAAACATTATTCAAGACTACTTCTTGAATTTTTGTAAACTGACCATTTAATTAAACCTTCAAAGCAGAAATCAAAACGATTTAAATCACGACTTTTAGTAGGCCACTGGACATCAATGTACTTTAAAGATATAAAGTAGTAGTAGTAAATATCTTTATTTCTAAAAAAGGCTATCGACCTATCGGTCTTTCTGCCCTTGTTTAATACATACAGTCTTAATCTAAATGAAAACAAATATGAAGATTCTCTTATTCTAGGTTAACAATACTATTAAATAAATAAGATTTCAGTGGCAAGAAGGAATTATTTTATTGTCCACTAGTCCGTAGCGTTTGTAAGTGTTCGAGTAGCGTTAATGTAGGGAAACGAAAGCGGGATTGTCTGGTTGGTCTTGTAAGACAAAGGGGATTCAGTATGGTCCAGTTGTAGGGGTTGTTTGTCCATTTTGTCTGTAGCTGTATGAGTCTTTCCGATATCTTTGTCATGTTTGTGCGTTCGTATAGTAGTTGGGTGGGGGGGTTGTGTAGTGGGTTTTGGGGGTGTCTTATTCGTGTTATTAGTCTTAGTGCAATTTGTTCTGTTGTTTATATATAACGTTTTGTCCTTTCTGTTCCGTTGGTCATGAGTATATGTCCATAGTCTAGCAAGGGTCTACAAATAGCTTTATATATTTTGGTGGCGGTGTTTGTGCTAATTCCTCTGTCTTTGTAGGTTAGTGATCGGAAGTGTTTTGTTCTCTTTATTGTTTCTGCCCTGATGTTTCGTATGTGTTTAGTGAATTTAAGTTTGTGGTCAATTATAATTCCAAGGTATTTTACGTCGTTTTTTGGTTGTGTCGTTTGGCCGTCTGCAGTTATTGTAGGGGAGTCAGCGTTGAGTCTGTGGTTTGTGAGCAGAAGTTTGTTTTTTGACGCGTTTGGTGTTAGTCTCCATTTATAAAACCATGTCATTGTGTTGTTTGTTAGTGTTTGGAGTCTTTGAGCTGCTCTCTCAGTAGTTTTGTCATGTACAATAAGTGCCGTGTCGTCTGCGTATTGTAATATGTATGCCGATCTGTCGATTCGATTTTTGTCTGGTAAGTTGTAATTGTATATGTCATGGCAGTATATATTGTAGAGAAACGGTGAGCGGGGATCCTTGAGGGAGCCCTTGTTCAGGGGAAAAAGAAAATGACAGTGTTTTGTCAATTCGTACTTGTAGTTGTCTGTTTTCTAGTAAGTTCTTTATGGTGTGTAGTAGATATGTTGGTGTGTGTAGTTTGTATAGTTTGTATAGTAACCCTCTATGCCAGACACTATCAAAAGCTTTGTTAATGTCCATAAACAGGCAAGCTGTCTTTCTGTCAGTTAGGTGGGTTGTTCGTATATTGTTGGCCAAAATAAAGAGCGGATGAACAGTCGAGTGATGCTGTTTGAAACCAAATTGGTAGGTAGGTATATATTTTCCAATCACTTTTTCAAGCCGCTGCTTCATTATGTATTCAAAAATTTTGCTTAGTACTGGAAGTAGTCTAATTGGTCTGTAGGTGCTCGGTTGTGTATTGTCTAGTCCATTTTTGGATATAGGGATTATTAAGCCGTTTTTCCATGCTTTTGGGATTCTGCCATTTGTGATGCAGTTGTTCAATTCAGTTAGGATCAGTTTGTGTGTTTTCTTGAGTTAGGCTTTTCAAGACTTTTGCCTTAATTTTATCTTTCCCCGGTGCAGTGTTCTTGATGTGCGCTAGGGCTTCATCGTACTCTATGTCTGTGATCAGTGTGCAGGCATAGTTTGGTGAGTTGTTAAAATAGTTCAAGTACCAGTCGTTGATCAAGTTCCAGTTGTCATTGTCGAAGTTAGGGTTTGTCGATGTGCTGAAGGCCCTTTGATAGTGTCTGGCGAATGCGTCCGCTTTCTCTTTGTCTGTGTAGCGTTCTATTCCGTTTTCGTCAATTGTGTCAGTAGTGCCAGTCTTCCTGTATTGCGCCAGTTTCTTAATTTTTCGCCAGTATGTTTTGCCTTTGTCCTTCTGTATTTCTTTACATGTTTCTAGCCATTTGTCTTGTCGGTATTGTCCAATCAGAGTTTTAATGTTTCTGTTAAGTTGGTTCATTGTCTTTTTTAGGTCGTTATTTTGAGTGTTTGTATATAGTCTGTACAGTTCTCTCTTATGTTTTATTAGTCTCAGTATGTATTTGGGTAGTGTATGTCGGTAGAAAGCATTTTTTATTTCCGGGCTAAATTTTCCTATGGCTAGTGAAAGTTGTTGTTGTATGGTTTCTATTGAAATGGGGTGTGCTTGTGATTGAATGTAGTCATGTATATGTTGTTTCACTTTGTCTATGTCAGTCTTTGTTAGGTTTAAGTTTTTCTCTATAGGTGTATTGGAGGTAGGTTGCGTATGTTGTAAGTCTATGTTAAACGTAATAGCCAGGTGGTCGGATCCAAGCTCGTTGGTTAAGTTTATGTTGTTGATGGTGTTTGTCAGGTTTCTTGTGTGCAGTAGAACGTCTGGTGTTGAGTCTGGGTTTGCGGGCATCAGAAAAGTTGGTGGGGTGTGCTGTTTATAAAGTCGGAATTTTGTAGAAATCTTTTAAGCTGTTTCGTGTTGCTTTTGTTCATATTAAAGTCGCCTACAATTATTGCATATTTATAGATGCTCGCTTTAGTCAGTATGTTTTGTTCTAGGTTGGAGTGTGGGTGTATGTATGTCAGGAATATGTTTATCAGGTCGTTTAAGTAGGGTAGCGTAAAGTGTAGACAGTCGTTCAAAGGGTTGTTGAGGGAGGGAGGATTTGCTCTTCCAAGTTTATATGTTGGTTTTAGGAGAGCTGCGACCCCGCCCCTGGCATGATTGATGGTATTTCCATGCCTATAGATATACTGCCAATTTCTGTACGTTGGTGTTTGTCCTAGTTTGGTTTTAGTCTCTACAAATATGCAGCAGTCTGTGTCGTTTTGTTCTATGTAATTGTAAATAAGTGTTTTTTTGCTGTTAAGTCCGTTGATGTTCGCGTAAAGTACTTTCATATTGAATCTTGTATGCTCGTCACCGTCTGTCTCATTTGTTCGCAGGGTTCAGTTGGAGAGCGTCCCTCGGGCAGGAGCATGTCAAACATTAGGATGTAGACATGGTTCCCGAAGAAAAGAACGGAGGTGTCAATCTCAAAGTCTTCTATAAATTGTTTTCGTAGTTTTTTTAGTAGTTCGTCTCTGTTCGTATTGTTTGTCTTGTTAAGTTGATGTTTGTATTTGTTTATGATGTGGTCATGTGTTGTAATGGGTGTGTGTATTCTACTTGCCACTGTCGTTGTCTCCGCAATCCCGGACGTACGTTTGTTTACACATTTTATTTTTACGTTTGGGATGCCGACGATTGGGGCTGTCGGTCGTTTGGGGCATTTCATGCTCCATGCTGCGTGGTCCTCTGATTTGCATGCTGCGCACTTGGTTGGCAGTGGTGACTCGCATTTGGATGTTGGATGGGGTCCCTGGCACTTGTTGCATCTTGGTGCTTGTTTGCAGTCTTCAGTTTTGTGGCTGAACAGGTTGCATTTGCCACACGGCGCAGGCACGGGTGCTGGTGGAAAGATATAAATTTCTTGCATAATTCAAGTTTGGTAAACTGGAGGAAACTGCAATATTTTTCTAAGAAGAAATCTGATGGAAAATGTATCTGTTTAGCTTCCGTGATTTATTCTATACACTTCATTCTACACACATTTATTTTCAAAATTGCTAAATGAGTAAAACATTTTTCATTAGACTCTCTACTGAACCTACACTGTTTAAAGCAATATCGTTGTCTTTAGACATTCGTTTAATGTGACAAATTGAACCACTCTGTCTGAATAATGGTCCAGTTTTTTCATGGTAACTTATTTTTTGTCTTACAATCACATATGGACGGAACTAAATTTAAAATACTTAACAATTTTCGAACAAGATAATAAAATGATATCAAGGAAAATGTTAATTGCTATAGAAAACATGATGAGAGTGATAAAATTTTCAAGACTCTCTAAAATTAAATACTAAGCAATGAAACTTTTATAATAGACCAAATTGTTGAAATAATTCTGATATCGCTTTATCCAACTCATCTGCTTTTTGAGGCATATTCTTAAGGATTCAACCTCAAACTATATTGAGAGCCACTTTTCACTGCTCAATTTTTCCAATGTAATTTTTTCTGAATTTACATTTTCAACTGCTTCAATTTCCTTCTTATCTATAAATAAACTGTTAAGGACGAAAATGATTTAAAATTCCATGCAATATTAATCATAAATTTAGTCAGCTCTTGTGATTACGCGGTAAAATGGATACCAGCATACATTTTCCAAAGTTCCTGAATGATTAAAATGATATTTTCATAAGGGTACAACCCGAACCCACATCCTCGAGGCAATTAATGTCGGTTTAATAAATTGGTTTAATGTGGGTAACTCACAAGAGTATTTAAAAATAATTGAGATTTTGGTAGCTTAATGGTTCAACTTTGGCACTGTATGAAAATCATTAAAGTTTCACTTTCACCAATTATCTTGCATACGCAGGTCTTATGAATGTAGAATTGCTTTTGTTTAATTTTTTTAAGGTCCACAAATAGCAAATGCACTTTCTGGTTATATGCCATTTTCTTTTCCACAATTTGAGTCCAATTAAATAGGTGGTCAATGGTGAATGTTCCTGTTCTGAATCCGGCTTGTTCTTCTGCCTCTTTTGTACTGTATTCATCTTCTATCTTGTTTTTAAGTATTTATCTATATATTCTGCTTATGGTGTTGTTTACGGATATTCCTGTATAGTTGTCGCATTTATTTCTATCCGCTTTCTAATGGATTACTGATATATATGACAGCTTACGTTCCTTTGGTACTTCTGATTTGTTTATACATCTTTGGAATAGATTTGTGACCATCTTGGTGAGTTTTCCTGTCCCATATTTAATTAGTTCTCCCGGGATATTTCTTGGTCCCGCCGCTCTTCCATTTTTTAGCGAGTTAACATCTGATACAGTTATTCTTACTGGAGATCCTTGAGTGGTTATATTTATGTTAGTGTTATCAGTAATTTGGAACTCATTTCTATCTTCTGTCAGCATTTTCTCGAAATGCTGATTCAATTATTGCTCTGTTATTGGGGAGATTATGTCTTTTTCCGTTCTCGTCTCATGTTCTTTAGTATTCTCCAAATTTCTGTGCTTTTTCTTCCTCCTAGGTATGAGTTGTGTCTAGAGCATGTTCTGTCCCATTTTTCGTTCTTTTTTGTAGATATAATTCTTCGTACCCTTGCTTGTACCTGTTTATATGCAAGTTTGCCATTTATTTTTTTCGAGCTTAACATGGTGTTGTATAGTTTTCGCTTGTTCTCTATTTCAGATCTCCTCATCCCATCAGGGTGGTTTTTGACGTTTCCCTTCTATTTCCTGGCAACTCTCTCAACTCAACTATTTCCTCTTCCTCTATACTATCGAATGATCTTCTTTGCAGTTTATTGTTTAGTCTGGCTGTGTTCAGTTCTTTGTACTTTCCTGTTCCAAAATGTTAAATCTCTCGTCCTTTATATTGCACTGCAATTTTTAATACATAAATTAAAAAACCTGTTCAAAATTCTACAGCTTTTATCGTCAATCAGACAAATGTATATGCAAAATTATGAGAATACCGCTTTTTAACACGTAATATGCTTTTATTTAATTTGATGTCTCGATAAATTCACAAGTCGATATTGGCTATATCAAAATATTTGCTTTCAAACTCCTCTACCGAGACATGCTCTTCAGGGTTTCAGCACAAAATCTGGCTTTAAGTGGCTTGAAACTGCTGTAACACAGTTTTCAGTTTCTCCTTTTAAGCCGCGAATTTCTTTGTTGGGGAATCAAGAAGCTATTAATGAAAAACTTGATTAGATCTTTTAAGTGAAATTTGAAACTGATAAATTTAATTTGGAACGTTTGTTTGGAATTGAATACATTGTTTTTGAAATGTATATTGCTCATACTGAAAGTTGAGCTCAATACTCTTAATATATTATTTACGATAATAAAGAGTTGTGTAGAACAGTCAGGAGCTGTACTTTTCTTTTGGATTCAGAAAACATTTTGCGTCAGAACGTTTGTACTATAATTACATAGATTAAAATTTCTAATATTCTTTTTTGTTATTGTATGGATAAATAGTTAAAGCAAATTGGTGAACAATAGAAACAAAGCTATAGAACACAAAAATTGTTAAAAAAGAGTTAAATGGTCAAAACGTGAAATTCTTATTTCATCAACTATTTTTCTTACTATTCACTAATTTTGAATCGAATGTATTTATTATTTCGAATTAAATTTATTAGTAATTATTTAATTAAGTAGAATTTATTTATTACTGTGTTAAATTTATCATTTTAACTTGTCAAGATCATTCCTCTTAACAATTATTATATTTAAAATAATTTAAAATAAGAAGTTTCCTCAAAACTTTAATACAGTACCTGTAATCTAAAACTGTAATTGAATTATTTTTAGATTTTTTTGAAAGTAAAGCTTCTAATTGTGTCACTTGTGCTACTAACGGCGAATCAAATTTGTGCTGGAATATGATCTTATATGATAATGTTGGAAACAAACTATTCAAAGGTATTCTCTAAATAATCTCTAAATAAAATCTGCAATAAAACACATTTATTTAGCTTTTGTTATTTTTTTGTATACATTTTGCAAACATGCCAAAGTTGCTAATTTATTGAAAGGGTATTTTTATAAGGTTTTTTGTCTACCTTCATCATCATCAATTAATATCATTTTGAGGAATTAATTAAATGTGAGTAATTCAGAAGTTTTTAAATTGAAGTATTTTGTCAGTATAATTAATGGCCCAACTTTTTTAATATAAAAAATGATTCAAATCTCGAATTGAATGTCTCGATTTGCCGAGTTGCTGTCTGACTGTTCTATCACGGCAAAATAAGTACTGAAGGCATTTAAAATAAAGTTTGTACATTAATATATTCAAAATTTTGCTACCAACATTTAGCTTTTATTACGCATTACAGTTTTTATCGTCAAGCAGAGTGCATAACTTCAAGTCTGGAATCTTTTTTTAAAGGATCAAGCAGCTGTTAATTAACGTAACTGAATTTGCTGAGTTTCGAAAGCCGTAATTGAAACCTAATTTAACCGCGGATATTTGTCTTTTGAATTGGGAACATTGTAATTTGATTGCTGCTTAGATCTATATCGAATTCAATACTCCGAGTAAGGCAAGATGCACGATATTCCAGATGTTTCATATGTCTTGTTCTCCCTTTGCAGTACTGCAATATCTAGTCCTAATTAGAAAATAAATGTTTTTGAATTTTACGTTATAACGAAAGGGCTTTTACATTAGAATAAAGAAAATTCCTTTTTTTATTATTTGTTTTTTCCCAAATGTTTCCCCATATTTCCCAAAGTACGAAAAATACACCTGAGTTTTCCAGTCATGGATGATATCTACGCCATAATGCTTCTAACCGCGTGCTATATAATAAATAGCTTTATAATATTCCTATCAAGTCTTCAATTTGTCTCTGTCGAGCCCTACTGACTCCAAATCGATATGTTTTGGCTAATTCGAGCATAAAGCAGTTTCAAGGATAAATATTTCTATAAACGTTCGTTTTGTGTGGAAATTGAATTCTATAGTAGCAACTTTTGTGGTGAAAAGTTACTGGCAACTTGCAAAGAACTTTTGTATAAATATCTCTATTCACTTCAATTTGGTAATATGTTAGGAATCTATTTAGAAGGCATTGTTATGACGTGTATTTCCAAAAAATGTATTTTCACTAAGGAATTGCTTACATAATAAGATTTCAGTAACAAAAAACGATTAAAAATGTTTGAGTTTATTTGCAAAAATGGTTAATAAGCAACTTACATTCAGGTACACCTTCACGACTATTTGCATGATTGTTTATGCCATTCTTCTTTTTCCGACTCGTGTCTTTGAATGCAGTAAATTAGCAACATCATAACAGCAAATAGTTACAAGATCATAAGCCATTATTACTTATCTTATTTGACAGTGCCTGATTTATTGATAGCCCAACAAACCAATTTAAATTATTATGTTTTCCGATTCTTCTTAGAGTGCCTATCCGTTCCGGATGTTGGCTATCATGTTGGCAATTCGAACTTTGTTAACAGCGACGCGGAACAGCTGAAAGGTTGATTGGTTAAACCACGTTCTTAAATTTTTCAACCACGATATTCTCCTTCTGCCCACCCCTCTAGCTCCATATACTTTGTCTTGTAGGATCTTCTGCAAAAGGACATATCTGCTCTCATTGCGCATTATATGTCCCAGATATTGTAACTTTCGAGTCTTAACTATATTCAGGACTACTTTTTCCTTTCCCATCCTTCTCAGCACCTCCGTATTGATCATTCTCTCTATCCAAGGTATTATTCGTTGGATTCTTCGGTACAGCCACATTTCAAATGCCTCGAGTTTTTTGGAGGAGGCCTCCGTAAAGGTCCACGATTCGACCCCATAAAAAAGGGCCGAAAAGACGTAGCATCGCAATAGGCGAATTTTCGTTGCCAGCTGTAAGTCGTGGTTGGTAAAGACTTTTTTCATCCTGATAAATTCTGTTCTAGCTTTTTCGATACGCGTTCTGATTTTCACAGAATGGTCCCAGTTATCATTTACGTTCGTGCCCAAGTATGTGTATTTATTGACTTTCTCTAAAGGAGCTCCGTCTACCAATAAAGTACCGCGGGTGTTTTGGTTTTACTGATTATCATGAACTTTGTTTTGTTGGTGTTTATTTCCAAACCATATTGTCGACTGTATGATGTAACACTGTCCATTAGCAGTTGCAAGGAAGCTAGGTTGTCCGCAAAAATGACGGTATCATCCGCATACCTTATGTTATTCTATCGTTCTCCATTTAGCAGGATTCCGGCTTCAGTATCCTGCAGGGCTTCTCTGAAGATGCCTTCCGAGAACAGATTGAAAATTACAAGAGACAGTACGCATCCCTCTCTAACAACACGCAATATTTGTATCTCCTCCTTTGTCTTTTTGCCTATCCTGACTCAAGCGCCCTGATTCCAGTAGAGATTTCTGATGATTTTGAGGTCCTTCCCATCCAGGCCAGCTTTTTGCAGAACTTCCATCATTTTTGTGTGTCGCACTTGGTCAAACGCCTTCCTGTAATCCACGAAACATGCGTATACATCGCAGTTTATATCCCTGTAGCGCTGAATGCGTACTGAGGTGCTATACCTGGATCGAAAATAGAGCCTCTCTAGTCCCTACAGCCCTTCTAAAGCCGAATTGGTTCTCAGACATCTGTTCCTCACACAGTTTAAATATTCTACTGTGAATTATCTTCAGGAATATCTTCAGTAGATGGCTCATCAAGCTTATTGTACGAAACTCGCTACATTTTTTAGCATTAGGCTTTTTGGGGAGGGTAACAAATTCAGATTTCAGCCATTCCGTGGGAATGACACCCGTATCATAGATCACACTGAACACTCTTGTAAGCCAACCTAGATTCTTCCCCTCGAACAACTTTAATATCTCAGCCGGAACTCCATCGGGACCCAAAGCCTTTTGATCTTTAGCATTTTCAAAGCTGCCTGCTGATTGCTACCTTATCAGTCACGTCATCAAACAGTTCTTTATTGTAGTCTTCCCAGGTTTGCTTAATTTCCGACTTCTTTACTATAGCTAGGCCTTGGTTATCCTTACGTACATTAACTGTTCTTCTTTTAACTGTTCCCGTCATTTCCCTTACCTTCTTGTGCAGATTAAAGCTATAAAATTTGGCTTGGCATTATTCGATTTCTACACATTTTTTCAGTTTCTCTTTTTCTTTAGCTGTTCTTATTTCTTAGTTCTTATTTTCCTATTGATATGGTTTAATTGGAAAAATTATTTTAATAAGTTCTTTCCAAAGTTTGAGTTGACGTATGCTTAATTTTTGCTGCTAAAAGTGGGAATAACCCCAGCAGAATCAGGAAATATCTGATAAGCAAGTGAAAAAGACAAATAGTTCCGAATTTAAACTTTTTTCACCTTTAAGTTTGGTACAAAAGAGAGACAACGAAATAATAGAAAAATATAAAAATTTAATTAAAAATATACAATGACACTTTGTCCCAACTGGTCAAAATGTTAAGTTTGCAGATTGCAAATCGTATTTTTTGCTGTTCATCTATTCATAATAGTGTAAGTTTAATTACCAATTTATTTAAATTAAATGTTACTTTTTCAATATAGGGTAATAGACTTGTAAGCTACTAGCAAAGACGTAGATTTACTATGCAAAATCGGAAGAAGCCAATTTGAGCAAGAAAGTTTGAGGATACGCAATAGGTGGAGCAATATAAATGTTTATCATTCTTTTGATCATTCTTCGTCAATTATTTATAAGTATTGTCTGTATCAAAATGTCATTTCACGAATTGCTCGGCGAATAATAATGGAATTCACAAAGTCCTATATGCTAAAGCATGGCGTTTAAAAACCATCATTAAAATAAATGTTTTGCTTTGAGTTCACCACCCTAACCCTACCATTAGTGTGTATTTATTGATCTGCGAATAACTGTATTTATTCCCATGCTTACTGCCTGTCTAAGGGCTACAAACCGGAATAATGATGTTACAAATTGCAAGAGAGGAATAATGAAACGTGGCAATGTTAGCTGGTAATTAATGGGTAATTATGGTCTCACAAGTATAACCTACTCGGCAGACTACTACTTAAAAATTTGCTCTTTTCTTTATCTTGTTTTACCACAAACTTCTTTATGTTGTTTATGTAATTTGCACTGCTATCATTTTGTTATTCAACTCATTAGAATGATCAAAGAAACATGCTCTTTATATAAGCGTATTAATCATAAAATATACCTAAAATTAGCTCACTAAAATTTTATTTAATGGTAAAAATATATACAATAAAGCAAAGATTTCTTTAATGTAATAGCTAGTTGGAAACATATCATTTCACCCTTTTAATGATTTATTTTTGTTTTTTTTTATTTCCGCAATCCTTTCTAGGTTGCAACCAACAATTAGTAAACGGCTCTACAACAATGAGAATTTACATAAAGATTTTAAGAGCGGATTTTTTGGGATTTATTGATTTTTTGCGGAATTATTGTTGACTTTTTATTGATGTAATTTATTTAAAAACAGATATATGTTTAAAAAATGCAATAGCGTGTAAAGGAAAACAAATCGAGCAATATTAGCGAAGGAAAATTGACGGCGCTGTAGAACTACTTATATGTAAAAATCACGTTTCTAATTTGCTTTCTGAAATGCGGTCGCCAATATTCGCTACCATTACAAAACCTATTTAAAAAACACTTCAAAAAATATGGATTAATTAATCTACATGTTAATTAATTAAACTATATCTTATGCATAATGTGGCTATCGGAAAGAAACCTTTAATACACCCATATAAATAAATTCAACTGCTTGATAAAGTACACTTTAAAATTAGAATCTAACATAAATTGAAACTTGTCAACTAATCAAACAAATTATATAAATATATAAATATTTATAAATTCGAACGCTTGTTAAAACGGTGGATCAACAAAATTTAAAGCACATAAAAATGAAATACATATAAAAGCATTTACACTTGTTATAACCGAAAAAACTATTAATAATTATGGAAAGAATGTTTCAAGAGTCGTTATACGAAGTAATATCGTGATAATGGATTTACATCATAATCTAAAAATTATTAAAATCACATAAGAACGAAAAATTATAAACTTTTTTTAAAGCAAAATAGTTGAATGTCACGAATATCAAATGTTAATTTGGATTTAATTTCGATATCATAAATATAGTAGTAGTAAACATCTTTATTTCTAAAAATGGCTATCGACCTATCGGTCTTTCTGCCCTTGCTTAATACATGTAGTCTTAATCTAAATAAAAAACAAATATGAAAATTCTCTTATTCTAGGTTAACAATATTATTAAATTCCAATGTATTCCTGGGTTTCAGTCAATTTTATTGTTTATTATTTAAAATGTTACAAATACGTTTCGGTGTCTTTCTCCACCATCATCAGTTTGTCTAAAATATATATTTACAGTTATCATCAATTCAAATAAAAAACTCTCCCCAAAATTCACACATTAAAATACAAATTACACACATATTAAAAAGTACATTAAGAACATTGGTTTTCAGGTGATGAGTCAGGACAAACATATCTGGGAAAAGACTAGAATCTATTGTTTAGAGATTTAAATTTTAATTTCAACTTACGTGTATAGTTCTTTACATCCCAACATTCAACTGGTCACTGAATTTTCCATATTTTATTCGATATCAAGCGAGTGAAACAAAAAAAACTGTTTATCTTTCGTCTTTTCTTTGCAATTCTTCAATATCAGATGTTTACATTTCATTTACCTGGTCCAATCAGTTCATTAATGCGATCATCTAATTAGCGTATGATACACAGAGCTAAGATTGTCTGTATCTGATCTGAAATTTATTGCATTCTGATGTTTCTTAATTTGTATCATTTGATGGATTCTTCTCTTATTATAGTTGTCCTCATTGATCAATATTTGTGTGTTATTGAAATCAAAATCATGATTCAATCAACCTTTCTTAAGCTATACTTATGTTCGTATATTCTTTTCTTTAAATATTGCCCTGTTTGTCCTAAGTATATGCTGTCACAGTTCAAACAGTCAATCTTGTATATTACGTTAGGTGTGTCCAATGTGTGTGTGAATGAACTGATTGGACCAGGTAAATGAAATGTAAACATCTGATATTGAAGAATTGCCAAGCATTCCTAAAATGCAAAGAAAAGACGAAAGATAAACAGTTTTTTTTGTTTCACTCGCTTGATATCGAATAAAATATGGAAAATTCAGTGACCAGTTGAATGTTGGGATGTAAAGAACTATACACGTAAGTTGAAATTAAAATTTAAATCTCTAAACAATAGATTCTAGTCTTTTCCCAGATATGTTTGTCCTGACTCATCACCTGAAAACCAATGTTCTTAATGTACTTTTTAATATGTATGTAATTTGTATTTTAATGTGTGAATTTTGGTGAGAGTTTTTTATTTGAATTGATGATAACTGTAAATATATATTTTAGACAAACTGATGATGGTGGAGAAAGACACCGAAACGTATTTGTAACATTTTAAATAATAAACAATAAAATTGACTGAATCCCAGGAATACATTGGAATGAATTAGAGTACAGTCAGGAAAATATACGAAACAAATATTATTAAATAAACTTTCCAATTCTAATGGCAAGAAAAATTTATTTTATTGTCCAGTAGCCAGTTGCGTTTGTAAGTGTTCGAGTAGCGTTGATGTAGGGAAACGGAATGTGTCTGGTTGGTCTTGTAAGACAAAGGGCATTCAGTATGGTCCAGTGGTTGGGGTTGTTTGTCCATTTTGTCTGTAGATGTATGAGTCTTTCCGAAATCTTTGTCATGTTTGTGCGTTCGTATAGTAGTTGGGTGCGGGGGTTGTGTAGTGGGTTTTGGGGGTGTCTTATTCATGTTATTAGTCTTAGTGCAATTTGTTCTGTTGTTTGTATATCACAAATATATTTGATAAGTAAAACAATTATGACAAAATAAGATTAATCATTCGTTTTTGCAGATTTTAGCGCATTATTTTAAGTAAAAAACTTACTTTATAAAATATAATTAATATTTAATTGCCTTCAAATAAAATGAAACCTGGATATTAGGAAGTGGGTAAGTAAGTAAGTGTAAAATGAAAGTGTGACTAATCTCATATAAAAACGAGTGTGCCAGTTTAAGCATATTTTTCTGCTGATAAAAAGCCGATTAAAAAAAATTACGCTCTGCGACTAGCAAATGAATCAATTATGAACATTATATTATCTGGATGAGGCCGAAGGAAGTGGATATGACCACTTAAATCTGTTCTTTGTCCTAGAATTTATATTAATATATAACTGATTAAAATAAGCAGCTTTACGCGCTACTCTTAGTAAGCGCTATTCTTATTTAATTAAATTCCTGTGAAAATATGGCCTATTCTTCGCTCTGTATCAGCTCTTCGCTAGCCTGTACTATACAAGCTAGCTGATATATCGAGACGATTATTATCGACAAAGTTTTTGCAGAAAGTCAAAGTAATTTATACAAGATAACAAAAAGGTATAGCCTTATCTATCGATTTTTTGTTGCCATTTTGTCTAGTAATTATTAAAATCTGGAGATACATAAATTATCTTCGTGCTTTTCCTCGTTAAGTTCTTCTAAACCCTTTTGAACTGAAATGAAAATTGAAATTTATTATTACTCATTTTAATTTTGAAGCTTTGTCTTTCCCATTCATAACATCATTCTGTATATGCTTTTTTAACATTAAAACTTGATTTTTCAAGTTATTAGTTGGGTTGTCATTTATTCTGTATATTTAGCATTAACATTATATTAATCTGTTAAATAAGAATACAAAGGATTTGAAATGCAGCTTCAATTAGCAAATTTGCATGATAAAATTTTCTTCTAAAAATGTTTTCTTAATTGCCTATTTTGACCCTATACAGCTTCAATTTTTGTAACTATCTGCTACTTTAATGTTCGTTAAGACAGCATTTTTCAAGCTAAAAATAAAACAAGACAAAATAAGTAAAATAGAAAAAAAGAAAACTATGGAAAAGCTCGTGGCTCATCAGTTTTCCGGGTTATATAAAGTCTACTTGCAGGGACAGCTTTAAGCTTTGGGCGATTTAATAAACACTAAATAATAATCTCCCTTTTATCTTTCTCCACGGGCTTAAAAGAAAATGAATTTTACTGCTCGGACGATTTGTCTTTGTTCTCCAAACGATCCTGCACACATACAATTTACTTCCAGGGCATTTTATTCCGCACTTTTATGGAAATCCACCTGCAAAGTTTGCCAGGCGTTTCGTTTCCCACGGGTTTTAGCTGCGGATATAATACGGCAAAAAAGGTATTATATCATTTTGTTTGATGTTTTATTAAATATCATCACGAAATGAGCGATAAAGTGCGAAAACGCCTGTGCGAATAGGCGTAGTATAGAATGCTTTATCAGTTTGGATTTTAATAAATGTTTCTCTTGTTCTGCTTCCTTGGGTTGAGGGGTTAGCTTATCTGAATAAATATTGAATAAATGAGAATTTGTTTTGTCAAGCCGCCATATCTTTTAGGTGCTTTGGATGCTGAGTCTCATTTCAAACGTTTATGTTCCATTGTTTAACTTTTCGTACTTCTGGTCTCCAGCTAGTCCGAATGATAGACGTATATCAATTCGTATTTATTATTTTGATAGCTGAATTTATTTAATACATGAAGAACGTCTGCACATATCTGAAGCAATTTATCTGTGAAGAACCTCTTTATTTTTGGCATTGTTGGACTCTGGATTTTGGAACTGGATTGTATGAATACATATAATTCAAATTTCCAACGAAAAACAGGGTTTCCAATTTGATTTTAAGACACCGTCCTTCACTAATGCATAGTTAAAAATAGTTTGCGAAAATTATTCTGTAAGAAAATTCTCCGAATTTTAATCGAATTTTCTTTTCTTTATTAACTCTCTGTTTATATATTAGTAAATTTGATGATTTCTTAAAGGTCCGAAATTATTCTAAATAAATGCAAACACGCCCAACTTTGGAATCTAAATTATTTATAATTCCAGTGTTTAAATTATAGTTTCTAAAATGTTCTAAAATTAATAATGAATGAATTAAGTTATAAATCAGAGGTCAGTAATAAACTTTGGCACAGAAAAAAAAACACGAGAAGAAATAAAATACTTTTTAATTGTAGTGGAAATAAAAACGGTACAAAAACAGCTTTAATTCTAAATTAAGACAAAAATCCTTAATAGTTAAGTTAAGTTTTCACTTTTTTTCTCAAGTTTTTCATTTAGTTTAGTTAATCATTTCATTTTTCAAACTCCATCCACGACGACTATATACATGGATCTCTCCTGCAAACACCACGAAACATATAGTGAGAAATCAAATTGATTTCATACTACTGAATAAACAATTCCAAAGGTATGTGAAGGCAGTTAAGACATATTCAGGAGCGGACGTGGGATCTGATCATAATCCAGTGGTTATGGAATCTAAACTACATCGCTTTAAAAAAGCAAAGAGACAAACAAACACAAAAGTCATAGACATCCGAAGACTGGGAGATCCTAATATAAAAGAGCAAGTAAGAAGCTCACTAGAAAGAGAAATGAAACACATTAAGATAGAAGAGACGTAAGCAACCTGGTTCGTAATAGAGAGAACAATTAACAATATCCAAGAGCAACAGATAGGGTTCATAGAAAGCAATAACAAATAAGGGTGGATGACGCAGGAAATACTGTGCTTGATGGATGAAAGAAGGAAGCACAAGGAGCAAAACCGAGACAAATACAGAGAACTCAACAAAACAATTAGAAAAAAGTGCAGAGAATCCAAAGATCGATGGCAGCCAGCAAAATGTCAGGAGATAGAATCACTACAAGCAAAATACGACACATTCAACGTACACAAGAAAGTTAAAGAACTCATGGGAAGAGGTCGAAAGCAACCAGGAGCACTTTTGAAAAATGTCAAGGGAGAAATCGAAGCTGGAATAGACGAAATATAAATAATAAAAAATATAATAAAAAAAAATATGGAAAGAGTTTGTCGAAACGCTATTCAAAGGTCACAGATCTAACCGTCCACCAAAAAACGACGATGCTGAAGAAATCGGACCTGAAATTACAAGAAATGAAGTTACATATGCTATCAAACTACAAAAAAACGGAAAAGCAACTGGTCTAGATGACATATATGCTGAAACTCTGAAGATCATGGTAGAAAACGACGAATCAGGTCTTGATCTTCTAACATCACTGTTCAACAGCATATAACCAGTGGCAGGATACCACTTAGCTGGCTGAGATCTACGTCCATCACCCGGCCCAAAAAGACTGACTCCTCGAACTGTGATGACATTCGCCTGATAAGTCTCATGTCACATGTTCTAAAAGCCTTCTCAAGAGTAATCCACACAAGAATTTACCGCAAATGCGAGACCCAAGTTAACGAAATGCAGTTTGGATTCCGGAATGGGGTTGGCACACGGGAAGCCCTCTTCGCTCTGAAAGTCTTAACACAAAGATGTAGATATATGAATATTGACGTATCCGCATGCTTTGTAGACTATCGCAAGGCATTTGACTGGGTTACACGAAAAACTAATGCAGATCTTGACATCTACAGGTATAGATAATAGGGACATTCGTGTGATTGGTGACCTATATTGGAGGCAATCGGCCCCAATCCGAATAAACGGCAAAACGTTCAGAAAACGTCTCTATCACGAAAAGAGTGAGGCAAGGCTGCGTCTTGTTACCGCTTCTTTTTAACATATACTCAGAACATTATTCAGAGAAGCACGTGACGAAACAACCGGAGGAATAGTAGTGAATGGGAAGGTAATAAATAACTTAAGATTCGTGGATGCCACCATCATCATAGCCAACAGTCCAAGTGTTTTACAGGGAATGATCCATAAAATAGGCAAACGAAACGAACGATATGGTATTTACATGAACATATCCAAAACCAAGAGCATAGTATTCTCCAAAACACTTAAAATAACCTTGGCCATAAAAAGGCAAAGATGTAGAGCAGGTCTCCTCGTTTAAGTACCTGGGCACCTCGATAGATCAGGACTGTGACTCTAAAAAGGAAATCAGATCCAAAATAGAACAGGCGAAGAAGGTCTTCGCTAGTATGAAGAAGCTCTTTACTAGACTGGAATTAAGCTTGGAGCTTAGGACACGCATGCTCCGTTGCTATGTGTTCTTTGTCCTTCTATATTGCAGTGAGAGCTGGACCCCTGATCCCATAACGGATAATAGAATCGACGCATTTGAGATGTATGTCTATCGACGCATGCTCAGAATTTCATGGACACAGAAGATAACCAATATAGAAGTTCTAAGACGTATGAACAAAGGAAAGGAACTGCTACAGACGATAAAAGAAAGGAAATTATGAGGGGCAGCCGATACGAAATCCTGAAGCTCATCATCGAAGGGAAGATTCAGGGAAAAAGATCCATCGGAAGACGCCAGAACTCATGGCTAAAGGATATTCGCAGGTGGTTTGGGCGCACATCCACAGATATATTTCGAGCAGCTGTTTCCAGAACCACACTGGCCATTTGGATAGCCAATCTTCATAAGGACACGGCGAGAAAAGAAGAAGAATGTAATGATGAATAAGGAAAAGAAGAGAGTATGATAGGGAAACACAATCATTGCGAGGAAATTAATATAAGACGAATCACAGGAGGTTGTCCCGCAGGAAAGCATATGACAATAGAAAAATACTTGTAAAATGATGAAAGGGCAGAAAGACCGATAGGTCGATAGCCTTTTTTAGAAATAAAGATGTTTACTACTACTACTGATGAACGTAAATTATGCTCTTAAACAACTTGAAGAAACGTGAAACATTTGAAAGTGGTTAAATCAAATTTACATTTTTAATTGAACGATGACCCCCTGCTTTATCGGTATATGGGCAAAGTTAAAGAATTAGAAGGTGCTAACAATGACTCTAAAGTGCGAAATCAAACAAATTCTACACACATTAATAAGACATCTTTATTAATCAAAGTAAAGTTTATTTTATTTTGGTTTGAATTAGGTTTTTTTGAATATTAAACTAAGATCGATCGATGATTAACAAATCCTAAATATAGTCACTAAACATGAAAAATATTTTCAGATGTCGAACGAGAAAAGTAGGTACCGGATTTCAAGGTATAAAATATGGAATCATACTACTAAACCGGACTAAAATGTCGAAAGCATTCGCGCGAGACGGTTCAGTTTGCGGCTGAATTTAAAGCTGAATATGCGGATAAAATTTGGGCACAAATAATATTAAGGAAGAATTTCATAAAGTTCCAACAGGCTAAGAATACAGAAAAAGGGCTGAAAAGCGAATAAAACAGTTTACATGCGCTCGTTATTTTTCTGAGGCTATTGAGTTGGAAAATATGAATGTCCATGGGGAATATTGCAAGACGTTTATGCGGAAATATTTAATTTAGTTGTAATTGTTCAAATTCCAATTCCTATCACAAGTGAATTGTAAATCGTTGCGATAAATTTCCTTTTGGGAGCTAAAAATTATGCTGCTAATTAATACGTTTTTCACCAATTAAACTAACACCACAAGCGAAAAAGTTGACGAAAACAATTCAGTGCGAGGGCAATAAGGTAATAGGTAAACATACACGTCTGGCAAACACATTTTCAGTGTGTCATTGCAATGTTTCTAGCCATCCTGGTTTGTTAAATTTCAGCTGATACTTGCTACCTGTTGTTCTTTCTCGTTATGGCGTTAAATAGGCTAAATTCAAATTTGCAATGCTAATTGGAATATTTCCAATTCCAGAGACTCATCGTGGATCGGGACATCGATAGATGACATTCAGCTATTCCGGAGACGGCAGCCGGAAGGCATCGTATTCATATGCAGGCGACTATCCAACAAAGTGAGTTTGATTAATATTCTACAATATAGTCAGGGTGGTGTATTTGAAGTGTTGCTTTGTTCCAATATTGCGAAACCAGTTTACAAATTCAATGTCTAATTTGTTCAAGTTTCTATGCAAATGAAATCCACTACTACAAGTTATAAGGAGTAGTGTTTGAGACTGCATTGAGCTTAGAGCGAGCTTTAACTAATTTGATTAAGCTACTTCTAGTGTCTTTCCTTTGTTCTATGGAATTTGGTTTGGAAAATTATCTAGCACTTTGGGTACTTATATATTAACGTCCACAGTCGATGGAAAATACTAACTTAAAAAAAGTTAAATAATTAGAAAATATTTTTATAGTTCCGTAATATTTATCCATCTAATGTAAAGTGATTTTTACTTGGCATAGTTTGGCAATACTTCATACGTTCATTAATAAGTTTTTAAATTCTTGCATTCTTCAAACTTGATAACTTTCTGTAACCTTTACAAGGAGGAGTCTTATACTCACCTGTATCAATATCTGTATTCACAAGAATGCACTGTTTTTGCTTGCGTACAAAATTGCTTTTGAACAAGACGCCAAAAACACTGTTTCGGGTATTTTTCGAAATTTGTCCACATTGTTTTGGACTAAACTTATTGGTTTTGTTACAATTATCTCGTTTATTAATTGCTTTGGCTCAATTGTGCAAAAATTACAAAATAAGCCACTATAGAAAGTGGCAATTCAATGATTCACACTAGATAGTGTTAAAACAGTTTTATAAAGCACTTAATTCATCTTTTCATCCGCAAATAGAATCAGAAATTACTCTGTATGCGAAGCTTTTTTCTCATTGACTTTGTATAAGGAGTTTTACCTAAGAAAGGGACAATAAAGAAGCTCTTTTTGAAAGGAATAAGAGCTTTCAGAACATTTGTGCAAAAAACGGATCATATTTCGTGAATGAAATGAAATATTGGGGGCTTCGACCTCATTGAATACTCAAGACATCTGGAAAAAATAATAGATCAAAATGAATGCGATCAGGAATGAAAAAGGTAACTCCGGATTTTATTATATTTCTTATACGAATAGGAAGCGCATTAATAAACTCTGAAAAGTTTTACATTGAAGAAAATATTTGAAGAAATCTTCTACATTGAAAGTATATTAGCTTTCAAGTGATGCATGGCGATGATTAGCGAATTATTGTGATGGTAAAATATTTGCAAGAACGGACAAAAGAACTACTAACATTTTTCTTAAGAAAAGGAGTTTTAAAAATGTGTGCTTTAATTAATCACTCAAACAGTAAATAAGCTAGATCATTCCAAGAGAAGTATTAATTAACTACTCCACTCTTCAAAGTTTTCACTTGAACCGAGATTTGTTTGTTCTCGCTTTAATTTATGAAATTAAAATGAAACTCATTAATTCGAAATAGTCATTCTCAGATTGTTTCCATCAATTTTCAGCAACTAACTTAGGTAATCAGGTGATATTGTTGGACACATGATTGATACAAGAACAAATTATATTTACAGGGCGCTCCAGTTTTAAACACTGAGACATCCACCGCTTATAGTTTCTAGAAAAAACACAGGTTTATGGTAGATGGGTTCCAATTTGTTTTTAAATGTAGCTGTAGAGCTTTTTTTGGTGTTTTATCAGGCTCAATATAAAAAGAGGGAGAGAGTGTTGGTTTGGCATTAAGTATATATTTTCCAAAACATTAAATCAACTACATCCATTATCTCATTTTTGTAATTAAACTTAGTTAATTCTATAATCGTCATATATTTTTCTTGTTTTCACTTAATTAATATCACAATTCGTTGCGTGCAATTAAAGCTCTCTAAATAGTAGAGTACAGCCTGAATTAACGATACTCAGAACAATGTTAGGAGAGTTGGTTTTAAAAGTGGAACACACAAAACTCGAGACCAAATGATTTTAGCTGAAGGCAAATTCATACAATATATTAAAATTGCACCTGAAGGTTGGAATCACGCCTGATGTTTTGTTAAAAAAATTAACAATGGAATTGATCAAGGCGCTGCTAAAGAATGGAGTCGTGAGGCAGGTCTAGGTCAGTTGCATTGTAATGAATTAGATGGTTTTGTGCAATATTTACAGGGTAGAACAGAAAAAGTGATAATACAGTAGAAAATTAGGCTCAAAAGTACTATTACAAAAGCATGTGATTTTAACAGAAAATAAAATTGGTACATTGTCAAATGTTGGTCAACCGAAACACATTTAATATAAGTGTGTATGTATTTTGGGAAATAGTTTAACAATTTGTTTGGCTTTAAAATATAGCCATTGAGAAATAATTTGCATGACACGTTCAGTTCGAGCTTCGAAATTTTGCCTTTTGTTCTTAGGCAGCATATTGCTGGAGGGGAAGCACAATTGTTCAGTTTTGAACACAATTCTCTAATTATTCGTTGAACGTTTTGTCGTCGGAAATTAACGCTCCCGGGCAGAGTTACTTCAGTGTTAATGCTAATCTTATGGATTCTAATGAATGTTGTTTTTGGAATCTTAATTGGGGTATTCTGGATCTGGACCCTCACATTTCATTTATAGCAAATTGATACTCGGGTTTGAACAAGCATCTGAAGTTACTGATTTTTGTCTACGTCCTAAACTTGATCAATTTAATTGTTAGAAAGAAAAATTATATATTTTTTAATTGTTACAGCAATCTAGTACAGTATACTCAGTACAGTAAGCCATTTGTCTTTAACTTAATCTACTACATTAAAATACAAAGCACACCCCTCTAGTACTCTCTCACAATTCTTGCCTTCTAAACCAGTTCGCATGGTTTAGTTCTTTTGAATCTTCTCTGTATTTCCGCATTATCCAGGAGCTTGAGTGTCTGAGGATTTACGTGCCGATGGAGTCGCTGCTCATGATTCTGTGGACACGTTTTGATGACGTTATCTACTGTTTCTACACCCAAGTCTTCATGTAGATTTTCATTTCTTATATACCATGGTGCGTCAACGATACTACGAAGTACTTTATTCTGGAAGCGTTGGATGATGTTTCTATTGCTCTGTTAGGTGCAGCCCCAAAGTTGCACACCATAAGTTCACACTGGGTTGAGGACTTGATTATATAACTATAGCTTGTTATACACTGTGAGAGCTGAGTTTCTACCCAATAGCCAGTACATCTTTCTGTACTTCAGATTCAATTCTTCCTGTTTCTTTTGGACGAGTGGTTTCCACCTGAGTTTTGTATCGAGGAAATGCCTAGATATTTAGCTGTATTCCCATATGGTACAATCTTGTCATTAATGTATACTGGTTTGTAGTCTATTCGTTTGTTGGTGAAGTCGATATGGACCGATTTCTTTTCATTTAATTTGATGCGCCATTTCAGGGTCCAACGTTGAACTTCATCTATAGCTGCTTGGAGTTTTTCGCTATCGCTAGAATTGCAGTGTCATCAGCGAATGTAGCAACAAAATTTTGGTCAGCAACAGTAGCTTGACGCAATTCTTCTTGAACCCCACTCACACCGACATTCACTATTGTGGGCCGCTTGGGTTCGTCTACTGTTATTGTGGTGAGTTGGTCGAATAAAGTTTTATATTCTTCATCAGAACCTGCTATATAAAGTATTGGTCCCAATACACTGCCCTGTGGAACACTTGCTTTAATTTCTTTTAGATCAGAGTAAGCATTGTCTTGTCTGATCCTGACGTGCCGCTCAGTTACGTAAGATTTCAATATTTGTGAGTATTGAACTGGAAGCAACTTTTCAAGTTTATGGATCAAACTTTCGTGCCAGACTTTATCGAAAGCCTGTGCAACCACGGCCAGGATATCCAGGAATATAGTGGAGCAAACTTTCTTCTCTTCTAGCGAGTTTTCTATAGTATTGACGATTCTATGGACTTGATCAATTCTACAGTGTTGATTCCTGAAACCGAACTGAAGATCCGGGATAATCTGTTGAGGTTCAATTATTGGTTTTAGTCTTTTCAATAGAAGTTTTTCAAATATTTTGGACATAACTGGTAGTAGTGATATTGGACGATATGACATTGCTTCATGGGGTGGGTTTCTGGGTGTTGGAATCATGCCCATCACTTCTGCCACCTTCTATAACAGTGGCACTCGCTGAAGTCGAAATGAGGCATTGATCAGGTTGGTGAGCTTAATTAATGCTTTTTTTGGCAATTCTATAGTCCTGTGGTTAAGTCGATTCCAGGAGCTTTTTTCTGATTGATAATAGTTTTTATTTCTTTAATAACAAAGAAAATATACTTCAATTTAGTTCAGTCACAGTTAAATGTGTTCAATTTACTTGAGTTGACTGCAAATTTAATATTCTACCAAAATAAACCTTTAATCGATCGTCGTTTTTACAAGACAAAAAAAGTTTCGCTTGGTTTCATTAGATAAAATGCTTAGCTATTATGAAAAGTTCTGCAATAAACTACCCACACTTACTTTATACTTAAATTATCCACTCTATCAGCAAATAACAACAGGAAAGATTACAGTATGCGAACAATAAATTTCAAGGAAAAAGAAAATAATTCAGGAATCATATCCCTAGGATCACTTAATAATCCACGGTAATCGAGTTACAAGCTCTGAAAAACTCTTAATTTTTCGTGTCATTTTCTGGAATTTGCACATTGTTCAATATGATATATTGCAAAGTTTGCATGCGAATTAGGATTTCAAGAAATCGGCAATCTGGAAAAGTAAAAAAAAGCACATTTGAAATTTTTTTAGAGTTTCTAGAATTACAGAATGAGCCGGAAACTTTGCGGCAGTGGTAATAAAGTATTTGAAGAGAGAAATAGGCCAGTGTAAGACCGCACAAATAGGAAAATGCAAATGGCTTGCAAATGTTTTAACAGGTTTAAGATTAGCTGAACATGAAAAAATCCGAAAATCTTCAAAAAAATCAAAACCATTTCAGTTTGAAATGCACAACACCATTTTTTATGTTTCATTTATGAAACCGCACTTTCCAGTGCAGTAATAACATCATAGTTATTACTGGAAATTAATGAACAGCAAACTTTGCTTTTATGAAGCTTGATTAAAAATTAGCTGAGGGAATACGATTTCCTGAAAACTTTGCGCCTTCGGCAATTGCATTTAGCTGAGGTCGTAGTGCGAGTATTAATAGGCTTTAAAGTCTTGATAGAAGAAAATCAATTAAGCTTTCGAATTGCCATCAGTGTCAAGTTACTAGGGACGTTCCAGGGATATATTTCTTTTAGTTTTGTAACCTTATAGGCTTGCCATCATTGAATATTCAGAGTCTGCTGCAGGAAAGACACTTGATTGATCGGAAAAACGAAGCCAAACATCTTCCAGGCGTAGAAGCGAAAAAAATTAGTTGTTATAAATTGTTTTTCGCCACGGATAGTTTCAAAGGTTGAAAATCCTTGCACGTTACCTTTTCGCCTCACACAGAGACAAATCCATTAAACCTAATGGATAGAACTGCGAATAGGTCGAGGAAAATGTATAAAACCGAATGTATTGTTTAAGTTGAATTCTACCGGAATTCTTCTGGTGGCAGGTATAATTCAATTGGATCGATTTCCACCTTATAAATGACTGAAAAATTGTTAGGCTGTGTTTTTGAAGCACCGGAAAAAGGAAACGAACGGCAAATATATGGCTTAAGGCAATTTGTATCCATCATAATTTATTTTTATTGTCCATGTCAGCACATTTAAGATACTAATGGGGTTTGATTTATGTTATTAAAGGCAGACTGTTTTCTATAACAGCAGTAAATTAATGTAAACGAATAGAAATTTCAAATTATTCAATTGCCTAAAGGCTTTGGCCAAATAACTAATATCAATTTATATACATAAGTTGAAAGTTGAGAGATGTATTTTTGTTTAAGTAAAGCTGATCCTTTTATAATACAGTTTGTGTACATATTCAGGGCTGCAATTAAAAGTAAGTACAAACTTTGTAAAGAAACGATGCAATGAAATGTTCAAAGGAACCATTTTCTTGCTTTGGTCAAAGTTAACTGGAAATTTTAATGATAAACCAACAAACTAATCCATTAACTGCTTTAAATGCCAAGACGTAATGAAAAATTACGTTAAATTGTAAATGAGAATCGCGAAACGTGGTAATACAGAGAGTCTGGAAGAAAAGGACCAATCTGGATTTATTACACAAAAATAATTTGACTTAATATAACTCACAATACTTGATGTGTTTGTTTCGAAATTTAAAAATGCTTTTTTAACATGCATCATTTTCTGAGATATTTCGTTGAAATTTAGACAAACTGATGATGGTGGATAAAGACACCGAAACGTATTTGTAACATTTTAAATAATTAGCAATAAAATTGACTGAAACCCAGGAATACATTGGAATGAATTAAAGTACAGTCAGGAAAAATACAAAACGAAGAGAGATGCTTGGGAACAAAAGCCGAATAAATCTGATGGATGAGGAGAAGTTGAGGGGGACATATGGAAGATTGCAGGCAAAATTGGCACAAAAGAATAACAGGAAAAACTTCCTAACCCGATGCAAGAATTTAGCGATCGTATCAAAGTTCATACAGGTGAGAAGAAAGGAATTTAATTTTGGGAACAGACAGAATCAAACAAAATATTTAAAGGTTTTGGACATGTTTTACTTTAACTGCCTGAATATCGTATTAAGTGATTGTTGTTCAAAGTTAAAAAGTATAGAGAATGAAACCATTAATGTGAAAAGATATTTACAAGAAAGTGATAGTCACAATGAATTAAAAACATTTTATGAACAACAAGAGCAGAAGTACGAAACTGTATTCAACAATATCAAGGCAAAACAAAGAAACAAATTAGAAACATTAGTAACAAAAAAACATGGTATAGAAAACAAATATAGGACTAATAAAAAATGGATAAAGAATTTAACAACGGTAAGCATGCCAGACAGTGTCAGGTATGTACTGTCACTTGGGCCAAAGTTTTCTATTAACAAAAAACAATACAAACCGGTTCATGAAGTCATAGCAAACATCGAACATGGAATCTTCTCTTTAGATAGCGATAAAAAAAACGAAATAAGAAGTAAGTTGTGTAATATATTAACAAATTTCAAGAGGGGAACGTCGAACAAAGGTGTGCCCAATGATATCAATAGGCTTATATGTGAAACCAAAACTTTTTTAAATGAACACACAAACATCTGCGTGTTAACGGCTGACAAATGAAGCAAGACAGTTGTTATGATGAAAAGTGAATATAGAACAAAAATGCTAGCATTAATAAATGATGTAAAAACATATACACCGGAAAAAAAAGATCTTACTACAAATATTCAAACAAAACTAAATAAAATAATAAATTCATGGCATAAAAATAAATTCATAACAGATAATTTAAAACGAACACTGTCTTGCAACAACGGCCGAGCACCATTTATATATGGCCTGCCAAAGCTTCACAAAGCAGGCCACCCATTAAGACCGATAGTGAGCAACATAAATGCACCGACTTACCAATTGTCTAAGTACCTGTCAGCTGTGTTGAGTAATATACTGGGAAGTTCACAATATCACATTAGAGACTCATGGAGCTTCTGCGAATTTATAAAAAAACAGAAGATACCTAAGAACCATCGCCTAATATCGCTTGATGTAGTATCGCTATACACAAACGTCCCGGTAGATTACTCAATACAGTGCATAAGAAATAAATGGTCTGAAATTAGGGAATATACATCATTGCCCGAAGGTGAATTTATTGGGGCGGTAGAGCTGTGCCTTAAGTCCACGTACTTCCGGTACGAGGACAATTTCTATTCGCAAATATATGGAGTAGCTATGGGGTCCCCCATAGCTGCAACAATTGCAAACCTTGTAATGGAAAGTCTGGAAGAAAAAGTAATACCTGATTTGGACTTTAAATGTGGATTTTTTAAAAGATACGTGGATGACTGCATAATGTGCCTGCCAAACCAAAAAGTTCAATACACACTAGATAAGTTTAATGCATTCCATGAAACCATTAAATTCACCATTGAGGAAGACAAAAACGGGTCATTAAGCTTTTGGGATGTGACGGTTGTGTATGGCAATAATGGGGAAATAAAAACAAACTGGTACACAAAGGATGTGTGGTCGGGTAGATACTTGAATTACCAATCATATGCACCTATTCAATATAAAAAAAGTGTGGTAACAGCTCTTACTGATAGAGCGATAAAATTATCACATTGTGGATACAGACAAAAAAATATTGAAAAAATAAAAAAGGTACTAATAATGAACAACTATCCCAAAGAATTCTTCGAACCAATTATAAAACAAAGAATTAACAAAATATACAATACAAATAAATGGAACAACATAAATAATATAAAAAAGAAAAATGAGGGTGTAATCAAGTATGTATCATTACCGCACATACCAGAAATCAACACAAAAATAAAAAATGTTTTAAAACCGCATAATATTACTAAAGCGGAAAAAACTAAAAACAACTTGGCAAAAGAGTGTTTTACAAAATTTAAGCCTAGAAGCGATAAGTTGGACACACCTAACGTAATATACAAGATTGACTGTTTGAACTGTGACAACACATACATAGGACAAACAGGGCAATATTTAAAGAAAAGAATATACGAACATAAGTATAGCTTAAGAAAGGTTAGCGAAAATGCAACAGCATTAGCACAACATGCACAACAAAAGTTGCATGATTTTGATTTCGATAACACACAAATATTGATCAATGAGGAAAACTATAATAAGAGAAGAATCCATGAAATGATACAAATTAAGAAACATCAGAATGCAATAAACTTCAGATCAGATACAGACAATCTTAGCTCTGTGTATCATGCGCTAATTAAATGATCGCATGCATGAATTGAATGGACCTGGTAAATAAAAATTAAACAGCAGATATTGAAGATTACAGAGCAATTCCAAGAATGCAAAGAAAAGGCGAACTATAAATAGGGTTTTCGGGCACTCGCTCGATATCGAATAAAATAGGTAATTCAATATCCAACCAAATGTAAAGAAAGAAACATCTAAACATGTAAGTCAAATTTAGATCTCTAAACAATAGATTCTAGTCTTTTCCCGAACATGTTTATCCCGACTCATCACCTGAGAACCAAGGTCCCAAATTGTACTTTTTAATATGTGTGTCATTTGAATTTTAATATGTTAATTTTGTGAAATTTTTTTAAATTGAATTGATAATAAATGTAAAATGGATATTTTAGACAAACTGATGATGGTGGATAAAGACACCGAAACGTATTTGTAACATTTAGAGAACAAGGAGAATACATTGGAATGAATTAAAGTACAGTCAGGGAAAATACAAAACGTTGAAATTTAGTACATTGATACACCTTAGGGGTGCGTTATCAGAGTCGTACAACATTTTATATTCCACGTAAAACATGTAATCCTGGCTCCGGAAAAACTTTTCTGAAAACATTTGTTCACCAGATTTATTAGAATTTTAATGACTTAAAAATGATTAAAAAACCGTTCTGTTTATCGATATGAATCAGCGTCTTTTTTTTTAGTTTAAGGTTACAGCGACCTAAATACATTATTTTCATGTCTTCATTGAAAAGGGTAAAAAAATTAACTATTATTGTTGTTATTATTGTGCTCCACCTAGTCGATTAATGGCAAACCGAAATGCTAAACATGTTTTCATGAGTCCTTTTTAAGAGCAATGATGTACTGTCCATTGTATGAAAAAATAATTAAATTGCATGAAGTATTCTAAAAGTTATTTAAAAAAAATAGATTTTCAGGTGGCTCCTTTAGAGGCCTGTATCTCCCATCGATTTTTTCTTTTCGGAACGTATAACAGTTTTTTAATATGATTCCTACATTAAAAGAACAATACTTGCACCAATTAATTTTACTGCGATCAATCTTGATCGCAGTAAAGCCATCTGGCTTGAACTGAAACCGTAAATTTTCCTTAATCTTTAATTTTCTATGAATAAAAAGTAGTAAAACGTATTCGTAAAGAAAGTCACCATCAGTTGCTCCGTAACTTGAACTGCAAAGATGTTTCATTGTTTCAAACGGTTTGAAAGTGGTCTAAAAGTTGCAATTAAACTAATAGAAAATTTGAAGGTCTAATGTAAAAAAAAACCCGAAATACAAAATTCTATTGTAATGCAGGGTTATAAAGCTATTCGGAATAAACAACTAAAATTAAACTTCGACACCTTATACAGGGTGTCCAGGGGGGCATGCTCTCTATGTAGGCATGCTCTCGGATTTGTACAGGGGACGTTAAAAAACATAACAAGTTTCTATAAAAACACTTTCCAGAGGGGGGTCCTCTCTATCATAATCATAATAATCATATTAAAAAACTGTTATACGCTCCGAAAAGAAAAAATCGATGGGATGCAAATAGGTAAAACGAGGAGGTCATTGAATAGAAGCGTCGTTGTCCCAACCAGTCCCCTAGTGATTAGGAAATATTCAGTTTCATTATTTTGTATAATTTCTACTGTAAATCGCAGTTATATGAATTCTACTGTAATTCAGTTAAACACATATATTTACAAATCGCTCAAGCCAATTTTTCAACTAAATCAGAGAAAGACTGTAGTGAAAATAGTGAAAAGAGTTTGGCATTTATACGAGCCTGGAAGAAACCGTGTTCTAATTTTTATTACCACCCACATCGCAGAACTGAAAGGTTTAAAGTGAAATATCTCAAAAACACTGCTAGAAACCTACTTTTACCAAGAATACTTGTTTTGTATAGAAAACCCGGGAATAAGACGTTACCAAAATAAATTCAAAATTTAGGTACAGCAAAAATTTCTATTGTTTCAAACAGCTTCAGACTACTGCAGTAGGAGTTAACACCAAACGAGTAGAAAATTTCAACTGCTAAAGTTCAAATCACCACAAAATTCTGCGGTAATAGCCGAACTATGATAATTAAAACGCAAAAGTATATTGTAAAACTCGTATTTATTTTGCTCAGTAAACATGTAGTTTTAACAAATTTGTCTACTTTTTATAACATCCGATATATCAAATTAAGTTTTATTTCCGGTATTCGTGTAGAAAACTGAACTCTTTCAATCGTTGAGGATGGGAGTTTCTGATTTTAACTTTTCACGTTAAGTCAATCTGTATTAAACTGCTTATTGGTGTTGTTCCAAACGGTACAAATAGTCGGAAGTAAAATGTTTTGTTGCTTCTTCCGAAATTTTACCACAAAAGTAGCCGTAATTTTCGAGAAAAAACTAGAGAGGACCTGAGCGAATTGAAAGAAAATCAGTGGAAAGAAGTTACTTACGGTGCTTCAGTATGCAGCAATAATTCATGTAATGATTGAAATTGTAAAAACGCATAATCGCTCGTGTAATCAATAAATAGTTACCACGTATTTTGTCAAAGTTTGCAAAACAATAATATATTTATTAATGGGTCCTCTGTTTTATAATCAAGAATTAATGCATTGCATTTATCAACGCTTTTCAAAGCTTTATGGTGTTCAGGAATTTCAATGCTGGTGTATCATTGATTTCATTTATTCAATATATAATAATTGTTGATAAACATCTTGCCTTTACAAGAAGGACAAAGCATTTAGTGGAAAATCAGGTAATATAATATGAGCCAATGGCAAAGAGTGGCTTCCGCGATCCTCGTTAATTTCCAAGTTTTGCATTTTGCATGAAAACTAGATACATTTCTAAAATGATGTCTTATATAAAAAAGCGCGTATTTTAGTGCTTCAGCGGGCAGTGAGAACTGCAGTGAAACAAGAAGACACAACAGCAGTGAAGCTAATATGAGCCAATTGCATAGAGCGGCTTCCGCGATCCTCATTAATTTCAAACTTCTGCATTTTGCATGAAAACTAGACACATTTCTAAAATCATGACTTACAAAAAAAAAAGCTCGTATTTTAGTGCTTCAGCGGGCAGTGACAACTGGAGCTTAACAGTTCAACTGGTTCTCTAATATGAGCCAATGGCAAAGAGCGGCTTCCGCGAATCCTCGTTAATTTAAAACTTTTGTATTTTGCATGAAAACTAGACACATTTCTAAAATGATGCCTTATATAAAAAAGCGCGTTTTTTAGTGCTTCAGCGGGCAATGACAACTGCAGTTAAACAGCAAGACACAACAGCAGTGGAACTAATGTGAGCCAATGGCAAAGAGCGGCTTCCGCGATCCGCGTTAATTTCAAACTTTTGCATTTTGCATGAAAACTAGACACATTTTTAAAATGATGTAGTACATAAAAAAGTGCGCATTTTAGTGCTCTATCGGGCAATGACAACTGGAGCTTAACAGCTCAACTGGTTCTCTAATATGAGCCAATGGCAAAGAGCGGCTTCCGCGATCCTTTTTAGATTTAGAACCATTTGCTTAAGCTGGTTTTCTAGTAAATGATTTAACTATAAAAACTGCGTGCTTGGAAAACTTTCTGCTTTGTGACTGTAGTGTGCAAATCCCTTTCACCAAGCTACGCTCACATTTAAGCAGCATCTAAAGTTGATTAAACATAAAAATTACGAATATCTGACGCTCCCAGTTGGTTGAAAGACATAATCTATTTTTTTTCGTCAAAAAATCTCCTAACTATACAAATGATCATAAAAACATATCGCTTCGTGATTTTGGGCCTACATGAAGACATGAGATCTCGGTCCGGCTTTATAAAACATCTACATCAATGAGAATAAATCGTTATCATTTTAAGTTTAATTTATTTATATTTTTATAATCTATTCATTTTAGTTGAATAATTTACAGAGCATGTTGGAATTGATAAAATTTGGAGAGTTGCTTGCAAGAAGGAATAGCAAATAGGTTAATAAATAAAATTTCAACATTGAGGAAAACGGTAAATTTTAGTAGTTTTACCACCTGGGAAAACAAATTATGCCGTTGCGATTGTGAGTGGAAATTATTTAATAGAAAGTGTCTTTCAAGGAGAATAGTTTATGGTGAAACAATAATGTTTCTTAAAATCTTCTTAACCTGCATATTATTATGACCAGTTTCTTTAAATTGTATCTTCTTTCGATTCGTAATGTTACTAACTGTGTTTCGTTATGAACAAATTTATTTAGGATGATTACTAATGACAATTTGGTCAAAATTATTCTTGTTTCTGAATTCTAAATTCTTCACATTGGGTGATTCTCCACCTTTTGGACACAGAGCAGGTGCGTGTAGAGGACCTCAAAACAAGTCGAGTTTCTATTTAAGTTATTTTTCTCAGGCACATGGTTAACGAGATACAGGGTGTTAAACTTTTAAATAAATATTGGTATTTTCTTTTTAACTCCTACAGTTCATGAGATATTTTGTTCAAACTGTGAATGTAGGCTACTGTTTAGATCCTTTACCCGCAGGTAAGCCAACTGGTTGCAAACATCGACAGGGTGTTTTTCTCTTTGAGGCATACCCCCCGTTTACCCCCCGCTTTTTTTGTAGTGCTCCAATGACTTCGACCAAACAAAATTTTGCATTTGTTGTTCAATTTAAGAATTTCTTAATCTCTCGCAGTTTTTCGTATCTGCCTTCGTTTAGAGATGGTTTTTGAAGAGACCTAAAGTAAAAATAGTTTATAGTCAAATTGATTATTTAAGATATAGATAAGCCATTGAGGGAGTAAAAACTTTTTTAATATTAATTTTATGATAAACGATTATTCTTTGTCAAAAGTTCAGCAGGTTCTAAAGTCTAAAATACAATCATAAGATATAAAAATTTTTCACCCGTCTACGCGATTTGTCAAAAAATATGATATTTTCTCAAAATTTTTATTAAAAAAAGTTGATCACAACTAAAAACTTTGTTCAGCAGGACGTAATGCCAT
Organism: Dendroctonus valens; assembly: GCA_024550625.1. Taxonomy (NCBI): domain Eukaryota; kingdom Metazoa; phylum Arthropoda; class Insecta; order Coleoptera; family Curculionidae; genus Dendroctonus; species Dendroctonus valens. Next base: position 153,547 of record JAJTJO010000717.1, on the reverse strand, counting down.
TACATCCTACTACTTAATTTTTTAACACATTTTTCACAAAATAATCGATACCGAACATTTATCTTTTTTATTTATTACAAACATGATAACTTTTCTCTCGCGTTCAGAAACTAATAAGAACATTCTCACAAAGCAAAATAATAAACAGTTATCTCTTAGTTTTATTGAACACTGGATAGCATTTGAATTATTTAATCTGTCTTGTAATATTTTAGCAATTTATTTAAATGAAAAATATCATAATAATTCATTTTATTGTAATAATTTTAACAACCATTATTAGCTCCTTTACTTCACTAATGCCTATCAATACAGGTAATTGTTCTGAACATAAATCTGAACCGATTATGTAATGATTTTTTCCTAATGAGGAACACCTCTAAATGGCCTTTCAAGATATATCTTTTGCTTTAGGTAACCGCACAAGGAAAATCGAGTGGTGTCAAATCTGAATACCAAGATAGCTAAAAAATTTCCGAAAACCGACTTTCAAGAAATTGCCTTACATGAAAAAAATAGAAACAGAATAAATAACGGTTGGCATTCAAAGATTCATGAAAAAAAAAGGTTCAATTATTTTATTTCGCGAAATTCCACTCCAATTCTGTTTGCCATTCCTGTTTTGAATGCATACTGATTAGTATCACTTCAACAACGGCAATTTTGGAAAGAGACTGTTCTATTTGATATAAATGTTGCTTCCACCGAAAAAAATACGTCTTCCTATGGGGATGAATTGGTTCTAACAATCCTTGAATATCACAACAGAATTCAAAATATCTATTACGATCTCCTGGTTTAAAGGTATGGATAAATTGGGGCTTGTATGGGAACCATTTGTTTTTTTTTGAAGACGGATTTTTGTTAATAGGATCCGACATGGAAACTCTCTTTGCATTAAAGGATTTTTTAGAATGTTCGATTACTTAGAGAATTATTTCAAATGCCATGTCATCATTATCATTCAGAACCCGTTGCTACCGTTGGTTTATAAACTTATTACTTATATCTCCAAAAGTCTTGAATTGTTCAAAAATGTACCTTTCTGTGCCATAGTGAATAGTAGTAGTAGTAGTAAACATCTTTATTTCTAAAAAAGGCTATCGACCTATCGGTCTTTCTGCCCTTGTTTAATACATACAGTCTTAATCTAAATGAAAAACAAATATGAAAATTCTCTTATTCTAGGTTAACAATACTAATAAGATAAAAAAAAATAAATAAGATTTCAGTGGCAAGAAGGAATTATTTTATTGTCCACTAGTCCGTAGCGTTTGTAAGTGTTCGAGTAGCGTTAATGTAAGGAAACGAAAGCGGGATTGTCTGGTTGGTCTTGTAAGACAAAGGGGATTCAGTATGGTCCAGTTGTAGGGGTTGTTTGTCCATTTTGTCTGTAGCTGTATGAGTCTTTCCGAGATCTTTGTCATGTTTGTGCGTTCGTATAGTAGTTGGGTGGGGGGTTGTGTAGTGGGTTTTGGGGGTGTCTTATTCGTGTTATTAGTCTTAGTGCAATTTGTTCTGTTGTTTGTGTATAACGTTTTGTCCTTTCTGTTCCGTTGGTCATGAGTGTATGTCCAAAGTCTAGCAAGGGTCTACAAATAGCTTTATATATTTTGGTGGCGGTGTTTGTGCTAATTCCTCTGTCTTTGTAGGTTAGTGATCGGAAGTGTTTTGTTCTCTTTATTGTTTCTGCCCTGATGTTTCGTATGTGTTTAGTGAATTTAAGTTTGTGGTCAATTGTGATTCGAAGGTATTTTACGTCGTTTTTTGGTTTTGTCGTTTGGCAGTCTGCAGTTATTGTAGGGGAGTCAGCGTTGAGTCTGTGGTTTGTGAGCAGAAGTTGGTTTTTTGACGCGTTTGGTGTTAGTCTCCATTTATAAAACCATGTCATTGTGTTGTTTGTTAGTGTTTGGAGTCTTTGAGCTGCTCTCTCAGTAGTTTTTGTCATGTACAATAAGTGCCGTGTCGTCTGCGTATTGTAATATGTATGCCGATCTGTCGATTTGATTTTTGTCTGGTAAGTTGTAATTGTATATGTCATGGCAGTATATATTGTAGAGAAACGGTGAGAGCGGGGATCCTTGAGGGAGCCCTTGTTCAGGGGAAAAAGAAAATGACAGTGTTTTGTCAATTCGTACTTGTAGTTGTCTGTTTTCTAGTAAGTTCTTTATGGTGTGTAGTAGATATGTTGGTGTGTGTAGTTTGTATAGTTTGTATAGTAAGCCTCTATGCCAGACACTGTCAAAAGCCTTGTTAATGTCCATAAACAGGCAAGATGTCTTTCTGTCAGTTAGGTGGGTAGTTTGTATATTGTTGGCCAAAATAAAGAGCGGAATGAACAGTCGAGTGATGCTGTTTGAAACCAAATTGGTAGGTAGCCATAGTGAATATTTTTCTCTGGATGTCGTTTATTATAAAATGATGCTGCTTTTTGATACGTTTTATAATTGTCACCCAGAATTAACATAATTTCAATTTCATCTTCAGAACTTAAAATTGCTGGATTCACTAAATAGAACTGATGTTTTCAATCGTACTTTCAAAAACCTCAGTCTTCCTATGAACAAATCATTTGTTGATTAGTGCATCCTACATTTCACGTAACTACACTTAATTTTGCAATGTTATTGTAGACAAGAGTATATATTTTTTTAAGTTTCATGTTTGAACGTAGTTTTTTGTTTTGATCAGTACTTTACTCTTGAGCTAAAGTCATATTTTTTGACAAACCGTGTACACAACTGAAAAAATGTAATATCAGATGATTGTATTTAAGATTTTCGAACATGCAGAACTTTTCATAAAGAATAACTTTTTTTCGCAAAAATAGTAATGAGAAAATTTCCCATATGTTTCCGTCTTAAGTAGACACATTTGTATGTGGAGACTGGATTACCTTTATATCCACATCATAGGTTCATCCACCAACTGCCAGAAACCATTAGCCTTTCGTTTATTCTTGCTGAAAATTATTAGTTGCTTGAACTGAGCATCTCGTTGCTCTTCGAAATTGTTATGACTACTTTTCAGCTTATATTGATCCTGCAATATGAACGAAAAAGTTCGAGTTAATGATGTTAACTCGAACTTCGTGACTACGTTCCGCTACTTGCTCTACTGGACTAATTAAGAACTTTAGCGACATCGTTAGGCCTTTGTCTCAAGACTTTTTGAGCATATTGTTTTGAAGCACACCTATACACAAATTATAGAGTCTTATCTGGAAAGGGCTGCTTAATTATCAAACATATAATTATATAATGGGCTCAATTTGTCCGCTTTCCAACAAATGAAACCAATTATTAAATTTAACAAAACGCGTATACCTTTGCTAAAATTCCCTAAGGTATGTCTTCAATTAAAAATACAATCAGGAACAAACCACATCTCGGTGTTTTCTGAAAGATAAAACATTTAATTAGCAAGCCAGTCACGTAACAAGGTAAAGGTTAGCTAAACCTGCTGCAGATATTTACAAGGAAGGAAGCGGTCATAAAAATCTCGTTTGCCATTATCTCGGTACCTTTACTTTGTAATTTATTTACTTTCGTGTATATACATTAGGAACTTGTCAATGTATTTCAAACAGAAATGCAGGATAAAATGATTTATATCTATTATGAGGAATATTTTTGGTTCCACATCTATCGTATTATCAAATGCTTTAGACGGAAGAGATGTATGGCATTGAGATGAACGAAAATGTTTAATTATTAGGTTCCATATAAAACGAACTGATACTGATACTCAAATTAAGTACGTTTTTATGGCTGTTGTGAATCATAAATCAGCAAGAGCAGCAAACGGTTTTTGTTACTCAAAAAAGTAATCCCACGTCTGGCAAATTTTTCATTAATAATATTCATAAGGAAATGGATGTATACGCATGATGAAAACGACATATTCTCCATATTCCTTCGCTTTGAGCCAGAAGCATACCATTCGAGTACGTACAATAAACATAATTTTAAATTGACAAGAAAATTGAATTTTTAAAGTGTAAATTCGAACGAATTCGCCAAACGACAACATTTTCTCGGCTAGGCTTCTATAAAATGCAAAATTCCATAAATTTAAATTGCATGCAGTTAGCCCTCACATTTATGCATACGAAATGGAATTTGTCAAGGGGGATTCAACAGGGATTCTCTGTAATACATGGCTCAATTAAAAGGGAGCAGTTCCTGTTGGTTTAAGTTTTTTGAAGTAACTCGCGAAGCTAATTTCTTAAGTTGAATACGAGTATGTATTATACCTTTGTATTTTGTTAGGATTCGTCCTAAATTTTTGATTGATTAATAATACACGAAATTAACTAATTTATCTATTTAGTAGTAGTAGTAGTAAACATCTTTATTTCTAAAAAAAGGCTATCGACCTATCGGTCCTTTCTGCCCTTGTTTAATACATACAGTCTTAATCTAAATGAAAAAACAAATATGAAAATTCTTTTATTCTATGTTAACAATCTTATTATGGTAGTAAATAGTAGTAGCAAACATCTTTATTTCTAAAGAAGGCTATCGACCTATCGGTCTTTCTGCCCTTGTTTAATACATGCAGTCTTAATCTAAATAAAAAACAGATATGAAAATTCTCCCATTCTAGGTTAACAATACTATTAAATAAATAAGATTTCAGTGGCAAGAAGAAATTATTTTATTGCCCACTAGTCCGTTGCGTTTGTAAGTGTTCGAGTAGCGTTAATGTAGGGAAACGGAAGCGGGATTGTCTGGTTGGTCTTGTAAGACAAAGGGGATTCAGTATGGTCCAGTTGTAGGGGTTGTTTGTCCATTTTGTCTGTAGCTGTATGAGTCTTTCCGAGATCTTTGTCATGTTTGTGTCTTGTGGTCTTTGTCATGTCAAGTCTAGCAAGGGTCTACAAATAGCTTTATATATTTTGGTGGCGGTGTTTGTGCTAATTCCTCTGTCTTTGTAGGTTAGTGATCGGAAGTGTTTCGCTCTCTTCATTGTTTCTGCCCTGATGTTTCGCATGTGTTTAGTGAATCTAAGTTTGTGGTCGATTGTGATTCCAAGGTATTTTACGTCGTTTTTTGGTTGTGTCGTTTGGCCGTCTGCTGTTATTGTAGAGGAATCAGCATTGAGTCTGTGGTTTGTGAGCAGAAGTTGGTTTTTTGACGCGTTTGGTGTTAGTCTCCATTTATAAAACCATGTCATTGTGTTGTTTGTTAGTGTTTGGAGTCTTTGCGTTGCTCTCTCAGTAGTTTTGTCATGTACAATAAGTGCCGTGTCGTCTGCGTATTGTAATATGTATGCCGATCTGTCGATTTGATTTTTGTCTGGTAAGTTGTAATTGTATATGTCATGGCAGTATATATTGTAGAGAAACGGTGAGAGCGGGGATCCTTGAGGGAGCCCTTGTTCAGGGGAAAAAGAAAATGACAGTGTTTTGTCAATTCGTACTTGTAGTTGTCTGTTTTCTAGTAAGTTCTTTATGGTGTGTAGTAGATATGTTGGTGTGTGTAGTTTGTATAGTTTGTATAGTAAGCCTCTATGCCAGACACTGTCAAAAGCCTTGTTAATGTCCATAAACAGGCAAGCTGTCTTTCTGTCAGTTAGGTGGGTAGTTTGTATATTGTTGGCCAAAATAAAGAGCGGATGAACAGTCGAGTGATGCTGTTTGAAACCAAATTGGTAGGTAGGTATATATTTTCCAATCACTTTTTCAAGCCGCTGCTTTATTATGTATTCAAAAATTTTGCTTAGTACTGGAAGTAGTGTAATTGGTCTGTAGTTGCTCGGTTGTGTATTGTCCAGTCCATTTTTGGGTATAGGGATTATTAAGCCGTTTTTCCATGTTTCTGGGATTCTGCCATTTGTGATGCAGTTGTTCAATTCAGTTAGGATCAGTTTGTGTGTTTCCCGAGTTAGGCCCTTCAAGACCTTTGCCTTAATTTTATCTTTCCCCGGTGCAGTGTTCTTGATGTGCGCTAGGGCTTCATCGTACTCTGTGTCTGTGATCAGTGTGCAGGCATAGTTTGGTGAGTTGTTTAAAATAGTTCAAGTACCAGTCGTTGATCAAGTTCCAGTTGTCATTGTCGAAGTTAGGGTTTGTCGATGTGCTGAAGGCCCTTTGATAGTGTCTGGCGAATGCGTCCGCTTTCTCTTTGTCTGTGTAGCGTTCTATTCCGTTTTCGTCAATTGTGTCAGTAGTGCCAGTCTTCCTGTATTGCGCCAGTTTCTTAATTTTTCGCCAGTATGTTTTGCCTTTGTCCTTCTGTATTTCTTTACATGCTTCTAGCCATTTGTCTTGTCGGTATTGTCCAATCATAGTTTTAATGTTTCTGTTGAGTTGGTTCATTGTCTTTTTTAGGTCGTTATTTTGAGTGTTTGTATATAGTCTATACAGTTCTCTCTTATGTTTTATTAGTCTCAGTATGTATTTGGGTAGTGTATGTCGGTAGAAAGCATTTTTTATTTCCGGGCTAAATTTTCCTATGGCTAGTGAAAGTTGTTGTTGTATGGTTTCTATTGAAATGTGCTGTGCTTGTGATTGAATGTAGTCATGTATATGTTGTTTCACTTTGTCTATGTCAGTCTTTGTTAGGTTTAAGTTTTTCTCTATAGGAGGTGTATTGGAGGTAGGTTGCGTATGTTGTAAGTTTATGTTAAACGTAATAGCCAGGTGGTCGGATCCCAGCTCGTTGGTTAAGTTTATGTTGTTGATGGTGTTTGTCAAGTTTTTTGTGTGCAGTAGAACGTCTGGTGTTGAGTCTGGGTTTGCGGGCATCAGAAAAGTTGGTGGGGTGTGCTGTTTTATAAAGTCGGAGTTTTGCAAAAATCTTTTAAGTTGTTTCGTTTTGTTCGTGTTCAAGTTAAAGTCGCCTATAATTATTGCATATTTGTAGATGTTCGCCTTAGTCAGTATGTTTTGTTCTAGGTTGGAGTGTGGGTGTATGTATGTCAGAAATATGTGTATTTATCTATTTATTTAGTGTCGCATATTAAAAACACACTTTTCATGTCTGGCCGATAAAAATCGGTCACTTATTCGAAATGGTAATTAACACTCCTGGCAATTCATATAAATGGAAGCAACCTACAACGTGCGATGGATAATGACGCTTAATTCAAAATTTCCTCGTTTATTTATAGTTTCTAATGGATTTACTGAAATTATATGTCTATTTGGCATTAACGTATTTTACAGTTAATCGGTAATAACTTCGTACCCGTTGGCAGTTGGCTATAATTCATTTTGCCCGTTTTTGTTCGGTTAATTGTTGCAGATGTAGGCACTGCATTTGGCAGGCAAAGCATGCATCAGTTAATTTTTTATTCAGCTTTATGAATCAATGTTTAATGCAATGTGATTTGCTTTCATGCACTGTTTTAAAATGCAACTGTTTTTGCATTTTGCCTGTCTATCAATTAAGTAATGAACAAAGCAATGCTTCGTTCTTTAAAATGGATGTTGGAAATGTAAATTGTATCAACATTTTAATTGATTTTTGGATTTTTGGGCTACGTTTGTCTTTAAATCAAGTTACTGAATTTGTAATTATGAAGCACCTACAGTTCCCATCAATACTAAACCCAATACCAAGAGGTTATATTAGTATCCAGCCAATTTTTAAGACACACTTCTTGTAGTATTTTTGAAGACATAGAAAATGGGCTTGATGTAACAGTCGATTGATTCACGCTTTATCGGTTAGGTATCAAATATCTCTATATCAGATACCCCAAATCATAACAAAAATCAATATAAACATTTTTTTTAAATCTTTGTATCGGAAACAGTTTTGCAACTGCAAGGCCTCCACCTATCAAAAGCCCCAAAAAATTTAAAAGTTGGCAATCAAACTTAGAGCGACTTTTATTTTACAGTATTGTTAATCTTTTTAAGTAAACATTTATTTATTATTGGGACAGTGCTTTGCGCCTCAAACAACTCTAAAATCTTAGAAAACACTTTATTTCCGGATCGGTTAATCACAGTTGGCTAGTCACTCAAAATCAATGGCTTGTCCCCCGAAAATCCCCAGCATATTAAGAATTTATGTCCAAAACGTTTCATAATTGAGAAACAATTGAGCAAAAAGCACTAAAGCCGGATTTTCAATATTTTAAAGTGATTTGTTCAAAGTGCTTTCTTTGGCTTAATCTGCAATTTGAGTTATTAATTTTTTGCATAGTGCTTTAAGTCGCATACATATTGCAATATCAATAGTTTAAGATCAACCAAAAATGCATTAAATCCAATTTATTATCAGACTAACTTAAATCCACCGTATTTGATCAAGTGTTAATAGGGTGTGTCGAAGAAAGTATAACTTTACATATTTCAGATAAACATAAAGTGATACTAATGGTAAGATAATAACTTTATAAAGAAAGAGTTTCTTTGGTATACTGATGTGTCTTGTTGCTTTGGAAAGTTATGACATACATTTGATTATTTGGTAAAATGCAATATATTGACACAATAAATAAACCCAAAAAAAAATTATATCAAGCAATATACTATATATTTAACAAATGCTTTAAGTTAGACAAACTCAGATAAATCCGTTAAAAAACTTGTTTACAACTCTGAACTTAAAAAAAGTTCACCAGCTTAAAATGTTATTACTGTATATCTGATTTGTTTTAATTTGAATTTATTAATTTTTTTCTCTATTTGTGTTAACTTAATTATATATTTATATTTACAAGTCGATTAAATATTTTCTAGTACTAGTAGTAAATATCTTTATTTCTAAAAAAAGGCAATCGACCTATCGGTCTTTCTGCCCTTGTTTAATACATGTAGTCTTAATATTTTCTAGTAATATTTTCTATTTAATACATTTAGCTCAGTTCTTCCACAATTACACACTGGTCTTAAAGGCCATGTTTCCAGAGTGTGCGGAGAAGTATTGCATTTACTTATTAAAACTCTGTTTTCAACAATCCCGAAGCTCCACCAGTACAGATCATCTTCTATTAACCCAATTGCTGGAAATATCAAAGTTTCAAAACTGACCCACTTGTTCAATGCAATGATTGTTAAATTCCAAAATGCGTCTTCATAGGTTAGCATGACTAAACGTGACAATGAAAATTTCCATAAACCCCTGATATGAGAGCTTTCTGTTAAAATTGATGGTGCCTTAAAACTATTTTTCTCGTTCAGCATTAAGTTCTGCCTACATTGTTTTCAGACTCTCTTCAAATCTGAGCTTGAGCATTTGGAACAAACGACAGTCTGGATGTCTCCTGTTGCGATAATTTGAAGCGTAAATTCTTAATGCCACAAGAACATTTCCTTTGCTTGCACCAATTCAATAAACCATTTGAATGTTTCTCGTTTTCTGTTGACGTTCACTATAAAAACTAAATTTTTTCGCATTCTACTTTAAAATTAAATAGACTGCAACAGGTACTACCACTAATACTGAATTTTGTTTGGGCGGAAAACGGCAACATATACGAATGGAAGCACATATATAACAGGTACTTGAGTGTAGATTTGCTATTGATACCCTCTAATTAAATGGGGGGATTAATTTATGGCAAAAATACTCTTATCTTACTTGGTTCATTTGATATCCCGATGTGTTGGAATATGGAATAGCTGCAGAAAAATCTCTTTAAACCTCAGTTGTTATCAGAAACTCATTCAATGCTAATAAAAATTGGGCTTTTTAGGAAATACAGGGTGTAACACTCAACAAAACCGAGATTTTTCAGTTGCTAGACATTGTCCTGTCTTGCACAATGGCTTTATGCCAGTTTGCACAAATTAATGTTGCACTTGTTGAAACTCGTGATTTTTGCGGGTTTTTCGGCCATTGTGGAACACATTTTCGTACTAACGTTTCGCAAATACGAGTGGCCTCCTCCTTCAGAGGTGCTTTCGCGTGAAAGTTAAAACTAGATTCAAATGATTTCTCGCTCGGGTTGGCCAAACGTCAGGAAGAAATTATTTTCCACGGTGGCCTAAAAGTACTTTGGGTGTATACAAAATATAGAAGATAGATCGTTCGAACAAATAAATGACAATTTTAAAGGAAAGGTGCAAAAAGTAGGTATACCAGGTTGTTGGTTGATGAAAAATTTTAATGTATATCTGTAATGGAAAATTGTATGGAAAGGTTCTTGGATAATGTTGATAATACGACACGGTTTCGAAATATTACAAACTTTAATTAATCAATGCCTCTTTGGACTTTTCAATTTATTGTCAGGTAATCGAAAACCTAAACAGGAATTCACTTCAGAAAGGTGTCGTAAAGTCTTACACTTCACCGTCGAGATCGCTTTGAACATCTAGTTTATAAGGCAGAGATCCAATCGCGCGAAGACCTTCTACAAAAAAATTGCGCCGGAGCTCTCGCGATAAGAAATCAAGCAGGTAGTTTATTGCGAGAAAGGCAACATGTAATTAAATAAATTACAAAATGTGTTAGGGTCAATGGCGACCTTTTTACACAGTTTCTTATGTAGTATCTTAAGAAGTTATAAGTAAACATGAAAGTAAAACTTAAATTGCAGTAACGAATTGGTTTTTGACATCATAAAAGCATATTCCTTAACTTAAAACTTAAAAGTGATCTCATTGCTATTGTATTTAAGATCCGGATGGAGCTTCCGGTAAAAAGCATTTCGATAAAAACAACCAAGCAGAAGAACGTCTCAAGAGCTTTGTTGCCGATACTGACAAAGCATTGGCTTTCAGATTGCGATTTCATATTGAGAAAGAGCCATTATACCAACGTTTTCCATAACTTGAACCAAACTTTAAAATATCATTATTTAATTGACTGTGTTGAAATCCAAATGGGATAATAAAATACTGATATTTTGGCAGTGACTGAATAGAGGCCATCCATTTTTGAAAATGCCGGTTATTCGATCACAAGTGAACAGAAAACTGGAATTAAAATTTGAAGCCAAGTTTTAGAACTTGTAATAACAGGATAAAAGGCAATTACTAAAAACAGAACTACATAAAAATGACGTTTGCAAGAGGAACTAAATGTCTTTAAAAGAAAATTAAGACCTACAGGAAAAACGTTTTGAAGAGAAAGATTAACAGGAGAGACATTACCACGAGATTGAAGATGATCGCCTCAAATGCCAAGCCCCGTTATTAAAGGCATTGAGGGGTGATAGAGAGAAATCAAATATGACAATTAAAAGTGAAAACAAACCAATTGCTGCATTGGATAGATAGGATTGATAGGATAGAGATGCAGAGAACCTGCTGGAATACACAAAGTTGAGGAGAAAACTTAATTTGCTAATGCAGCAGTGATGCTTCTGAGCTCCATATTTATTATAGTATTGAGGCCGTTGAGATCGAAAACTATATCTAAGACAGCCCGGGCCTGGTTGTTACTGAACGATGGAGACAAGAAAGTGATAATGAGGATCAGGAGAAAGCATGGGATGGTTTCTAACTAGAAGGAATTTTTGGAGAATGATAGTTTTTCAGCAGAAGTTGTAACGTAATATCCTGAACTTAACTACGATAATTTACTAACAGACAGAACTAAAAGACAGTGGTGCTTCATCTGTGATTACAATGAAATTTAGAGAAAAGGAACGAACAAACGAAAAAACTGAAAGATGAGATTGGGAAAGCGACTAGGAAAAAATTAAAGAAGACATCTGAAACTGAGTGAGCATTTAGTTCCTCTATCATGAATCAAGGCAGAGAACGACAAATTTGTCAATCTACCATAAAACCGCATAGAGAATCGGTGCCAGGTGCAGAAATTGTTTAAAAAAGACCAGAAACAATTCCCAATAAAACGATAAAAGAGGAATCAAGCAACTTTAACAGCTACAGACATTCAAGACAATAAGTAAAACTAATTTTCGAAATATAAATAATTAAAGATAATCACTGAGCTCAGTTTTGCGAGATACCCAGTTTCAAACTAAGATAGCGCCAACCCATAACATAATTAAATTAACCACTTCCAGACCAATCAGATGGTGTAACCATGACCGAAAACAATTCAAATCAGGTCAAGGTTAGAAAGTTTTGAGTTTTATTTGCGTTGCAAAAAGCAGACTGGGTATATGGAAAACACCCACTATCCCAGTTGTTGTTGAAATGGAATTGTACGAGAGAAACTTGAAATTTTATGTGGGCATTCAGCACGAGCTTCTTGTATTATACACAGTTAAATCGGTACTGAAACTGCGAAAAGTAAGAAATGGACGAGACGCCCAAAAAATGAGTAGAAAGCCTGATTCTATTGGATTCAGGAGTGACTGAGGGAAAGGAAATGGTGGAACCACGGAAGAAATGTCTTGCCTATTTACAATGAGGACTGAATTTTTGAAAAAAAAAAAGAGAAGCGAGTGAAGAAAATCCAGGACGAGGAAGAATGTTACAAAACTTGACAGTGCAGTTAAAAGAGAAGACGAAATTTTCGCAGGAAAGGGATGTATGGAATTTGGGAGCGGGAACGCTTATTTGTGAAGAGCGCGAAGAAATAAGGATAATATTTTAGAGGAAGATAAGTAGAATTTTGAAGGAGAGTTGGAAAATTGTGGAAATTAAAAGAGAAGTGGTTGGGCTTCTTGGAATGGGAGGCTGGTGCTGATGACGTGGACTAAGGGTCAGAATTTGCTACCAAAGTATTTGAATATGTTACCAAGGAACAAAGAAAAACAGTTTCACGTGGAGAAGAGAACCCAGCAAGCGTCCTGGCCTGGGTTAAGGTGGTTTATTTAGAACATTTGCCAAATGATGTAGGAAGGAAGATGTTGCTCGGACAAAATATGACACTTCTAGAAAAAGTTCAGTGGGTTAAATGGTCGTTTATTGCTCAGTGCTCAGTGAAGTAATAAATTTTCGTCAGAGTTTAGATTTTTATCAATAAAATAGCTACCTAATCATAAAGCCTTTTCTTGCGCCCAGTATTGAGCATAGGTCTCCCTTGGTCTCATCCAGTTCTCTCTGTTTTGTGCTGTTCTCGCCTATCTAAATCCTGCTACTCGTTTTGGTCGTCCTCTTCATCTCTTTCCTTCCCATGGTCTCCAGCGTATTATGCGCCTATTCCATCGGTCGTCTGTAAGGCGGGCTATATGTCCTGCAAAATTCCACTTCAGGCTTGTGACTCTCTCCACTATATCTACGACCTTTGTTCTAATCCATTCGTTTCTCTTTCTGTCTCTTAGTGTTACGCCTATCATAATTCTTTTATAAGAATATGGCTCAATTTGTCAAATGCCGCACATCCTAGTCTCCCTTCTCCTGTCAAACTGTATCTCCTTGTTATCCTTTCCCATCTCTATTTGTTGTTCCAGATATATATAGTCTTGAACATTTTCCAATATGTGCCCGTTGACTGTTATTTGTACTTGGCCTTGGCTCATTATCTTTGTTTTTGTTTTATTCATGTTTAGACCGATTTTTGAAGATTCTCTGTCTAGTTCGGACAGCATTTTTTCAAGGTCCGCTGTGTTGTCGGTGAATAGAACAAAAATGTTTGCAAATCTTAAGTGTGATATTTTGGTGCCACTTAATGTTCAGTCCCATATTTCCCCATTCAAGTTTTTTGAAAATTCCTTCCAGAGCTAAGGTAAAGAGTTTTGGGGATATTGTATCTCCTTGTCTGATACCTCTTTTTCTTCTTTCTTCTGTTTCTTCGTGTGGCCTGATTTTTGCGTTTACTTTTTGATATATATTTTTAAGAAGGTTCTTGTACCGATGGTCTATTCGCGCTTTGTCTAGTTCTTCAAATATTGCCCAATGTTGCGGAATGCGGCTTGTTCTACCGGTTGGTAGGTATCCAGCTTATTTGTAGTTCTGATGGTTACTAGTACCTACTGGTAGCTACCTAATAAGTGGTGGAAATCAAACAAAACGTTTTTTATGTTATCTCGGAAATTCGAACTCTATACTTGGCCAAAGACTCGAGTGGCCAATTAACCGTCATGTAAAGAAAGATAATTTTAGAAATATTCAATAATAAGAAACTAATTTCACATATACTTATATGTGTGGTTTTCTACAGTGCATATATTGCGGCCTACATTTCAATGTTGCAATCATTTTTTAAATCAGAAAGTATTTGCTAGATTAGGAACTAACAATTTCCTTTAACAATAGCTTCAAATTTATCGATTTGGGTCATCTTCGATTGAAATTTGCGCTATTCTCGAGTAATTCTACGTTGTAAAAGTCAAGTCGTTATCGTTTCTGATTCAGTCGGTTTTCCCGATAACCATTATTTGAAAAGATCTTTGTCAGCAACGTCGACTACAGTTTAACTGCGATAAGTACACTTCAACAAACTGCGACACTTGGAAAGATCGAAAGAGTTCACGAAGCACGTACAAACTGTCATAATTTATCTAGGTATAACTCGCCAATGTAACTCTCCGGAGTGTTGTGAAATTTATATTTTGCGGTTGGTTTTCTAGAGTGCAGGTTTAATTTCCTGTTGTCGAGAATTTCATCATTTCCTCTGTATCTGCAATTTAGTACAGTATCGGTCAAATAATGCACATAGTGTTGAGGTTCAGTATTAATATGCCAACTATATCAAGTTAAAATGTCTCGTTATTTATATTATCTTGAACCATGTCCTTTTCCTTAGCAGGAACATAATATTTGCAAGTTATTTATTGACTTCATAATAAAGTGAAAACCTTATTTTTAGCACAGCTTAAATAGCTGTGCCAGCCAGTTAATAAATTACTTACTTTATGCGAAACTTTTAATTGACAGTTCAGTTTTGGAGTTAAACTTGATTACGGAAAATAAAGCAGCAATCTACGAATTAAATGGAAAACTTTATACACAATTACATTGAACAGAACTTTACCTTTATCAAAATTATAAATATGAATGTAAACAATCGACGCCCTCCAGAAATTTTTGCCTTAGTATTAAGTTACTTTGAAGTTTCATAAGGAGTTTTATATAGACCGTTTTCAGAGGTACATAAAAAGCTTTCATTTTAAACTGTTATTACTAATCTTTTAACATTTCATTTAAAACCAGTTAGTTCCGTATTGTTTCAGAGTTAAATCGGTCTTGAAATGTAGGCAGAAAGGATGTTTGCGCAATAACATGAAAATAATTAAAGTGTAAAAGTGACTGGAGTTTAATGTTGTTTTGCATAATTGGAAATTCTGGTAATCGTGGGAAAGTTTTACCATACCGTTTTAATTTTCTCTTTTTTGAACGTTGGAGTTCATACAATTGCCGAGGGCAAAAGGACAGAGGAATCGTAAAAGTATGGAATTAGTTGGAAGTATAATCATTTTAGTGCATACAAGAATGCAGCTCAATAAGATTCCAAAGAGAAAGAGATATCAAAACGGGTTGTAAAGCGTTACGAACATTTTGCAACCCGGATAATCAATTAGGGAGATTATTTGTATTGTAATTTTAACAGAATTGACAATCATCTTCAACTTGTTTAAATCAGTCAAATATTTCTGAGGCTTTTGAAGAAAACATTGGCACAGTTTAGCAGAATTATTACTGTCTAAAAATGCACACCGCTTTAAAAGAGTAGTAAATAATCGATGGAACGAGAGAAATGCAAAATGCGGAAAGCATGGCAAAAGCCTCAATTTAAAGACAAACGAACAAAATTTAAAACGCCACCATTCAACCGGAAGTGCTTCTGCTTTCAGCAATATACTTTGTTGAATTCCGCATAGTAACTGTGCATATGAGAGTGAATCGGCTAAAGCAGTATGCACAAAAACGGTGGAATAAAAGAAATTATCGAGGAGTGAATGATGCATATACACAAGTAAAAGACACTAAAGAGAATTTTCTAGATGGAGATTAATTTTAAAGGAAAAGCCTGATCAGCTGGAAAGCAAAGAAAAGGAAGTGAAAAATTGAGTCAATTCAGAAACGTTTTGTGGACTGGAAAAACTGTTAATATGGGAGCAGGTGATTGTTGGAAAGTATGGAAAGCGTATAGAGAGGAGAACGGGAATGGACACAACAATCGGAATAAAAAGGAAATGTGGTTTAATTACAGAAAATGTTGCGTTGAGAATATGAATAAGAGTGGAAATCAAGTAGAAGATAGCAAATACAAGAAAGGTCTGAAGAACAGGAGATCGCAATATGGAATATGAGAGCGTTAAAAATAAAAAAGGAGCAGAAAGTTAACAGCAACTTGACACAAGAGTTAAAATGAAATAATTTGGATTTACTGAAAATTACTCAAACCACAAAGAAACGGAAACAGAGAGGGGACATTGGCATAATGCGGGGAAACGAAAACAGCAATACTAAATAAGATGTAGCTAGAACAATTAATAAAACACACAGGAAATTCATTAAAACTCGATCAGTATCACGATCAGAATACTTAAAGTAGAATTCTATCGAAGATAAAGTACAACGATGGATGGAAGCCTAACAGAGATGAACGAATTTCACGAAAAAGTGGAATAAACCATAAATATAATAGCACATGGAAAATAAGAGAGATGTAACAAGGGGCAAAGAGTCTCAGATTTTTGTATTTGGACCGAACTAACAGTAATAAATTCCGTATTTTAACAAAAACTCGCAATTATCGACTATGTTCTTATAAACAGAAGATATAGAAGAGATGTAAAATCTGTCAGAGTAGTATAACTCTGGTAGTTCAGATAATTATAACAACCGCTTTTGGTTGAGGGAGGAACTGAAAATGGCAAATGAAAGAAAGAGAAACACACAAAATTAAAAACGAAACAATAACAGAAGAAAATACATAATATAATTTAGGAGACAGAGAGAGACTATTGGAAATACCACATAAATGTTGTCATTCCTCTTTGTTAGCAAAAAGGAGAAATCTGTTCCTGAAATTACAAACACCGATTCGAAAGCATATTCTATTAGCTGAAGTAATTTATGTTGCTAGAGAAATCGAACGAAAAAAAAAATGGTTAAGCTCAACCGAAATATACCGATAACTTTTGGTCTTAAGAGAGCCTTAAAGAACTTGTTAAATCAAAACATAATAAAACACGTTCAGCTTGAATTGAAATATCTACATCGTTATTGTTCTTTCAATGCTCTTTTCCTATAATAATGTAATAGTATCCCCCAAAACCCACTACACAACCCCCCCACCCAACTACTATACGAACGCACAAACATGACAAAGATCTCGGAAAGACTCATACAGCTACAGACAAAATGGACAAACAACCCCTACAACTGGACCATACTGAATCCCCTTTGTCTTACAAGACCAACCAGACAGTCCCGCTTCCGTTTCCCTACATTAACGCTACTCGAACACTTACAAACGCAACGGACTAGTGGACAATAAAATAATTTCTTCTTGCCACTGAAATCTTATTTATCTAATAGTATTGTTAACCTAGAATGGGAGAATTTTCATATTTGTTTTTTATTTAGATTAAGACTGCATGTATTAAACAAGGGCAGAAAGACCGATAGGTCGATAGCCTTTTTTAGAAATAAAGATGTTTACTACTACTATTGTTAACCTAGAATAGGAGAATTTTCATATTTGTTTTTTATTTAGATTAAGACTGCATGTATTAAACAAGGGCAGAAAGACCGATAGGTCGATAGCCTTTTTTAGAAATAAAGATGTTTACTACTACTACTGTAATAGTACCCATGTAGGCTTAAAGAATGCGAGAAAAAAAGACATAACATTTTAATATGAATGACGCTGAGACTATTATTAAAGCAAATTTTAATTTTTACTTCTTTAGTGAATAATGTAGAATATAAACATTATTATGGAACGACAACGCCAAATAACTTTAGAAGACTATCTATTGCAAATCTGCAAAATGTCTAAAGTTGCTGCTCAAGCCGAGAGAACTTTTAATGGGAATATATTGCAACTCTATCATAAACCACGTATACATCAAAGTAAAACGCATATGAAAGCTCTTTCAGCAAAATAACTCGGATTAAACGCAGCATCCTCTAGTGCACTTAGGCAAATTTCACATGTATGCTGGGGCAAAACTAGCTAGATTGATAAAAAAAATCTTGATTGATAAAAAGGTTATGACTTATACCTGATAAACACCTACAACTTACATTATATTCGAATATTTCTTAAACTTACTTAAAAAAGTTTTGAATAAAATATTATGAAAATCAGAGTTGTAATAACCCCACAGATATTTTGCGACTTAGAAAATGTTTGAGTAAAACAGGAATGACCAGGAAAGTTTGATGAATTAATCATTTTTGGACACAGCAACAAGTGTTACATTATCACAAAACATTCTTTAAGATAAAGCTAGAAAGCTTAAAAAATTAGATATCTCTTTAGGACAATATTAGCTGTGAATTGCGAAATACTCAAAAGCTATCGAAAAGTCGTAAGTTCTTAATTTTTGAAATTATTGACCGACAGTTTGGTTTTTCGGGTTATTTTGATTGAAGATTCGGTCCGATAACGGCGGCGAATTTTCTAATATGATGGTTCTCAATACTCGTCATAAAACCGGCTATTTTCTCTTCCATTTGGCTTGATTGAGTTGAATAAGAATTATTTAACAATTACTCGAGAAGGCGGAGAAGAAAGAAACAAGCTATATATTTTAGTTGCTTCAACAATGATATCAATATTTGTTTGTTTGCATTTTACATTTACTTTAAACAGATGACATATTCTGTAAAGTGCTACATATTAGTTTAAAGGAAACAAAAGAAACATATGGCCGATAGATTTTGTTTGACTGCAATCCGAGCTCTGGAAGTTTTTTTATTAACTTTTAAAAAGGGAATTAATGAAAATGTAAATTTTTTTTATTAACTCCTTTTATTTGTTTACAATCTGTCCTGAGACAATAAGTAAAAAAATGTTAGCATAAGAAATAACATGTGAGCGTTCACTCATTAATAAAGCACTCCTACAAGCATGATCACTTATTTACAAAACATTTAAATTGAGTGAACAATAAGTTAAGTAATTCTAAAAATTCACAAGTTGAACAAGTTCCTGCGTTTCCGAAAACGAGACACCACATTAGTATTATTAAGTAACTCTCTTGCTAATTCATTTGGTGCTTCGATAATCTGTTTTTGTATGTTTTAAAGTAGTTTATTATTTCTTTTTTCACTATAGTAATTTGAAGGTCTTTTCTGATAATTTCATTGGTTACGAACCATGGTACTGCTACTGTTTCTTAGTGTTTTGGATTGAAAACGTTCCATTATTTCAATGTTTGAGTCTGATGCAGAGCCCCACAATTGGATTCCATACGTCCAGATCGGTTTCAGTATGCATTTGTAGATTAACAGCTTGCTCTCAAGAGACAGTGCTGAGTTCTTATTGATTAGCCAGTACATTTGCCTGATTTTTAAGCCTAACTGTTTCCGTTTTGCCCATATATGTGGTCTCCATGTTAACAAACTGTCCAAGTGAATTCCCAGATATTTGATTTCGTCTTTATGTGGTATTAGCTCATTATTTAAATATAATTGGGACCTGGTGTATCTTCGGAGTGAGAAAGTTACATGGGTTGACTTGTCTGTATTTATGCTGATTCTATTGTGCTTGAGCCACGTTTCCAGCTTTACAAGGTGCATCTGTAACATTGCTGTTGCTGTATTAAGGTCCGTATGAGATGACATGTAGACCACATCGTCTGCAAATGTTCCATTTTTTATGCTTTTTGCTGTTGGTAAATCTGCTGTGAACAATAAGTACAGGGTGGGCCCCAGTACGCTTCCTTGAGGGACTCCAGCATTTATCTGCTGGAGCGGGCTGAAGTTGCTATTTATTTTTACCTGAAAGATCCTGTTTGTCAAGTACGATGCCAGCAGACAAGCAAGCTTTGTTGGGAACATTTTTTTAATTTTAGATATCAGGCCTTCGTGCCACACTTTGTCAAAGGCCTGTGTTACGTCAAGAAAGACTGCCTCGCAGTATTCTCTCCTTTCAAAAAAATCTCTGATAGCGGTAGTGGTCCTTTGAACTTGTTCAATTGTCGAGTGTTCTGGCCTGAACCCAAATTGGTGATCTGGAATAAGGTGCTTGGTATTTATTATTTTATTTAGTCTCTTTTGAATAACTTTTTCGCATATTTTTGACATTACAGGCAGCAGACTAATGGGTCTATAGAAAATGTAAATGAAGAAGAATCGTTTGAACCGGGATTGCACGGTAGAGAAATGCGCAGCAACTTTAATTTCTATAAAGAATCATGAGAAAAATTATTATTTCGTTTTCTTACTGGCAATAAAACCTAAAATTGGGGAGGTTTTTTGTTCCAATTGTTACAGTTTTAGTTTGTCATCATCATCAAGCCTTTTGTTGCGCCCAGTATTGAACATAGGCCTCCCTTCCTCTCCTCCAGTTCTCTCTGTTTTGTGCTGTTCTCCAGTTTTAGTTAGTGCTGTTCATTTCAGATATGAATGGTACATGAATCAAATAGAGACATACAAAGTTTGAATTATAGTATTCGCTGATTTTACAATTTCTCTTTCTTTTTTAAATAAAATTCGTATTCTTCCTGATCAGTTGAAACCTGGATTTATTCAAGATACCCCAAACCCCATTATTAACTATGTTTTTCTATATATTTAACTAACTCTACAGTTTGTGAAGAAGAATTCGTGGTTAAAACTGTGGTATAGACAACTGTTTTGGTGTTAGTGATACTGACAAATTTAGAGTTAAATATTAAACGTGGATCTTTTAATGCATCATTGTCTTTTGTTGTTTATTAAATTATATTTATTTAGTCCGTGTTTGATAGCGTGTTTACTTTGACTATCGGTGAAAATCTTAGCTCCTCTGCCTATATTGTTTTGGGTTTTGAGGATCATTTTTTTTGCAAGCTGTGCTACAATGGATGGTATTTCCATATCTCAGTGAGTGTGTGAGGGAATAACAAATTAAAAGACTACATTGAAAACAAATCATTTTGCTTTTTTCATAACAAATGTGTTCACATTGTCGTTTATCTATCTAAAGAGTAACAATTTTCGGTTTGGCTTTCATTAAAATACTTGGGCCAAATTGCACTGCGCCTTGGAACAATGCTTTAACTAGTTTACAACTTCCCTAGTCTAAAGTGGCCTTTAATTCAACAACACCGTGGGCACTTAACCGAAACCCCATTATTAGAGGTCTTCTGGAAGGTTTCGACTTATGCGAAACTTTATACATACAATATTGGTCAACTTACCTAAACATTATGTCAACCATTTATGTATGCTTATTTCGGTTATTTGTGCTTCAGAAAAAAATTGCAAAAAGCGCCTAAATTGTTTCTTTTACAAAAATGGTGTCTTCAAAGTTCAATGTCTAACTTAAAATAAGAACTTAAACTTAAAGTTTGAAATTGGTCTTCTGTGGTTATTCAATTAGGAAACTCTTGAATGACTTCGGTTAACATAAAATAAGAAATGCCATTGTTTAATATTTTATTCGTACCATCCACTTATCGCTATGTTTATTTATCAATTCCCAGAGTATAATTAGATTTCAGAAACCGCAAATAATTTAAAGCTAAGGCATTACGTCTTACCTTTAAGGTATCAATAAAGGTATATATTTAGGCGTATCTTGTAAACTGTTACACGTTTCTTATTTAAAATAACACTCACGTTTATTATCTATTAATTAGTTGGCATCTTTTGAACATATCAAATTTTAAAAACGTTTTAATTATGCATTGTTCTTATTACTGAAACTGTTGAGTTTTTCTGGCTTTTAGGCCGTCGTGGAACTTCATTTCTTTCTTCCGTTTTTCAAGCACGACTTCGCTTGCAGAACGTTGGAAATAAATTATTTTCCACGTCGACCTAAAAGCCCGAAACTCAAACAATTTTAGGCAAAGGTAGCGAAAGCTTAGTTCTTAAAATTCTCATTATTATTTTAAATTAGCAACCAGTGTATGAATTGAATGTAAAATAAAGCAAGTTTGCGATAATAGAAGAAAATTCAGACGAACATAAAATCGTTAATAATTCACCAAGAAGAGCGAGTTTGATATTTCAAATATCATGACACATCAGTGTGAAATATTTTTAGAAACCCGATTGAAAAAATCTTTCTGTGAGAAACGATGTACAAAATTCATAACTTTAGGTGGCAGCAAACCGTTTCTATGGGACGAGTAAAAGATGCCTTCTAAAATGCCACATTGAAAGCTTTTCATTCTGCAGCAAACTTATTTTCGCCATTAAATTCAGACGTACGCAAATCTT
Organism: Dendroctonus valens; assembly: GCA_024550625.1. Lineage (NCBI taxonomy): Eukaryota > Metazoa > Arthropoda > Insecta > Coleoptera > Curculionidae > Dendroctonus > Dendroctonus valens. The sequence goes on along the minus strand of JAJTJO010000717.1, from coordinate 131,400 downwards.
TTGTTCTATATTTTTTGTGGTTTAAGTGCTTTTTATGATTCAAATATTGAGAAAGATGGTAAAACTAATTTCACTCAATGAAGTAAAAAATAATTGTGTTCAATTTGCCACTTAACATTGCAAATTAAAATATATTTAGCAATAAAAAAAAGGTTGAGATTCGAGAGCGAACGTAGTTACTAAAAGGAAAATTTAAACCATTAAAGCATAGCAAGTTAAGGCTTCGTTAAGATCCTTATAAAGTCGTTTTATATTCTTAAATCCGAACATCTGTAAATCTTTGCTTAGAGCTTTAAACTTGTAGTAAACTTAAATGCAATAGTTAATTAGAGAAGTTGTATTTGCCTTTAGTATTCCGAAGGGAAATTCTGCAAATATAGAATGGAAACGAGCATAACTTGATGTTTACGAGTTCTGAGAAGATTGTTAAATTAGATAACTTGCATATTTATTTAAAACTGGAGTCAACGATATACTTGATACTTAAAATATTTAGGATTACAGTTTTTGCAAATGTTGCCCTAAAAGACAATTCATTGTACGTTCTCTGAAGCAGAGCCAAAGTAGGTAGCAATAATCTCTCAAATAATTTTTAATGCTTGGCTTAAATGTTGCTGCTGAATGGTTTTGATTTAATGCACCGAACGCGGTGCATCAGTTGCAAAAATACAAATGTTAATTCCCAGTGTATTACTACTGCAAAAATATACGTTTTTAGGGCATATTTCCTTTGCTATAAATTCATAGTTGGATTTAGTAAATGAAATGATTTTGCACGTACATTTTGAATAAAATAAAGTGATAACACGATTCAAAACCCGTATACATTTAAAATTGTCTCGTTTCAAATTATAAATCAAGGAAACAATTCAAAACATTCTTGTATAGTTTTACCTCATCTTTGAACCAGTAATATTGTCACAAACCACGTTGGATAAAAATTACCACTGTTTATAAAGAGTTTCGAAAACCCTTGCCCATTAGAAGCATCTATAAAGAAAAACTAGAAAGTAGCGGTGTAGTGGAATGTTCTTTTAAAAATCTGCATGTTTGTCTAAAGTATTTTTTAGGAGGAAATAACTTTTTTCTAGAACATTAACATGCAGTTTTTAAGGCAATTTTTAGATAATCTTTCTGTATTTTAGGCATACCTACATATTACATTGTACCTCAACTTATATTATCTATTAATAAACTAATAATTGCCTTCTCAGTTTCAGTTTTATTAAAAAAACCAAGGTGTTTTGTTCTTTAAAAGTGACCTTTAAATACTCGTAATTTACAGGAATATTGTCTCGTCCTAAAAAACCCGTTTACAATACGCCAACAATTCTAATTAATTTAACTAAATTAATTTTGATGCACACATCTCTCAATCCTATTTAAAAAAACACACCTTTGATTAGAGTGTTAGTTGCAAAAACTTGTATTTTGTAATATTTCTATATTAAAAAATATTTTTTGAAAAATTTGCAAGGGCTTAAGGAAAGTGCTAAAGCTGTACGAACGATGTTGTACAGTATAAAAAGTGTTAGAAAGTTTTGGCCAATTTGAGAATCAAATAATAAACACATTAATATTACATTCAAAAAAACAATGTGGATTTAAGAATTAGGAAGTTTAAATGATGAAAATGCAGACACCAACTCCTTATCAAACCTTCAAAGTGTTCAAATTCATTTTTTATTCGTTATTACCGTAATTGGTTCGTCTTTCTTAAGTAATAACCTATCCTGAGCCTGGCAAACGCTGTGTAACATACCGATTATTTCAAGCTTGTGGTGCTTAAGACAATTTTAGTTAATATCTCCAAAAAGTTAGACAGTTACAAAGCAGACAGTTAGTCTGCTTGAAACGAGTGAGAGTGAAGAAACGAAAGAAACATATTCTACCAATTATATGCAGAGAAATCTTATAAATCAAGAAGGGATTGATTCCAATTTTTAAAAACCCTGCCATGGAGTGTGCATAAAATATTTGAGCTGCTTCTAAACTCATGATTGCCGGAAACTTTCAGATTAAGAATCATTTATATAAAACGTTTCATAAAAGTGACCTTATTTGTAATTTTTTAAATAAATGCAACATATATAAGTAAATCAACGTTAAAACATTGATGTATTTTATGGTTGAGTCCAATATAAGATATTAAAAAAGTTTCGTCTGGCGTTCCGAACTTACTGGCAGCAAAACGGGATAGGAAAAATGTGAGAAGTATGCAATTTGCTTGACCAATAAAAATCGGAAACTTTCATATTTCGTATGAACGATAAATGGAAGGGAAAGTGAACAGAATTCCATTTTCCAAACATTCCATTGAGAACTTTTCAAGCCGATATAAATAGTTGAGCGAAAGCGTTTACGTATAAGCCCATTCAGGGAATGAAGTGCAAAAAGTTGAAAAGGGCGTTTAATCCTCAAGCTACATTCGGAGTTTTGGAAGACGGCTAGTCGGTTTTCTATTTTTTAAAAGTGCTCGGGGTTCAGGGAGAACAATAATGAAGTTTTCGCGTTCAGACTGATTTGCTCTTTCAGCCTGTCTGGGTTCTCATTCTTCCGCATTTATAAAATTGGGTTAGATGTAGTATGCGGCATACAATTGTTATTTTCGCCGTATGAGTTTTGTTTTTAATAAGTAACTACATTTTCATATAAAGCGATACTTGCTATATTTGGGAAAAGGGAATTTCATATAGCGGATACTTTTGTTAAATGTTTATAGATTAATTTTCTCTTCAGTGCTTGCACATAAGGTGTATCATTCTAGATTTGACGAAAAAGCGCGGTGATGCAAAACTTTTACTAATTTTGCCACCCACATTTACTCAGCTGGAAAAAGTCAAGATGTGCGGCGATTTTAATAAAATTTACAGTAAGTTTGGAGTTAGGTGTTATCTAAAGATGCTGAAAAATTGAGATTGCTTCTTACTTTTGTCTAGAAGATGCGAATTTTTACGGGACCGAGCGCAGTTGTGTAGAAACTTCCATTGTGAGATCAATAATTACTAATTTTGTCCCACATTTCCCAAACTGGCAAAGCTCAATAGTGTGGGCGATTTTCATGAAAGTTTCAGCACCTTTCGAGCCAAGTGTCTTCCAAAGATATTGAGACTTTCAGATCGCTACTTGCTTCAGTTCGAAAGCCGTGAATTTTTAAGGGAACGAGCGCACTTGAGTAATACTTCTCATTTTCAGACCAATTTTTACTAATTTTCATATGCACATGTGGATGTGGGGCTATTTGCATGAAAGTTTCAGCACCTTTCGAGTCAAGTGTCTTCCAAAGATGTTGCAACTTTCAGATGGCCACTTGCTTGCTTTCGAAGCTACACATTTTTTAGGGAAAGAGCGAACTTAAGTAATAATTCTCATTTTGAGGTCAATAATTACTAATTTTTATACGCACATTTTCCTAGCTGGCAAAAATCAGAAAGCGCGGCGATGTTTATGAAATTTACAGTAGAGTTCGCGATAGGTCTCGTCTAAAGATGGTAAAAATTTTAAATTGCTACTCAGTTTAGTCTAGAAGATGCAAATTTTTAAGCGAGCGAGCGCAATTCATTAAAAACATCCATTATGCGATCCATAATTACTAATTTTGTCACCCACATTTACCAGGCAGGCAAAGCTCAACTGTGTGGGCGATTTCGATGACACTCTCACAATGTTTGGAGTGAATTACCATCTAAACATGTTGGAAATTTCAAATTGCTATTTTCTTCAGTTTTTAATAGAGCGAGCGCACTTGCGTTGTAATCCATGTTGAGACCGATTTTTACTAATTTTGCCGACCACACTTATCCAGCTTTCGAAGCGCAGAATTCGGAGTCATTTTTGATAAATTTTCGAGCCATTTGTCGTCTTCTAAAGATGTGGAGACTTTCAGAATGCACTTTAATTTAGTTTGGTAGCTCCAAATTTGAAAGAATTTGAATGAAAGCATCCGTTATGAGACCGATATTTACTACTTCTGACACACACATTTACCAAGCTGGACTTGCTGTACTTTTTCGAGTCCGAAATCATTCAATTCAAAGTCTTTCTGCCCAGTACCGGGCTACGTCTATGGCATTTTCATTTGCAATCCACATCTCATCGATGGAGCACGTTGCAGGACATAATGTGCATCCCAGCAGATGGCCCATGTTTTGTATCTCCCCACATTCACAGAGGCACTGTTGGTCTTCCTCAGTTTTCCACTTTAGTTTGTTTGTTTTTACGCGTGCCACGCCGGTTAGTATTCTGTTTAGCGTTCTCCAGTCTAAATTTGACCCTGCACAGGGGCTTTCATTAATAGGGAAGTTGTCGGGCGGTTCCACGGTGGCACTGAAGAAAATTTTTCCTTGATTCGAGCCTTTTCCGTTGTTGCTCTTGGCCATAAAGGACATGGCGATCGTCGAAGGTTTGCTTAAATTTTTCTACGTGCTCTATACCCATTCTTCTTTCGCTTGGTTCTGCGAAGCCCGCTGCTTTGTACAATTGATTGATTGGTGTTGGTTTCATGCAGCCAGTAATAATCCTACAGGTTTGGTTTAAGGCGATATCGACCTGTTTTGCATGGCTTGATCTGCACCAGACTGGGCAGGCATATTCTGCAGTTGAAAAACAGAGGGCTTGCGCGGATGTTCTCAAGACTTGAGGTTTTGCACCCCATTTGCTTCCGGCTAGTTTTTGCACAAGGCTATTCTAGAAACTACTTTTTGTCTGGTTTTGTGGAAGTGCTGTTTGTAGGTTAGTGTTCTATCCAAGATTACACCCAGATACTTTGGTGTTTCAGCGTATTCTAGTTCTTTGCCCTCCCAGGACACGTTTAGTTTGTTGTGAGCCTTGCGGGTATTTAAATGGAAAGCACTTACTTGAGTTTTTGAAGGGTTCGGTTTTAGCGAGTTTTTTCGATAGTATTTGGCCATAGCTTCCATTGCGTCCTCCAGCCTTACCTCTATCTCCCCGAATGTTTGACCTTGAACTGTGACAACTAGGTCGTCAGCGTACACGTAGTGTTTGGCGTTTTCTATTATGGGCTGGTCATTGGTGTATATATTAAATAGAGTGGGGGCCAGAACACTTCCTTGTGGGAGACCGTTTCTTTGGGTTCTCCAGCGGCTTTTTTATTTTGAAGTTGCACATAGAACCTTCTGTTTTGGAGTATTGATTGAACTGCTTTTGTTAGTTTGTAGTCTTTTGTGGTTTTGTAGACTTTGATAAGCAGACATAAGCAGAGATGAACACAACTCCTGTTATTTTGTTATTTTGGAATCCCTCCTCTATGTGTTCTGTGAGATTTAGTACCTGACCAGTGCATGATTTTCCAGGTCTGAAGCCTGCCTGTTGGGATATTAACAGAGGGTCTATGTGTTTCTGAATTCTCTGGAGGATTAGCCGTTCGTAGAGTTTAAAGAGATGGCATAGCAGTGATATTGGGCGGTAGCTATTTGGTAGGTCGGGATTCTTCCCAGGTTTGAGTATCGCAATTACCTTTGCTCTTCGCCACATTTTGGGTATTGTGTATGTTTTTAAGCAGTTGTTAAGAAGGGCCAGTAGCCAGGTTTTAGTTTTCCTTCCAAAATGTTTGATCTGTTCCGTAAACATACCGTCTACCCCTGGAGACTTTCCGTTTTTCATAGTGTTTATTGCTTGGTTAAGTTCTTGTATAGTAAAACCCTCGCCCAGCAGGTTAGTTTCGTTGCCAGCGTCTCTGATTAGGTTCTCTTTGCTTGTTTTTTGTTGTGTTTTCCCATTAGTAGTAGCTGTTGGGCTACTTGGTTTGGTGTAACATTGGTTCTTTGTTTCGGTGCTAGGGGATCGCCGCTTAGTTTCTTGATTGTGTTCCAGGCCATCTTACTACTATGTGTCATGTCCATTTTCTCCAGAGTTTCCAGCCACTTTGTTTGCCTTGCTTTGCTCAGTTCGGTTAGCAGTGCTGAGCCACATTCGATAGTATCGTCGTTAAAGCGATCTTCTTCATATAGCTTGTTATATCGTTCCATTAGTCTTTTAATGTCGTTTGCTACTCCGGGTATGTACTGCTGTCTACAACCTCTAGGGATGTGTTTTTTAGATATGCGCTTGACCAAGTCCACAAAAACATCGTAGTTGTTTGGAGTAGGTTCGATTGTATGAATTTCATTGTCGAGGGTTTTTGTGAAAGCATTCCAATTTGCCTTTTTAAAGTTAAAACGTAAACAAAAATGCTTGGTGTTTTTATAGCGTTGTAAATGTTTATACCAAAGGGGCGATGTTGAGTCTTTGGTATAGCATTGTAGACAACCTTTGTACACTGTTGCTCAATGTTGCCAGAGGCGAAACAAAGGTACGGGTTGTAGCCTCGTTTCCATATCTTGCTATTAAAGAAGCAAGGTAGTTTGGGGTCATGAATCAGTGATAGGCCGTTTGACTCAGCCCATTGTTCCACAAGATCGCCATTTGAATATCCCCACGCAATAAGATGACTGTTAAAATCGCCAATAACGAATTTTTTGTTTTGTGTCTGAAAGTTGTTTGTATGGAAAAATCTGTATTCTTTTCCTGGTGGTTTGTATACAGAAGTTACTGTAAGTTTTCCAATTTCTACCGTCAGAGTTTCAATTCCGTCCTGGATATTTTCTGCTACCGATGAAATAGCAAGGGAGGGCTTAGTGAAAATTGCACTTCCGTATTTATTATGGGGGGTTTCAATGCTTAGGTTCATTCCAGTAACGTCCGGTCTGCTCGAATTTTCATCTCTGTGTGTTTCCTGGATACACAGTATGTGGCAATTTGTTGTCTGGCATAATTGGGAGAGTATGTCCTGCTTGTTTTTCGTGATTCCCTCGATATTAATGCTGATTATTGTCAAAGTTGGCTCTGAGAAGAGCCCTTTGTAGTTTTGCATTGTCTTTGCCGTGTTAACGACAGTGGTGATGATTCGGTGGTGGAAGGATTAGCCGTCTCTTGTGAAGACGTTTCCAGGGAGCGCCACAATGCGTCTACAGATTTGTTTGGTAATATGAAATTTGACACATTGCTGCGTGGAGGCTCCAAGCTGGAAATTGCTGCGTGGAGGCTCCAAGCTGGAAAAACTCAGCTTTCCGGGTAATTTGTATAAAACTTTCAGCATCTTTCGAGCCGGTTTTCTTTCTAAAGAAGTTGAAGATATTAGAGTGGTACTTGTTTTAGTTTGGAAGATACGAATTTTTAAACAAAAGCACGCAGTTAGTAAACTCATCAAATGTGAGAATTATATTTATTAATTTTAGCACCCGCATTTACCAAGCTGGCAAAACTCAGAATTCTGGAATATTTTTATGAAACTTTCAGCATCTTTGGGGATAAGTGTGTCGTAAATATAGTGAAAATATTTTGTATATACAAAGTGTTAATTATAGTATATAACAGACAATTGCAAGATATACTATACCTATAGATTTCAGGACTAAACCGAATGCAAAATTTCATTCAATTGTAGCTAATTAATCCTAACACTTCTGGTTAAAACCCACATGCTTGAACATTTATGAAAGTTTCTGTTGTGAGGAGTTTTTCGATATGTATGAAAACGAAACTTGAAACATTTTCACAATTCGCTTGGCGATGGAAAAATTTAAGTGTATTATCCATTAACAGCCATATGGTGGCTCTGTTTAACGGGAATTAATTGACCGACTTAAGCAGTTAAAAGCTTTTTTCCATTCCAATTCATTGGAAGGAATAAGGAATAAATTTCGCATTAATCGCCAGTAAACATTTCTCGTCTACTCGTGCTGATTGTGGATGATTCTAAATTGGTGCGGGTTTGCACCAGAATAATACCGGAAATTACGTCTATTAACAGTTCCATTATTACAAAACGTGCATTCGTCGGCAAATCAAACAGAATAGCATTCAGTTTTCGTCTTAGAATTTAATCGAAAGTTCACATACAAATTAACTATCCAGTTCTAATTCTTTATTTTTAATACTAGTAGCAAAGAGTAATTAGTTGTTAGGTATTAGCAAAAAATAAGCTGCATGCTGGTATTAGTATTAGCAAAAAAGAAGTCTTTGCTTGTAGCTCTGTCTTTGCAGTTATATTCAGTTCGTTATTAGGCTTTTAATGAACCTAAAAAAATGGGGGTTGTTTTTTTTTACTTTTCTTCGATTACAGATGCTACAACTCCAACGTCTATTGATTTATTTGCTACGAATCTAATATAATTTCAAAAGCTTAATTAATTACATAAGCAGTATTTCCATATGTATCTCCCTTTATTGGCCAGTTTTTTTGAATGTCTTCCAAAATAACATCGACTAGTTGCTTCAATGTAATTTTTGATTTCAAATGTTGAAATTTGTATTGAAAACTTGTGCGTTGAAAATTTACCTCATTTTTTTAAAGAGTATTAAAATTGTATCTAAGATTTTTCCTGTTTATCGAAATAAAGTACAATTGAACTAAGAAAAACATATGATTTAGGCCCGATATTTACGTTTCTGATTAACCAGTAATCGCGTAAAAAATATAATCAGTTCTTTAAATATGTTCCATTTTTATCACCATGATATGGGAGTAATATCACATTCAAAACACTTTCTATATGGATGACTTTCTGATGTAATCCACACACAAAGTACCGAAGCCGAGTGTTCAATAATTTATGAATTCCGCAAGCAGTAAACCCTCACAGCTCTTTACAGTTAAACTTTCAGGACATTGTTTTTGCCAAAACATTTTGAGTTCTCACTATAAACCCAGAACTCTATTAATAATCAAAGGTTTGTTTGGTTTGTTTATAAGAACATTCGGCATCTTTAGGTCCCAAAGCTTAATTAATTGCGCTAATTATTAAGCCAATGGAAATAAGGGCTTGGCTGACATCAATATTGCTGAAAATTAATTACCAGTTGTATCTTGCTTTGTTTCACTTTACTGCTTAATGACTGCATTTATTTCACTGGCTGCTGTTTGTTCAATAGGATAATTTCATATTTTGTACCTTGAAATGCCGTATTTGTCTTATAGTACAGCTGGAGCGAGTTTTCATACTTAGTGGCACTGTTGTTGGATCGATCCTATTTTAAAATGCAAAAAGTCCATATCCATATCGGCTTAAAATTATTATTACTTTTCTTTTTCGATGACATTTTTAGTAAGTTTAGAATACAGCCCCCTACGCAGTAATGCAACTTACTGCGACTCTTACATGTTTAACTTTAGAATTTTCTTCTAAGAGTTCTTCTTAAGACTTGCTTTTGAACTATGTCCTATGGGCTTAAATGATTTATTTTCAACATAAAAGACGTTTTCAATCTTGGATTATTCAGCATCTGCAATTTCATGATTGCTGAATTGTTCAGCATCTCAACTTCCAGAATTTCGTTATTATTGAGTTTGACTTGGATATCAGAGAGTTTTATATTTTTGTTTGGTTGTTTTTTCGCTCAAAGTCAATACGCGATTCAATACGTTCAGTGCGAAGAGCGCTTCTCTTGTTCCCACACCCTTCCTGAAACCCATTTGAGGGTCACTGATGTCTTGTTCTAATTCCTTATAAATTCGAGGTTGACTCATTAGGGCAATGATTCTGTGGTCCGAACATTCTCTGGCTTTATTTTTCTTTGTCAGTGTCACGAATGTTGAGGCTAGCCATTCGTTAGGAATTCTGCCGGTCTCATAAATGTTGTTAAACAGTTTTAACAGAATATCTATGGAGTCTTCTCCGATAAGCTTTAGTAGGTCAGCAGGCACTTCGTCAGGTCCTGCCATCTTTCCGGGTTTACAGTTTTTAATTGCATGTTCGAGTTCTTCCCTTAATATTTCTGGGCCAGTATACTCCATGTCTGGGTTCACCAGTTCAATCCGATACAAAGATACTAAAAGTATAGAATTATTTATATTTTTGTATCGGATTTTTGCTAATTCTTGTTTCATCTGTCTGACTAATAAATGTAGTTTGTGTTCCAGTACTTTTCTAACAATAATATTTAACTACTTTAAAATATGTGTAATGTGTAAAAATATTTTGTGAAGTACAAGAATGCATCGATTTGTTCAAATATTTGTTCGCTTCTTATTTTCTCACTTTGGAATATTTTCGGCATTGATCGAAGCCTCCGATAAGCAAGAAACACGTATTGGTTAGTACACGTTTCCATTTAAAAATAATTCTTATCTCCAGACCAAGTTCCGCTTACCATAAATGTATGCATTTGTCACATATGAATGGATAAATGAAAAAAAAAAAGGTTGGTGACCATTTCCCGGTTCTTTCAACCTCCGCGTCATGCCAAATATTTACATAATAATCGAAAACATTATTGACTTTTGTTTTAATTGCTGAACAACAGAACTATTGAGGAAGCGATTGCAAAATATTAACAATTTATACTCGTTGGTAGATGTTTGTATATTGGAATTAATTAGCTAAACTAGTAGTTTCCTAAAGTCGGGATTTGTTAATTGTATTTGAAGTACGGATTCGTTTTTAATTTTAAAAAAATACGTAATTTTTAATTTAAGACATTTGCTGATATTGTTTACAACGATTTTGTTAAATTTCATTTTAAACCTACATGTTTACTAATTATTTTTTAGTGAACGGTAAAAAAAGCTTCTATGGATCTTAAAAATGGCAAAGCGAGTGGGCCGGAGGGTATATGTGCGGAAATGTTAAAAAACGGAACAGATAAACTGTTAAAACGGATATTATGAATAATTGCCTAAATGGTCATCCAGTGCCAGAACCGTGGAAAGATGCATACATTTCGTCAATCCATAAAAAGGGAGATAAGACGAACTGCAACAATTATAGAGGAATTTCAGTCACTAGCACCATGAGTAGATTTTATGGAAGATCTTACGAAACCTAATAGAGGATGACTTCAGGCAGAACGAAGAAGAAGAACAAAGCGGTTTTTGAGCAGGCAGATCGTGCACCGACAATGTTTTCTGCCTAAAACAGATAATAGAGAAAAGAGCTGCAAAAAACATACAAATTCATATCACATTTGTAGACCTTCAAAAAGCTTACCATTCTGTACCAATTTGAAAACTGTGGGAAACTCTAGAAAGATCAAGTATTATGGTTCACAAGGTATTATGGTTCACAAAGTATTCAGGTATCAAACACTATGGTTTGTGCGGTGCAAGAACTCTATAAAAACACAAGATCACGAATAAAAATAGGAAAATATATAACCGAAGAATTTCCAGTTACCAAAGGACTCAGACAAGGATGCTGCATTTCACCAACTCTCTTCAAAATACATGTAGCATGCGCATTAAAGCAATGGAAAAGGAAAGTTCATGGCATCGGTGTTGAACTGGATAAGGATGTATTTACACACTACAGTTTGCCGACGATCAGGTTGTTATAGCAGATGATATAGAGGACATGCAGTACATAATGAGAAATCTAACAGAAGAATACAGCCAGTGGGGACTATCTGTCACTCTGACGAAGATAAGGTATTTATGTGTGGGCAAGAACCGAACACTCTGGTGCGTGACAATTATTCTCTGGTGCGTGAGAATGACGTATACTCGGGTGTTACATTCAACAGCACAGGAACTGACGTCAAAGATATCGGAAAAATAATTGTTCAGGACAAAAAAATTATTGGGTGCCTCAACGGCATCCTATGGAGTAAGGAAATTACTAAGAAACGGAAATATTACAGATACGAAACAATGATAAAGAGCACCTTAACGTATGGAGCAGAGACATGGAGAGTGAGTGAAAGGCAGAAGAAAAGACTGGAAGTAGTAGAGATGGAAGCAATGAGAAGATCTTTATGTGTATCCAGAAGGGACCGAATTAGGAATGAGGTAGTAAAACAACGGATGGGTGTGGAAGGATCTATAATTCAAGACGTAACTGGCAAACAGATAACATGGTATGGGCGTGTACAACGAATGCCAACATCAAGACTACCTATACAAATTCTAGAATGGCAACCAATGGGTCGACGAAAAAGAAGCAGATCCAGAATAAAATGGCCGAATACAATCCACAAAGCCATAAGTGAAAGGAATTTAACAGCGGACGACTGGGAAGACCGAAGGAGATGGAGAGTGGGCGTCGGACAACGTTACAATGCGTTTTAGAACCGGCTTATATATACAGTGTGTCCAGTATAAAATGATGTGCATGGGGATATTGGAAACCGTTAAAGAAACAGAGTGGACCAAATGGGGAAAAAGTTGCGCAATCAAGTGCCTATAAATAATCTGTCATCAACTTCTTTGAACTCGGAATAGCAACGGATATACAGGGAAAAAAAGAAAAAAGTGCGTTTTATAAAATCCTTTATATCGTGTTTATTATAAAAGATACAAAAACGACATTTTCAGGGTGGGGGTAAGAAATGAGCATGAATTTGAAAATAAAATAAAAAATAATCTAGGCCCACTATGTTCAATGAGGCCGAAGTCAACTTTTGTTTTTCTTATGGGCGCCATATTAAATTTCTGCATTTTTAAATTCCCCTTTAAATATGCTCTTCAACCATGTATAACATGTTTATGTTCGGTCAAGATAAATAATTAAAATTAACAAAATTAAGATTTTATGGTGGTTTTTTTTGATCAGATGAAAATCCATGGCTAGTTCATCAAGTTAGGCACCCAGTTAGGTTTGGATTTAACGTCTGGTTAGGTATTGTGGGTACCCACGTGATTGGACCATTTTTTTTATGCGAAGTTAAATTCCGAGACATATTTGAACCTCTTACAAACTAACGTAGCGGAATCACTTATGGATGTTCCAGTAGCTACCCTGCAAAACTTGTATTTCCAACAAGACGGCGCGCCGCCACATAATGGACGTATTATCACAGAATTTTTAAATCACGAATTTCCCGACAAGTGGATATGCAACCTGGGACCAGTAAGATGGCCTGCGAGGTCCCCTGACATAACACCGCTTGATTTTTTTGCATGGGGTTTCCTCAAAAATGTGGTATACTGTAGGTCATACGAAACCGAAGAGGAGCTGAGACAGAAATGATCAGAAAATCCTGTGAAGCAGTAATGAGACGATGTATGTTGTGCGTGCGAGAAAACGGTGGCTTATGTGAACACCTACTTTAATCCCTAAAATGTTACTTGTTCTTTTGCAGTGTTCGATGTATGATCAATAATAAGTTAAAGTAATAATTAATAGAAATATCAATGCCTACGACCATTAAATCTTAATTTTGTTAATTTTAATTATTTATTTTGAACTAACATAAACATGTTATACATGGTTAAGAGCATATTTTAAGGGGAATTTAAAAATGCAGAAATTTAATATGGCGCCCATAAAAAAAACAAAAGTTGACTTCGGCCCCATTGAACATAGTGGGCCTAGATTATTTTTTACTTTATTTTCAAATTCACGCTCATTTCTTACCCCCACCCTGAAAATTTCGTTATTGTGTCTTTTATAATAAACATGATATAAAAGATTTTATAAAACGCACTTTTTTCTTTTTTTCCCTGTATATCCGTTGCTATTCCGAGTTCAAAGAAGTTGATGACAGATTATTTATAGGCACTTGATTGCGCAACTTTTTCCCCATTTGGTCCACCCTGTAACTCTAACGGTTTCCAATATCCCCATGTACATCATTTTATACTGGACACACTGTATATATTTTTTAGTTTAGTTTTTATTTTGAATAAATAAATTTGTCTTTGGATTTTCCTGCTTGAAGTGAAAAGAACATTTGCAGTGTTTTCGATATCATGAGCTAAATTAACTTTATACTTAACTTAACGCGATGATGAAAATACGTACTTAATTAAAATTTAAAAGGTAATAGTTGCTTTGGTTTCTAGATTTTTATTTGGCAATTAAAACTGAAAAAGTTTTATTTATGGGAGCAATAAAAGTCTGAAGGCATTAGATCAGGTGATTTTGGTGTCCGCTTAATCGTACTTCTATTCTACTACTACTATATACTACTATAAAATGTTGTGTAAATGAATTATACCAGTCTCTTAAACGATTTTTGGTGATTTAGTTTTTCCAGTAACGTTTCTATGAGTAGTTTGCCATTTAGATGTTTTCGCGGTTGAGTATAACTAGTTATAGAATTAGCTATAAATCTTCAGAACCCAATTGGAATTTCAGTCAAATTATCAAACGCTTAAAACAGGAAATCGAAAATGTCTGTAGAATCGTGTGAATCGTCTTCAATTCAAATTATTTTCTTATTTCCTATATTTCAGCAAATAATTGGCCTTTCAGTTTCAATTTTTTAAAAATTGTGACATTGTTTCTCTATATTCCAGTTATCCAATTGATCCATGATTCATTGAATTCACTGTAAACAAGATCGTAAAAACTGTTATTTTAGGTATCGACCGGTTCAACGAATTAAGATATTTCCAATTATTTAAATTTCTTTGACCTTTACTGAAATTACATTCAAATGATATTCTTGTGGAATATAAAAATCATTCTCATTTGTTTTTCATATTTTTATTATTTTATTGACAATGTGAATTTTATTATTAGGAGTTGAATCCAAATAAGGCGGTGCAATTTATTTCAACTGGCATTGTTTTTGTACGTTTTCGTAATATTTGTTTGTTATGCAATGTAACAAACTTTAGAACGTTTGTTTTTCCCGAAATTGACTTCCCGGTTTCTCTGCTGATTTAAATTTCTTAAAACCTTCTGATGTCGCTAGCATTTATTTCCATCTATCAAAAAATTTAAATTTTTGATTGTATATAAATTGTTTTGTTATTATTTATACCTAATTTGAATATTTTCATGGTCAAAATCCTGAAATAAACTAAAAGCGCGGTCAGCTTAAACTCTTGTAGTTTTAAGTAGTACCATTAATAAGCGATCGTTTATTCACCGAACATGTCCATCATCGTCTATTCTGCTCTTGGAAAGGTTAATAACATGGAAGAGAGAGTTCGTATCATCCGAAGTATAATCAACATTATTAATGAGTTTATGATTTTCATAACTACACAATTTCCAGAGCAGTACTCCGATGCGGTTTGCTACTAGGAAAATTAATTATTTTTTATTTATGATTTTTCGTAATTATAATATAGTAGTAGTAAACATCTTTATTTCTAAGAAGGCTATCGACCTATCGGTCTTTCTGCCCTTGTTTAATACATGCAGTCTTAATCTAAATAAAAAACAAATATGAAAATTCTCCTATTCTAGGTTAACAATAGTAGTAGTAAACATCTTTATTTCTAAAAAAGGCTATCGACCTATCGGTATTTCTGCCCTTGTTTAATACATGCAGTCTTAATCTAAACAAAAAACAAATATGAAAATTCTCCCATTCTAGGTTAACAATACTATTAAATCAATAAGATTTCAGTGGCAAGAAGAAATTATTTTATTGTCCACTAGTCCGTTGCGTTTGTAAGTGTTCGAGTAGCGTTAATGTAGGGAAACGGAAGCGGGATTGTCTGGTTGGTCTTGTAAGACAAAGGGGATTCAGTATGGTCCAGTTGTAGGGGTTGTTTGTCCATTTTGTCTGTAGCTGTTCCGTTGGTCATGAGTACATGTCCAAAGTCTAGCAAGGGTCTACAAATGGCTTTATATATTTTGGTGGCGGTGTTTGTGCTAATTCCTCTGTCTTTGTAGGTTAGTGATCGGGAGTGTTTTGTTCTCTTTATTGCTTCTGCCCTGATGTTTCGTATGTGTTTAGTGAATTTAAGTTTGTGGTCGATTGTGATTCCAAGGTATTTTACGTCGTTTTTTGGTTGTGTCGTTTGGCCGTCTGCAGTTATTGTAGGGGAGTCAGCGTTGAGTCTGTGGTTTGTGAGCAGAAGTTGGTTTTTTGACGCGTTTGGTGTTAGTCTCCATTTATAAAACCATGTCATTGTGTTGTTTGTTAGTGTTTGGAGTCTTTGCGCTGCTCTCTCAGTAGTTTTGTCATGTACAATAAGTGCCGTGTCGTCTGCGTATTGTAATATGTATGCCGATCTGTCGATTTGATTTTTGTCTGGTAAGTTGTAATTGTATATGTCATGGCAGTATATATTGTAGAGAAACGGTGAGAGCGGGGATCCTTGAGGGAGCCCTTGTTCAGGGGAAAAAGAAAATGACAGTGTTTTGTCAATTCGTACTTGTAGTTGTCTGTTTTCTAGTAAGTTCTTTATGGTGTGTAGTAGATATGTTGGTGTGTGTAGTTTGTATAGTTTGTATAGTAAGCCCCTATGCCAGACACTGTCAAAAGCCTTGTTAATGTCCATAAACAGGCAAGCTGTCTTTCTGTCATTTAGGTGGGTAGTTTGTATATTGTTGGCCAAAATAAAGAGCGGATGAACAGTCGAGTGATGCTGTTTGAAACCAAATTGGTAGGTAGGTATATATTTTCCAATCACTTTTTCAAGCCGCTGCTTTATTGTGTATTCAAAAATTTTGCTTAGTACTGGAAGTAGTGTAATTGGTCTGTAGTTGCTCGGTTGTGTATTGCCCAGTCCATTTTTGGGTATAGGGATTATTAAGCCGTTTTTTCATGTTTCTGGGATTCTGCCATTTGTGATGCAGTTGTTCAATTCAGTTAGGATCAGTTTGTGTGTTTCTTGAGTTAGGCTTTTCAAGATTTTTGCCTTAATTTTATCTTTCCCCGGTGCAGTGTTCTTGATGTGCGCTAGGGCTTCATCGTACTCTGTGTCTGTGATCAGTGTGCAGGCATAGTTTGGTGAGTTGTTAAAATAGTTCAAGTACCAGTCGTTGATCAAGTTCCAGTTGTCATTGTCGAAGTTACGGTTTGTTGATATGCTGAAGGCCCTTTGATAGTGTCTGGCGAATGCGTCCGCTTTCTCTTTGTCTGGGTAGCGTTCTATTCCGTTTTCGTCAATTGTGTCAGTAGTGCCAGTCTTCCTGTATTGCGCCAGTTTCTTAATTTTTCGCCAGTATGTTTTGCCTTTGTCCTTCTGTATTTCTTTACATGTTTCTAGCCATTTGTCTTGTCGGTATTGTCCAATCAGAGTTTTAATGTTTCTGTTAAGTTGGTTCAGTGTCTTTTTTCGGTCGTTATTTTGAGTGTTGGCATATAGTCTGTACAGTTCTCTCTTATGTTTTATTAGTCTCAGTATGTATTTGGGTAGTGTATGTCGGTAGAAAGCATTTTTTATTTCCGGGCTAAATTTTCCTATGGCTAGTGAAAGTTGTTGTTGTATGGTTTCTATTGAAATGTGCTGTGCTTGTGATTGAATGTAGTCATGTATATGTTGTTTCACTTTGTCTATGTCAGCCTTTGTTAGGTTTAAGTTTTTCTCTATAGGAGGTGTATTGGAGGTAGGTTGCGTATGTTGTAAGTCTATGTTAAACGTAATAGCCAGGTGGTCGGATCCAAGTTCGTTGGTTAAGTTTATGTTGTTGATGGTGTTTGTCAAGTTTCTTGTGTGAAGTAGAACGTCTGGTGTTGAGTCTGGGTTTGCGGGCATCAGAAAAGTTGGTGGGGTGTGCTGTTTTATAAAGTCGGAGTTTTGCAAAAATCTTTTAAGTTGTTTCGTTTTGTTTGTGTTCAAGTTAAAGTCTCCTATAATTATTGCATATTTATAGATGCTCGCCTTAGTCAGTATGTTTTGTTCTAGGTTGGAGTGTGGGTGTATGTATGTCAGAAATATGTGTATCAGGTCGTTTAAGTAGGGTATGGTAAAATGTAGACAGTCGTTCAAAGGGTTGTTGAGGGAAGGAGGATTTGCTCTTCCAAGTTTAACGTTTGGTTTTAGGAGAGCTGCGACCCCGCCCCTGGCATGATTGATGGTATTTCCATGCCTATAGATATACTGCCAATTTCTGTACGTTGGTGTTTGTCCTAGTTTCGTTTTAGTCTCTACAAATATGCAGCAGTCTGTGTCGTTTTGTTCTATGTAATTGTAGATAAGTGGTTTTTTGCTGTTAAGTCCGTTGATGTTCGCGTAAAGTACTTTCAAATTGAATCTTGTATGTTTGTTACTGTCTGTCTCACTTGTTCGCAGGGTTCAGTTGGAGAGCGTCCCTCGGGCAGGAGCATGTCAAACATTAGGATGTAGACATGATTCCCGAAGAAAGCAACGGAGGTGTCAATGTCGAAGTCTTCTATAAATTGTTTTCGTAGTTTTTTAGTAGTTCGTCTCTGTTGGTATTGTTTGTCTTGTTAAGTTGATGTTTGTATTTGTTTATGATGTGGTCATGTGTTGTAATGGGTGTGTGTATTCTACTTGCCACTGTCGTTGTCTCCGAAATCCCGGACGTACGTTTGTTTACACATTTTATTTTTACGTTTGGGATTCCGACGATTGGAATTTGGATTTATAATATATTAAAATGCAATAATAATAAGCAAATGTGTATTTGGGCAAAATAAATTGGTAGTTCTTTATTTTACAGTTAAATTGTTTCGTCCCTTCACTATTAGTGGGATTTGGTTATTTTTCAACGAAAATACTTTGCTTTTTTACACACTCTATATTTTATAATTCTTGCTTGTTTTATCTCTGTTATAATCAGAAATGTGTTTAGATAGAGTTTATTATTATTCTCAAAAGTGGAATGAATTATTAATCGGAGTTGTTTAATGACATTTTCATCGAGAATTTAACAATATTTGTTCGATTTGCTTCCAGTTTACTTCACGTTTAATTCGATTAGATCGTTAATAATTAAATAATTTATTCTTTCCGTAATTTTTTGAAATATACTTTTATATTTGAACAGATATATAATTTCGTATAACATAGTTTTTGTTTCCGCTATATTTAAACCATTATCACGGCTCTAGAAGGGAGACAGAGTGATCTCAGACCTAAGCATAATAAATAATTGTTGTGATGAATATAAAACGAGAATAAGAGATGCAAGATATACCAAAAATACTTACTAAAATATGCATATAAATAGTAGAGTTTAAAAACATTTTTTTTAAACTACATATAAACAAACAAATATTTCCTTCTCTCTTTCCTTCTATCCTCCCTGTTCACTTCCTAATTTAGAAAATATTTTAAGGTATTTTCCGTTAATCGCCTTCTCTTTTTATACTAGTCAAGTTACATTTATCATGCTAAGTCTGAGATCACTCTGCCTAAATATAGCTGAAACGTAGGCCCAGAAAACAATGAATTTGTTTTCCAAAATCTATCGACCGATAAACTCAACACTCATAGAACATCTTATACAAATTAGCATCACTATTACCATAAAACTGCAACAAATATAGTTTTATTTTATATTCCATTACCACTTTTAGATAATCGAATATGCAAACCCATACAGAACGAATACAATATGAAAGTATGCGTACAAATTATGAAACTGACATTATTTAAAAAACTGAACTTTATAGATAAAGAAACGAAAAAATTTAGTTTTAGATCAAATTATAAGAATAATTGAATAATTAAACTTTACGATTGAGTTTCAATTGCAACTCGAGAGTAATGCAACTTGAGCAATATTCAATTCAAATGCAACTTGAGCAATAATTGTGATTAATGCAAATTTGTGATTAATACTAAATATAGCGCCGCTCCTGCTTAATCATTGAACATAAAAAGTTGCAACAAGCAATTGCGTAAAAGTAGCTTAATTTCTTCTAGACATCTCATTAGAACAGACAGCTCTTCCATCTATGGACAATCAATTTTAGAGGCTATCAATCAATGTTCCAATAATTTGGCACACTTTTTGATAGGTACATTAAGGTATGGTAATGTAACCATCTGTTTCTTAATTTTGGTAATGGATTTAATTTCTATTATCATGCTTTTCTAACGATCTGATCAGTTCTACACTTAACGATCACTCATACTTTTTTACATTAAAGGCCACGTTGCTTTAATATATTGTAGCATGTAGTTGAAAAACAAACAGCATGTGCACTAAAATTTGAAATGGAGGAATTAATGTATAAACGCATTACTAGTGTTGGCCGAAGATTTGAATCTCGTTTATTTACTAAAATATCCATGAATTACTACACGATCGTGACAAAAAAAATGCTATTCACTTTTTATATATTTATAGAAACAGTAGTAAAAAATTATGCAAACTTATTGTCATTTGCATATTTAATCAGTTAACACAATGTCCATGATTTTTATCAACAATTCTCGATCAGAACGAATGGCCGTATTGCATGCGATATTTTCTTTTCTGTTCGTTTCTATGTTAAATCAGCAGAAATTGGATATTTTAAGGTGGTATCCAAACGCCACCGCCCTTTGTTGGCAAAAGTAAAGTTGCGTGTTTTTTGTTCCTTCTATAATTATTTGCTTAAAGAGTGCGAATCAAATTACGTAGGCAGGATTTTTAAAGACACCACTAATAACCATATTTTAATAAGTTTTTATTCAAATATTCAATGAAAGTTGGGAATAATTAAGCAAAAATTACATTGCTTTTAGCTAGACGTCTGGATTAATAGGGATTCGTGAGTTGAGATCATGTCAGTAATTGATTGTTGATTGATAACTCAAGAAAGTTTGTTTGGTCTAAAACTCTATTCGGGTCGATAAAAGTTCACATTCCTCAAAGCAAAAGCTGAATTTAAGATTCATCAAAGGTGACAATGAGAATTAAAATCTATTTATAAATTTACCATTTTTTTACGACCGACGAAGAACGTTGGTTTGCGGAACCATTAATTTTGCTAATTTGAATAAGTTCAGGTTTAGATTTTATTCGTTTTGCATCTTCTTCTTCTTAACCTTCGCCGTCTCATTATGAAGGTGGGCTGTTGGAAACAGCTGCTCGAAAGGTCTCTGTGAATGTGCGCCCAAACCACCTGCGGATGTCCTTTAGCCATGAGTTCTTGCGTCTTCCAATGGATCTTTTTCCCCGAATCTTCCCTTCAATGATGAGCTTCAGGATTTCGTATCGGCTGCCTCTCATAATTTCCTTTCTTTTATCGTCTGTAACAGTTCCTTACCTTTTTTCATACGTCTTCGAACTTCTATATTGGTTATCTTCTGTGTCCAAGAAATTCTGAGCATGCGTCGATAGAGATACATCTCAAATGCATCGATTCTCTTCTCCGCTATGGGATCAAGGGTCTAGCTCTCACTGCCGTATAGAAGGACAGAGAACTCATAGCAACGGAGCATGCGTGTCCTAAGCTCCAAGCTCAATTCCAGTCTAGTAAAGAGCTTGTTTATACTAGCGAAGACCTTCCTCCCCTGTACTATTTTGGATCTGATTTCCTTTTTAGGGTCACAGGCCTGATCGCTCGAGGTGCCCAGGAATTTAAACGAGGAGACCTGCTCTACATCTTTGCCTTTTATGGTCAAGGTTATATTTTTATGTGTTTTGGAGAAAACTATGCCCTTGCTTTTGGATATGTTCATGAAAAGACCATATCGTTCGCTTTGTTTGACTATTTTATGGATCATTTCCTGTAATTCACTTTGACTGCTGGCTATGATGACGGTGTCATCCGCGTATATTAAGTTATTTATTACCTTCCTATTCACTACTATTCCTCCTGTTGTTCCGTCAAGTGCTTATCTGAATATTGATTCTGAGTATATGTTGAAAAGAAGCGGTGACAAGACGCAGCCTTTCCTCACTCCTTTCATGATCGAGACGTTTTCTGACGTTTTGTCGTTTATTCCGATTGTGGCCTATTGCCTCCAATATTCAACACCGATCACACAAATCTCTACACCATCTCTACATTGACTATCACCTTCATACTCATCATCTACACCTGTAGTTGTTTAACGCAGTCAAATGCCTTGCGATAATCTACAAAGCATGCGTATACGTCAATATTCATACCTCTACATCTTTGTGTTAAAACTTTCAGAGAGAAGAGGGCTTCCCGTGTGCTAACCCCATTCCGGAATCCAAACTGGGTTTCGTTAACTTGTGTCTCGCAATTGCGGTAAATTCTCGTGTGGATTACTCCTAAGCAGGCCTTTAGGACATGTGACATGAGACTTATCAGGCGGTGGTCGTCACAGTTCGAGGCGTCAGCCTTTTTGGGCAGGTTGATGAACGTAGATCTCAGCCAGCTAAGTGGTATCCTTCCACTTGTATATATGCTGTTGAACAGTGATGTTAGAAGATCAAGACCTGATTCGTCGTTTTCTACCATAATCTTCAGAGTTTCAGCATATATGTCATCTGGACCAGTTGCTTTTCCGTTTTTTTGTAGTTTGAGCGCATAAGTAACTTCATATTTTGTAATTTCAGGTCCGATTTCTGCAGCATCGTCGTTTTTGGGTGGAAGGTTAGATCTGTTGTCTTTGAATCGCGTTTCGACATACTCTTTCCATCTTTTAAGTTTTTCTTCTATTCCAGCTACTATTTCTCCCCTGGCATCTTTCAAAACTGCTGCTGGTCGCTTTCGACCTCTTCTCACGAGTTCTTTAACTTTCTTGTGTACGTTGAATGTATCGTACTTTGCTTGTGTGTACTCCTGACATTTTGCTGACAGTCATAGATCTTTGGCTTCTCTGCACATTTTCTGATTGTTGTGTTGACTTCTCTGTATTTGTCTCGGTTTTACTCCTTGTGCTTCCTTCTTTCATCCATCAAGGACAGTATTTCCTGCGTCATCCACCCTTGTTTGTTACTGCTTTCTAGAACCCTATCTGTTGCTCTTGGATAATGTTAATTGTTCTCTCTATTGCTCTCCAGGTTGCCTCCGTCTCTTCTATCTTGATGTGTTTCATTTCTCTTTGTTCTCAATGTTTTGCAACTAATATAATATTATTTTTAAGGAAATATAACTTATTTTACAAGTTTGGTGTATTTGTTGTCCTGTTAACAAGCAAACTACATTTGCTCTATTTTATAATCTATTTGTTTCAGTAAGCCAAATACACAATTCCCGTGCTCTAAAACCCCGTTTCAGTTGGCCAAACTTTATAATGTACCTCTGACCTATAAAATGTAGTCATCGACCGTCTGCAATAAATCAATGGGCCATAAATCCCAAAGTAAACAAACCGAGACAAGAGGAAATTAAAACAAATTTCAATTGAAACGTGATTAGTTGCATGGCGGCAAACCGATTATCCTGGTTATGTTGTTCAACCAGGATTTATTAGAGGAAATAGTAACCGAATATTTGACCAAAAATAATTTGAATGTTTTTTATGGTACAGCAGTATTTTTCCAGACAGTAAAAGGAAAAGAATTTCTCCAATTATTATAAAAAGTACTGACATTTTTAACCTTATATTTTACATTACCTCGAAGCAGAAAATGTTCTGATATTAGAATAATGTTGTTTGCTTTGGACTTTCGTATAAAAAACAACGGCCAAATACGGTGGACAATCCATTAGCTTCTCTCGTTAATAAGTAAGCTTATTTATGCTGTATGTAATCCTATTTCTACCCATTTGGAAAACACAAATTATTTTTGGATTACAGCTAGTCCTAAACATATTTGTGTTATAGTTTGATGTATGACCTTTATTATTAACCGACATCCCCATTTCAAATTGCTCTTTGTTCTATAAATTATTCGGTTCGAAATGAGTTTGCCCATTAAAGCGATTAAAGACCTAATCAGTCTGAGTTGCATAAATTCGCTTTAGTTTTACGTTTTCAAAACAACACGCATCAATCTACGATAAACATAAAGGTTTCCTTTCCGCTGACAATAAGAATTGTCTGGAATGATTCTTTCACATCAATGAGTTATTAGGTATTTAAAATAGCAATGTTGCAATACAAATCAAGATGCATTTTATTGCAGTGCAGAGTAATTCAAAAATGAAACGACAACTTTTTCGTTCCTATTTCCAAACGATCTTTTTTCATTTAATTTCATTAAATTTCATTTAAAGAACTAATTCTGGAAAATCATCTCTGTATATTTTTGACGACAATTCGAATCGATAATGTTTAGGAGCTCAGTTAAATTTTTTGGTCAAGCATAACACAAACTTGTCACACATTATATGGCATGGCAGTTCTGAAGTCGGTGAGTTAATTCATATTAACAATATAATTTTTCGTTGATTGTAAAATATTAGCGGGTTTTATAATCTATTCAAATAAGCACCATATTCGAACAAAGCTAAAACAAATCTCTCACTCAAAGCTAATGCTAAAAATGAAAAATACTCAACGAACTGTTGGTTATTCTGTTGATCGCGTTTATTTATTTATTTACGCTCTTATTAATGCGATGGTCACAGAGCGGTACTGTGACACAGTACTGTACACAGCGGTACTGTGAATTGAGATATAATAGTAATATATAGCCTTTAATACAGTGTTGCTCATATCTACTACACACCATAAAGAACTTACTAGAAAACAGACAACTGCAAGTACGACATGACAAAACACTGTCATTTTCTTTTTCCCCTGAACAAGGGCTCCCTCAAGGATCCCCGCTCTCACCGTTTCTCTACAATATATACTGCCATGACATATACAATTACAACTTACCAGACAAAAATCAAATCGACAGATCGGCATACATATTACAATACGCAGACGACACGGCACTTATTATACATGATAAAACTGCTGAGAGAGCAGCTCAAAGAATCCAAACACTAACAAACAACACAATGACATGGTTTTATAAATGGAGACTAACACCAAACGCGTCAAAAAACCAACTTCTGCTCACAAACCACAGACTCAACGCTGACTCCCCTACGATAACTGCAGACGGCCAAACGACACAACCAAAAAACGACGTAAAATACCTTGGAATCACAATTGACCACAAACTTAAATTCACTAAACACATACGAAACATCAGAGCAGAAACAATAAAGAGAACAAAACACTTCCGATCACTAACCTACAAAGACAGAGGAATTAGCACAAACACCGCCACCAAAATATATAAAGCTATTTGTAGACCCTTGCTAGACTATAGACATATACTCATGACCAACGGAACAGAAAGGACAAAACGTTATATACAAACAACAGAACAAATTGCACTAAGACTAATGACCAAAACCTAAACTAATGAACCTAAACTAATGAATTAAAAACTAATGACCAAAAAAGAATAAAGAAAAGAAAAGTGACCAGTCAAATGTGAAGTTGGTAGCAACTATATACACAAACTGATGATGGTGGAGAAAGACACCGAAACGTATTTGTAACATTTTAAATAATAAACAATAAAATTGACTGAAACCCAGGTAATTTTGAAACTAAGACTAATAACACGAATAAGACACCCCCAAAACCCACTACACAACCCCCTCACCCAACTACTATACGAACGCACAAACATAACAAAGATCTCGGAAAGACTCATACATCTACAGACAAAATGGACAAACAACCCCTACAACTGGACCATACTGAATCCCCTTTGTCTCACAAGACCAACCAGACAATCCCGCTTCCGTTTCCCTACATCAACGCTACTCGAACACTTACAAACGCAACTGACTACTGGAAAATAAAATAATTTTTTCTTGTCATTAGAATTGGAAAGTTTATTTAATAATATTGTTAACCTAGAATAAGAGAATTTTCATATTTGTTTTTTATTTAGATTAAGACTACATGTATTAAACAAGGGCAGAAAGACCGATAGGTCGATAGCCTTTTTTAGAAATAAAGATGTTTACTACTACTACAGTGTTGCTAGATTGATATGATAATGTGGGAGTCCTTTTTCATAGTTCGCTGAGCTTTCACAACGAATCAGCTGTGCCTGGGAAACACGATTTAATTAAAGACGTCCCTCATTTGGCGCCTGACGTCACGTTTTGTGACGTCATGTTGCAATGGGATTGATCAAGCTATAGATCACAATTAAGCCAGTCTATTTTACCATCTGCACAAAGTGAAACAAACTGTTCTAGATGTGTACATTTTTTTATTTCTGAGTTGAATTAATACTTTTAGCTTTAGTCTAAATAATGTTTAACATGTCCGAAATAGAGAAGACTTATATGCTTGTGGCGGATTCATGTTTTGAAAACCGTTTTGTTGGGTTATTCGCCTCAGATTTTTTTCCTTTGAAAAACGTAGAATGTCTTTTATTACAGTTTGATAAAAACTGCTTTTGTTTCACCAAAAAGAACGAAGTCTTTGTCCAAAGGTAATCAAGAAATTGTAGTGTATCCCACAACACACTAAGGCTCAAGCTGTAAGAGAAAATTCCATTTAGCAAAGAAATTAATTTAGGAAAGTTACCTTTCTTTAATATTCTTTATTAAAAGATACCGATTAAAGAATATATTATTAAATTGTTAAACAAATCTAAATGAATACAAACCTCAAAAATTCGTAATTTTTTTGTTTATTAATTTATTGGCTTTGAGGTTTTCCCTATATAAAACTTATTGCTTTCGCAAGGAATTTTGGAAGTAACCTTTTTATTTTTTAGTTTTTGGCATTAACTTTTGTTTTTTTAATTCTGCTTCTAATTGCATTTTCGGTTTTGAACATGGTTGTAGTATTGAATTTGTTACTTAATCGTTTAATTTTATCTGAAAGTCCGGGATTAAATGGAATAAAAAGGTTCGAAATCGGTTTATTTCGATATTGTTTGTGTGGATATTGTGTGGATTTTCAGTTTCATTAAAACAATTGCCAGTGAAAGAATTTGGATAATAATTGAAGTTTATAACCTCTTTTATTAATTGTTTTTTTTTGTCCAAATTAGATGGATTACAAATTAATTTTCCTCTATAATATAAACATTTTACAATTTTTTTTGTTGCTATGATTTGAGGTCAAATTTAAATATCGTATGAGTAGGTTTTCTATATACCAACATTTAATTTACCAAAGGAAAATTGGTTGTAATGTCCATTTTCAATAGTGATTTTAATTGTTAAGATAGAATGAAATCTATCACGTTTTACTCCCCATGACTATAAATTGAAAATTCGTCATTCAATCAACAAAGAATATTCATCACCAAATTTTTGGTTTCAAGTTATAATTATTTATGAAATTTGTTTCAAATTTTTCTATAAATTTATTACTGAAAAACGTGATAAGGGCGCCCCTATGACCATTACAAAAGTTTATTGACAAAAATTATCATTATTTTAAAATTAAGTGGATTTTACACATATCGTTAAAAGTTCAATAATAGTGTTAATACTTGATTGTATTTTCCTTAAAATTGACGTAATTTTCTAATTTTTGCTTAACTATATTTAAAATTTTCTCAACAGGTGCTCTAATGAATAGACTAACAATATCAAAACTTACAAATTGGCGAAATAGCCAACAAAAACAAAAAAAAACATTTTAAAAACATGTTGGGAATAAAAGTAAAACTCCCAACTTTCAAATTTATAAAAAATAAACAAAAGCCATAAGTATTTCGTACAGTTTATGTAGATGCGAATATTAGTTATGCAATGCTAATAATAAATAAAATAAATGCTAATATCTACAAAGACAGCATTTTAATTTTTTGAATTTCTTATAAATTTCTTATATTTCTTTATATTCTTCTATCAATTTGAAAACTTCCCATCCTTAATATGTCTCTTACAGTTAAAAATATTAAAAATCTGGAAGACACGTCAACTTTATTTGTAAGGATGACACTTTAAATTAATATTTTTAGCCTTCTTGTTTCAACCCCCTAGGAGGGGTAGATTCCCCTTAGAATCTTAATTGGGAATGGGGGTCAAGTGGCACATCGTTTTAAAGGGCTTTCGTTCCCTCTCCTGCCTCTTCCTCGCTACGCCTATGGGTGGCACTGTTTTAAACTTTATTTGAATTATCTATTGATATTAGAAATATCACACGAGGCTGTAAGAAAAGCACCGAAAATGCATAAACTCCATCCATACAAAATGCAGCTACTTCAAGAACTCTGTGACGATAATTTTGATAGAGGAATAGAGTTCTGTGAATTGATGAGCCGTCAATTCAACGCCATCCCCAATATTCTGCCGAATATCTGTTGCAACGATGAATGTTAATTTTTTCTAAATGAAAATGTTAACAAACAAAATTGTCGATATTGGAGTGACGAAAACCCGCATATTTTTTCGAGAAAGCAATACACAATATCTTCAAAAAGTTAATGTTTGGGCTGGTATTCTTGGAAATGCCATTATTGGTCCTTTATTTACTGAAGGAAACTTGACAGGTGATCTGTACGTTAAGATGCTTGAACAGACTATTGATCCTCTTATCACGCATGAGCTAGAAACTGAAATTGATGCAGAAGGTATTTCAGTTATACAGGAGAATTGGTCAACATTCCAGCAGGACGGTGCTCCACCTCATTATTTTCTTCCGGTCCGACAGTGGTTAAACGAGAGATTCCCGAATAGATGGATTGGCAGAAGAGGACGAATTGAATGGTCTCCACGTTCACCTGATTTAACACCCTTAGACTTCTTCCTTTGGAGACATATAAAGTTCATTGTTTATAAGACACAACCTGCTGATATTGATGATCCTAAAAGGCGAATTGCAGCAGAAAGCCGGTCGATTCCCGGTGAAGTTTTCCGAAATGTTAGGGAGGAGTTCGAAAACAGACTTTATTATTGTTTACAGGAAAATGGACAACATTTTGAACGACTGATAAGATAGTGCCTAAATTAACTAAAAAATTTTAAAAATTTGAAAATTAACTAAATAAAATATATCAACATCAAGAGATGAAGTTCTGATTCTTAGGTAATATATGCAAAAAGTTTTTTGAAAGTTTGGTTGAAATTCCTGTGGGTAACATTTTCAATTGATTTGTGAGCAATGACCAGGCGGTTTTTCCTGAACTTTTGAGAACTGAAAACTACGAAGTTTAAACTACTCACAGCTACTCAAAGAGAGAATTACACTTCAAGCAAATATTGAATGTCTATGAACATTTCTATGCTAGAAAGAAGCTAGCTAAGTTCAATGTTTCAAAAGACTCTAAATCGGAGACGTTAATATGAAAAGGCCTGAAATTATCACAGTAAGTAAAATGAAGTTAGCCTGAGAATTTGAGAATTTTGTAAGGAAATTGCAGTTACGCATATGAGTGGATGACACATGAAACTTTATGAATGGTATAATTGGGACGCATTCTTCTTAGAAATATTTAATGGGACATCCGGTAAAGTTTATGCAGTCTATTGAGCGCAGGAGAAAAAAACTCAAAGCAAGTCGGTCGGCGACATGTTTATTTTGCATGGGCGTAACGCGAGTAGAATTAATGTATTGAGAAATAAAATATAGAAAAGATCGGACGGCTTTGGTTCGAAAATTATCGGTTCAACATCAGCTGTGCACAATCACTAAAATGGGTTTAGACCTGCCTGTAGACATATTTTCAAAAAATATTATAATTTCAGGTTCAATAAGAGAATAAATAATATAATATTTAATAGTAGTAGTAAACATCTTTATTTCTAAAAAAGGCTATCGACCTATCGGTCTTTCTGCCCTTGTTTAATACATGTGGTCTTAATCTAAATAAAAAACAAAGATGAAAATTCTCTTATTCTAGGTTAATAATCTTATTAAATAAACTTTCCAATTCTAATGACAAGGAAAAATTATTTTAATGTCCAGTAGTCAGTTGCGTTTGTAAGTGTTCGAGTAGCGTTGATGTAGGGAAACGGAAGCGGGATTGTCTGGTTGGTCTTGTAAGACAAAGGGGATTCAGTATGGTCCAGTTGTAGGAGTTGGTTGTCCATTTTGTCTGTAGCTGTATGAGTCTTTCCGAGACCTTTGTCATGTTTGTGCGTTCGTATAGTAGTTGGGTGGGGGGGTTGTGTAGTGGGTTTTGGGGGTGTCTTTTTGGGGGTTTTGGTAAGTTGTAATTGTATATGTCATGGCAGCATATATTGTAGAGAAACGGCGAGAGCGGGGATCCTTGAGGGAGCCCTTGTTCAGGGGAAAAAGAAAATGACAGTGTTTTGTCAATTCGTACTTGTAGTTGTCTGTTTTCTAGTAAGTTCTTTATGGTGTGTAGTACATATGTTGGTGTGTGTAGTTTGTATAGTTTGTATAGTAAGCCTCTATGCCAGACACTATCAAAAGCCCTGTTAATGTCCATAAACAGGCAAGCTGTCTTTCTGTCAGTTAGGTGGGTAGTTTGTATATTGTTGGCCAAAATAAAGAGCGGATGAACAGTCGAGTGATGCTGTTTGAAACCAAATTGGTAGGTAGGTATATATTTTCCAAGCACTTTTTCAAGCCGCTGCTTTATTATGTATTCAAAAATTTTGCTTAGTACTGGAAGTAGTGTAATTGGTCTGTAGTTGCTCGGTTGTGTATTGTCCAGTCCATTTTTGGGTATAGGGAATATTAAGCCGTTTTTCCATGTTTCTGGGATTCTGCCATTTGTAATGCAGTTGTTCAATTCAGTTAGGATCAGTTTGTGTGTTTCTTGAGTTAGGCTTTTCAAGAGTTTTGCCTCAATTTTATCTCTCCCGGTGCAGTGTTTTTGATGTGCGCTAGGGCTTCATCATACTCTGTGTCTGTGATCAGTTTGTAGGTGTAGTTTGGTGAGCTGTTAAAATAGTTCAAGTACCAGTCGTTGATCAAGTTCCAGTTGTCATTGTCGAAGTTAGGGTTTGTCGATATGCTGAAGGCCCTTTGATAGTGTCTGGCGAATGCGTCCGCTTTCTTTTTGTCTGTGTAGCGTTCTATTCCGTTTTCGTCAATTGTGTCAGGAGTGCCAGTCTTCCTGTATTGCGCCAGTTTCTTAATTTTTCGCCAGTATGTTTTGCCTTTGTCCTTCTGAAACCTAATTCTTTACATGTTTCTAGCCATTTGTCTTGTCGGTATTGTCCAATCAGAGTTTTAATGTTTCTGTTAAGTTGGTTCATTGTCTTTTTTAGGTCGTTATTTTGAGTGTTTGTATATAGTCTGTACAGTTCTCTCTTATGTTTTATTAGCCTCAGTATGTATTTGGGCAGTGTATGTCAGTAGAAAGAATTTTTTATTTCCGGGCTAAATTTTCGTATGGCTAGTGTAAGTTGTTGTTGTATGGTTTCTATTGAAATGTGCTGTGCTTGTGATTGAATGTAGTCATGTATATGTTGTTTCACTTCACTGCTCAGGAAACTTTTTCAAACTTCAAATTATATAAAAAAGGAACAAAAATAAAAACAATGCTGCGCTAGCTTCTGATGAGTCTATAATCACTCGAACCAGGGACACTGACCAACGGAAATTGAGCTGAGGCCAAGCAGATGAACCTGAAAGGTATCAAGTCAGCATTATCATTAGCAATGAGTAAAACATTTGCATGCTGGAAAAGGCAAGGAAATGCTGGAAAATGCACTGGAAAATGCAAGGACTTTTTAGCATCCCAATTTTCACCTTGTCTCAATATATTGTAAATATACTTTACCTAACTAAATAAAAGTGCTAAAAATGTAATGTGTTTAAACTATGGCAAATTCATTTAGGGCGTTAAGTTTTTAGGTAAATTTTCATTCGTAAAATTGGTTTATAAAGTAAGTCATTTTTAACGTATTGCTTCTAAGTATTATTATGGTTTTTTCCTAATTTAGGATTTAATTACTTATTTTTCCACGCGTTATTAGTTAATTAAATGAAACCTAGCCAGCAGCTAATTAATCCGAGGTATAAAACGCCACATTTAACCTTTTGATTAGATTCAATAATGTAGCTGCAAAATAAGTGTAACTGTAAATGCGGGATAACCCTGCATAACGGTATATGTATAGGGATAAATGCGGAAAATGTTTTTCAATGGTAACTATTGTTGCAACGTTTGAATAATAATACATTAGTAATGTATTAAAGAACATGGGTGTGATACAAAATGTATCTTTGAATAATAAATATATTTAAATTATTCGAATCTCGAATATCGAAAATAAGAGTCGTTGCGGATCAACTGATGCGCAGCTGAGGCTTTCTCTAAATTAACCCAAATAATGTATTGTGGCTGATTAAAACATCACATCCTTGTGTAAAGAGTGGGCATTTAAATTTGAAACTGCCAGCTTTTGCTGCTTAACTTCCCCTGCTGAGTACATAAAAATATATTAAAACACCTGTAGACTTGCTGAACTGAATTAAAGTTTTTAACTACGAGTAGAGTGAAGTACTATAAATAAGTTTTTCTATGAAACATCTACACCCTATAAATATGAAAATAGTTGTTATCCATCCTTGACCTACGTAGATCCGGAGGCAAATAAATAAGTAAATAAACTGATTAAACATTTGCTTTGGATTGGTCAAATCGCAAGTTGACCCCCATCGCCCACTTTCAACAAAACAAAAACATCATAACATCGCTGAAATTCTTCGCCAGATATCTGCTATTATCTCCCATTTGTCACACGTTTAAGATATTCGATTAATTATTATTAACAGTCGGCTGTTTATTATTAGTTTGAGAATTATGGTTGGCGATGGAAGGCGTATGAGTGTTTTCAACAAATTTTACTGTATTTTCAGTTGTCGATAGACTAGCACTTGGTCCGGGAGAAGACGGTTATTAGTGAGTGTTAAACATTAGCGAATTGAACGTTAGTTGTTCTTATTGAAATGGAAGCGAGTACCGAGTTTATTTGTAAGTAATCCCGGATAATACGGTTTGTTGTCGGTATTTGTTGAACTGGATTTAGCGAATTTGACCGGTAAATAATGCAGGTTTGAAACTCAATAGTCAGTTGTATAACAAGTTTTGTTCCACTTGGCGTTTCCATTATAGATTCACAATAAAATCGATTCCCCATATTTCCAAAACAATTACTGTTGCTGCTGCTATGGAAATTATTAATTCAACAAACTTTTGAGCTTATTCAGTTCCGCATTGGGATTGGGACATAATTTTATGATTATCGGGATTACCTTTACTTTAAATCAATATCGTTTACATTTACCTGGGCATATATTTGATCAGAAATACCCGTAAATCAACCAAACAATAGAATATTTAGAAATAATCATTAAACTTCGTTTTTTACAGTTATTTGCAGATTGACATTATTTTAAGTTTTACCTAAATTTGGTCTCAAAACTGGATTTTTGCAAACGAAACATTATTCTACCAAAAGTAATCATAGCTTTCATTTCGCTCTTACCTCCAAGCAAATACAATTTTATGAAAAGTTTTCACCCAGAAAATATCTTATTTCATTTTCTGTGTTCTCAGTTGTGCCAGTCCCGCTGGAAAATTCTTGCAGTTCAGCAGGTGTAAAACACTATGCTTTATTCTTTTGTGCTCTTTGTAATAAGGTGTGCACTATGCAGCCTTCTAAGAGACCGATTTCTTTTCTCGTCCATGTACAATTCAATCATCCTATTGGGAAAGAGCACAAGTAAAATAAATGTTAATAACTTTCCTTTGTGTGAGGGTATTTCCAAAGTCCCACCAGTTTTCACAGTGTTTAAAGGTAAGAACTAATTACATGCGTAAAATGTCGGTACAGACTTAATTAATTTGAATATTCGATATAAATAGATAATTAATTATTAATAATTAATTATTAAATAATAAATTAAAAAACTTTGAAGGCTGGCGCATACAAGAATCATACGCATTCACACGCTTTTATCTCGTAAATTATTAATCTTTTACCTATTAATTAAAAAGCATCGAACAGGTTTTGTTTAAAAAATGGAGCAATTTGAAAAAACAATGTTTTTTAATATTCTAGTTATTTTTTTAATATTGAAACTAAACAAGCAAATACTGGAAATGCAAGCTTATTTAGGAAACATTAATCTATCACGGATACGAACCACGGTCATCTTATTTCTTGATTGCAATAATTAATATAACCGCAAATTCTGATTTTGATTGTTAAAATTGTGGATTAATTTTGTAATGGATCATTAACCCGCAACAATCTCCAAACAGCCTCGTTAATAAAGCAAATAATTGAAAGTACTAAAACTACAAAACAAAAGTAAATAATGCATTACTATTTTCACAATACAAGGAAATTGCTAAAAGCAAAGGGATGTATTTAAAAACTGCCTTCGAAGAAATATTTTCAATAATATTATCGATTTGTGGCACATTTAAGAGATTATATTACTTGTCCGAAAAGGAAAACAAGCGCGCAAAGAGATCAAGAGGTCAAAAAAACGAAGGAGTGTGTTTCAAACAATATACGGAGATAAACAAAAATATAAATTAATCCAGTCCAGTAACAACGTTTCTTCACAAACATTTATCGAAGTAGTTTGTTTAAAATTATCTTCAGATTCTCTTAATATTCTTTTCTATATTGTGTTATAATCAACATAATTCTTAATTTATTAAAAGAAAAATGTGAGAGAATTAAATAACAACTTGTTATTTCTTTGAATGCATAATGAAAGTAGCATAAATATTCATCGCAAAAATAATATAAATAACAGTATTGATTATCAAAATAAGTCAAGTAAGCGTTTGATTTAAAACAAACATCGAATCGGTCAATATTATTTACTACCATTTTATATTCAGAGGTATAATATAGAATACATAAAACAGTAACATGTAGGTAACAGTTGTATTGGAATTGATTCTAGATTTTCTAGCAGTAGTAAATTCCTTTGCTGTAATTGTTGCTTCTTCAGTAAACCGAACGTTTATTTTTCATTTAAATCTATTAATATTTAATATTGTTAATGAAATTGTTTCCGCACAATAATCTTCTTCTTCTTCATAAACCGTAGTTTCTCCACTGCTGGAGATAGGTCTTTTCAAGTTTTTTCCAGATGTCTCTATCCTGCGCTTTCTGTGTCCAGTTTCTTTCCGCTGCGGTTTTAATATCGTCAGCCCACCTCTTCATTGGCCTACCCAATTTTCGTTTATTTTTCCAGGGTCTCCATTTCAATACTCTATATGTCCATCTATTGCTATCCATCCTGGCCACGTGTCCTGCCCATTGCCACTTCAATCTGGCTATTCTCTCGGTTATATTCGTTATTCTGGTTCTTCTTCTAATCTCTTCGTTCCTCATATGATCTCTCAAACTGACCCCCAGCATTTGTCTTTCCATGGCTCGCTGCGTGCATTGCAGGCGATGTACGCTGTTTTTTGTGAGGCTCATTGTTTCTAGCCCGTAAGTGTTTAGTGGAAGTATGCAGCTATCGTACACTTTCCTTTTTAGGTTCATAGGGACGTCCCTGTTCTTGAGTATAAATCCTAGTTTTTTGAATGCAGTCCAACTTTGACCTATTCTTCGCGGTATTTCTGCTTTTTGATTTTCTTTATTAATTTTGAGTTTATGCCCTAGGTATATATACTCGTCTACATTTTCGATCTCTTTCCCTCCGATTGAAAGTTGAATGTTATGCGTGCTGAGGATTTTTGTTATTGTGATGTTGACCTCGAGTCCTATTTTTTGAGAGGCATGGTGTAGTTGTTTGATCATAGTCTTCAGTTCCAATGGGTCTTCGCTTATTAGGACCACGTCGTCCGCAAAACGCAGGTGGTGTGTGGTATCGCCTTGTCTTACTGATTTTTTTACTTTTATTTGTTGCGTTTTCAGGTCTTCATCTAATTTAACTACTATTACTGATGTTTCATATATAGATTTGAGGAGTCCTGTATATCTTAAGTCTATTCTGGCGTTATCTGAGGAATGCATAATTGCCCATTGTTCAACTGAGTCGAAAGCTTTCTTGTAGTCGACAAACGCTAAGTGGATATTGATGTATTCGTTTGCCTTTTCAATCAGTAAACGGAGAGTTTGTATATGGTCGGTCGTGCTGTAGCCTTTGCGGAAGCCGGCCTGTTCCACTGGCTGGTAGGAGTCTAGTTATTAGTTAGACGGTTTGTTATAATCTTAGTGAGGAGCTTGTATAGGAGCGAGAGTAGGCTTATTGGTCTGTAGTTATCTAGATCAGCTTGGTCACCTTTTTTAAGGAGAAGGATTACCTCGCTTCTTTGCCAGTGTTTGGGTATCCTTTGTTCTTCTATGCACTTATTAAGTAAAGTTTTTATTGTTTCCGAAAGCTCGCTTCTTGCTATTTTTAGGATTTCAGTAGTTATTCCGTCTTCCGCTGGACATATTTTGTTTTTCATTTGTTTTAAGGCCATTTCTAGTTCGCTTTGAGTTATTTCTGGAATTTCCTCGGAGCCTATGTTTAGAATTTGTCTTTTTTCTTTGATTGGGTTTGGAAAGGTGGTCGAGTAAAGTTCTATGTAAAATTGTTCTACTACTTTCGCTATTTCTTCCTTTTCTGTGGCAAAATTGCCCGATTTATCTCGCAGTTTTATTATTTTAGCCTTCCCTTGTGACAATTTGGATTTTAGTACCTTCACACCTCTATTTTCTTCTATGGTGTTGTTTATAAATTCCGTATTATATTTTCCTACATCCTTTCTAGTATCTTTTTTTATTTTCTTTGTGAGCTCTTTATATTCTTGTAAGTTTCTTTCTGTGGTTCTCCTTTCCTCGAGAAGTTCTAATGTATTGGGACTGAATTTGTTGTTAATTTTGCTTGAGAATGTCTAAAGTAGGTATTTTGGTTTTTGACCCTTTACCATGTTTTTCCTTTCTTTTCTTAAGTTTATTTGGATGGTGGCTCTTACTAATCTATGGTCGCTGCCTGTGTCAAACTTATTAAGTACTGATACGTTTTTGCAAGATGTTCTCTTGTTTGTAAGGATAAAATCGATCTCGTTTCTTGTGCAACCGTCCGGACTTTTCCATGTCTATCTTCTCTGGGGTTGTTTTTTGAAGAATGAGTTCATGCAGTATAGTTGTTCGCTTTGTAAGGATTCTATCAGTTCCTCTTTCATTTCGACGCGCCAAACCAAAATTTCCAATATTTGATGGATCTCCTTCTTTTCGTTGTCCGAGCCTTGTATTGAAATCGCAAGTTATTATAACTAATTGTGTATTTTCTAGTTGTTTGGCTCTTGTTAGATCCACGTATAATTGTTCAATTTCTTCATCCGTTGAGGCAGTTGTAGGTGCATATACGTGTATAATCTGTATTTTAAATTTCTTGCTCAGTTCTAAAATGATATATAGGACTCGGTTTGAGATTGAATGCATTTTGCACACAATAATACAATACTTAAAATAAAGCACAAGTTAATCAGACGAATATCTTTTGGAACAAGTTGTTATTAATATATTGTTTGTTTTATTTAAGACTATTTTAAAATGATACCTTCTCCAAAGATTATATTTACTATATTAGCTTCATATCTGTGAATAACTGCTAGAATAAGTGAACTACATATAAAAACTACATACCGAAAAGCTCGAAAAAGTCGAGGATATTTTCGCAAAATGGAAATATTCCTGAACATTTTTCGCTGTATTTTTTACATATAAGGCGCCGCAATAACTAATCAAATATAATAAGCGATTGTGGCTTCATTGAATATCTTTTAGTAAGTCAGAACAAATCGGTGGTTTTTCAAGTGCATCTAGCGAGAACCAGTTATTTGATTCAAAGTTAATAACATTCAATTAAAAACTTATAGGTACCTAAAAAATCCAGTTCCGACCTGTTAAATGCCATTATTTACCAGCCTTTAATCAAAGTAAATCCTGAATAAAATAATTATTAAATGATATAACAAATTTATTAAAGGAAATTCTACAATAAAAAAATGTCATATGCTAAATGAACCTAACTAAGAAACAGCGTTGCTTTGAATACACAGGGTGTTGAAACTTACTGAAACGTATTAATGTGCCCGAAACAAATAGAGAGATTAAAAGGAAAATTTCAGTATGATTTGATAGCTATGATTACATTATTTCCAGTACTGGTAAAGTGTTAAAACATATTACAAAGAACATACTTTAAGAACTCATTGGAAAACATATACCAATTTGTCTTCAAAACAAAAGACTTGACTCTTTGAATTGGAAAATAACTTGCAACAATACATTTGATCGTTAGGAGAACAGCCAGTTTTCTTATGGATATCAATAAGGCCTTCGGGTTGGGCACAAAGGGCTATTATTTAAAAGTTGTGAACTTCAATCGCCAAAATACTTTCTTAACATTATCAGAAAGCTACTTAAAAACAGACCACTATACTATGGAAATATACTAAGAGTAAACGTAACCGAGAAAACTAAACAATACACACAGAAAACTTTGTCTATGAAAAACTCACTCTGGGAGCATATGACAAAATAAATGAAAAACTGCCAGAAATCCACGCAAAGTGGAACAATCCACTCAACTGGACTATACTGAACCCTTTTTGCGTAAAAAGGCAAACAAGACAATCCGGATTCCGATTTCCTTGTCCGTCTCTTATAGAATACTTTCGGATGTACATACAAAACGAAATAGAAAGTTGATTTGGCTTAATTTTTTTCATTGTAAATGTTAACAATAAATTAACGTGCAACATGTGCTGAAAGACGATTGGACGATGGCATTTATCCGAGGAAATAAAGATTATTTATATAAATGATATAGTAGTAGTAAACATCTTTATTTCTAAAAAAGGCTATCGACCTATCGGTCTTTCTGCCCTTGTTTAATACATACAGTCTTAATCCAAATAAAAAACAAATATGAAAATTCTCTTATTCTAGGTTGACAATACTATTAAATAAATAAGATTTCAGTGGCAAGAAGAAATTATTTTATTGTCCACTAGTCCGTTGCGTTTGTAAGTGTTCGAGTAGCGTTAATGTAGGGAAACGGAAGCGGGATTGTCTGGTTGGTCTTGTAAGACAAAGGGGATTCAGTATGGTGCAGTTGTAGGGGTTGTTTGTCCATTTTGTCTGTAGCTGTATGAGTCTTTCCGAGATCTTTGTTATGTTTGTGCGTTCGAATAGTAGTTGGGTGGGGGGGTTGTGTAGTGGGTTTTGGGGGTGTCTTATTCGTGTTATTAGTCTTAGTGCAATTTGTTCTGTTGTTTGTGTATAACGTTTTGTCCTTTCTGTTCCGTTGGTCATGAGTATATGTCCAAAGTCTAGCAAGGGTCTACAAATAGCTTTATATATTTTGGTGGCGGTGTTTGTGCTAATTCCTCTGTCTTTGTAGGTTAGTGATCGGAAGTGTTTTGTTCTCTTTATTGTTTCTGCCCTGATGTTTCGTATGTGTTTAGTGAATTTAAGTTTGTGGTCGATTGTGATTCCAAGGTATTTTACGTCGTTTTTTGGTTGTGTCGTTTGGCCGTCTGCAGTTATTGTAGGGGAGTCAGCGTTGAGTCTGTGGTTTGTGAGCAGAAGTTGGTTTTTTGACGCGTTTGGTATTAGTCTCCATTTATAAAACCATGTCATTGTGTTGTTTGTTAGTGTTTGGAGTCTTTGCGCTGCTCTCTCAGTAGTTTTGTCATGTACAATAAGTGCCGTGTCGTCTGCGTATTGTAATATGTATGCCGATCTGTCGATTTGGATTTTTGTCTGGTAAGTTGTAATTGTATATGTCATGGCAGTATATATTGTAGAGAAACGGCGAGAGCGGGGATCCTTGAGGGAGCCCTTGTTCAGGGGAAAAAGAAAATGACAGTGTTTTGTCAATTCGTACTTGTAGTTGTCTGTTTTCTAGTAAGTTCTTTATGGTGTGTAGTAGATATGTTGGTGTGTGTAGTTTGTATAGTTTGTATAGTAAGCCTCTATGCCAGACACTGTCAAAAGCCTTGTTAATGCCCATAAACAGGCAAGCTGTCTTTCTGTCAGTTAGGTGGGTAGTTTGTATATTGTTGGCCAAAATAAAGAGCGGATGAACAGTCGAGTGATGCTGTTTGAAACCAAATTGGTAGGTAGGTATATACTTTCCAATCACTTTTTCAAGCCGCTGCTTCATTATGCTTTCAAAAATCTTGCCCAGTACTGGAAGTAGTGTAATTGGTCTGTAGTTGCTCGGTTGTGTATTGTCCAGTCCATTTTTGGGTATAGGGATTATTAAGCCGTTTTTTCATGTTTCTGGGATTCTGCCATTTGTGATGCAGTTGTTCAATTCAGTTAGGATCAGTTTGTGTGTTTCTTGAGTTAGGCTTTTCAAGAGTTTTGCCTTAATTTTATCTTTCCCCGGTGCAGTGTTCTTGATGTGCGCTAGGGCTTCATCGTAAAAAATGTGGAACGCTTCACGATTTTGCGTGTCATCCTTGCGCAGGGGCCATGCTAATCTTCTCTGTATCGTTCCAATTTTAGTATATGTACCGCCGAAGCGAGTACTACATGATATATTATTTGGAATTAAAATTAGTTTTAATTAATTTTCCTGAAAATATCGTTTTAGATATACGAAAAAATTTCAATTACTTCAGTAAATTTTGAACACTCTAAATTTTCGTAACAAGACGATTTCTGATTGTGGATCATAAAACCGAATATTAAGATTCCGATGGATACTAAAATCTTGTGTGAAAGGTAATTTTTTCAATAATTATAATTATTTTTCAAACTGAATTTTTAATGTGATTTCCGAAAATCGCAAATCAAAATTAAATTGTTCCAGATGCAGGTCAATTTACCAAATAATATGCATATTATACAATACAAAGGTCAAAGATAGTTTCATACATGGGCAACAGATAATTTTAGAGGTTTTGATTGCAAGTTAACAAATCTGCTCAATTTGCACATTTCATCTTGTTCTTTTGATAAGCATTGGTTGTCAGACAACCCATTTGGATATCAAATTATATTAAACTTCCTTTAGAACCTTTTGAAATTAAAAATTTCTTGTTTTTAAATATTAGTAGCATTTCGAACAACAGTTAAACTCGAACGGCAATAAAGACACTAAAGCTTACATTTAAAATGTAACCAAGCGATTGATTTATTCTTGATTGAATTGATTTTTCCAAGCATCAAAAGAATTTTAGGTCAATAAGCCATAAAAGTTTATTTCCAGAGTTACCAAAATAACCCCTTTTACCTGTCGGCTATTTTTACATCACACTTTCGTACATGATACACAATTAATTTACAATTCCGCAGACGTTTCTTAAACAAATCGGTTCTTAAAACGAACGTTTCCATTAAACAAACGATCATGAAAATTTGAACTTTGTATTTGCTAATTAACATCATGCATATAAATCGTCTAATTAAGTAATGATGTGCAAAGCTGATGTTTATCCAGCTCTCAATTTAAGCATTTGAGGAACTGAATTATAACAGTATAAATTATTTTGCACACAAGAATAGCGAAGATCAAAGAACACTTGCATCTGATGTAACAAAAACTTTTCTATTTATTTAAAAGTAAAACTGTGGTGTCGGAAGTGTTTTATGTGAACATCACCATTCAAATATTATTCCCAACAATTAATCGGAGCAAATGTTTACAAGTCATTTTATAATTTTGAGAACCGTGATAATTAGCAAATTGGTGGTAATATATAATAATTGTTAATATCCACACCAATTTAAATTAACATTTCTACAGACTGGCTTGAGTGTTTTGAATAAGAATATGCGATGTTATGATGTGGTTTCTTTGTAGAGTATAATTTTCATACAAATTCGCCTGATGTTACATCATTTTAATTGTCCATAACAAAAGTGTTACACAACTAACGCCTAGGCATAGTCAACACCCCACATGCACTAGAATAATTAGGATTTTTCCATATTGATAACATGCATGTTACGTAAATTAACGTTGGATTATTGTTGCAAAAATCTGAAAACTATCTATAATGCTTAACTTAGTCGTTCGTTGACAGTAATTTATCACTTGTAACCAATGCCAATATAAATCTGCTGGAATTTAATAATAGCATTACATAGGCATTTAGCAGATAAGCGCCGAACCGAAGAAAATATTAATATGACATAAATCTCCTCATATGTCATGATCAATTGGGCTTGTGGCTTTGAGTTTAGAAGATAATTATGTTCATTCGATTAGAACCAAGAAACCAATGATGCGAACGATTATAATTGCCGAATTATAATTAAATAATAATATTTTCATCGATTAGTTATTTTCGTTGTAATACAAAATTACTGGCTAGACCTAATTGGATTAAACCAGGGACGAATTCACAATAGAAAGTTTATAATTCTGATTAGTGGAATTTACGTATTTCTAGAACATGAAAATGTATTCCTGAATGTAGATTTTATTCAATATTTTCTATTACTCCTTTATCTTAAGAAGATTATTAGCCGGCTTATGTCCAAATGAAACACTTGTCCACTTAGTCCACTTTTTTGAAGCTATGACGAAACAGGCGTAGTCATTTTCAGCTAATTTTGCAATTTTGTCAACACCACTTGAAACTAACAGTTATCTTGGAATCTTCGCTTTTTGAGTGCCATTTTTGAGTGACGCATTCTTTTGTTGGAAAGTCTGGGATTTAGTGCTCTAGTGGTGTAGAAATGAGCGCAGTAGCTCAATTCGTTTCCGAGGAAGGTGGCGTCATGTTCAAAAAATTATAGGCTTATCTTGTATCCTTTTGAAAAGGTTCAAATTGCTTGTGGTGTGAAAACTGACATTATGTACTAACTTCCATTTAATGAAAGAGGTTTTTAATGCTCTATCATGCGGTAGCAAAACGTGCTCTGTAGCTCCAATTCTCTTCCGGCTATGACGAAATAGACGTCGTCATTTTGAGCTGATTTCGCAATTTTGACTTCGCAATCACCGCGTAAAAATAACAGTTCATTTTTGAATTTTGGCTTTTTGAGCGAAAACTACGCAACTGCTTCAATGCTTTGCAAATGTGCTATTTACTGCTGTAGCTGCTGGTGTAGAAATGAGCGGGCTAGCTAAATTTATTCCTGAGATATTAGGAAAAACATGGCGTCATGTTTCAAATTACCGTCTTAGTATAATACCTTTATGAGCAATGTTCAAATTTCGCTTGTTGTGTGAAAACTGCAACT
The DNA here is from genome assembly GCA_024550625.1 of Dendroctonus valens. Lineage (NCBI taxonomy): Eukaryota > Metazoa > Arthropoda > Insecta > Coleoptera > Curculionidae > Dendroctonus > Dendroctonus valens. The sequence continues at coordinate 88,827 of JAJTJO010000717.1, read as the reverse complement.
ATTTCCCATCTCAAGTTCCATTTCTAGATAGATGTTTTTAATTATCTATCCTGTGGTTAGAAAACACGCTTTTTAGCTCGAACGGCTCTGGAGATATGACGAAAAAGGCATATTTTAGGCCGATGTGGGCGATTCATGTTTAGGTCGATGTCGCAATTTTGCCAAAAGCTCGCAAATCTGATAGCTATCTTGACACATTTTTGCTTGTTGTGTAAAAAATACCAATATTCCTCAAGTGGTACTTCTCTTAGAAAATGTGGTATTTCGTCTTCTATCCAGTAATGTCGAAATGAACGTGCTAGATCAATTTGTTCCTGAGATTTGAACACAAAGGTGGCGAGATTTTTGAAATTATGACCGTGTCTTATACATTTTTATGTGAAAACTGTTACTATTACCTAACTAAAGTTTCACTTATTGACTGCGGTTTTTCATTTTTTATCTAGTGGCAGGAAAAAGGGCTTAGTAGCTTAAATGATTTTTGTGATATGACCAAAAGGGCGAGGTCATGTTTAAGCCGATTTTGCCCTTCACCCAAAACCCCGTAAAACTAATAGTTATCTTGACATTTTCGCTTTTTATGTAAAACTGCAAAAATTTCTATAAATGTCTTAATTTTTTTATATATGTAATTTTATCCTCGTTTGTACCCTACTGGGTGTAGGCTGCTTACGGTTATTCATACAGAAACTTTCTCCATATTCATTTTTATTTCTAGTCTTAGTAATCGCTCCTTTCCTCCTAGTTCATTTTGCACAATTCCCCAAACCACCTTACTTGCTGTCTGTTCTCAGTACGCGTTCCACTGGTAGTTCCTTTATTAAGTTTGCATTTATGATTATATATTTTCTGGTAATTCCCTCTACTTTTCTAAGATATTTCATCTCCACTGTTGTATCTGTTGGTACCCAATTCCAGCTGCCATTAATGAGTACCGATCGAAAAATATCAAAAACATTAAATTTTGTGTTGTTGAAAATATTGCTTTTGCATATAAAACTTCTGTCTAGAATTTAGTAAATTTTAACTTATGGAGTAATATTTTCGTTTATTTCTCCTTCCAGTTTTTGCTTGCTTAGTATCTGCACTTTTTAAGCATGTAAAAAATGTAAACTCTTTTAGTTGCACCTCATCTATGTCTATTTTTATGATTCTCTTTTCTTGCGGCACCTCTGTTACACTTCTTTTCTCTATACAGTGGTACCTCGATATACGAGTTTAATTCGTTCCGTAACCTTGCTCGTATCTCAAAGCAATTTTCCTCATTGAAATTAATTGAAATGCCATTAATCCGTTCCAGCTCCCAAAAAACCACCTCAGTCGTTTTTGTTAATTGTTTTTGAATAATAAAAACGCTTTTATAAGAAGAAACATTTATTTATATATAACAAATACATATTGTATAAAAACATAATAAAAAAAGCTTAATTTTCGTCACAGGTCTTAGCTTTTTTCGTCACGCTTTGCTCATTTTAACCTGCAGATCGTTTAAAAAAAATGTCCAACTCCGATGCACGACCAGTTGCAATGCACGAACTCTTACAATTTTCTCCCACATTCCCAAGATCTCCTTTATATCTCTTGTAGAGACAACCTTCTCCATCTCTGGCTCCTCTGCAAAACTAATTTTTCGTTGAATCACCGTATGCTGCTGCAATTGTAGATCGTGTAACTCCTTGGTTGTCAGTTCCTGAGACTGTTCCTCGACGAGTTCGTTCACATCTCTCTCATCCACCTACAGACCCATGGATTTACCCAGAGAAACAGTCTCCTCTACCACTGACACTTCGGGTTCTAATGCTTCGAAGGCACTTTCAGCTACAGCCTCACGCCACAGCTTCTTGCATGCAGAGGTTAAGGTCCTCGCTGCATCACCCAGCCAGACCTGATCAATAATTCTTAGGCATATCACGATGTTAAAGTGGTCCTTCCAGAACTCTCGAAGGGTTCGAAGGTTTGTATTCTCCGTCACCTCAAAGCAGCGCCGAAAAATGTGCTTGGTATAAAACTTCTTAAAATTAGAAATCACCTGCTGATCCATGGGCTGCAGGATAGGAGTGGTGTTGGGTGGTAGGTAGAGAACCTTTATAAATTTGAACTCTTCGAGTAAATCATCCTCGAGACAGGGGCATTGTCGAGGACGAGAAGGGCTTGCATGGGTAGATTGTTTTCCTGTAAATATTTTTTAACAGAAGGGCCAAACACCAGGTTTGTCCACTCCACAAATAATTTCCTGGTGACCCACGACTTCGGATTTGCCCTCCACATAACTTGCAGTTTTTCTTTTAAAATCTTATGTGACTTAAAGGCTCTGGAATTTTCCAAATAGTACACTGGCAGAGGCTTGATTTTGCAGTCGCCACTCGCATAGGCTCAAAGTGCTAGAGTTAATCTATCCTTCATGGGTTTGTGACCTGGCATCGTATTCTCCTCTGCCGTTATGTAGGTCCTATTCAGCATCCTTTTCCAGAAACACCCTGTCTCATCACAGTTGAAGACTTGCTGGGGGATGTATCCTTTGGCTTTTATCAGTTCAGAAAACGTTTTGATGTAAACTTCAGCTGCTTTCACATCCGAACTTGCTGCCTCATCATGCCTGACGACGGAGTGAATGCCGATCCTTTTCCGAAAGTTGTCAAACCAGCCCCGACTGGCTTTAAACGAGTCTTCCGATTCCTCGTTTTTGGAAGTGTGTGGGAACTGCTTCAGCAAATCACCGTAGATCGCTCGTGCCTTCTCACATAGGATGCTTTGTGTTAAGGTTCCTCCTTGAGGCTGCTTCACTGTCACCCACACCATCATTAGTTTCTCCATCTTTTCATGGAGATAGGTCCGTAGCTTAGAAATTATTGTAACGGCCTTAGCTGGCGTTATACCCTTTATCAACTCCTTCTGTTTGAGCACATGAATGCTTTGCCTCGCGGCGACCTGCCCAGCTTTCGCCATTAGGTCCATTAATCTCCAACACGTTAGGACACTACTGTCTCAAAAAACCACTATCACGGAAGCCCATCTCCGTTCCTTGGACCATCCACCCAACCAATTAGCGGGGAGGATGGGGAGCACCAGTTAGCCCTGAGTTTTCCCATCCACGATCTTTCTACCTTCTGGCTTTTACATCTCCGACAATTCCTCTAAATATGGGGGGGCGGCGGCAGGCGTGCTCGAGGTCAGACAAGTCCTTGCTCTCACATCTTCCCAAAATCCAAATCACTTGACCCAAAATAGTCCATTTACGTTACTCCCCTTAATGCTACACCTTTCCATCTTGTCCCTCTATACCATTTCCAATCGTTCCCTTAATTCACTGTCCCTTCATGCAACCCCTTACTGTCCGTCGGAGATGAGCGGTACCTCACTCATCCCCTCTCGCCCCAAACTACTCCAACTCTCTCTCCCAACCGTTTCTGCGGATGTGGCCGACAGCCTTTCTGGCTCATTCCACTACCGCAATCCCGTCGGACTGGTCAGCCGCTTAGCCGACCATGCTGCACGTGAGTCTTATGCACGGTCTCCCAGGGAATACCACGAGGAGGTGGACTGACTTATTCCCCTCTGTTTGAGCACAGTACATATCATTGATGTGCTACGCTCGTACATCCTCACCAACTCAATTACCCGCACCCCTTGCTCATGTTTTTCTATGATTTCACGCTTTAATTCAATAGTCATCATCTTCTTCTTCGGACCCATGGTTAGAAAAATAAATGTGATAATGTACAAGAAGCAAAAAACACTAAGACAACTTATCCAAAATCCTTTGAAAACGAGGGAAACAAGCACACAGACTGAGGTATAGTCTGAGGTGGGAGAAATTGTTAGAACTGCACGCGCATGTTGGGGTCATGGGCAGCGGTGTAGTGTGCGATTCCTCGTATCTCAAATCTTGCTCTCATTTCAAAGCAAAATGTATCCCTCGCCCCGCGGCTCGTATCTCAAAATACTCATATATTAAGGCACTCGTATATCGAGGTACCACTGTATTTATCTTCAGGTTCTATGGCCTTAACGCATCTCTCTTTTTCGGTACTTGTCTTATTCAGACCCCTTCCTTATTTTTCGACTCTCTCATATTGTTTATTTTCTACTTTCTCCGTCATTTTACTATATAATTTTTATATTTACTATTTATTGGGTAGATTAACAAATCACAAAAATTGCATCCCACGCTAGTTATAGTTGTTTTATTAACGTTGCAAGGTCATGATGAGTAAGGCAGAGGTAACCGTTGAGCTACAACTAAACGTTTAGAAATTGCCTTATGCTGTTCAAATAGAATTAATTAATTTTATGTCAGTGGAACGCGTGTTATTTGGAGCAAAATTAACTGCTCTTTTAATTACATTTTATACTTAAAGGCGTATTTATTCAGGCCTAAGTAATAATAGACATTTATTTTGAAAAGTCCATTTAATTAATCAAATAATGATTTCCGAAATTTTATTTTGTTTGATCTTGAAAATGCATTCTATATTTAACAAAGTTTTCCGAACTATACATTCACTTTATTGAATATGAATACTATTAACCATAAATATATTGGGTGTAAAAACTGATGACAAATCACTAAGTAGAAAAGCGTGGGAACACTGTACTATGCATGCAAATTATTTATTACAACTAGACCGCTTAAATAAACACATTCGATATTCTCACAAAATACATCTGTTTTAAAAACACCATTTATTATCTTATTTACATGACTTGGCTAACTACGTACATTCCCAATGTATATTATCACATCATAATTATAATTGTTAACAAGAATATAGTTTACTACCATTCGTCACAACAGTTTAATGCATAATCAGCACATTTTAATGGGATCTTTCGTGAAATGCTGCAGAAACAATTTAGAGTAATTAATAAAAGTTAGGAAAAGAAGCAGCCATTCGCAATGAATAATGATTAACAAGATGCAAGTTTTATTATGCAATTCATGGACATACGAGACAGCAACTAAACCGGATTCGATTTAAGACAAAATTACTGAAATAAAGCATAAACAAAAATAATTTTCATGTTACAGAAGAAATTTTCTGAAACAAAATACATATTTCAAATGTTCAATATTTAATTTAACCACGACTTATCTAAAAATCTATTCAATTAAACGAAAAACATGGATTATTAAATTTATTTATAAAGTGAATTTCTAACTAAAAAAGAAGATGGTACGTGCCTAATGTCTTTAAGCTCTCCAGAGCTTGATAGGCTTTTACGTGCTTCCAGCATATTTATGATCATTCCGTACTCAGTGTAACTTCGTAGCTTGTATGGGTTCCATCTGACATTTTCAATTATTTTGATAATCAAATTAAGAGCATCCAAATATACAGATAAATAATATTTATTTCCATGGGAAAGGACATTGATCAATCGGTCTTCAGTTCATGTTAAGTAAGTAGCGTTAGTAAGCGTAAGTGAACAAAATAAAACCACACTAAGTTTCTATTTTGTTTTCCATATCCCAAAGTATTCTAAAGGTAAGTGTAAGGGTCAAGGAAGGGAATCGGAATCGAGATTGTCTAATTTGTCTTGTTAGGCAAAGAGGGTTCAGGATAGTTCAGTTGTGTGGTTTGTCCTTCCACTTTACCCGGATGTGTGGCCGTCTTTCAGTTATTTTTGTTACTTGTGTGCGTTCGTATGGAAATTTGCTGCGTCGATTGTAAAGTGGGTTCTCAGGATGTTTTATTTTTCTAAACTCTGTCTTAGTACAATATATTTTGTTTTCTTTAAATATTGTGCAATTTCTTCGCGTCGTTCGCGTTTTGTCTTAATATGTTTCCATAGCCTAGCAGTGATCTATAGATTGATTTGTACATTTTTGGCACAGTTTTGGTACTGATACTTTTGCCTCTGTATGTAAGTGATCACAAATGTTTAATTCTTCTGATAATTTATAGCCGATTATTTCGCAAGTTTCGTAAGTTTTCGTTTGTTGTCGATTGTTATCCCCAATTATTTGATGCCATTTTTCAGTTGTGTGACCATCTTCTATTATTGTTGGGGGTTTTAAGTTGACTTTTAGTAGCATTTCGAATTCACTGCCATTTGCAAAACCATGTCATTGTGGTGTCTGTTAATGCTTAAGCTTTTTCTACCTTTAGCAGTAGTTTTATCGTCCGCGGTATAAATGCGCGGTTGTCCGCATATTGCAATGTGTACAATGTCTTGTAAATATGATGTAGTCGTGTACCTTTTTGGTCAAAAATCAGTATCGTGCCTCAAGGGCTCGACACAGCAAACGCATTAGACAGTTTTTAATGCAGAAATTATGCCGAGACCTTCGGGCACGACACTGATTTGGACGCGAAGACTCTCTAAACTTCTCTCGTGGTCAGTTTTTGGTCAAAAATCAGTGTCGTGCCCGAAGGTCTCGGCATAATAAACGCATTAAAGAGTGTTTAATGTCGAAGTTGTGCCGAATCCTTCGGGCACGACACTGATTTCGACGCAAACACATTCGAAGTTTCTCTAATGATCAGTTTTTGATCAAAAACCTTCTGGCACGGCACAACAAACGCATTAAAGAATGTTTAATGTCGAAGTTGTGCCGAACTCTTCGGGCACAACAATAGTTTGGACGCGAAAACACTGTAAACTTATCTAGTGATCAGTTTTTGGTCAAAAATTAGTGTGGTGCCAGAAGGGCTCGGCACAACAAACGCATTGAAGATTGTTTAATGTCGAAGTTGTGCCGAACCCTTCGGGCACAACACTGGTTTGGACGCAACAACAGTGTAAACTTCTCTAGTGATCAGTTTTAGGTTAAAAACCAGTGTCCTGCCCGAAGGTTTCGGCACAACAAACGCATAAAGAGTGTTTAATGTCGAAATTATTAAATTTTAACATTCCTGGTTGAAGCAAATAAACTACTGGCAACTTTCTACACTTGTCATTAAGAAAAAAATCGATGTTAACTGTAACTGGGAACATTTACGTGTTATCAAGTGTAATTAGACAGTTATTCTTTTAAATTCTATATTAAAGATATTTATTGCTTTAATTTTATATTATTTAATGCAAAGCCAGTTACGAAATGGATTGAATTCAAACTATTTAAGAGCTTGATAGGAAATATGCGTTTTCAACATATGTACAAAGTACAAAGCATTAAACCCATTAATTAAGATGAACGCACTATAACTTATATAAAAGATTACTAAGGTCGTATCAACCAAATTCATTTTACTAGTTTCACATTTATTCATATTTAAAAAGAAAAGTGTCTATAAATAGTAAAAGTGTTCACTTGCAGCTGCAATCAATAGATTTTCAAGGTTTTATAACTTGTTTCGAAAATTTCGTTAAATGCTTATTAGATAATATACAGCGGACGCGTTTGCCAGACATTTTCCACATGCCTTCACAACCTCCACTAACCCTAACTTTGACGACCAAAACTTTAACACAATAAATGATTGGTACGAGACCTACTTCACAAACGAAACAAACAACGCACATCAACTAATTACTGAAGCAGAATACGACGAAGCACTCGCACACATTAAAAACACGGCGCCGGGAAAAGACAATATAAAAGGCAAACTACTGAAAAATCTTACTCCACAAACACACACACACATACTGAACCTATTCAACAACGGGATTTAAACTAACACGATACCAGATACCTGAAAAACAGGAATAATAATACCAATTCCTAAAACCGGACTAGACAATACACAAACACAAAACTACAGACCTATCACACTACTCCCTGTACTGAGTAAAATTTTTGAAACTATAATAAAAAATAGACTGCAACAATCAGTTGGACAACACATACCACAATAACAATTCGGATTTAAACCTACACACTTAACTGTTCACCCACTTTTCATGCTAACCCACAACATACAAACAACTCACCTCATGAACAAGAAAACAGCATGTCTCTTCATGGACATCATTAAGGCCTTTGACAGTGCCTGGCACAAAGGACTTTTATATAAACTTTACCAGCTTAAAACCCCCAAATACATAATTCACGCAATCAGAAACCTACTCACAAACAGACACCTATAAGTACGCATAGACAACACCCTCTCCTTTGTTTTCTCCCCTGAACAAGGACTCCCGCAAGGATCCCCGCTATCACCCCTTCTTTACAATATATACTCATTCCAATGTATTCCTGAATGCAATAAACTTCAGATCAGATACAGACAATGTTAACTCTGTGTATCATGCGCTAATTAAATGAGCGCATGCATGAATTGAATGGACCTGATAAATAAAAATTAAACAGCAGATATTGGAAGATTACAGAGCAATTCCAAGAATGCAAAGAAAAGGCGAAATATAAATAGATTTTTCGGGCACTCGCTCGATATCGAATAAAATAGGTAATTCAATATCAAACCACATGTAAAGAAAGAAACATCCAAAACATGTAAGTCAAATTTAGATCTCTAAACAATAGATTCTAGTCTTTTCCCGAACATGTTTATTCCGACTCATCACCTGAGAACCAAGGTCCCAAATTGTACTTTTTAATATGTGTGTGATTTGAATTTTAATATGTTAATTTTGTGAAAGTTTTTTTAATTGAATTGATAATAAATGTAAAATGGATATTTTGGACAAACTGATGATGGTGGATAAAGACACCGAAACGTATTTGTAACATTTTAAATAATAAACAATAAAATTGACTGAAACCCAGGAATACATTGGAATGATTTAAAGTACAGTGAGGAAAAGAATATACGAAACAATATATACTGCCACCACATATACAACCACAGTCTCCACGACAAAGGACACATTGACAAATCTAGTTACATACTACAATACGCCGACGACACTGCATTGATCGTGCACGACAAAACTACAGTAAAAGCAGTACAAAAACTTCAAACACTAACAGACAATACAATTGCTTGGTTCTACAAATGGAGACTTACACCAAACGCCACGAAAAACCAACTACTTTTACCAAACCACCAAATTAAAGACGACTCTCCATCAATAACAACAGACGGAAACAGAATTAGACCAAAACAAGAGGCAAAATACCTAGGAATGACACTGGATCAAAAACTAAAATTTACAAAACACGCACAGAACGTAAGAACAAAAATCATTCAACGGACAAAACACTTCCGATCACGGACGTACAAAGACAAAGGAATTAGTACAAAGACCGCCACAAAAATTTACCATAATACTCAATTTAAAGTTCATATTGGATAATGGTTGAAATGAAAATTTCCACGATAGCCCAAAAAAAAATGATCGAAATCGTTTGAAAACTGAAAACGATATGTAAGAGTAGTAGTAGTAAACATCTTTATTTCTAAAAAAGGCTATCGACCTATCGGTCTTTCTGCCCTTGTTTAATACATGCAGTCTTCATCTAAATGAAAAACAAATATGAAAATTCTCTTATTCTAGGTTAACAATACTATTAAATAAATAAAATTTCAGTGGCAAGAAGAAATTATTTTATTGTCCACTAGTCCGTAGCGTTTGTAAGTGTTCGAGTAGCGTTAATGTAGGGAAACGGAAGCGGGATTGTTTGGTTGGTCTTGTAAGACAAAGGGGATTCAGTATGGTCCAGTTGTAGGGGTTGTTTGTCCATTTTGTCTGTAGCTGTATGAGTCTTTCCGAAATCTTTGTCATGTTTGTGCGTTCGTATAGTAGTTGGGTGGGGGGGTTGTGTAGTGGGTTTTGGGGGTGTCTTATTCGTGTTATTAGTCTTAGTGCAATTTGTTCTGTTGTTTGTGTATAACGTTTTGTCCTTTCTGTTCCGATATGTAAGATTTTAATTGAATTATATTAATTATTAAAAGCTATCCATCTACCTTGGAAAGACGAAATAAGCTCGCATTCATAATTTTTAATCCGTTTGTGTTGGAGGGTTTGAAAAGTTTTGGTTAAGATATTCTTTATTCAAAACACCTGGTATAATTTAAAAATATTAAAACATAGTCAACGTAAAAGCACCACTAAAGCGTTTAATGTACGAGACCTTTTCCAAGAGCCCATACTAAATACCAAATTAAATGATCCGAAATGGGACTTTTTGAGGAAAATATTGTCGTGTTCGGGTTTTTTCGTAGGAAAGTTTAGTTTCATTACTGAATTGAAATGATAGGACATGCAGATTAATATTTTTTTTTGATAATTCCTGCCTGTAAAAGGAGAAGAAAATATATTGAAGATGTTTATATATTTTTAATACGAAGCCTTAACTTAATCAAACCAATAAATACATAAAACCTATTATATTAGCCAAAACATTCTTGGCATCGTATAAGGAAGTTTCAAACGTATTCACCAGACAAAAATGTTGAAATCTGCGTTTTAAATGATATTATTTATTCAATATAGCCACTAATATCAATCAAAGCAAATTTACTACAAATGACATACAGTATGAACAGATAAATATCTATCCGTCTATCTATTTATTTACCGACTGTCTTTAATTGACCACCAATTGGCACATCAATTAAGCACACTCACAAGCGGTGTCTATCAGTTTAAAGTGTTCTCAATTAAACTTAGTGCAGAATTTAACACACGCTTATTTTTTGTGTGTTTTTTCATTAATCTCGTTCTGGTTATTTATAACGTAAAATGCCGTGGAATTTAACACATTAGTGAGCTAGTGAGTTACTTGATGTTACTACTCATCAGACTTATTTATAAGTGTTTATTAGAGTAAACTAGCGTCCGATTAGGATTTAAATTTCTACTTTGGTGCTTTATGAATATATGATGCAAAATCCAAAGTAAATTTTCTTATGATCTACTATAAATTTATTTTAATTGACATGTTTTTTTTGTTTCAGCAAATTTATGGCAAGATGGGTGTGCTTGTCGCAAATCCAGAGCGCCAAAAATAGGAGATATTCCAAGGTAATATTTTTTCTAAATAAAAGTCTACTTTCAACTGAAAAAACACATATAATTTATATCTCGAGGAAGACAAAAATAATAGAAAATATGTAAATTTTATAGCAGTGAAAACTCCGCTTGGAAGTATAGAGCGGAAATATAAAAAGTATCCCATTGAAATTTAGGTTTATTGAGCTTTTCTCTCATAGAATACAATTTTATATTTGGAATTTTCATACGGGGTGTCAATTTGAAAACTTACCACACTTAATATCTCTCTTACAGTTAAAAATATGAAGTAAATATGTTTAGTGTTCTTGTTTCAACCCCCTAGGAGAGGTAGATGTCACCCTTAGAATCTTAAATCTTAAAATCATCTACCTCTCCTAGGGGGTTTAAACAAGAAGGCTAAAGATATTAATTTAAGGTGTCCCCTTTACAAATAAAAGTGACGTATCTTTCGGATTTTCCATATTTCTAACTGCACGAAACATATTAATGGTGGGAAGTTTTCAAATTGACACCCCGTATATGCCTTTCCTTTTAAGAACTGAATTTGTCGCGAATTTTTGAGCAACTGTTCATTAAAATTAACAAAAACCTATCAATTATTTATAATTAAAGACGGACAATAATAACAGTCATATTATTTTACTATTATTTTCGTCCAGCTTTTGAAATCTTTGATAGAGAGAGAGCTTTGATTTCGGACAGTGTCCGAAGATTAATGTTTCCATGATTCCATATTTAAGTTATAAATATTTTTTGATCCGTGTTTCTCCAGTTCATTACCTTGCTTAGAAGGGCGCACATCGACCTTTCTGCGTGCCAGTGTCAGTTTTCAATAATTAATGTGATGAAAGGCCCTCTATATGCAGATCGATTAGCAAGCTGGGCGGATGTTAATTTCATAGAACCCAAACAGAAAACCACATTTTTTCAGCCCAACTATACATTATGTGAAGTTCAACTCGAAAGTTTGAGTTTAAACTCGGAATTCCATATCGAACACTTTGAGTACCTTCTTTATGGATCACATTAGTGTGCTAAATTAAATCAGTGGGGTCTTTTATGTGAAAATGTAAGAATACATTTAAAAACCATATAATTTGGTTTTCTGCTTTTGTATCAACCATATACGGTTCGTTCTAGCAAAATAACAAAACTATTAACATCTGGATTTTCTGATTTGTGTATACTTCAAAATATGAATCCACCATTTCAAGTTTATTTGCTCTAATTAATAAATCTTCATCAACAGATTTTAACTTTTCAAAACTTCATGCTCCAATAAAAGAGTTTACGAGTTTAATGATTTATATTTTCCATAATGTTCAGAAGAATTCAATCGTTCAGTTATACACAGAGCAACCCAAGCTTAATTTCTACATTTTACTAGGGGGGTGTTGAAGATGATTTTTGTTAGTTTGTTTTTTATTATTAATAATTAATTATTAATAATTTCAGTAAAAGAAAATATATTTCGGAAACTATTTGAAATAGACAACTGAACCTTTGCCTATATTTTGCCAATACTTTTTCTCCATCTATCAATGGCTTAGATGGTGGAGTTGAGAGTGATTATTTCGTTCCATTTTAATGCTATAGTTTCCAACACAAGTGCCCTCCATCAAAAGCTCTAATGCCAGTTGTTTTAGAGAAAAATGGTACAAAAACAGGAGTAAAACAGTTTTTTTGCAACGTTAATTGTTGGTAAATTATTTAAATGGGTTGGAATTTTGCAAATGAAGAATATACCGATTTAGACTATAGTGATACATATTGAAGAATATAAGTTTTTTTATAAAATTAAATTTTATAATCTCCCGAAATTTTGGGTTTTGATTAAAACTAGCTTTTTATGAAGTGAAGTCCTTTCAAAAATCGTTTTTAAACTGCAGCTTCCTCCAGTGAGGTGTAAGTTATTGGCAAAATAAACGCTGATGGATTTGTGCCCCTTAATTATGGGGCGCACTGTATCAAACATTACATTAAAGTAACTACTTTCCGCTGTCCTCTTTTGGACCGACTCGTTTTATCACATTTTATATTAACGCAAGACTTTTGTTCTTTACATTTTCGCCTATTTCATTTTGCAATCGAAAATAATTTACTGTCTAAGTGAGATGTCGAAATTCTATGAAACTTTCAAATTCTATGAACGGTCGATGATCGTGTTTGGTTTTCTGCTGACAATTTTTAACTTGAACCGAACACGAAACTTTGCCAGATAATTTTAAATTCATATTTGAAATTACGACTTTATTTTCGCAATAGGGACATTGAACACCGTGTGAAGTAAAAAATAGTGCAAAAACGTGCTCGATGTCGAAATTTCTACTTTTAAGATTACTTCGACAAAATGCAAATTTCAAAATTAAAGGGTGTCACCTGAAAACCAAGGAAAACACTTCTTTCCCCTAACTACTGTTTAGTAGAATTCCGTATTTGAAACTCAAGTTATGTGTTTGAAGTTTAAATCCTTTTCTTAATGTGAAAATTCCAAATCAAAATTTCGTGTTTCATGTCGGAATTCGGAGTTTTAATTCGAAATTGCCTTTAAGATCGACATTTCTCTTAACAAAAATACAACAGAGTACAAACTAAACAATCAATATAAAAGTGCAGTTTACATCAATCTATCAACGTTACTTCTTGAGATGAAATATTCATATTAAACAAACTGTTAAATATGTTTTATTTATCTAGTCGAGTGCTGAAGATTTTCTTATTAAAAAATCACCGGCGTTACATAGATATTTCGTAATTGCTTTTTTCTTTTCTGTTTAAAGTAGGAAAAAAACCATTAATTTTCTCTGGCTCTTGCACCTCATGAAAAGTTCAGTTATATTTTTTTGCTTCCACGACACACGCTTTTTGAGCTTAATCAATATTTGCGCCCATCACAAATTCTATTTACTACTCATGTTGGATCGCTTATATTTCACTTCGTTTATTATTTTTTCTAATGTTAAACATACGTCAATATTTCGTAGGCGTCTATACATGAATCTGGATAGTATGTTATCAGTCCCGAGCATCTACCAAATGAACTTACTGAAATCATATTTACACATGTCTTTGCAAAGGATGTACATTGATCGATATTCAATATGCGAAGGGTGTATTTGTTATACCGAATTCACTGATTATTCTGTTCTTTTTTCATCTAAAATATTGTTATATGGACATTTCTAATTATTTAGTATTTATTATATAACGAAAATACATTGAAAACGCTTCTTACACGCACGCAGCCGTGTCATAAAAATTAATTGTTGCCTTCCCAAGTACTGGACAAAAAACGATTGTTCAATATTAGTCTTTTTGCGTGCTTTTTGTCCCGCTAGTTTATAAGTTAGACTCCACGATTCTTTACTGAGTTCTGGGTCCACAAATTCATCCCATGATTTCGTTACGGTTTGTGAGACATAATCTCGAAATTTCTTAGCATGATTGTGGTACTCGTCGAAAAGACTTTTCCGTTCTTTTGCTCTTTTTTCTCTGAGCAGCTCTTCTGCTCTTATACATGCCTTTCTTAAGTTGTTCTGTCCTTTCATGCCACCAAATTGGTTTATGAGAGTATATCCTTCTTAAGGGGATAGATGGTTCTGCCACAAATTTTAGGCTCTCGGTTAGAGCTGAGATCCTAAGATCAATGTTTTGAGTAGTTGCTGTATAGTCAAATCAAGCGCTTTATTGGAATTAATTTGATTCTTGACCCGCTTATAACTTGTGGCATCCTTCTGCCACAGTCTGAGAGTGTATAAAAAGGTAATCAGACGGTGGTCACTGACAGTGGAAACATTGACCAGCCAGTTCGAGACTTTATCACATGCGGCTTATGTATATATAGTGATACCAATATTTGAACATCCTCTTACTCATTTTTGGTAATTCATTGTTGATAAAAAGGATTCCCTATTGAGGAAGGCAACACAATTTTCTCCTCTATTATCTATACTGTTCGAAAACCAAGCCGGAGGATGTGCATTGCAGTGCACAGCATAATCTTTGGATGCTGACTGTCGCTGTTGAGTTATTCCATATCGTAGTAGTAGTAAACATATTTATTTCTAAAAAAGGCTATCGACCTATCGGTCTTTCTGCCCTTGTTTAATACATGTAGTCTTAATCTAAATAAAAAATAAATATGAAAATTCTCTTATTCTAGGTTAACAATATTATTAAATAAACTTTCCAATTCTAATGACAAGAAAAAATTATTTTATTGTCCAGTAGTCAGTTGCGTTTGTAAGTGTTCGAGTAGCGTTGATGTAGGGAAACGGAAGCGGGATTGTCTGGTTGGTCTTGTGATACAAAGGGGATTCAGTATGGTCCAGTTGTAGGGGTTGTTTGTCCATTTTGTCTGTAGGTGAATGAGTCTTTCCGAAATCTTTGTCATGTTTGTGCGTTCGTATAGTAGTTGGGTGGAGGGGTTGTGTAGTGGGTTTTGGGGGTGTGTTATTCGTGTTATTAGTCTTAGTGCAATTTGTTCTGTTGTTTGTATATAACGTTTTGTCCTTTCTGTTCCGTTAGTCATGAGTATATGTCCATAGTCTAGCAAGGGTCTACAAATAGCGTTATATATTTTGGTGGCGGTGTTTGTGCTAATTCCTCTGTCTTTGTAGGTTAGTGATTGAAGTGTTTTGTTCTCTTTATTGTTTCTGCCCTGATGTTTCGTATGTGTTTAGTGAATTTAAGTTTGTGGTCAATTGTGATTCCAAGGTATTTTACGTCGTTTTTTGGTTGTGTCGTTTGGCCGTCTGCAGTTATTGTAGGGGAATCAATGTTGAGTCTGTGGTTTGTGAGCAGAAGTTGGTTTTTTGACGCGTTTGGTGTTAGTCTCCATTTATAAAACCATGACATTGTGTTGTTTGTTAGTGTTTGGAGTCTTTGAGCTGCTCTCTCAGTAGTTTTGTCATGTACAATAAGTGCCGTGTCGCCTGCGTATCGTAATATGTATGCCGATCTGTCGATTTGATTTTTGTCTGGTAAGTTGTAATTGTATATCTCATGGCAGTATATATTGTAGAGAAACGGTGAGGGCGGGGATCCTTGAGGGAGCCCTTGTTCAGGGGAAAAAGAAAATGACAGTGTTTTGTCAATTCGTACTTGTAGTTGTCTGTTTTCTAGTAAGTTCTTTATGGTGTGCAGTAGATATGTTGGTGTGTGTAGTTTGTATAGTTTGTATAGTAAGCCTCTATGCCAGACACTATCAAAAGCCTTGTTAATTAATGTCCATAAACAGGCAAGCTGTCTTTCTGTCAGTTAGGTGGGTAGTTTGTATATTGTTGGCCAAAATAAAGAGCGGATGAACAGTCGAGTGATGCTGTTTGAAACCAAATTGGTAGGTAGGTATATATTTTCCAATCACTTTTTCAAGCCGCTGCTTTATTATGTATTCAAAAATTTTGCTTAGTACTGGAAGTAGTGTAATTGGTCTGTAGTTGCTCGGTTGTGTATTGTCCAGTCCATTTTTGGGTATAGGGATTATTAAGCCATTTTTCCATGTTTCTGGGATTCTGCCATTTGTGATGCAGTTGTTGAATTCAGTTAGGATCAGTTTGTGTGTTTCTTGAGTTAGGCTTTTCAATAGTTTTGTCTTAATTTTATCTTTCCCCGGTGCAGTGTTTTGGATGTGCGCTAGGGTTCATCGTACTCTGTGTCTGTGATCAGTTTGTAGGTGTAGTTTGGTGAACTGTTAAAATAGTTCAAGTACCAGTCGTTGATCAAGTTCCAGTTGTCATTGTCGAAGTTAGGGATTGTCGATATGCTGAAGGCCCTTTGGTAGTGTCTGGCGAATGCGTCCGCTTTCTCTTTGTCTGTGTAACGTTCTATTCCGTTTTCGTCAATTGTGTCAGTAGTGCAGTCTTCCTGTATTGCGCCAGTTTCTTAATTTTTCGCCAGTATGTTTTGCCTTTGTCCTTCTGTATTTCTTTACATGTTTCTAGCCATTTGTCTTGTCGGTATTGTCCAATCAAAGTTTTAATGTTTCTGTTAAGTTGGTTCAGTGTCTTTTTTAGGTCGTTATTTTGAGTGTTTGTATATAGTCTGAACAGTTCTCTCTTATGTTTTATTAGTCTCAGTATGTATTTGGGCAGTGCATGTCGGTAGAAAGCATTTTTTATTTCCGGGCTAAATTTTCATATGGCTAGTGTAAGTTGTTGTTGTATGGTTTCTATTGAAATGTGCTGTGCTTGTGATTGAATGTAGTCATGTATATGTTGTTTCACTTTGTCTATGTCAGTCTTTGTTAGGTTTAAGTTTTTCTCTATAGGAGGTGTATTGGAGGTAGGTTGCGTATGTTGTAAGTCTTATTCCATATAATTTAAGTGCTTTTCAACAATGTAGTCATCTTTGGGCGGCCAATAAAGCGAGCCCATGTAAATCAAAGTGTCACCTATAGCTACAAGCGCGACGGAAGCATGTTTCTCAGTATATTGTGTCAGTTTAAGAACTTTAATTTTATTATTAAGGACAATTATACATGCTTTCAATTTGCAATCTTGATTCGCGATCAAGTCATAAGATCCGGTCGCCAAAGGAATAATAAACGTCTTTTAGTTTATGACAATACGGTTCTTGTAGCAGTAGTATATCCAGATATTTTTCAGTAGCATCAACAAGAATCCAATTGGTTGCGTTAAATCATGGTGTAAATTTTGTTGTCCTACCTTTATATTGTTGGAGTTATCCATCGTGAGTCGTCTCAAAATCAATATTTGACATACTTCTCCATCCTTCTTTTATATCCTACACATTTTCCATCCCTAGGACGGTGTTTATTGTCCTCTATTTTTGCCCTAATGCACAGTATGCATGAATGCTTATCATTTTGTTCTTTGTTGGGGCACGATCTGCTGTCATGCTCCACCGAGCAGTATCCACATGCGATCTTGTTTGTGCATTCAGGTGTAGTATGTCCATATCCCTGACAATTACAGCATTGTGTGATATATATTTTGTCTTCAACCTTGTATGAGTGCCAGTCGAAAAAATTGTCTTCTTCTGGGGCAAAATAAGTCTAGTTTTAGGACTTCTATTGTCCAATGGACGAAGTGTTTGCTTCTTGGTCCAAATTTGAAGACTGGCCTTACCAGGATATTACCTATTCCTTGTAGATAATTTTGGACAATAATTTCCTGAGCGATGGATTCAGTGCTAATATCAGATGCTACATTGTAAATTACCAGGTATTGGGAGAAATTTATACAAGCTCTTGACCTTAATATTCATCTGCTTGATGACGGAAGAATTCTTTATTTTGTTCAAGCAGTCATCAGATGACTCAATTATGCCTTTATTGTCCCTGGTTGCATATATTCTATTGGGTTTGAAGCCAACTTCTCTTGGTTTTAGCTTCTACATTGTCATTTTCTATAGTTCTTCTCCAGGGACTTTTCCGTGCTCCAGAGATAATTGTACCTTAAAAGTACTCTCTCTTGCTATCGGTTTATTGATTCCTGCGACACGTAGTGAGCTGCCTGCTGCCGCCGCCACTCTCTGATCTTTGATCTCGGCCATTTGTAGATTATTCTTCTTAAGTGATTGAAAAAGAGTGCCCTTGATTCCATAGGAAATTTCCCTCAACTTATTTAGTTGCATTGAGACACCTTTCTTAATGTCTTTGTTGGCTCTTGGTACATATTCCTGAATGGATTTAATCGTAGCTTCCATCAGTTCGAGCTTATCCTCCAAAAATACAAATAATTGCTCCTCATTTGGAGACTCATATCTGCGTCTTTTAGTTCCTCGATCCTCCGTGTCCAACTCCATATCGGACTCCGAGTCGATGTTTGATGCACTCATAAACAAACCAGGAGCTTTGGCCGAATTCCTCCGACCTCCAAGAGGGGTCCCCAGCCCCTCTTAACACCTCTAGCCGTAGACAGGATATTATTGCGTTCGTAAGATCCGGATCTTCGACTTATTGCCTGCTAGTCGTTGCCCGCCAGAAGCCCTTGCGGAGGCGGGTGCCGACTTTAACCAATTTAGTATAATATGTCAATATCTTACTTTGTCGTCTTCCAGCAATAATTACACCTCGGATAGATCTCATTGGCTACTATAATGCCACTGCGCAAAGCTCATATCCGTTTTGAATTCTAACTACATATTTATTTTTCTTATTTAATTATTTGGGTTTATAACTCGTTACGGGAAAAAAATTATACACTGTGCTGAGTACTCGCAAAAATGCAGAAACATTTATGTATAATAGTACGATTAATAATGTATATATTGTTCAGAACAATAGAGCCGAGCGATTCTTCAGCTTGATTCAAACGTTTACACTAACGAAATTATCACTTAGAATTATGTATGTTCTTATAGCAAACTTTTGTACGCTCAATCGATTCAATGTGCATGTGCCATATATACAAAAAGTTTCCGCTAACTTATCCTGAAATAGTCCTTTCAACTTTATTTGACTTTATATTACTCAAAAGAGTAATCTCAATTTAATCAACTCAGAGTTTTACGGATCAATTTTCAAATGTAGTTTCCGACTTATGTCAAATGCAGACTCAGATTATTAAATTCGTATGCTCAAAACGCAGTCAATCGGAGTGAAGAGCGATGTAAAGGAGATATAAAATAGCCGTGTAAAGGAGATGTGAAATCAAACGGATTTTGCTCACATATCAACGATTTCCGGTTTTGATTTGGATGGAAATGGATATAAAAGGATCGAGGGACCGGTTTTTTGTATGCGAAAATCATATATCTCGAAATGTTCCCTGGGGGTTGCTGGTTATTATATGTTTCGAACGTTTTTAATTAAAATATAGCAAACGTTGATATGTAATGTGCCGATTAATTTGATTCCAAGCAACTCAATAGTTGGGATTTTTCAGTTTTGAGAAGTTTGAGGTCACTGATAAACAGTAATTAACTAAATATGATTTCTTCAGACTAAGAAGGCTTTCAAGGCTGGTCAAAATATCGGTTGAAAAATTTTCCCGGCTTGTAAATCGTCGATCATTAGAGTGTCCTGACGGTCTGGAAATCTCAATATAAATCTATGGTATTGGTCTACGTGTGGCAAATCAGAACAGTATCATCAAAATATCTTGTTGGTTATTTCCTCCGCCGATTCCAACACCCTTTAAAATATAATTATCATGTAGTAACAAGAGATCCATTCTGCAATTGATGTTCAATTTCCAGGCTGTGGATGTTCTGGTTTTTTAATTCTTCTTCTTCAGCTTCTCTTGGTCCACTGCTGGACGAAGGCCTCTCCCAGGTCTCTCCACGAATTTCTATCCTGTGCTACTCGGAGCCATTGTCTCCTGCGCATCTTTTGACATCGTCCAACCATCTTTTCTGGGGTCTTCTCACACTCCTCTTTGTTTCCCTAGGTCTCCAATGTACCAGTCTTATTGTTCACCTGTCTGTATTCTGCCTTGCAACGTGTCCTACGCATTGCCATTTGAGTGTCATTATTCTTTTGATAATATATGTTAGACCCGTTCTTTCTCTGACAATTTCATTGCGGATTCTCTGTTTTAAGCTCAAACCGAGTATTCTTCACTCCATCGATCTTTGTGTAACCCTTAGTCTTTCTGCACTTTTTTCTGTAAGAGTGACAGTTTCTAAGCCATAAGTAGCCACTGGCAGTATGCACGTTTCGTATACTTTCCGTTTGAAGCAAATTGGGATTGTAGATTTTCTAAAAATGTGGTTCAACCGGCCGATAGCGGCCCATGTTAGTCCTATTCTTCGCCATATCTCCGGAGTCTGATTGTCTTTCCCTAGCCTTAATTTGATGCTTGACCTCTGCATACTTTCTTGGTCACTACTGGATGTCTGAACGTATTTTGGTCGATAGATCATCGAGGTCCAAACGTTTTTGATTTTCAACAGGTTCCAATTTCTTTCTTAGTTCTTGCTGATATTCCTCTTTTTTGTTTGTGAGAGTTTCATTTGTAGGGAACCTGGTTTTGTATATGAGCTTTCCTCTTTCGATTTTATGTTGGAAAACAAATCTAGCCCGTACCAGTCTGTAATCGCTCCCTGTGTCAAATTGGTTCAGAGCGGAGACATTTACGCTTATTCTTTTGTTGTTCGAGAGAATGTCGTCAATCTCGTTTTTCTTTCTCTAACATGAGCTAATCCATGTCTATTTAACGTTGAGGTAGATTTTAGTAAAAGGTGTTTCTCTTCTGAGAGAAAATTTATTAGCCTTTCTCCTCTGATGTTTCTTTCCCCTAATCCAAATTTACCAATATATTTGCAGTTTTCGTCTACCCCTTTCTGTCCAACTTTAACATTAAAATCTCCACTGATTATTACATTAGGGGTTTTTCTTGTTGTTTCGCTTTTAGTATGTTCTTCATACAGTTGTTCTATTTCTTCGTCTGTTGCAATGCTGGTCGGTGCGTATACTTGGATAATTTGCATTTGCTCAGACACTGAGCAGTATTTTAGTATTGATTCTGTTTATTATAAAGGCTACTCCTCCGAGTTTAAAGTTCACCTCTGCATTGCTCTGGTACAGGACATGTCCTGATCTTAGGGTGGTTGCTTTTTCGCCAGGCAGCCGGTCTCACAGAGACCCATTATATTCCATTTTATATGGCTAAGTTCTTCTAGTTCTAGGAGGTGTTCGGGACTTGACAATGTCCGGTTGTTAGATGTTCCGACAAATATTTCTCTTAATCCTTTGATCGGTTTGCTAGAATTTTTGCCCCCCCCCCCCCATAATCTTCTTCCTAGTTCTTCCGACTGTGTGAGATTCTGGACTTTCCCTACTCATCTGGGGTATATCAGTTTTGAAATTCGAGAGCATTTCATAGAAGGTATTGACATATTCTGATACCATTCTTGCCAAAGACGGGTTGATATCATATGAGATCAGCCGCCCACTATGGGTCAGACGCTGTTTGGAGCCGCCCACTCTGGGTCAGATGCTGCGTGGGAATCTTCTTAGCTTCCCCAACATCACTTCGAGATCGTACCGGTATGGGTGAACCTACCGGCAGCTACGCTACCACCGGTCTCGCTCCCTATATATAGGTTATTGAGCCCTCTCAGCGACGACAATGTGTTGATTCCCCTTTTGATGCCTTCAAACTACTGAACACAGTGTTCAGGTTTTTGAAATACTGTTCCATAATATAGCAATTCATTAGCAATATTTTGGCAAACCTAGTCAAATAATATTTCTGATTTTTTTTAATAGCGTTACATATTTCTGAGGTTTCGGAAGCTGCTTCGGATAGCAAGCAATTAGTCTGCAATAAAATTTACTTGAACAAATTGCTACAAAAAGCTGAACCTAAACATGACGCTATCTCATACTTTCCAATTACTTTCTGGCTCGGGGATCTCATTTGCCACGGAAAATATGCCGGAAACCTGCCGGCATTAAAAATTCATATCTAAGGGAAATATGCAGAATTAAATTTCTGCTTTTCAGGCAGCTTCTAAAACATTTTTCTACTAGAAAATGTATCCACCAGCATGGCCATTAACTTAATTAAAACATTTTGAAATGGGGCTAGAAATGGGCTTAGATTGCTTTGGGCTCTGTTTGTTAACAAATATTAAGGCGTTTTAACCCTGATTTGGCTTCAAATTGAAAGAAGGGTCCAGCCGCAGAAATAATAATTGAATATAATTCTGAAATATATTGACGATTAATGGCATAAAATACGGCTACTTTGCTTGATTTGCTCAACAAATTCAAGGGATTATTAATTATTTTATGCGAGAGCCAGCAAAATTGCTATACATATTTTGTATATTTTTTGCCGTTCTTAATCTGAGAAATGGATATATACTAAAATTTAGTAAACATAGAGTCTAATCGCAAGAAATAAACTTCTATTTTCACGCAAATTAATTCATTGCTATAAAAAATTAAAAGTTGATACATAATAGAAATAATTTCGAATGTTTTTTTCTGATTGAGGTTTTCATTTATTGTAGTGGATCATCATCAAGGATTTCAATATAAACTTCCAGAAAAATGTTGTAATATTCAATATTGTTCACGTACTTTTTAATACTTCGAATATAAAACATCATAGTCAGCATTATTCGCCTTTGTCTGTTACTGTTAGCGGTTAGAATTATTCTAGCGTCCCCATTCCTTTCAGTCACCCTATTGCTTTCGAAATGCAGCCCAACATTCCCTACTCTTTTGGTAGAAATCTGGAAACACTGTAATTTATAAGTAATTTCCAACTTCACTGGCAAATCCTCGACAATAATTTAACTGTGTTATAGCACATAGTTGAAAATTTTGTATCTTGAATAACAGCAATAAATTTTCAAACCGCATATGGCCATTTTATCACTTTAAAAATGATTACATTCTATTCAAAGCAAAGTCTGCATGCCCCATTACCTTTCAAAGGTTTCAGCGCTTCAGTCACCCTTTTTCGAAACTCAAATTTAACGTTTCGTAATTTCTATGAAATTTTTTTTGAGTGAAATGGCTTTTATCCCCCTAATTTTTGAAAAGGGAAAGAGCCTTTGAATCCTTTCGTCGATTTTGCATTCAAAACAATATTTTCTTCTACATATGTGTGCCCTGCAAGGTTTAAGATGAATTCAATTAATTCTTATTTGCTTTGAGCTGTTTTCTATATTTTTCGTCTGGGAATAGTAAAAATACCAGTAATACAAAAGCATATTTTTCTGTTCAGTTATATCTTTTATGCACATATAAATATGTTAATAGTATTATGTACTTAAGGTTGATGGAGTTGATGAATTGAGTTGATAACTACTGAAAAAAACTCTACTTAATTGTAATGACACGCCTATGTTTTCTTCGAAAGGCTTAATTTATTAGAAATATCGATTATAAAGGCGTGCAAAGCAAGCTAGAAGGTTTATGTATGTTATTATAGGAATGGAGTAGTCAGATTATCTGAAACCATTTTTATAATTCGGCATAAAAATACAATTGAAAACTAGTTTTCGTTTAAGATGCAGACATTTGATTCCGTTTGAAAATATGTGAGTCGTTTGAATCAGTTAGTTCATTGATAGTATGGTAGATTTTTATTCTTACTTGAAATTGCCACTAGAAGTTTAATAATAATATAGTACAGTATTTTTTTCCGCTCGTATGCTTACATGATTGCACCGTTATAATACAATAGCGTCTAAAATGTATAAGAAAAAACTTAAACTGATAATTAACTGATAAATTCTCCACAGTTTGTATAAATTTTTAGTTTAGTACAAATATTTGCTAAAATGATTCTCTAAACTCTTCTTTTTTTTTTAGTTTAGAACTCTTTTTCGTGATTTCTTTTTCCTTCTGTCGGCCCCGTATTAGTATAAAATGGCATAAACTAAGCTATATGGCTATGACACAGCTAAGTTTTGCCTTTATTTATTAAATGTGTTGTGAGTAGTTGTAAATTCATATTAGTTGCTTCAAAAGTCTGATTTAAGTGCACAATTCTTTAATGTTGTCTTCTTTTGACGCAGTTTTCCATTGATTGAAATTGTTTTAACATTATTTGTTCCTTCTTAAATATTCTTAGCTTTTGGAGTTTACCATTTGATCGTTGGCAGTTGTTTGAAACTTTTTATTATTGGGGAACTTTATTAATATATGCATAGGCTCCGCACCCTTTGTGAGATCATATTTTTTTCAATATGAATATATTTGTTCCATTTAAATTTTTTCCTATGACTTAAATGAGTAATATTTGTATTGCATTGTATAAAAAGTTTTATAATTTTTTTTATTGTTCTTCCAACATTAACGAACATTGTTCTACCAGCATTCTTCTTAGACTGCCTACCCGTTTCGGATGTTGGCTATCATGTTGGCAATTCGAACTTTATTAACAGCGGCGCGGAACAGCTGAGTGTTGATTGGTTGAACCACGTTGTTAAATTTTTCAACCATGATATTCTCCTTCTGCCCACTCCTCTAGCTCCATATACCTTGTCTTGTAGGATCTTCTGCAAAAGGACATATCTGCTCTCATTGCGCATTATATATCCCAGATATTGTAACTTTCGAGTCTTAACTGTATTCAGGACTTCTTTTTCCTTTCCCATCCTTCTCAGCACCTCCGTATTGGTCAATCTCTCTGTCCAAGGTATTCGTTGGATTCTTCGGTAAAGCCACATTTAAAATGCCTCGAGTTTTTTGTAGGAGACCTCCGTAAGCGTCCACGATTCGACCCTATAAAAAAAAGGGTCGAAAACACGTAACAGCGCAATAGGCGAATTTTCGTTGCCAGCTGTAAGTCGCGACTGGTAAAGACTTTTTTCATCCTGATGAATGCTGTTCTGGCTTTTTCAATACGCGTTCTGATTTCCACAGAATGGTCCCATTTATCATTTACGCTCGTGCCGAAGTATGTCTATTTGTTGACTTTCTCTAAAGGAGTTCCGTCTACCAATAAAGTACCGCGGGTGTTTTGGTTTTTACTGATTATAATGAACTTTGTTTTGTTGGTGTTCATTGCCAAACCATATTGTCGATTGTATGATGTAACACTGTCCATTAGGAGTTGCAAGGAAGCTAGGTTGTCCGCAAAAATAACGGTATCATCCGCATACCTTATGTTATTCAATCCATCTCCATTTAGCAGGATTCCGACCTCAGTATCCTGCAGGGCGTCTCTGAAGATGCCTTCCGAGTACAGATTGAAAATTGCAGGAGACAGTATGCATCCCTGTCTCACACCACGCAATATTTGCATCTCCTCCGTTGTCCCTCTGTCTAACCTGACACAAGCCCTCTGATTCCAGTCGAGATTTCCGATGATTTTGAGATCCTTCCCATCCAGGCTCTTGCAGAACTTCCATCATTTTCGTGTGTTGCACTTGGTCAAACGCCTTCCTGTAATCCACGAAACATGCGTATACATCGCAGTTTACATCCCTGCAGTGCTGAAACAGCACCTGGATCGAAAATAGAGCCTCTCTAGTCCCTACAGGCCTTCTAAAGCCGAATTGGTTCTCAGACATCTGTTCCTCACACAGTTTAAATATTCTACTGTGAATTATTTTCAGAAATATCTTCAGTATATGGCTCATCAAGTTTATTGTACGAAACTTGCTACATTTCCTAGCATTAGGCTTTTTGGGGAGGGTAACAAATTCAGATTTCAGCCATTCCGTGGGTATGATGCCCGTATCATAGATCACATTGAATACTCTTGTAAGCCACTCTAGATTCTTCAACCAGAACTCCATCGGGACCCAAAGTCTTTTGATCTATAGCATTTTTCAGAGCTGCCTGTACTTCTCCTTCTAAGATTGGGGGACCATCTGTGTTATCAATATTGGGTGGCACCGCTCTCATGTCATCAAACAGTTGTTTAATCTACTCTTCCCAGGTTTGCTTAATTTCCGACTTCTTTACTATAACTCGGCCTTGGTTATCCTTAAGCACATTAACTGTTCTTCTTTTAGCTGTTCCCGTCTTTCCCTTACCTTCTTGTGCAGATTAAGGCTATCAAATTTGGGTTGGCATTCTTCGATTTCTAAACATTTTTCCAGATTCTCTTTTTCCTTAGCTGTTCTTATTTTCGCCCTTATTTCTCTCTGTATGTTCGTGTATTCTCTCGTTTTACTGGTAAACAATCTCCTTTTTTCCATCAATTCCAAGATCTCGTCTGTTATCCAAGATTTTTTTCTCAGTTTGAGAGACTTTAAGTACTTTTCTTTGACTTTATGTATACTTTCCTAAAGCATTTTAAGGTATTTTTCTACATCTCCATGATTTTCCTGTTCTTCAGTCTCTGTCAAAAGTTCATTCCTTACCAACTTGTTTGTGGCTGTGCCTTTTAGTCTTCTGAAATCAAATCTCCCTATATGTTTTTTCTCTACTCTCTTCAGTCTGGTTCCCATTCTTCCTATTAACGGGTCCGATTGAACATCTACTCCTGGATAAGTTTTTATGTTTCTGTTGCTGTTTGATTTCTCTTATTAATGAGTACGAAGTCTATTTAATTCCTAGTTTTTCCATCATTCGATTTCCACGTGTACAATCTTCTAGGATCGTGTTGAAAGAATGTATTAGTTACAATCAGATCATGTCGCTGCGCTGCGAATGTACTCAGAGTATCGCCCCGCTCATTTCTCTCGCCCAGTCCAAAGTCTCCGATGTGTTCTCCAGTTCTTCCTTTTCCAAGCTTGGCGTTGAAATCACCGATAATAACATTTATATCATGATGTTGCAAGGCTTTGATGATATCTGATATTTGCTTATAGAACTGGTCTACGTCCCCGTTGCTGTAGTCTGTAGTAGGGACATAAATTTTAAATAAATTAAATAAAGAGCTATCATTTCCGATATTGGTACAAAGTTGGTAACACACGTTACAATTTGTGTGTGCACTATAAAGCCAACACCATGCTGGAAAGTGTTGTTAAATGTCCCAGAGTAATATACAGAATAGTCCTCCTCGTTGTTACTAGCTCCTGTACCCGGCCATCTCATCTCGCTAATGCCTAACATGCTGCAGTTTAAGTCGTTTCATCTCTTGAATTGTGTTTTGCAGCTTTCCAGGCTGTGCCATTGTTTGCACATTCCATGTACCAAATATCAGGGTTTCCAGCTTTATCTTTTTTTTTACCAACATTGCCAACAATTTATATATCTAATAAACATCTTATTCGTTTAATTAATACTTAAGCTCTTGATATAATTATTATTACATTCCTGTGGTTATATAAAAAATTGAATGGGAAGAAGTGAATCACCGCAAATCAACTGTACTTTGGCTTTTATAATGGCAATTTTAATGTTTCAAATCGGTTTGACCACAAAACAATATACAGGGTGTTCAGTGAATATGTTAAAATATTTTAAGGGCTTTTTCTTCTAGTCATTTTAGAGCGGGGTTTTTAATTTGAGGTCTCGTTGTTGAGATATATGATTTCCAAAATGGCGGAAAATATTAGTTTTTGCTGTTTTTCTTTAAAACGGTTAAACATAGAAACTTCAATTTTGGTATACATTATAAGCTAATTGAGTGCCATTTTATGGTAGTGTTCTGTGGTTCAGTTTACTTTTAAACAGGGTAGAAATGTGGAACCCCTACTTTTGTTTTGTTTAGAACTTTTTTGTGTGCACTTAAACTTTTATCAGCATATTTTTTTTAATTACTACAAGTTATTTACCAACTTTTTTCTCTCTTATTGTTTTTTCCTAAGACCACTAGTTTGCCCACAAAAAAAATTAAATCGTTTTCTTTGCCGTTCTGAAAAACCAACTAAACTTACTAAACAGCAGGTCAGCAGCCGCTGTAAAATTTTTGGCAATGAAAACTAAACAATATTTAACTGTCACAGAAACAGCCTCCTCTGTTTATTGAAATTTTTGTACTCGAACGTTATTAAATAAAAAAGTCACTTAGTTACTTACACATTTTGAGAACGGCAAAGAAAACGACTTATTTTTTTGTGGGCAAACTAGTGGTCTTAGGAAAAAACAATAAGAGTTAAAAAAGTTGGTAAATAACTTGTAGTAATTAAAAAAAATATGTTGCTAAAAGTTTACGTGCACACAAAAAAGTTATGAACAAAACAAAAGTAGGGGTTCCACATTTCTACCCTGTATAAAAGTAAACTGAACCAGAAAACACTGCAATTAAATGGCACTTAATGGCTTATAATGAATATGAAAATTGAAGTTTCTATGTATAACCGTTTAAAAGAAAAACCACAAAAACTAATATTTTCCGCCATTTTGGAAATCAAATATCTCAAAAATGAGACCTCAAATTAAAAAAATTCTCAGGAAGACCCCCTTCTAAAATGTCTTCTAGTCATTTCAGATCACACGCACATCACACGACGTTAAAATATTTTAACATATTTACGGAACACCCTGTATATTATGAAAACTCAACTTTTAGCAATTGTCATCTTGAACTAACTTATAAGATGTTCAAAATGTTGTACCTGTACTTCCTTGCAATAAAGTTATTCCTTGAACTTCTCAAATTCATTAAGAACATTTTGGAACACTTGTGCGATTACCAATCGATGTCTGGCTATTCCAAAATCTTTTGAGTTGTATAATTGTTTTTTAGCTTTAACTTTATAACAAATGAATTCCGTTCAGATCGAATTTCTATATAGTTTTTAAAGAAAAACACAACTCGACGCAAATCTATATATCGTACATGAATATTTAAATGCTTCCAAGGCACGGAGAATCTCTATTAGGAAAATGATCTGAGAACATGCAAAAATATAGTTTTGCAAGTATAACATGTTTTATATTCGAGTTTACATAACACAATTTCCTTTTTATTGCAGTTTAATGGATATTGAATAGAGAATTAGATTTTTTTATTTCACAATACCCTTTAAAATTTCATGCGAACGACTTAAATCGATATAGCAAAAGGTCATGCAAATTGTCTCAACATCGTTCTTCAATATTAATTATAGTAATAAGCATTTCCAGCGTTTTGGATAACTCTTCTAATGCATCACAATCGATTATTGTTGGATTCTAAAATGTTCTTAAATCCCCTTTAGATAATATTAATTAAAGCAAATTTATCTGGATCTCAAGATTAGACTTCCAAAGCAGATAACACGTTACTTTCCGTAAATATAATTAACAATAACCCTCAGTCTCTTCTTTTAATCATTTATCCTAGATTATCTTTACTCGCTTTAAATCTTCATCTAATGTATTAAAAAGTAAATCAATTATTTTCTTATGCAAAAGATGTTCGAAATCAAAAGAAATTAATAGGATTTCGAACCCAATCAGTTCAGATT
The DNA here is from genome assembly GCA_024550625.1 of Dendroctonus valens. Classification (NCBI taxonomy): domain Eukaryota; kingdom Metazoa; phylum Arthropoda; class Insecta; order Coleoptera; family Curculionidae; genus Dendroctonus; species Dendroctonus valens. The sequence goes on along the minus strand of JAJTJO010000717.1, from coordinate 59,244 downwards.
TCATTTCTCCCCTACAATTCAATTTTTTCCACTTTCGGTTCGCCTTAAAATAAATTAAATTCAACACCTACTTCAAATTTCTTGCCACAGAATTCTTTGTCTAGCCATATTCCAATTTGGCATTAAGTCTTTGCCAGTCTGGCTTTAGAGTGACATTAAAATTATGTTTTAGTAAAGTTAGCTGACTAAACTGCCTTTTGGTTTAAATACAGAATGTTAAGGTAAATTAATTAGAACATTCTATTCATGTGCATTTATCTGCAATTTTTGAGAATCTGAAACAACCAGAATAAGTGTTACTCTTTCCAGGAATTATCATAGTAGTCGTCAAAATAGATATAGTTTGTTTAACGATATGAAAGCTCGTCGAGTATACTGAAAAAACTCTATTAATATTAATTAGTGGAGATCCACTGGACTAATAACAGTCATTACTCCAACTGAGGCGGGAGAAAAATGAGCGTAAAGAGAAATTAGCTGGACTTGACTCTCCACGAAGACTGATTTTTCTTTTGTTTTATAATTATTTCATTTCCCAGTTCCGTTGTGAGCAAATGCAATGTTACCACTAATTTTCTTTACTAGGGAGACGGAAACCAACAGATAAATCACTTCAGGCCAAGTATTCGGATTAGCATTTTAAATGGAAATGTTTGGACTTTTTTTTCGAATAGCAAGGGTTCATCCAGGAGTAATTCACACAAGTCCAGTTATTCGATAGTTACCATTCTGTGGATCCCTTTGTTGGTTTAATTAAAGTGCTCCAATAAACACAAAGCGTTCAATCAAAACAATAAGCCCCAGTCAAGCCTCAATTCCGACCAAATTGAGTTGAAATAAAAATGTAAAGTTCCTTTGATGAATCACTGGAGCAAAACAAGCCACCATCCAAATTCAATTAATATTTGCGTTGAAAATCTGACGATAAAGAGTTAATTAACTTTTATCGTGTCTCTGGATAAAGAATTAATTAACCCAGATTTACCGGCAAGTTCCAGTAATGTCCGTACATGTAGTCTATTTCCGTTTATAATGATCGTATCCTAGTACCTTTTATTTTTATACATAACCAGAGGTTTTATTGCCAGACTTTTTTACTGCATGAGACATTGGATTAGCGCACTAATTAGAGTCAGGAAAATTGTCAGGAAATGTGCGGATTATAAGTAACAGTAAAGAATATGGATTTTTTAGTAGAAATACCTTCGAAATTGCACAAAGCGCACAATAGTAGTAGTAAACATCTTTATTTCTAAAAAAAGGCTATCGACCTATCGGTCTTTCTGCCCTTGCTTAATACATGTAGTCTTAATCTAAATAAAAAACAAATATGAAAATTCTCTTATTCTAGGTTAACAATCTTATTAAATAAACTTTCCAATTCTAATGACAAGAAAAAATTATTTTATTGTCCAGTAGTCAGTTGCGTTTGTAAGTGTTCGAGTAGCGTTGATGTAGGGAAACGGAAGCGGGATTGTCTGGTTGGTCTTGTAAGACAAAGGGGATTCAGTATGGTCCAATTGTAGAGGTTGCTTGTCCATTTTGTCTGTAGATGTATGAGTCTTTCCGAAATCTTTGTCATGTTTGTGCGTTCGTATAGTAGTTGGGTGGGGGGGTTGTGTAGTGGGTTTTGGGGGTGTCTTATTCGTGTTATTAGTCTTAATGCAATTTGTTCTGTTGTTTGTATATAACGTTTTGTCCTTTTGTTCCGTTGGTCATGAGTATTTGTCCATAGTCTAGCAAGGGTCTACAAATAGCTTATTATATTTTGGTGGCGGTGTTTGTGCTAATTTCTCTGTCTTTGTAGGTTAGTGATTGGAAGTGTTTTGTTCTCTTTATTGTTTCTGCCCTGATGTTTCGTATGTGTTTAGTGAATTTAAGTTTGTGGTCAATTGTGATTCCAAGGTATGTTACGTCGTTTTTTGGTTGTGTCGTTTGGCCGTCTGCAGTTATTGTAGGGGAGTCAGCGTTGAATCTGTGGTTTGTGAGCAGAAGTTGGTTTTTTGACGCGTTTGGTGTTAGTCTCCATTTATAAAACCATGTCATTGTGTTGTTTGTTAGTGTTTGGAGTCTTTGAGCTGCTCTCTCAGTAGTTTTGTCATGTACAATAAGTGCCGTGTCGTCTGCGTATTGTAATATGTATGCCGATCTGTCGATTTGATTTTTGTCTGGTAAGTTGTAATTGTATATGTCATGGCAGTATATATTGTAGAGAAACGGTGAGAGCGGGGATCCTTGAGGGAGCCCTTGTTCAGGGGAAAAAGAAAATGACAGTGTTTTGTCAATTCGTACTTGTAGTTGTCTTTTTTCTAGTAAGTTCTTTATGGTATGTAGTAGATATGTTGGTGTGTGTAGTTTGTATAGTTTGTATAGTAAGCCTCCATGCTAGACACTATGGAAAGCTCTGTTAATGTCCATAAACAGGCAAGCTGTCTTTCTGTCAGTTAGGTGAGTAGTTTGTATATTGTTGGCCAAAATAAAGAGCGGATGAACAGTCGAGTGATGTTGTTTGAAACCAAATTGGTAGGTAGGTATATATTTTCCAATCACTTTTTCAAGCCGCTGCTTTATTATGTATTCGAAAAATTTTGCTTAGTACTGGAAGTAGTGTAATTGGTCTGTAGTTGCTCGGTTGTGTATTGTCGAGTCCATTTTTGGGTATAGGGATTATTAAGCCGTTTTTCCATGTTTCTGGGATTCTGCCATTTGTGATGCAGTTGTTCAATTCAGTTAGGATCAGTTTGTGTGTTTCTTGAGTTAGGTTTTTCAAGATTTTTGCCTTAATTTTATACCCTCCCGGTGCAGTGTCTTTGACATGCGCTAGGGCTTCATCGTACTCTGTGTCTGTGATCAGTTTGTAGGTGTAGTTTGGTGAGCTGTTAAAATAGTTCAAGTACCAGTCGTTGATCAAGTTCCAGTTGTCATTGTCGAAGTTACGGTTTGTGGATATGCTGAAGGCCCTTTAATAGTGTCTGGCGAACGCGTCCGCTTTCTCTTTGTCTGTGTAACGTTCTATTCCGTTTTCGTCAATTGTGTCAATAGTGCCAGTCTTCCTGTATTGCGCCAGTTTCTTAATTTTTCGCCAGAATGTTTTGCCTTAGTCCTTCTGTATTTCTTTACATGTTTCTAGCCATTTGTCTTGTCGGTATTGTCCAATCAAAGTTTTAATGTTTCTGTTAAGTTGGTTCAGTGTCTTTTTTAGGTCGTTATTTTGAGTGTTTGTATATAGTCTGTACAGTTCTCTCTTATGTTTTATTAGTCTCAGTATGTATTTGTTTTCCAACGAAATTGGAATGTAAAGTACATTCTATTGATTAATTTGGGGAATTTTCGCTTCAATTCAGATTTTTAAAGCAAATAACTTGTTCAGATTAGAATATATGTTCTAGTCACCCTGTATCATTTAGATATCCAATTGCAAGCCTTATGGTGTTGCCACAAGCCCCAGGAATATATTGAAAATTTGAATTTATGAACATTTTAAATAAGCTTAAGATTAATATAAATTAAATAAGATAAATATAAATTATAATAACCAACTTTTCAATAACTATTTAGCGATATTTAATTAATACCTAAGTTTCATTGGTTGTTAAATATCTTTTAAACGACAAGAAATACATATTAAATATTTAATATTGTAACTTAATATTGTATCCTCAAATCTCAAATTCGGAACCCGCTGTATGAAATTTTGTTACACCAAAATAAACTCAATTTAAAATCCGAATGTATTTATTCGACTACAACTACAAGTACGAATTGACAAAACACTGTCATTTTCTTTTTCCCTTGAACAAGGGCTCCCTCAAGGATCCCCGCTCTCACCGTTTCTCTACAATATATACTGCCATGACATATACAATTACAACTTACCAGACAAAAATCAAATCGACAGATCGGCATACATATTACAATACGCAGACGACACGGCACTTATTGTACATGACAAAACTACTGAGAGAGCAACGCAAAGACTCCAAACACTAACAAACAACACAATGACATGGTTTTATAAATGGAGACTAACACCAAACGCGTCAAAAAACCAACTTCTGCTCACAAACCACAGACTCAACGCTGATTCCCCTACAATAACAGCAGACGGCCAAACGACACAACCAAAAAACGACGTAAAATACCTTGGAATCACAATCAACCACAAACTTAGATTCACTAAACACATGCAAAACATCAGGGCAGAAACAATGAAGAGAGCGAAACACTTCCGATCACTAACCTACAAAGACAGAGGAATTAGCACAAACACCGCCACCAAAATATATAAAGCTATTTGTAGACCCTTGCTAGACTTTGGACATGTACTCATGACCAACGGAACAGAAAGGACAAAACGTTATACACAAACAACAGAGCAAATTGCACTAAGACTAATAACACGAATAAGACATCCCCAAAACCCACTACACAACCCCCCCACCCAACTACTATACGAACGCACAAACATGACAAAGATCTCGGAAAGACTCATACAGCTACAGACAAAATGGACAAACAACCCCTACAACTGGACCATACTGAATCCCCTTTGTCTTACAAGACCAACCAGACAATCCCGCTTCCGTTTCCCTACATTAACGCTACTCGAACACTTACAAACGCAACGGACTAGTGGACAATAAAATAATTTCTTCTTGCCACTGAAATCTTATTTATTTAATAACATTGTTAACCTAGAATGGGAGAATTTTCATATTTGTTTTTTATCTGGATTGGGACTGCATGTATTAAACAAGGGCAGAAATACCGATAGGTCGATGGCCTTTTTTAGAAATAAAGATGTTTACTACTACTACTGTTAACCTAGAATAGGAGAATTTTCATATTGGTTTTTTATCTAGATTAAGACTGCATGTATTAAACAAGGGCAGAAAGACCGATAGGTCGATAGCCTTTTTTAGAAATAAAGATGTTTACTACTACTACTATTCGACTTTATTTTCTAAAGAAGACTGTTTCGATTTACTGAGTTTATTCCTATTAGGAGACTCGTATTGTATGCGAATTTTATTACAATTTCTTCACGTTAAGATTTTGCATAACTGCACTTCAAGTGGCAAACATAACTTTGACTCGATCTGTATAAATTAATAAGCTTTTTCTTGTTTGCCCAACCTTATTTTTATAAATATTTTCTGGTTCACTTAAAATGTATGCTTTATTGGATATTGAGAAAAAAGCAATTTAAAAACTAATTTTCCTCGCCCATAGCCATAATATTTTTCGCTTCGGTGTGTAGTGGCAAAATGCGAAAAATCAGAGCAAATTGAGTTAAAAAAAAACCTTTAGGGCATGGATAATAAGAAATTGATTTATTAGGGATAAATAACGTGAATTTACTGATGCTTGCAGTTGATTTGGTTTTAATAAACTTTTCAATTTTCTGAATTTACATGCTTTGAAGCAAACTAGGAAGAACTTTTGTGAAGGGTAATTTTAATAACTTGAAACCTTGTATAGAAGATTAGCAAAGAAAATCCATTACTTTCAGAATAAATACAAAGTTGAATAGATTTCAGTTCGAATTTCTTGACTTCGACAGTTTGAAGTTTTGTGCACTGTACAAGACAAGTTTCCAACGGTTGTTATAGTATTTTGCAAGTTCTCGAGAACTTTTATAGAAACTTCCATTGAAAACGTATAAAAGCTTGTAGATCGACGTTAAATTTTAAAGCATATTATTGAAAAATGCACGGTTGAGGCAATTTTATTTACATCATTTAGCAAATACTTAAAAATAAAATTATTTCCTTTTGTGCGAATAAAGTCTATGTTTTTAAATGATCATATTAAGATGCATTAAGTACACGGTTAAATTGTTCAGCAAGATTAGCAAAGGATAATCTCTATAGAGATTATCCAAGCAATATATATATTGCCACTTAAATCAAATGATTAATAGCTAACATCTTGGGAAATTTTGCTAATTTATTGGTCAGCTTGTTAGCCCGATTTAATCCCACTGGACTTTTTTCTGATCAACTATCCGAAAAAGATTTTTTTTAATCAAAATCATCCACTGATTTTGGAAAAGAATGGTATTCTTAACGATATGAATTAAACGGACCATTTGGAGGTAAAAATATTTGCGATTTGGTCTATTAATTGATTTCGAAAACATTTTTAAAATGGAAAATTATTACAAGCAAAAACATTGGGACGATTTAAAACGCAGCAAATGTGATGCCCTCTACTTGACGCTCATAACTAAAATTTGCAATTTTTTCCTCAAAAGCAGTTTTTGAATGTCCACATTTAAAGAATGCTGAATTTAATACTTTTAGCCCAAACCGTTTAAAAAATATTATGGAAAAAAATATGTAAAAAATTTTAACTTCAATGGGTTAGAGCTATTATAAGAATATATTTTTGGAATATGTACAAAAAACATTTTTCCTGTTTCAATCGCCAGACTATTTTCCCATGTTTGAAAAAACAACTTGATAAAATTACATTTTCTTGATCCCCTGGTGGAAAGTACGTACTTTCGCCACTGTTTTCGATGGCATAAGCATCACTTTTACCCATTACAATATCTTTCGCCACGCACCTTTCATACTCGATAACTAGCAACGGCGAATTTTGTTGGTAAATCGTTTAGGGCGTTTTGTCAACGTTTTCGAAGCCGTTTGTTTCAAAACCTTATACTTTTCCTGGCTAGTTTCCACCGAGGATCAAGAAAAATAGTATACGGTACGCGAGACGAAAGTTGAAGGCCCGCCACTGAGTGCATGACTTCAAGCAGTGGCGGACTTCAACCGTAATATACTATTTTTTTTAATGTAGGTAATGATATATTGCGAGTCTAACTTTCATTTGTTTTTAAATAAGTTTAAAATAATTATTTCCCTATCATAATGGCAGAACACATAAACAACTTTAAAGCTCCATAGGAAATCTTGCAAAATATTTTAATAGCAAAATCGTCAAATAACTAAACATTTTTTTATACGTAGCCTATTTCCCTATAATTTATGTACGATTTCATCTAGATGATCTAGGTGCTAATCACATAAAATAGCAGTTTTTGATATGTATTTGCGTAACGCATAAACACCACAAATATTCAAATTAATAGTACCAATTCCATAAAGTAAATATTATTCTCTCCACCACATTTACACCAACATCATTGGTTGTAAATTGTTTAAGCAATTTCTGTCATCCGGAACCCAATCTTAGATTTACTGTATCATTTACCATTTCTATCATTTTCAAACTATTCTCTTTGCCATCCATTAGCAGAATTAATGTTTACACAAACCAGACAAGGGAATTAGCAAAATAATTCCCTTACCATCCTCTGTCACGTCTCTTGCTTAACTCGATTAAAGACCCACCATTGAAGCGACGCATTGATATAAACTATGCGTTTGAAAACAATTGAAAACAAACTGCAAATTCTATTTCAATAATATAGAAAAATAAAATTAAACCAACATCCAGATTGAGCTTGCTATTATTTGAACTGTCTGGAATATGAATTAAAATTCTAAAGCGTTGAACTCTTAATGACAAGTTAATTAACTCGCAGCATGTCGACAATGTTTTTCGGTCAAATATTAACTGCGACTAATACTGTTATTTTTTCCAGGGTTTCAGCACTTGACGTCGACCTAAAATCAAAAAAAAATGACACGGCCATACATGTATCTAAGCCACACCATGCTGCACAGAACACGTTCAGACCCGATAGGGAAATATCGACAACGTTCGATTCCCGTAGGCAAAGTCGAATTGATCACCCCCGAGTACTACCAGATGTTCCCCTATTGGTCGACGAAGTTACCAAACAGACTCAAAGCACAGTACGCACATCGCATCTTGGCGAACGTTCCCGATTGAAACCTGATGGTGAGGTGCCGGTGGCTGAAACGTCGCCAACCAATGTGTCCTCCCGTCCCCTTTTGAAAAAAACAAGTTCTGTGATAGAAAATTCTGTGCCTTCCCCGAATTGCTTAACGGACGACCTGACCAAAATGAAAGTGAAAGGAATGAATTCCAACAAGCTTTTTGTTCAATCCAAGTCTTTAGGTAAGCGGTATTCATCATCAAATGTGTTGGATAAGTTCTATTTGGTTGAGGCGGGTTTACGTTTCCAAAACCATTTTGTTGAGTATTTCGCCTCAAAGTTTTTGTCTTTTTAAAAAAGCAGAACTTTCTTCCTTTTTTTATCATGGATTGGAAACGACTGTATTATATCAGATTATTCAGGCGTATTTTCAAGTTATTCTCATGGGCAACAACATCTTGATGAATATTTGACACTATTGAAAAATAACAACAACCAAATTCCTTTTTCTCGATGGACTAATTCAGAAAAATTAGAATAATTTCGAAACTTTGCTATGTAAAGCATGTTCCAAAAATAACGACTGATTTAAATTTTAAATAAAACATATATATTTGTGGCATACATTTGAAACATTTATTGAAGAATGAAGTACACATCATGAGGTTATGAATGGGATAAGACATCGGACAAATGACCGCCTCGGTTTTGCTGGCACAGACGTGCTCTTTTCATGAAATTTTCAAGGACTATTGTGCATAAATTTTGTAGTATTTCAGAGATACAGCGTTGCATTTCATCTTTTAGGGCTTCATTCGTTGTTGGTTTGTTTACATAAACTTGTGACTTTAAAAAACCCCAAAGAAAAAAGTCCAAAGGTGTTAAATCGCATGATCTGGGCGGCCAATGCCGATCTCCAAAACGAGAAATGACACGACCAGGAAATGACTCGTGCAGTAATTCAACAGTTTCTCTGGCTGTATGGCATGTTGCACCGTCCTGTTGAAACCACATGCTGTTGAGATCTATATTTTGCAATTTTGATACAAAAAAGTTAGTTAACATTTCACGATAACGAACACCACTCACTGTTAATGATTGACCAACTGCATTTTCGAAGAAAAATGGTCCGATGATGCCTCCAGCCCACAATGCACACCAAACAGTGACTCTTTTTGGATGCATCTCGCATGTTTCTGAACGATCACTCGTGGATTTTCGGAACCCCAAATGCGACAATTTTGTCGATTAACGAAGCCATTAAGATGAAAATGGGCCTCATCATTAAAGATGATTTTCGTTGAGAAATCACCGTCCAATTGTCGCTGTTCCAAAATCCAATCAACAAAAGTTCTTCGTTGCCCATGGACTTCCGGCTTTAGCTTTTGAGCCAATTCAACTTTGTACGCATGAATCTTCGAATCTTTACTTAAAATTCGATGGTTAGTGGTTGTGGAAACACCAATTTCCTGAGCTGGTTGGGCTTTCCTCAACATTTGCACGTACTGCTGCGATATTTTCAGTCGGGCGACCAGGACCAACGCGTGTTTCGGTTTTCACTTCATTAACAGACCCAGTTTGCTGAAATTTCTTCATTAATTTTCTCACAGTGGCTTCAGTTGGAGCATTCCGATGGCCCATAAATGTACTCATTTTGCGAACTGTGGCTGCAAAACTTCCACCACTTTGATAATAATTTTTCACAATAAGAATTCGTTGTTGTGTATTGAACCGCTCCATTTTACTTAACCTCCTGCTGTCTACTAACGAACGGCCTTTTTTTAATGTCAAATCATGGCACTAAAAATGGCGCACAATTCAAAACCGTCGTTCTTATTGGAACACCCTTTAAAAACCCACAAATTGGTATTTTAATTTTAACTCAAATCACCGGATATGGTAATAGAAGAAATCGTAAAAAGTTTATTTGATAGAGCAAAAAAAATTCTAATCATTCTAACTTTATAAAAAAGAACAATTCATAAAATAGGTTTTAAATTTACATAATCATCCAAGTTCCTTTATTGACAAGTATTTTAATAAAATTAAAAATTCACTTCATTAAACCAGAATTCCATTCATTAAACCAGAATCAGAATAAACCTTTCTATTTCATTTATTCCGGGGCTTTCAGATTAAATTCAACGAGTAGGTAAAAAAATTCAATACTAGAACTATCTTCAAAATTGAAATTACAATTAAAGGCAAAAGTTGAAAAACGAAACCTTATAGCAAAATTTAAAACACAAAAAACGTAATTTACAAAATTCCTTGCTAATGTAATAAATTTTAGACTTTGGAAATCTTAAAACCATTAAATAAAATAATTGAAAGTTATTTTAATTTAATTAAAATAATTAAAGAACACCAATCATACATAAAAAGATAAAGAAAAATTCAGAATGGATTCACAAATTTTGACCAAAGAAAATATCTACAAATAAACATAAAATTCATTCATTTTATGTCAATAATCAAAATAGTAGTAGTAGTAAACATCTTTATTTCTAAAAACGGCTATCGACCTATCGGTCTTTCTGCCCTTGTTTAATACATGCAGTCTTAATCTAGATAAAAAACAAATCTGAAAATTCTCCTATTCTAGGTTAACAATAGTAGTAGTAAACATCTTTATTTCTAAAAAAGGCTATCGACCTATCGGTATTTCTGCCCTTGTTTAATACATGCAGTCCCAATCTAAATAAAAAACAACTATGAAAATTCTCCCATTCTAGGTTAACAATGTTATTAAATAAATAAGATTTCAGTGGCAAGAAGAAATTATTTTATTGTCCACTAGTCCGTTGCGTTTGTAAGTGTTCGAGTAGCGTTAATGTAGGGAAACGGAAGCGGGATTGTCTGGTTGGTCTTGTAAGACAAAGGGGATTCAGTATGGTCCAGTTGTAGGGGTTGTTTGTCCATTTTGTCTGTAGCTGTATGAGTCTTTCCGAGATCTTTGTCATGTTTGTGCGTTCGTGTAGTAGTTGGGTGGGGGGGTTGTGTAGTGGGTTTTGGGGGTGTCTTATTCGTGTTATTAGTCTTAGTGCAATTTGCTCTGTTGTTTGTGTATAACGTTTTGTCCTTTCTGTTCCGTTGGTCATGAGTACATGTCCAAAGTCTAGCAAGGGTCTACAAATAGCTTTATATATTTTGGTGGCGGTGTTTCTGCCGCTGCTTCATTATGCATTCAAAAATCTTGCCTAGTACTGGAAGTAGTGTAATTGGTCTGTAGTTGCTCGGTTGTGTATTGTCCAGTCCATTTTTGGGTATAGGGATTATTAAGCCGTTTTTCCATGTTTCTGGGATTCTGCCATTTGTGATGCAGTTGTTCAATTCAGTTAGGATCAGTTTGTGTGTTTCTTGAGTTAGGCTTTTCAGGACTTTTGCCTTAATTTTATCCTTCCCCGGTGCAGTGTTCTTGATGTGCGCTAGGGCTTCATCGTACTCTATGTCTGTGATCAGTGTGCAGGCATAGTTTGGTGAGTTGTTAAAATAGTTCAAGTACCAGTCGTTGATCAAGTTCCAGTTGTCATTGTCGAAGTTAGGGTTTGTCGATATGCTGAAGGTCCTTTGATAGTGTCTGGCGAATGCGTCCGCTTTCTCTTTGTCTGTGTAGCGTTCTATTCCGTTTTCGTCAATTGTGTCAGTAGTGCCAGTCTTCCTGTATTGCGCCAGTTTCTTAATTTTTCGCCAGTATGTTTTGCCTTTGTCCTTCTGTATTTCTTTACATGTTTCTAGCCATTTGTCTTGTCGGTATTGTCCAATCAGAGTTTTAATGTTTCTGTTAAGTTGGTTCATTGTCTTTTTTAGGTCGTTATTTTGAGTGTTTGTATATAGTCTGTACAGTTCTCTCTTATGTTTTATTAGTCTCAGTATGTATTTGGGTAGTGTATGTCGGTAGAAAGCATTTTTTATTTCCGGGCTAAATTTTCCTATGGCTAGTGAAAGTTGTTGTTGTATGGTTTCTATTGAAATGTGCTGTGCTTGTGATTGAATGTAGTCATGTATATGTTGTTTCACTTTGTCTATGTCAGTCTTTGTTAGGTTTAAGTTTTTCTCTATAGGAGGTGTATTGGAGGTAGGTTGCGTATGTTGTAAGTCTATGTTAAACGTAATAGCCAGGTGGTCGGATCCAAGCTCGTTGGTTAAGTTTATGTTGTTGATGGTGTTTGTCAAGTTTTTTGTGTGCAGTAGAACTTCTGGTGTTGAGTCTGGGTTTGCGGGCATCAGAAAAGTTGGTGGGGTGTGCTGTTTTATAAAGTCGGAGTTTTGCAAAAATCTTTTAAGTTGTTTCGTTTTGTTCGTGTTCAAGTTAAAGTCGCCTATAATTATTGCATATTTATAGATGCTCGCCTAAGTCAGTATGTTTTGTTCTAGGTTGGAGTGTGGGTGTATGTATGTCAGAAATATATGTATCAGGTCGTTTAAGTATGGTATGGTAAAATGTAGACAGTCGTTCAAAGGGTTGTTGAGGGAAGGAGGATTTGCTCTTCCAAGTTTAGCTGTTGGTTTTAGGAGAGCTGCGACCCCGCCCCTGGCATGATTGATGGTATTTCCATGCCTATAGATATACTGCCAATTTCTGTACGTTGGTGTTTGTCCTAGTTTGGTTTTAGTCTCTACAAATATGCAGCAGTCTGTGTCGTTTTGTTCTATGTAGTTGTAAATAAGTGGTTTTTTACTGTTAAGTCCGTTGATGTTCGCGTAAAGTACTTTCATATTGAATCTTGTATTTTTGTTACTGTCTGTCTCACTTGTTCGCAGGGTTCAGTTGGAGAGCGTCCCTCGGGCAGGAGCATGTCAAACATTAGTATGTAAACATGGTTCCCGAAGAAAACCACTGAGGTGTCGATGTCGAAGTCTTCTATAAATTGTTTTCGTAGTTTTTTTAGTAGTTCGTCTCTGTTGGTATTGTTTGTCATGTTAAGCTGATGTTTGTATTTGTTTATGATGTGGTCATGTGTTGTAATGGGTGTGTGTATTCTACTTGCCACTGTCGTTGTCTCCGCAATCCCGGACGTACGTTTGTTAACACATTTTATTTTTACGTTTGGGATTCCGACGATTGGGGCTGTCGGTCGTTTTGGGCACTTCATGCTCCATGCTGCGTGGTCCTCTGAGTTGCATGCTGCGCACTTGGTTGGCAGTGGCGACTCGCACCTGGAAGTTGGATGGGGTCCCTGGCACTTGTTGCATCTTGGCGATTGTTTGCAATCTTCAGTTTTGTGGCTGAATAGGTTGCATTTGCCACACGGCGCAGGCACGGGTGCTGGTGGTTTACTTTCGGTGATTTTGAAAATGCGGCCCAAAAAATGAACCGCACGCTCGCTCATCAACCTTTCGTATGTGGATATGTCGCCGGTTATTAACCTCATCATGAGTGTTGGTGCGTTGCGCTCTCGCGAGATAATTCTCCTGCAGAACCTTATTTTGAAGCCCTGCTGCTCCAGGCGTTCCAGAAACATGCTGTCTTCAATGTCCAGGTCGACCCCAGTGGCGACGACTGAATATGATGGTGTAATATGGTGGTGACCTGACTTTTGTGGTCGGATTAGTGGGAGGTTATCGTTTTTTTGTAATTTGTAACTTGTTACAGTGTTTTCTTGTTTTAGTTGTTGTAAAATGTTTGATGTTTTGTCCTCCTGGTTGGTTTTGATTAGAAAGTAATTATCTTGTCTGATAATCACATCCTTGTTGTTGGGGTTGAGTTCCTCCCACCTGATTGCAAGTTGGACTCTGGTGATGGTCGACAATGCGTTCGCTGTGAATGTGTGCGAATACGTGGGAAATCTTGTTGATGTTGTCTTGCTATTTGTTGTTTGGTTCTTATTGGTTGTAGACTGATAGTCCAAAGCTATTCGTTTGGCCTCAGGTGTTGGCGTTGTGGGGGTTGTGGGGGTGTGTGGGGGTTGGCTGGGTCGTCTTCGGTTTTCTGCCCCGTTTTTTTGATTGTGGCTTTTTGAACCCACCATCCTGGGAGGCATAATCCGATTCGGATTCTTGCGAACTCCCAGGGTTCATCCTTTCGTTTGAATTCCACTCGTATATTCTCGTTGAACGATAAATGCGGTTGTTTATATTTGAAGAATTATTCAAATTATTTGCGCGATGTGTAAACAACTTTGCTTTAAATATGCAAACACGTCTTATCACCACGAAGCTCGGTTTAAGACCTCCTAATCAAAATAATTGTGTTGCGTTATGTTCGTTTAATTTCAGCCATACATCGTTACCTATGCCTGAAGTAGGCCAAAGAAACGTAGGTACACCTAAATTAAAATTTCATAAAAATTCTTAATCAATGTTATTTACCTTTACTTTTTAAACACTGGATTAAAGTCAAAAAATTGATAATTTGTAAGAGAACGAAAACTGAAAGCAAATTTTTAAAGATTTGTATTCACTTAGCTTTGCTTAATAATTCATTAATATACTCTTTAAAAAAATCATTCTTTCTTGTGAAAGAAGAGCACCCTTTATCAACCCGTAATAAAGAAGCGCACAATGTTGTCTAGTTCTGAAAAAATTCAATAAAAATGTATATCATATGTTATGATTTCATATATTCTCGTCAGGCTTGCATGTTTCCTCTGAGCAATTTGGTATTAAATCTTCGTCCTTTTATTAGCTTCTGCTTCAATAAATATTTCTTCTCTACTAAAGCTTACATGCTTTGCAATCGATTATCCTGCTAAGAATTACAAATCAAATACCCTTTACAGTAGTTGGACAATCATTAATTTAAATAAACTGTGTAGCTAACCGGCTCGCAGCAACTGATTTCCGAATAATGGGAAGTCTCGATGTTCCGATTAAGAACGGAAATAGCCTGTCCAATATAATTGATTTTCAAGTAATGGGAGAAATGTTTATTACTTCCGTCTTTTGAACATAAATATGATTTTACCATTCTGAAGATCGCGGACATATTCCGTATCGAGTATGGTTGCAAATCTTTTCCAAGATCTCGCATTTTAGATATTAAAACATCAAGATTTTTAGAACCATTATTTCAGCATCTTTCAAAGTTTATTTTTGCAAATCTTCAAAGCTGTGCTAGATCTAAAAACACTTTAAACCTTATTTGCAGTGCTGTAAAAATACTGTTTTCTATTTGATTTTATGGAAAATTTGCATATAGGTGAAAATTGATGACATCAATAACGCGCATCATCATCATTTTAGGGATAAATATGCAATCAACTCAGATCAGCAAACCTTTATCAAGCTTTCCATCAGTTTATCAACAGGCTGTGATAGTTTCTAGTTTATTCTGTTTAAATCCTGCCGATTTTATACAATTTTTCTTAAATCGAGATAGAGCGATAGCTTCTTTGAACCGGCGCTTATTTTTGCCTCCAAGACTTTTCTTTCCCCCTCTAGGTAAATTTTAGTAGTTAGTAATTTGTTTAACATCCACTTGGAGCCTTGGAAAAATGTTTTTTGATAAAGGAAAATCTTCTTGAAGCAATAGCAACAATAAAAAACTCCAAAACATGATGTTTATTATTATAAATCCTTATTCATTTTTGAGTGCAGCAAAGCAAAAATCTTACTTTCATCAATCTCAGCAGTGTTTTGCAGATTTCAATTATTTAACTATTTATTCTAATTTTCCCTAACATCGTTGGGGCGTACGACAAGTTTCATAAAACTGATTAAAAACTATTTTTTCCTTATTTTTTTTTATATGTTTAGGTGTTGAAGATGGAACTAATATGTAATCAGATTGTATCATAGCCAGCAAACGCAGTGTTACCGAATTATTTTTTTGTCATTGCAAAAAGTGTTGTGAAAAATATTCAAATGACATTAATTCGTTTACACTTGAAAATTATAAATAGATTTGCCCAAATGAAACTAATGTACAATTATGGATAATTGTTTCAACCACGGGTTATTCAAATGTAATTAATGAAAATGCGGAAGCAATGGAAATAAGAGTGAACGTGTTAATATTTTTTCAAAAATAATACGCGATTTGAAGCGATAAATTATATTGCCTTTTATGCAATTGATTGAATTTTCAAATTTTTTTTAAAGGTTCAAACCGTGCAAAAAGTGATTTATTTTATTATCTAAACTGTTAGAAAATGTTTAATGTCTGATTTAAAATTCAGCACACTTTCACATAAAGATTTTACCGTTTACCGTATTTCGTACTTCTGTATTTATTGAAACAATATTTCAGTAAGGTTTCAAAGTGCTGCTAGAAATTTCGCTAAAGTACGTCTTAAACTGAGCCAATTTCGGGCGAAACAAAAAGCAGCACACGATTAAGCAAATTGAAAAATACATGATAGGTGGTATTCATGTATTCCAAAATTTATTCTCCTTTGATTGAAAATTAAACACTTAAATCTGGGGTTGCAACGCGAAAAAAAGCTGCCAATTCCGGTGGATAAAAGGGAATAATTTTAGATAAAGCTGAATAATCCCAAGTAATCCTCGATAATGCCGGGAAATTCCGAACAAAATGTGCACGCCCTCTCAGTTAAAACATGATATATAGAAGAACTCATAAAAAAGTTGATTAAAAGCAAAGCTGTGCTTCATAAACTTACTTTGCGGTTTTAAAATGGCCAATGGGACAACGCTTTTGGAGTAGCACAGTCATTTTTGATTGTTGCTTCTGCAAATTTTGTTTCTTTCAGTTCTTCTTCTGATTATCATTTCATATTATTGGGTCAACTATAATTTGGGTATCAAGCTCAAATTTTTAATTGCATTTTCGTGCACCGGATCTTATTATGTTCCTATTATACATTTGCTTTTCCTGAAGTTGCGTATCATAATTTTTTTCCAGTAATAATTTGTTCCTATATTTGAACTAGTAACTGAAGAACTTTTATCGGTATCGCATCTCTTTTATTTATTATTTTCTTTTCTTTAATATTTTGTGCTTGTGTTAGTTTGAAATCCAACATTGTTTTTACGCTTTTTAGAAATATAATTTCCCATGATAAATGTTCTTTCTTTTTGAATGGCGTTATGAAGACACATCAGTAGATGAAGACAAAAATTGACGGTTCTATAATATGAGCAACATGAGAATCATGTATTTTAGAAGCCAATTCATATTTCAAATAAAGTGTGTGTTCAAATAAAACGTTCTTGTGGAGTGAGTCAATGTACACCATCAATGTAACTCTCAAATTATCTTTAATACATTTTATATAATTTATATAATAATTATTATATAGATAACGAGAACATAAATACTGTAAAATGAGCAATAACTCGTTGCTTAAACCGAGTTGTTTTTTTTTTCAGGAGGATCAGATTCCATAGCAGGCCGACCAATTTTTCCCAACTGCCCTTATAGTCCTTATGGTAGCCCTACGCACTCACCTCGAAGCAACAGGAAAAGACAACCTCCTAGGGAATCCAGGAGGGTGTCAATTGAAAAGCTTGGTCACTATTTACAGCTTAATCAGTATAAACTTCTAGATTCTATTGGACAGGTACGATATAAAATTAAATTCTCATTTTTGAATACACAAACCTATTTTCATCAGTTAGCTCAAAAGGGTTCCAAATAAAGATATGCTCAACATTAATACGATATAGTAACCAACTTCTCAAGATATTTTTGATAATACCAATTTTCAATTCCATAAATTAGGATCTAGCGACGAGGATAACTTTACTCGAAATTTCCATTTGTCAAGACATTTGAAGCATCTAAAGACACAAAAAATACCGTCTGAAACTAATCAACTTATATGGAGGATTATGTACTATGTTTATGATATGGATTGTTTTGTAACTTATTTGGTAAAGCTTAAAAAGTACGGCAATATTCGGCGCCTGAATTGCACTTACCTAAGTTCAACTGAAGCATGTAATACGATTTGCTTTTGATGACACTGGTGGTGTACACAATCGCACAAAATGCACTATAATATGAAAATTCCGCATCCAACTTTGAAAACTTTCAACAAAATTGAAGTTTCCGTCGTTCAGAACTTATTCGTCGCTTCATTTTATGATCAATTAGATCCAATATCAAATAAACTTTTAGTAAACTTGAAAAGTGATATTAAACTCAGCAGTTGGCATATTCTAGTCTCCAAGTCCCATTTGGAGTGAAACTTCATGCTTTGCTGTGAATTTAAGCAACTACCTAAGAAAATCGCTAATTTTTTTCGCAATAGAAAATGTGCTCGTATGTTTTACATTCAAATGTACAATTGATCAGCTTCAGTTTAATTACTGTTCTCCACAGGAATATTCAATTTTTTACGTTTCAATAACTACTCTCATCATTAAATTTCGTATTTATTTATTTATCTATTAACTCATTCCTTTAACTAAAAAACGAAAATGCACCGCTCAAGACGCTTCACCAACCTCCATCCCAATATATTTCTTTTTAATTTTTACAAAACTTGAACTTTATGGCATAATATATTTATTATTTATGACTCGACAAAATCATTAAAATAACTGTTTTTGTTGACATGTTGAACTATTTACTTATAAAATAAGCAAGCATATCATGTTCCTAAATTATTTACTCTTGAAACCCCATTGTTCTCTCCGTTCCGACATTCCCTCGTTCATAAATTAGAAATTCCATAGTCCCACATATTATACAGAGGGTGTTTCTTGTTTTCTGTCGTAGGTTTTTTACATTTACAATTAATATAAAACACATACGTATTTTTTAAAAGTTGTTCGCACTTCAAAGCGGGTTGTCTTCAAACTTGATATACTTAAAGGGTCTTTTTTTATTTTCTTTGAATATGTGTAAATACAAAACGGATTTATTTTGTAGTGTTGCTTTCTTTACACAATTTGTGTTACTTTGGCCCACCGCTATTGAGTTTACACATTTTTTTTGTGATTTGTGATTTGTGTGATTTTTTGCTGTTTCATTTTTTCCATATAATTTTTAACTTCTTCAACAAAATTCCAAAATATTAATAAAATGAAGCAAATTTTAACGTAACGACACGCTTAACATCCTTCATGGGAGTAACTAAAACTGGAACATTTAGACAAGGATCGTTCTAAAAATATATATATTTTTTATATGTAAGTAATAACGGAACTTGACAAAAATTGTTATCAGTTTTTCATATTTCTTTAAATCGTCGTTTGTTATTTTTTCTGATTGTGGAGCAATTTTGATTCTTTAAATACTGATATTTTTATGGTTTAATTTAAAATAATAAGAAAGGTAACAAACTCATTAGTTATTTTATTCTGCTACATTTCAATTTTAGTACCGTTTTCTCGATTTCTTGTCCCATTTTCGCTTTTCTTTTTGTGAAGTTGTGAAAATTGTCATCTGCCATCTGAAGCCCTGATTTATTGATTCTTATCGTTTTGTTCCTTCTTATGTTTTTCTTGCTTGTATCCTCTATACGAAACTTTTTAAATGATGTCAAATCGTCGTTACGGCGTCTCACGGTAAAATATTAAAATATGTCATGTGTTCTTTACTTGCCTAGCTGCATTTCAAAAACTTTGTTGTTGTATTTTATCAAGTTTTTTCATTATCGGTTATATTCTAAAGATATTGCTTATTAGTAGTAGTAAACATCTTTATTTCTAAAAATGGCTATCGACCTATCGGTCTTTCTGCCCTTGTTTAATACATGCAGTCTTAATCTAAATGAAAAACAAATATGAAAATTCTCTTATTCTAGGTTAACAATACTATTAAATAATAAGATTTCAGTGGCAAGAAGAAATTATTTTATAGTCCACTAGTCCGTAGCGTTTGTAAGTGTTCGAGTAGCGTTAATGTAGGGAAACGGAAGCGGGATTGTCTGGTTGGTCTTGTAAGACAAAGGGGATTCAGTATGGTCCAGTTGTAGGGGTTGTTTGTCCATTTTGTCTGTAGCTGTATGAGTCTTTCCGAGATCTTTGTCATGTTTGTGCGTTCGTATAGTAGTTGGGTGGGGGGGTTGTGTAGTGGGTTTTGGGGGTGTCTTATTCGTGTTATTAGTCTTAGTGCAATTTGTTCTGTTGTTTGTGTATAACGTTTTGTCCTTTCTGTTCCGTTGGTCACGAGTATATGTCCAAAGTCTAGCAAGGGTCTACAAATAGCTTTATATATTTTGGTGGCGGTGTTTGTGCTAATTCCTCTGTCTTTGCATGTTAGTGATCGAAAGTGTTTTGTTCTCTTTATTGTTTTCTGCCCTGATGTTTCGTATGTGTTTAGTGAATTTAAGTTTGTGGTCAATTGTGATTCCAAGGTATTTTACGTCGTTTTTTGGTTGTGTCGTTTGGCCGTCTGCAGTTATTGTAGGGGAGTCAGCGTTGAGTCTGTGGTTTGTGAGCAGAAGTTGGTTTTTTGACGCGTTTGGTGTTAGTCTCCATTTATAAAACCATGTCATTGTGTTGTTTGTTAGTGTTTGGAGTCTTTGCGCTCCTCTCTCAGTAGTTTTGTCATGTACAATAAGTGCCGTGTCGTCTGCGTATTGTAATATGTATGCCGATCTGTCGATTTGATTTTTGTCTGGTAAGTTGTAATTGTATATGTCATGGCAGTATATATTGTAGAGAAACGGTGAGAGCGGGGATCCCTGAGGGAGCCCTTGTTCAGGGGAAAAAGAAAATGACAGTGTTTTGTCAATTCGTACTTGTAGTTGTCTGTTTTCTAGTAAGTTCTTTATGGTGTGTAGTAGATATGTTGGTGTGTGTAGTTTGTATAGTAAGCCTCTATGCCAGACACTGTCAAAAGCCTTGTTAATGTCCATAAACAGGCAAGCTGTCTTTCTGTCAGTTAGGTGGGTAGTTTGTACATTGTTGGCCAAAATAAAGAGCGGATGAACAGTCGAGTGATGCTGTTTGAAACCAAATTGGTATGTAGGTATATACTTTCCAATCACTTTTTCAAGCCGCTGCTTCATTATGCATTCAAAAATCTTGCCCAGTACTGGAAGCAGTGTAATTGGTCTGTAGTTGCTCGGTTGTGTATTGTCCAGTCCATTTTTGGGTATAGGGATTATTAAGCCGTTTTTCCATGTTTCTGGGATTCTGCCATTTGTGATGCAGTTGCTCAATTCAGTTAGGATCAGTTTGTGTGTTTCTTGAGTTAGGCTTTTCAAGACTTTTGCCTTAATTTTATCTTTCCCCGGTGCAGTGTTCTTGATGTGCGCTAGGGCTTCATCGTACTCTGTGTCTTTGATCATTTTGTAGGTGTAGTTTGGTGAGCTGTTAAAATAGTTCAAGTACCAGTCGTTGATCAAGTTCCAGTTGTCATTGTCGAAGTTAGGGTTTGTCGATATGCTGAAGGCCCTTTGATAGTGTCTGGCGAATGCGTCCGCTTTCTCTTTGTCTGTGTAGCGTTCTATTCCGTTTTCGTCAATTGTGTCAGTAGTGCCAGTCTTCCTGTATTGCGCCAGTTTCTTAATTTTTCGCCAGTATGTTTTGCCTTTGTCCTTCTGTATTTCTTTACATGTTTCTAGCCATTTGTCTTGTCGGTATTGTCCAATCAGAGTTTTAATGTTTATGTTAAGTTGGTTCATTGTCTTTTTTAGGTCGTTATTTTGAGTGTTTGTATATAGTCTGTACAGTTCTCACTTATGTTTTATTAGTCTCAGTATGTATTTGGGTAGTGTATGTCGGTAGAAATATTGCTTATTAATAACGTTATTTATCTTAATTGCAGCTCAATTTCATTGTTTTGAAAAGGTGTTTTCGCCCTTTTGCGTTTCTCGTTTCGTCTTGCCTCAGTATTCACATCTTCTTAATGGTTTTAATGCCCAAAAATTCTCAGCAATTTTCCAAAATCCAAATTTTGGATGGTTTCATCATGTTCTCAAAAGCTCTAATTATAGTGATACTCAGTTTTATGTTTAGTACACGTTACAACATCAAGCAATAACTAAATATTTGAAAATGTACATTTAAAATGTTAAATTTGTTTTAGAATTTATTGAACTCATGAAAGTATTAATACTTTAATTTCACATTAATATGGTTGCTGAGTCAATAATGTCAAGGTATTTTATATTTTTTATAAATTTATACCGTGACATTATTTCCTTTTTAGCTTCAATTTTAGAAATATTTATATTAATAAACTCGTCAAAAATTCAATTTAACTCAAAATCAATATTCATAAATTGTAGATTAGTAGCAAAATGTTACAAGAACCAAGCTAAAAGGTAATCCAAAAACGACTTAAATCGACGTAAGAGCGATCGGATCAAAGATGACAAAGGAGCGTCGACGAGCAGAAGAACTTCAAATAAAGTTTGAAAACTCGATAAAACTCCGCGAATCTCGTAGCTCTTAGATTCGAACAAGCATCTGTCTTTATTTGAAAAACGGTCACCTGTTCATGTTGCGTTACTTACCCAAGTTTGGAAAAAGTTTAAAGTGGGGAATTTTTATTTTACCGAATCGGGTTTCAGTGGGAAAGCGAAATGAATATTTTATATTTCACCGATTCGCCCAAAACTTTAAACTTACCTGAACTAGATTCTTGCATATAAGATACAAAATAAATGTATTTATAACAAAATGATAAAATAATATACTTGTCATGCATTACGGTACTCTTTAATGTCTTTTATTTACAAGCTGATTTTGCTTCAGTTTTCAAAATATTGTCGTTTTTTCCACAGTATAAGTACTGAAATAGGTACTTATTATAAGTGATAAAAGATATCACTCATTTGAGTTTTCCATTGGCGCTGTGCAGGCTCTGATTCAAAAATTCGTCATTTCGATCCAATGGCAGATAAACGCGTGCAATTTTTGCTAGACACAGCACAAGGATGATTCTATATCTGGGGAGAGCTTGGACTTTGCCAGGGGTTTGAATTGTTTGAGAATTTTGAAGTGCGCACTTTCAGCTCTCTGTTCGTGCTGTGCAGGCTCTGCTTAAAAAAATTATTATTTCGACCCAGTGGCAGATAAACGCATTACCTTTTTGCTGGGCATAGAGGAAGCATGGGGAGAGCTTAGACTTTGCCAGGGGTTTGAGGCGATGACCGGAAATTTTTGAAAAGTGTGCACTTTGACCTCTCTGTTGGTGCAGGCTCTGATTCAAAAATGCGTTATTTCGATCCAGTGGCAGATAAACGCATTAAGTTTTTGTTGGGCATTTAAAATGTTAATGTATTTTCTGGTATATCTAGATATACAAAAACTATTTCCAGTAGCCTACAACATTACTTTAGCTTAAAGCAAACATTACAAAAATGTATTTATCAATAACGTTATTTATAATTTTTTTAGGGTTCCTATGGAGTAGTGAAGCTAGCTTACAACCAAGAAGACGATACCCATTACGTAAGTGGAATGTAGATACATTGAAGTATTTATTTAATATATTTTATTGAACGTTCAAGTCCAGTCTCTTTCAAAAGTGTATTTCAGTAGTTTTATTTAACTAAAAAGCCAGTCGACTCCATAAAAACTTCCAAAATGATTATCAGTTAACGACATCAAGTATCAAAGGGGAAATGGAAGCAGTTAGCCTTCTAAAAAACGCAATAATTTCTTATCTAGGTTCAAACAGTTATTCAACTGATTACTCAATTTCAACGCCAGTTTATTTTTGGTTGAAAATAAAACAAATATATTCCTCCACCACTTTTCACATGTCACAAACTACAATAATTCAGTGATAAAATTACCCACAAGCTTTTAGCGTAGAAAAAAATGTATAATTTGCTCACAAATATAGCTACGTCGCTCACAAATTGCCAATAATTTTCCTATCAAAGCGTCACGTAAAGTAATCATATGCCGCCAAGTTTAATACTATAAAGATTTATAACATTCAAGGAGCACGCTAATAAAATTCGTGAGTTACTTATTTTAAGCTCGCAATCTATATTGGTTTTATGCACGCTTTCATTAGTGTTTATCGGCTAATTGGAATCTTAAAAAAAGAGAATGGCTTTTTAACAACATTTAGAAAAATGTGTGAGGTTTTCTTTCGAATTATATTCATTCATGTGTTAACGAAAGGCTTTGTTTCGCCACGTTTATGGCTATAGTGTGGTATGGCAATGAAATGTGTTTAAAAATATCAGTAATAGTACGCAAAACGAGCTAAACTTCCATATCTATTTCATAGCCGTCTCTGTAATTTGAGCATTTTTCCAACTTTTGCGGAAGAGCGCTCTTTCCGAAATAAATCCATCCTAGCAGAACTAATGAAATTTTAACGAGTACCCTCGGGATATAATTATTCCAGTAATTTATGGAAAATAAGTCAGAAACCAGTTTCCAGAGGATATATTAGAAAATTGATACGTAGAAGATTTTAACTTCTAACTCATTTGCTCGATAAAATGGTTAGTTTCTGCCGCACTTGAAAGTTTGCCTGATAAGTAATAGGTATGTTTCCAATTTTATTATTACTTTTGGTTGTTTTATCACTTAACAATACTGATACTCACACATTATATCCTTTGGTGCTACGCGCCTCAGGATATAAACGTGATCGGAATATAATAGCTTACTTCTCGATCTAGGTATATAATGTACTATTTCTTACATCCTTCTTTTTACGTTGTTTACTTTATATGTTTTCTCATATCTTGGTAAATTGTCCCTTGAAACGTTAAGCAAAGTTTCACTAGTACCTTGACCTGATAATCTTTAAACTTGAAAGCTTTTATGTTTCAAAGATTTCTGAATATAATAGAACATTCTATAATGATTCTATGCACACTTCATATGATTTAATGCCGTATCTGTGGGATATCGATTCGTTATACTTCGCTGACCCACAAAAGATTATAAAACGTGCTCTCTTGAGAATAAGTTGAGGAAACGTTGTTTGAGCCATCTGTGGTGGATGGCGACTGTAAATGCATTAAGCTTAAGAGACTGGAATAAAACTGATTTATTTTATTGAAATACTTGAAAGGATCTACCCACTAATGTACTTGTATTCCACATACTATTAGGAGGGTTTTTAATTTTAGGCTATGAAGATATTGTCGAAGAAGAAGCTTTTCAAGAAAGCAGGAATGTTTGGAAGAATGCCACCGCCGAAAAAAGACAGCAAGCCGAATTCGTCGCCAGTCAATCATCCGTTAGAAAAAGTCTATAGGGAGATAGCTATTTTGAAAAAACTGGACCATCCTAATATAGTTAAATTAGTAGAGGTAAAAATTCTATTCTATTTCAGATGAAAATTCCAAAACATTGCGCTTTTTTAAACAAATCAGCTTGAGCCATTTACTTGAAAATATTCAGAGTAATGATTATTTATACTCAAAATTCCTTGGTAATTTATCATTTCAGTTAGTTAATTTGGCTGTCTCATGTCGATGTTAATGTTAGAAATAGAATAAAAGAAAGTAGCAAAACATGTTTTTACATATTCCGGAAAAAAGTACAAAACGTTCATCTTTAGGTGCTTGATGACCCTGATGAGGACCATTTATACTTAGCTTTCGAACTCTTAGATCGAGGACAAGTCTTGGAGGTTCCTACAGAACAACCTCTTGACGAGGAAAAGGCTTGGAACTACTTTAGAGACGTTGTTTTAGGAATCGAATACTGTAAGTAAAAGTGCACTCAAACTTTTGGAAATTATACAATTAACAAAGAGTCACTAAGAGATTTTCATATTCTCTCTTTAGGATTGATACGCATTTATGTTTTTTATAGTGTTGTTTGCGTATAAAAACCCTCATGAATAATCCTGAATTCTAAATTATTTTAAAACCAATCAAAAGTTAATTTTATTTCTATTTGCATGTTCATTTCTCTTAGAAGATTAGAATTTTTATTCAATATCATTCTCTTAGCATCTTGTTCAGGCAATTTCAATTCAATTCCAATGCTTTCTATTTGTTTCACTTTCAACTGCCCATGTTCTTCACTTTTTAGATAGTTGATAGATAAGGCAATATAAACACGTCTTAGTTACAAATTGGGAGTAAAAACTGGTTGTTTATTATTTACTATTATTTATTAGAATAAAGTACCATTTTAAACTTATTTAATTAAAATAATGAATTCAAATCAATCATTAAATTTTAATTTAAATAAAACAATAAATAACAATCATTAAAAAGTAATCAATTTTCAATAGGTTTGCTGAATAGGTGTATTTGATTATTTTTTAATTGGAACTTTAATTTCATCCCTTCCGCCTCTAAAGTTATAACTACTAGAGGTCCATCAATCGGAATTTAAACCCTTTTAACGAATTTATATAACTGAATCTGTTTACAGTTAAGCATTACAATAAAAGTTGAAAAATTTTAAATAAATTATTTCCACTCGGTTGAAATATAAACTTCGTTTTTAAAAGGAATATGAAAAACAAAATGGTTTTTTTCTTTTCGCAAAACTATAAATTAACAGTCAAATTTATTTTTAAATTTATCAACCGGTTTACATAAAGCTTTTGATTCCTTTACTGAATTTATACATTCAAACTTTTTACTCGCAGTTCACCTACACGGAAAAGTTTTTAACTCGATTTCTATATTTTATTAATAATGTTACTTTCAGAACTTTGTTTCCTTAATAATAGAGTACTAATAATCGGATATCTAATACGGACATTTTTCGAATCCATAAATGTATTATTTTAACAGTATCTGAATCTTTAAAATAAAAATTTAATCATTTTGCAAAAACAGTTGTGATTCTCTGTTGCGTCGGCAAGTTCATTTCAGTTCTCAATTGAATATCTAGCAAATAGTTTTTAAAGTTGAAAAATAACACTTACAAACAAATAATTTTAGACTTGATAATTATGCCAGTATTTCAAGATTATAGCGAGTGTTTAAAAGTAACTAAGTTAGCATATATTTACGCAATAAATTCGAAAGACTCAATTTTCTCGAAAGATGTTTAAACAGTTTTAATGTCTGTATATTTTCTGTCTTTTTTAACAATCTACGGGCATGCAATAGCAACTGTATCTGATTGAAAACTGGTGCCCTAATGATAAAGTTGCTGCAAAAGTTTTCATTATGCCATTGATTTTAATCTTTTCTCTCGGATAGTCGATATTTAGCACACTGTTGTATACAAATTAAGCTAAATTTTGAACAAGTTATTAACCAAATCACAAAAAAATAATCTAAGTGATTGCGAGTATATGCATACTAACATGCGCTTGATTAATTCATCATAAAATACGAATTAAGCCGAAATTTACAGTACAAACGTTAGTCTAGAGCGTTGAGCTTCCCGTAAAAATTCAATTTACAGAAATGGAAATGGAGAAATGAAAGCTATATTCAATAAATGAAAATTATTTTAAAACTCCCAAAATTTCATATCGAATAAAGGATTAAAAATAAATGCGAAAATTGACTAGTTTGATATTTCTTCAATAACATACAGCTGGAATTGAAAGCTATTAATTTTATATAAAGCAGCAAATTCCAGAAAAAAAAATTTATCCTCTCCAATTCGCATTTCGAACATTTGCAATTGGCATGAAAAATAATTATTTTTTCATTTCGGTTCAGTCCTTTATATTTGAAAGGATTATATTTTGGCCGTGCGCTTTGGTTAGTAATGTTTTTTTCTGGATTGGAGTTACGATATTTAAATAAAATTATTATGAAAAGAAAAGATTCAGTTCGAGAAATTGCATAGATCAAATCTTTCAAAAGAACATAAATAATAAAGCAGGATATTATTGGTATAGTTTTAGTGTTTCAATTAATTGAGCTAAACTAGACACATAATTAACAATTGATTACTGTATTTCTGTCGGTCTATTAAAATATATGGTGATTTTTTGCCAATCCCGTCTACCTGCCTTTAGTTCAATCTTTGATTTACTTTTGGAATTCTACATTCAATCATAGATCGTGGAAGTTTGTATCAATTTAGCTAGTAATTCATTTCCAGTACACTTTCAAAGAATAATTCACCGAGATATCAAGCCTGCCAATCTTCTCTTGAACGATGAAGACAGAGTGCAAATAACCGATTTCGGAGTTTGCAATGAGTTTCATGGCACGGATGCATTTTTATCCAGTACCGCTGGCACGCCAGCTTTTACACCTCCGGAGGCTCTTGGTGAAGAGCGATCTTCTGGATTTAGTGGAAAGGTAACTTATGGGCTGATTTCTATTCTGCTCAGCCGTTTTCCTGCTATATACGTTAAAATAGTGCTTCTAACAGCATTTTTTTTGTTTTCAGTGTACAGATATTTGGGCAATGGGCATTACGTTATACGCTTTTGTATATGGACGTGTTCCGTTTCATGATGAAAACGTTATAGGTCTTTATTCCAAAATTCGACACCAGCCAGTAGAATTTCCAGAAAAACCAGCGCTGTCTACCGAGTTGAAAAACTTGATTAGCAAAATGTTAGTGAAAGACCCATCCGAAAGAGTAACAATGGCTGAAATTAAGGCAAGTCCAGAATGTTTTTAAATGCATTTTACTTACTTTACATAATATTTAACAAATAGGATGATCCATGGGTGACTAAGCAAGGTCGTCATCCTCTTCCTTCTGAAGAGGAGAATTGCCATCTTGTTGAAGTCACTGAAGAAGACGTTGCAAGAGTGATAACTTCAATACCCAAGCTGGACACGCTGATCCTCATCAAGCACATGCTCAAAAAACATTCCTTCCAGGTAACTATTTTAGTTTGCACTAAATTGTAAGTAATGCGCATTCAATTGCAGAATCCCTTCTTGTACCGAAGAGAAGCCACGTTGGGATCTTCAGAAATTCGCAACACTTCACTAACAGGAGCCACGAAAAAACATCTGGGGCGTTCAGGACGTTCGAATTCGGCACCGGATTCCTACGATTGGGCACAAGGACGGCAAAAATCTGTTGAATCAAACCTAGAATCCGTTAAAGAGGTTTCCATAGACCCAAATGGAGAAGAGTTGAGCTCTTCGATTAAAATATTGCCCCGAGGCAGACCGCAAGCGAAGAAAACTGAAGCCGTTTCCAAAAAACACGGAGAATTGTCTCGCACTTCTACGCTATCGGTTGAATGCTATAAACTGACCGAAACAGATTATTTGCCAAAACTAGGAGCAAAACCAGATTCAGCAACAGAATCAACCATAGACTTGTTGAACTTTAAAGCACAAAATGTTGAAGAGGACATGTTTAAATCTGATGTTCAGTCCACATCGCAAAAGTTCAGTGGGACTCAAAATGCCGATAAATTAAAAAATTGTGATGATCAAAGCAGTAGATCAAATAATAAAGTTGGAGGAGCATCAAATTCTAAAAATCTCAAACATCACAGGGGCGGTGATACGATCTGTTTAGTTTTTTACGTTTTTACTTAACGTCTCCGAGAGACTAAGGAATCTGTTTAAATGGCTGTTATACTTATATTTTCTAGTTCAATTTAAGATTAATTAATAAAAACGCATTTGAGATATTTTATTAGATTTCAGTGTGAAAACGGAATATGTATAAGCGCAAGGATAATTGGCAAAGTGCAGCCTTTTGACTTGGTTTTAAAGTGCTTACTTACCATTTGTAAGGGAAATAGTTTTAACACAACAATCACAAGAATGGATGACTTTGCCGAAATGAAACCGGCATCGAAGATGAACAAGATAATTTGATGCAAGAGATGAACCTTTAGAATGGCCTACCAATTCGACATCTAGAATATATGCAAGATGTGCAGCTGCTAGTTCTGCGTGGCGTTTCATAGGCCGTGGCTCATTTCAGTGGTGCAATTTGATTCGTTTTTGCGTTAGAGCAGATTGGCCGTTTTAAAGGTTTTTCAATTGAATTATGTCGGTATGAATATTACGTACCCAATTTTATTTTACTTGTCTTGACAGTAATTTTGCCCACGCAATCATAAAACTGCCTATTTAACCAACAATCAAATTGTTTTTTAACTGATTGCTCAGTTATAAATGCGTGGCACGGGCACAGGTTTTTAGCTATGTCCCAAGTAAGCGCTCCCAGGACCTATTACAATTCTTCATTGGGGGTGTGACATTCTAATTCATTTGCTAGCTAATGAGCAGAGAGGGTAATAATAGAGACCTCCTTCAGAGGTAACAGCTGCCCAGCTTTTGCCTCTCAAAGTGGTCATGAAAATGCGTGTTTGTGACCTAGCCAAAAGCCTGTGCTTCCAACAATCAAATTATTGTTTATGAAAAGTTTGCTGTACTTATATTAGTTACTGTTTCAGATCTCTGCATTATTGGGCCAATATTATAGATAGTATATTTTGTAACTTAATTTTGCTTAATTTTTTAAACTTTATGTTGCTATTTTTTTCTACCAATTAAAGAGTTTTTAATTTCTTTCATTTTATTTTTTTGCTATTTAGTAATACACGGAGAAAATGAACAAAAGACTTAAAGGCACTTCTCTATTATGAGGATGTATTTTCTACGTGTTAGCAAATCGAGACGGATTAAAAATAAACCAAATCATTAATGTTTTTAGATGTTTTTAAACTTTAGGAACACAATCGGGACCACATAGTAAAGTAGATCCAGTAGGTGCAAACTAGTGGTGCAGCTCAATAGGTAAAAGAATACTTTACAGGAATCATTATATCGAAACATACTAAAAATGAAATATCTTGAAATAACACTTTAATAAAGCAAACAAAAAGAGTCGAAATAAAACTTGCAGTTAAATTGAAAAAAAATAATAGAAGTTTGATTGTTTAACCAACATATTAATTGTGTTTTACTGATGTGAAAAACATTCCACAAATCTTGAGAGAACATCTGTTAAACCACACGTCGACCTTCAATGAAACTAGTAAATTTAAGTTATTTTTGTGTCAAAAAACCCTGCTTTGAAATATGTATAATATATTCTAATTAGTCTCACTCGCGTTTACCTAAGCTTGCGTGATTTGCATTTTCCATCACCAATCAAAAACAATTCTACCGCTACATCCACTCTTTGCGAGTAGAAAATATCTTATTGTAAATAGATAAAATGCTCAACCGATAGTGTCGTTATACCGAACGAGCATTTAGCTCTGAAATTACTTTTCTGTTCAAAAAGTTCGTTGCAATTTTTAGCAATCAAAATATCAACAACATCTTGCGAGACTATCCAAGTAAAACCAAAAGTCGATGATAAAAAAAATATTAATGTAGAGCACCAAAAACATGCACTTCCAGGATTGAACTAATTCTGTGTTAAAGTTGTTTTATTCCATAAAACATATTTTCTTTGCATTTGAGGATGACGAAATAATATACTTATGATATCAGATCTTTCAGTTTACCGTTCCACTTTTTAGATTAACGTAAAGGACAAAGGTAACATTATTTAGACGGTAGTTATATAAGCTAACAGAGAAAACCGCCCCAATAACGACAATTTATCAAACAGACCTGAAATTTTCATTTTGACTGGATGTAGTTTTACAAGGCTTTTACTTCATGGAAAATCTTTCCATGCAAAATAGACGAATTAAATGACCCCGGAATTGCATGCAAAGGCCGATTAATATTGCGAAAAATTCATAATATTTTTTCAAAGTAAAGTTGCTTGCGTATTCTATTATTTAATTTCACAAACTACTACAGATATAAAATAGTGAAAGCTGACAATTTGAATCATTACTCTATAATGTTTATAAAAGTGTAGGTATAGCCTTAAACGCGTCTTGCTTTCAAATATCATTAAAAAAATACAAGTAAATGAATATGGATAAATTCTAACCCCATGATAAATAAAATAATATGATTTCTCTGCTGTAATGTACCTTATTTTACATGGGGATTGCGCTTATTTGTTTCCATTGATTTTTTAGATTTAACTGGTAAAAGCCCCGATGAAGAAACCATACCTGTAAACTTACGCGTTAATCGTCATAGCTCGACAAGAAGTAAGTACAGAACTTTCTAATATTCACTAATTCATACATAAAAAATCAAAATAATTCAGAGCTAATACAAATGATATGTTACATAAAATTACATATCTCATATACAAATCGTAAACTTTTAAAAAATTTATTCATGAATTGTAATTAATCAAACATAATATATATTTGATTTAATATCAATAGCCGTTAAAAACAGTCCCTTAATACCTTGTTAATATGGCTGGTTATAACTATACGGTTTTTTTGAAAACCGTTATCGGAATTAAAAAAGAAACCCAGAAAATATTTTTAGATAATTGCAGTGTTTAGTTAGTATTTATTCAAAGTACATTAACTATTTGACATGTAAACCTCGACCAGAATTAGCTAGAAGTGCTTTTTCATTGGCGCCGTTTAAACAAATCGCTCCATTGAATTAATGCCTTTAATTTTAGAATAGGTTGACTTGGTTTATATTCTTCTAGCTTCTATAAATTATCGACCATCCTGTATCATAGAATAAAATAGCATTTAATGCACAACTTATATAAATTTTACTACTTATTGCACCTAAAAATATGTATAAAGTTATTGTTTATTGCATAACGATTCAAGCAAGTTTTGGTATTTATCTGTGATAAGCAAAAACGTAAAATTGTAATACTAATTTATAATCGATATGTTGGCTTCCAGTTGGGTATATGTAATGTTAGCAAGAAGCACAAGAAAAATTAATCAAACAGGTATCGGAAATGCTAAGCACAATTATCATTGTTGGCACATTTCTACTCTTAAACTTTTTGAAATAATACTCAGTTAAACCAGGATGCTTAGGTACTTATGCAAACTCCTCGAAGTAGAATTAGTACTGATAAAACTAGGCAAATTGCTCAGATTTTCAAATCCGGCATACATTTATTAAAAAGCTCAGACTGGATTATTACTTCCAAGGTTCAACGTTTTGATACTGAGTACTAATTAAACGAGTTTTATTAATTGTGAGAGCAAAATGTAATTAGCATGTCTTCAATTTCTTCCATTGCATTGCAATAAAGAATAGCAGAGCATTTTTTTGTTTAATTTAAGGGCCCTATTAGGTTGAAGAAAAATACACCTGTTATATGATGCCAAACACATTTTATTCGCAACAATTTTAATATTGCATTTATTTCCTATCATGAAGGAAAATGTATATAACGTATCTTGCTACTGGACTATCAAATCTACAAATACGTCAGGATAATGCTTAATCCCATCCCTCATTAACTCTCATGTGTCCTAATCTGGATTCGATTGAAACATTTGCATAATATTCCTTTCTTTTCGTCATCGTTTTAACATAGTTTATCTCATTTTTGCCGAGAGCTCTTGCATGCCCCGATGATTGTTCCTAAACAATCACAAGCTTCAAACAAATGGAACACATACTTTGATGAATATTTAAATAGAATCGTCAAGTATTAATTTATATTAAGCCAATTTAATATATCTTGCGTTATTATATTCTGGAGGTGTTGAACCTACTCTAAAGCAATAAGTTCTCTTCAAGCTTTGACTAGGAAGTTAAACATGAGTTTCCGATGTAGTTACTTAATATACTTAAAAGAGAGGAAGTACTTTTTGCGTTTTTCAATAAGTAAGAATTTAATTTTTAGTGTCCAGGAAGTTGTGCCGGGACTACCTAAACATTTGATGAATGATATTAATTAACCAATCAGTTTATATTGCCGCATATTGAACAGTTGGGAATATCTGAATCAAGTAAATGAGGCAAAACGATCCAATACATGAACGATTAAATGTTATTGATTTTATATGTGAACTTTTAAGAACCATTTATAAACGCAATTAATAGGATAATTGCGATTTGGATAAAAGTTAATTTATTTCCACAAATTTTCAGATAACTTCAATGAACTTAAAATGCATTTGAGCACTTACAGGAGTTATAAAGGCATGTCTCAAGTAGAACATATTCTTTTCTTCTATGGCAAGGTTGTCTTTTAATTGTTGTAAGTGCATAGAGGTGACTTCTTTGTACAACCGATGCTTGCCTCTCCATATGTGACCAGGGGGCATGTTCTTCCTTCTCCACAAAGCTGCAAAAAGCTTCATTTTCCCCTAATAATAAACGTTCTTTTAACAAATAATTTCAGGGGATGTGACACCTAACCCTACAAAACCTTTAATGTAAGGTTAAAATGGCAATCCACAAAATGTAATAAAGGTTGTCACATTTATGGCAACATTGTTTTTATGGAAACAATATTTAACACAAGCGCTTTATTAAACCATTATTACAACTTATAATACTTAACAATATTTCTTTGATGCCAAATAGCAAATATGTATTTAATTTAATTTATTTTTATTGATTATTTTATATTTTTTTATTTAATTTTAATTTATCTAATATTGTAGGTTATGACCAAATTCTGTTCATTTTGACCGTTCAAATTGTATTCCGTCATTTACTTCATTTTCGAATTAGACAGGCATCTAAACCAATGCAAACGGCTTTGTTTGTGCTAAGAAAACGTTACAAAGGCCCAAACTGTTCTTTTTGTGTTGGAAAATAGCTCAAGTCCAATTTTACGTTAATTATTGAATTATAGTTAATATTGTGAATAGCATTCGTATATTAGACTTTTCAGACTGGTTGAAACATGGATGCGTTTACTGAGGTAAGGTATAACATGAAGTGAAAAAAAGCAGCACGAGAATCAGTTATTAATAGCTAAAAGTCTATCAAACCTTTGTGTAAAGAATATTTTAGCTCGAGCTAGAGAACGCCAGCGGCTGCTTCAAGGTGTTCCTGATGCAAAGGTGTCCCCATTACGTGAGAGCAATAAGAATGCAGTATCTGAGCCTGATCTGACTGAAGTTAAGAAGATACCACCAAGAGAAAGTGCTTCAGAAAGTAGTATTCCTTACAGACTGTCTCAGGCGAAAGAAGGAACGTCGGAAGGTAATTTTCTACATATATTTTGCGGCATGCTGTACATATATCGAAATGATGATTTTTGTTTTTATATATGTATATCAGCTGCTTGTAAATAGAGATTTTTGGAATGGTTTTCTCTTGCTTGGTTTTATGCAGCAGCTTTTGATTAGACACTGAGTCGATTTTTTCAACCACTGCATTTTTGTCTATTAGCCTGGTTTTCTTGATCATTATTAGGATTTTTTATTTCTTACTATCTGCGATGTTTTCATCATCGCAGAATGTTTTCAAGATTTTCAGTATTTATTGTAATGTTTAGAGATTATTTTTGTGCCACCTCAACGGAGAGCACATGCAGCTAGTTAAATTATAGGGAATGAAAACGACTTTTTTATTCAATGTATTAAACTTTAAAAACAGATGATTTTAATGGAATTTCAGAATGACTGATATTCCGAAATGTTTATTTGCATCATAAAGGATACATTTCCAAACTATTGTATGCCCTGATGTGGTGAATTTGGTCTTTTTCAATTTAACTTTAACGACAGAGGTCCCGTTCTGCCAGTGCAACCTGACTATTTTCAAATATTTAAATTGTTCAACAAATAAACGTTACACGATCTCCGTCCGTACTTTTGCAAAAGTTAGTACTTCAGAAAGTTCCTACTTAATGGAAAATAACTAAGGAAATTTTCTGAAAGTTAGGCAGTTGAACAAACGTTTTTTGGATTTCATTATCAAATTCATTAAGATAGACCTCATATCTTGAAACGGTTGTTCAATTTTTCTATCACTTTCATATGCAGTCTGATCTGAAAAAAAGGAATTCCTTGGTCTTGCAGTGATAACATTTGTCTTCTTGGGCCGATTTTTTAAATCTAGGGCTCTGTTAAAGCTATAACTTCATAGCCGACTAAAGATGAAAATTGATAGATATACAAGGTGTCGTGAAAAGTATCATAAATCGAAACTGTCCCAGAAATATTGAATTCTGGCGCACTTCAATTAAATTGGAGTTCCTTTTCAAACAAACTGTGCCTGCATTTTTAAACATTTTCCGTTCCATGCTTCACGAGTTAAGATTGATTGGTAGAGGCGCAACATTACAACTGCATGTTTTCGAAAGACCTGAAAATTCACGTAATCATCCAATGCATTGAAAATCAGAATAACCGGGCTGGCAGGTTTTAGGTAAAGTTTGATCTATTAAGCTGATAATTCCTGTTCAGCCATTGCGACTATCAATCAATATTATATTTTTTTCTTCTACGGCTTATTATTGCACACTCTTTCGAGTTTTCACGCTGTGTACATTAACCTTTTTTTTATAGTACTATACAATTTATGTTAAAATTGTGTGCAGCGTAGAGAGCTCAATGAGCTTTAGAGCAAGTAGATCTCTTTCACTATTTTAGATATGGAGCTCGAGAGTCGTTGATATTCTTGCGTACATATTTATCCCATAAAACCATATTTTTGTTACCTCTTCGTATATCCTTACCCATTCTGTGGAATATCTCAATAAATATATTTTGTTTCAACTTAACTTCAACATTATTATTTCCAAATGCTTCAGTTAGGTCTTTTCCAAATACAACTATCTGATACGAAATATTATTGATTTTTTTTTGTTTTAGTTCTTCACATTTTACACTTTATAAAGAAGATTAATAATCGAATAAATAAAAGTTTTTTTATAACTTAAAATGACATTTCAAAGGTGTTTTTCAAGAAACTCTTAAAACACAGTTTCAGAAAATTAACCGAAAAAATTGTAGACATTTTTTACTAATTTTAAGTGGAAATTCTTAAAATTTTAATTTTGAAAGCTAGAACAAATATTATAGGTATCGATGAGAAAGTAAATATAAAAATTAAAGATATAATAATTATTTAACGACATAATTAACTAATTTTCAAAAAATTATTCCAATCGTGTTATTAGCCGTTTCGGATATGTCGATTGACTAGCTCGGAGCTGCAATTTAACACCCCTGGACACCCAAAGGACTACTTAGTCCTTTGGGGCGCATTGAAGGACAATTTTGTGCGAACAATTCTCACTTGAAAGAAAACATTCAAGCTCAAATCGCTCAAATAATGGCAAGACACTGCACCGGGAGGGGATAAAATTAAGGCAAAACTCTTGAAAAGCCTAACTCAAGAAACACACAAACTGATCCTAACTGAATTGAACAACTGCATCACAAATGGCAGAATCCCAGAAACATGGAAGAACGGCTTAATAATCACATAATACACAACCGAGCAACTACAGACCAATTACACTACTTCCAGTACTAAGCAAAATTTTCGAATACATAATAAAGCAGCGGCTTGAAAAAGTGATTGGAAAATATATACCTACCGACCAATTTGGTTTCAAACAACATCACTCGACTGTTCATCCGCTCTTTATTTTGGCCAACAATATACAAACTACCCACCTAACTGACAGAAAGACAGTTTGCCTGTTTATGGACATTAACAAGGCTTTTGATAGTGTCTGGCATAGAGGCTTACTATACAAACTATACAAACTACACACACCAACATATCTACTACACGCCATAAAGAACTTACTAGAAAACAGACAAGTACGAATTGACAAAACACTGTCATTTTCTTTTTCCCCTGAACAAGGGCTCCTTCAAGGATCCCCGCTCTCACCGTTTCTCTACAATATATACTGCCATGACATATACAATTACAACTTACCAGACAAAAATTAAATCGACAGATCGGCATACATATTACAATACGCAGACGACACGACACTTATTGTACATGACAAAACTACTGAGAGAGCAGCTCAAAGACTCCAAACACTAACAAACAACCCAATGACATGGTTTTATAAATGGAGACTAACACCAAACGCGTCAAAAAACCAACTTCTGCTCACAAACCACAGACTCAACGCTGACTCCCCTACGATAACTGCAGACGGCCAAACGACACAACCAAAAAACGACGTAAAATACCTTGGAATCACAATTGACCACAAACTTAAATTCACTAAACACATACGAAACATCAGGGCTGAAACAATAAAGAGAACAAAACACTTCCGATCACTAACTTACAAGACAGAGGAATTAGCACAAACACCGCCACCAAAATATATAAAGCTATCTGTAGACCCTTGCTAGACTATGGACATATACTCATGACCAACGGAACAGAAAGGACAAACGTTATATACAAACAACAGAACAAATTGCACTAAGACTAATAACACGAATAAGACTCCCCGCAAACCCACTACACAACCCCTCCACCCAACTACTATACGAACGCACAAACATGACAAAGATTTCGGAAAGACTCATACATCTACAGACAAAATGGACAAACAACCCCTACAACTGGACCATACTGAATCCCCTTTGTCTTACAAGACCAACCAGACAATCCCGCTTCCGTTTCCCTACATCAACGCTACTCGAACACTTACAAACGCAACTGACTACTGGACAATAAAATATTTTTTTCTTGTCATTGGAATTGGAAAGTTTATTAATAAGATTGTTAACGTAGAATAAGAGAATTTTCATATTTATTTTTATTCAGATTAAGACTACATGTATTAAACAAAGGCAGAAAGACCGATAGGTCGATAGCCTTTTTTTTAGAAATAAAGATGTTTACTACTACTCGCTCAAATAGAGCAGGAAACTATTGATAAAGTGCTTGAAAATTGGTGTTCCAGGATGGGCTATTTCCGAACCAGTCGAGGTAGCCTCGTAGGTTTTATCACATGAAGAAAAATAAATAATAAAAAATAATTTTTTTCTTTGTTCTCATCGCTAAATTATAATTCAACATATTGATGGTCCACCGTTTAAATCAAACAGATCGTTTATTAAGATATGATGTTACTTTTTCAAACCGTTTCTTTTAATAAAAAAAAATCTGTTTGATGTCTGACGTTCGATTTAAGTAAGGAATTCGGTGAAGTGCTTTGCGGTCGCCCTATTTTAGAATACGCAAATGGTGTTTTGGTCCCAATTTTTCTAATCAGCTCGAACCTGAAATGATTTGTTAAATTTTTGGCACTTAGTGTAATGTTTGAAATAGATCTGAATCGGTTGACAAATTTCAGTTCAACGTAAATTCTTTGCAAAATTTGCGAGTATTTTGCTGTTTAAGAAAGTTAAGGAGATTACATAATTTAAAAAGGGCAAAGATGACTATTAACCATATTGGTAAATTGTCATATTTAGAAAACGGTTTACTTAAAACATTGCATGAAATATTGTGTGCCAGTATGCTTATTAGAGATTGAAAGACTTTGGGTTTGGAAATATTAAAGCCTGATTTGCTTTTGCGGGTGTTTTAAATTTTAGTATACTTCTTTAATGAACTCTTTGAGACTAGCATGGCACCCCTTTAAGAATAGATCAGAGTTGGATTCAAGACACTACCAAAGAACTAAATAAGCATTACTTGTTTTCGGAAAAAAAAATCAATTATCTGTTTGTGGCTTTGTATGTACCATAAAAAGTTGTAAATCAGTAATTTGATATTCCGTTACGAAAATTGTAACTTAAGGAAAATCGCTTCTGTATTGTAGTTTCAACACGAATGTTTCGATAGATAAGAAATTTCCAACTCTGAACAGTCTTGCAGAACATATTTATTTTATCAGAAAATCTTTGCTTTCACTTGTCAATGTTTTAGTTTTTCTTTTAGTATACTGTACTAAAATAACTGTTTTTTTATATTTTAACAAACAAAGTTTACTTAAATACTTTAATTTATTGGAAAGTTATCCAAAGTATTAAGTGAAGCAAAATATAGTTGACATTCAAAGATTTTCTGCGGATCTTATGGGCAATACCATGCATATAAATCACAAGAGTCGACTCCTATACAAAGCGATTTCAGGCTATTTTCCAAAGTCAGAATTCAATAACGCGGGTGTGTTCTGAACTTCAAGGCTCACCCGGTCAACAGACCAAAACTTTGAATATTCAAGGACAGTTTCAACATGGAAATTAAAGTAAATAGTGCCGATAATGTTCGGTTGGAGGTTGCCATGAGGAATGTAGCGACGATGGAAATAATGGGAGTAATGAGAATTTTGGGTTGAGGGAAGAGTCTAAGCACAGACTGAAAAGGCTGGGAAAACTGTATGCAGGTATATTTTTTCTAACTGCATTTGGAACTGATTGGATTCTATCCATA
The DNA here is from genome assembly GCA_024550625.1 of Dendroctonus valens. Classification (NCBI taxonomy): domain Eukaryota; kingdom Metazoa; phylum Arthropoda; class Insecta; order Coleoptera; family Curculionidae; genus Dendroctonus; species Dendroctonus valens. The sequence continues at coordinate 19,557 of JAJTJO010000717.1, read as the reverse complement.
CTTGTTTTCCATTGGTGTGCTTTATATCTTCTGCGCTAATTTACTTATGGTCGGCCCGCTTGATTACTCGTCTGATTGATACTCTTTTTATTAACTAATTTTCCTGCCCTTCAACGGTTGCAACCATAGTTTACATGTCTTTATTTAGGTGGAGATGAAGCAGATATATCTTCTCCTATTCACCGGACGGAGGCAACATTTACCAAAGTATCGAGAATGATAGAGAAAAAGAAAATCAGAGGCGAAACGAAAAACATAAGAAAGGCCTCAACAAACTAGCCGAGCTGGCAAACAATATAAATCAATGGGAAGACGATGTGAGTCATCATGTAAGTCTTTCTGACTAACTCTCGGGTTGGTAAATTCATAATTAATTCTTAGGGCTTTTCAACTGAAAATATGCAGTCTCCAACAAAGAAAAATCTGAAGCCTCCAGCACCTCAACCGCCGACCGAACGAGTGAACTTCTCTCCGAAAAAATGTTCTCCCGTTAAAATACCAAAAGGCCAAAGCACCCAGCCCACCCAATAATAATTTAACGAACGACCAAAAATCTTCTTCTGCTGGATGAGTCCAGGCAAAGATGTACAACTAGTCAAAACCCTGCTTTAGAAAAAACGCAAAGTTCTAGTAAGAGTTTGTTAAATAATCCAGAATCGGGACAGGCTGGAGGAATCAAAAAGCCGTCTACTAGTGAAGCTACACCTAAAACGGATTAGCTGGGACAAAAAAGTATTGGATAGTTTGGTGAGCTTTTACTATATTTTTTGGTTTAACTGAATACTTGCCAAGCAATGATATGATATTATAGATAAGCGAAATTCTAATATTTATCTCGAATTTTACTCTATTGATATACCAACTTTATATACAGGGAATGCTAAAAGGACATTCAATAAAATTAAAACCAAATATTTTTTATGAAATGCTGTGAATATGGAAAAGAACATACAAAGTCTGAAACCTCTCTCATACAGCAAACTACTAGAGTTCTAATTGTTTTCGGTTGTTAATTAATCTATGTGGTTCAGAAAGACCTTTTTTAGGGGACTATTCCACATATAAACTTATACTCGTTTTTAATTTTTCAGTCCTTTGAGGATGAGTTTAATGGATCCTACGCCGCTTTGATATTTTGTTTGACTTCCTAATTAAGTGAAGGGAACTAAATTAAAAACCATATAATTAAAAAACGTTTATTGAATTCATCCAACAATTCTTAAACTTTCTCTACTTTGTTATTTATAGGAATCACAAGGCTTTAGCAGAACCCAATCCTCTTCGCGATTAGTATACGCGTATAATTCACAGAATTCTACAAGAAATGACGGCGAAGGAAAATCCGATACCCAGTTTAAAACGTCCATGACAAAAATCCTGACGAATCATCTGAACTTGTAAAAAAGTACCTCCCAGTAAACATTTGGAAAAGATGATAAATATTTAGAGCACAATAAGAAAAACTAACACGCCAGATCCCGGTATCAAATACTTTCAAATCAGGAAGCAATAGCAAATAGAGCAGCCATGTTCCGAGCAGAAGGGTCATGAAACGTCGATTAAGCCCCAAAAAGACCCGGCTCTTTTAAGTTTAGCTGATCGCAAAGCACTGTTTGAAAGAACAAGGGTGAGGCAATTGGTTCCTAAAGCGGCTTTGGTATGTCAGCTCCAGTTAAAGTCGACACACCCACTAAAGCTTGCGAAAGCAAGTTCATTGGAATTGCGAAGAATAAAGAAAATATCATGCAAATCCATAGGAACAGAATTGAAGCCTAATAAGGGTCCCGATTATTGTATCGGAAGTGTAAAAGTACAACAGCCCTCTAAACCGAACTATGCAGCATCCAGTTCTAAAGCAAAGTCCACACCACCTCCACCTCCACCAGCGCCGCTGTTTAAGGCAGCGACATCTTCTACTTCGAAAGTTGCTTCGATAGCTTCGGTTACTGTGCCCACTGTGGCAGCTGTTTACCAGGCAGGAGGAATAGCTAGCAAAATGGCAGCGTTACTAGAGAATAAGAACAAAGCGACTATATCTGAAGAACAGATTGCTAACAAAATGAAGCAAAGAACGTCAGAAGGAGCTTGATATGCTCTTGAATCGTTTTCAATCAGAACAAGCAGGTAAATTAGCTCTTTTCGTATTTTTTTTAGTGTACCTAGTATACAACACAATAAATTTTTATTTGGGTATTATCAAAATAGGGTTCAAATGAGGGAAATGAACTCCAAAGTTACAATTACGAAGGAAGTGCTTCGGAATCATCTGACGATGAAGAAGTGGATGAGCGCACAGCTATGATTAAAGAAACGGTCTATGTTCAAATTGAAAGCTCACAGTCACGAAAATCAGCTGAGAAGAGAAAAAGTGGCAGTCGCCTATCAAGTAAATTAAGCTCCGAAATTGATTATTTTCAGTACTAATCAGCTTTGGTAACCCATCGTTTCAGATGGAAATGAGTAGCCCTCAAGTCGCATCAGTTCTTGACGAAGTAAAGCGAATTAAAGTGTCCCCGCCGAAAGCCGGCCGACTGTATCCATGTTTGTCTGACATTGAAGCCACCTACAACTGATCCGGACACGAGGACACCAACTCCCAACGAAGAAAACAGGTGGGATAAAAATTTCAAATTGGATACTTTTTTGTTTTTGTTTAGCATGATTACTGAGGTACTTGACCTCAGTAATCTTAGAACTGAAGTATTGTCCTAAGAAAATGGTTTTAGTCTATGACGATTTTAGATTTTTAGATGGTTTTTTTAGCCGACACCTCACTATTTATTAATTTTTCGTGTCAGAAAACAAATTACTTATTAAATAAGTTGATTTATTTTGATAAGTCCGCTAGAGTGGATGGATGAATACACGTTTTTTTTTTTAGTTTTGAATTTGGTTTCTTAGGAATTTATTAGATGATAGCGGGTTACAAAACTACAATTTTTTTTTCTTCTCGTTTTAATTGTATTTTAAGAACACAAATAAGTTGATCACTGATTTATGGTGGCTTTTAGTAGATTATTTTTATTATAAAAAATACTTTTATGCTTCTCGGATTTTCACAGTTCGCAAATGAACGGTGAGGCATGCGCAGAAGACTAATCGTATTTTCACCTGAAATGCATAAAAAAAGCTTTTCAAGTGCTATATTTTTAAATTTAAAACATATTAGTAATTAAATGCATTAGGAAACTTTTCCTGGATAAAATACAAACATTCGAGAAGCGTACTGTAATATCAATCAACATATTATTTGAAAAAGTGACTTTAAAATCAGTTTGTTATTTACTGATAAATAGAATTGCAGATTTTTCTTTACGTTCGTACGTCTCGTACCAAATCGTTACTTTTCTGTTTCGCTTTTAATTATATTTTTTACGTGAGTTCTTAAATTTTATGTTTACGCTTATTTTTGATTTGCTGTAAGTTCAACATGATTGTAGAAAGCATCGGCCGTCGAAAGTAAAAGAAAATTGGTAAATTTTTAATTAATATGCGTAAGAAATATGTGGTAATATTGCAAAAACTGTGCAAAACTCTTGTTAAAACAAATATGTGTTTTTTTACTGATCGATTTTACCTAAAACGAGTTTAAATTTACCTCGAAACCACGGGGGTGAAGTCGGTTTTGTAAAAAAAGCTCTCCTTATGACCGTCTTCTAGTGATTTTGTAGTTCGCAAAAAACCCAGTTGTTTCATCGACGTCGCCTCGTGTGACTAATCAATGACTTGAAATTTTGCTTAAAATTATCAATGTTTTTACCAATAGTCATAAATTAATAGATGTGAAATTCGAAAATTTATTAATTTATGCTCCAAATACCAATAGTGTATTGATTTTTGATATACATTAACATATACAAAATTTTGAAAGTGAAAGGAAAAATTGGACAATTTGTCAATTTGTTTCAACTTTCGTAGGAATGAAAGATAAGAAAAACAATTGGGTGGCTCTCTAAACAATGCATTTCGAAAAATGCATAATTCACTTTTCAACTATTACGAAAAAACCATTTAATTTTTCGAAAAAATAAATGTAGGTTACTGTGCATGTGTGCATATCCTTTTTTTACGCCAGTCTAGAAAACAACAGTTGTTAAGAGATTTGGAAAAGTCTTCAATTTTACTTTTAGTTCTAATCCTTGCATATCTCTGGTAATTCCAACATGATATGATTTTTCATCCTCATTACATGTTTTTTCACAACCAATTCGTTCCTGTCATATTCTTGCCGGTAAATGATCTTGACTTTTTACTGATCCGATTTTTATCAATTTTTTTAAGTGATATGCCGAGAGAATCAAATTAACAATTAGTTAAAGTTAATTTCTGTATTTTAGATATTTAACCGTATTTTATAGACTCTGTAAATACTGTGATAGGTTTTTCTCCACAATAAACTATCTACTTAATCATTCATTGTCATTTCATTTTACCTTCATCATACTAACCCATGCCATCATCAACTAACCGACTTATCCTTACTTTATTCAAATTGTTCTGTTCTAAAACAGTTTAGTTCACGGCATTAGATAAATTTATCAATTTGGAAGTACTTTCTGAATGCATTAGTGTCTCTCAAGTTGTCGAAAAATCGTTTCTGGACATATGAGGGAGGATGAATGCTTATTTCTCATAGCTACTGATGAAATTCCTTCTATTCTATGCTTTCTCACTCAATTTTTTCCGATTTCTAACTGAAGGTTAAGGCTATGAAAAAAATGGTTTATTTAATATTGTTAAGAAAAAAAGTCCAGCTTATTTCAATTTCTTTATTCGTTTAATTACAGTTTTGGAGAGAACAACTGTGACTCAGATGATCCAAACACTAGTTTTGGAAGAGACATTATACAGGCTGTTTGCAAGAACATTACGCCATCAAAAAAGTAAGAAGAAGTTACAACTTTCTTAATCAGAAATGTTTGTCGCTACGCAGTAAAAAGTGCATTGCCCAACCGGCATTTGCTAAAAAAAATCTGTACTTTAGGTTACATATAAGGAGTGTTCTTCCAGTAGTGAAAATTCAGGCGTCATTGATGAATTGGATGAAATTTTGGAGGAGATGGAAGATGACAGTAGTATGGGTCCGACTCCTCCTAAACATGGCCGACATATTTCTTTAAAGGTAATTATTGTCTCAAACACGCCAAGCTTTCTACAATATATCGATATTTCAGCACACCAAACCGCAACCTTCCAATTCATTTCACTACAAGAGCTTCAATTCAAGTTCATCTTCGCCACCGTCAGCACAAAAATCGAAGTTTTCAATCCCCGAACAAGTCGATCATTTCTCCAAGACAATCAACAGAACTTCCGTTGATTGTCGATGGTGAACAGGTCTTGCCATTAACACATACTGTTAGCTTTTATAGGAAAACAGCAAAACGAGGGTAATTTTTTTGTTTATTTTGAGGACGAATATTTAATTTACTAAGTGTCAATTTTGTTATTTTCAGTTATTTGATGTTTTATTTCGTGGTGGTAAATAATTTAATTGTGGTTTTTGCAGGTACACACCCCAGTAAGACATATTACCAGGCAACCTGTGATTGAAGAAGACATTGGCAGTGGTTGAGACGATCAAGTGCAATCGAAAATGGAACTTTTGCAGCAGGAGGTAAAAACCAGGCACATTATAAAGAAGATAATTTATTTGCAATGTAAAACTTTTGATTTTAGGTGAACAGGCAAGCAGAATATCATTGCACAAACAGCGCCAAGCCCTAAATCTCTGCAGCAGTACTCCTGAATTTTCAGGATCTACGGAACAAGTCGAAGCTGAAAGAGTGCTACTTGTGGCAAGTAAGGCTATCACATATTTACGTCCATGTTGTTGCTTACCAGTAACTCATTAATGTTTTAGGTTCATCGGAGGCAAGCGGCGTTACATGAGCTGCAAAGACTAAAAGTGGAAGGAAGAAACAGTCAGGCCAATGGGCAAACATCGGAAAATGTACCACTTGAAAAAGGAACTTTGACCATTTCTAACATAATGCTACCAATGAAGCAGAATACGTTACAGCTTTGGCAGCAGGTAATAATTTCATGTAATTTCAAGAGTTTGTATTATATGTTGTCGTATAATGTTAGTAGCAGGAGGAAATGGCATCATGTAGGCTGCCTTATAAAATGTGTGCGAAAATGTAGTCCCGACCAAACTACGTCTTCTACAGTCGCTAATGGTAGTAACCCAGAGCGTGGACTTATATGTATTGCCGGTTCGTGTAACTAGTGAGTATGGACATCTGACAGCGATTTTACAGTAGACCTTTTGAAGTGTACTGTTTACAAAGCTCAAGAAGGAATGGTCTATCCCCACTGAGTCACATACCATATTAATAAAAAGGTAAATTTGTTTTAACTAAGTACTTTTTCTTTAAAAAAATCAATTCATTTCCAATGTATTTCCTGGGTTTTCAGTCAATTTTATGTCAGTTTATTAGTTAAAATGTTACAAAGACGTTGCGGTGTACACTTACCACCCACTCATCAGTTTGTCGTAAAATATCCATTTTAACATTTATTATCATTCAATTAAAAAGACTTTCTACAAATAATTAACATATTAAAAATCAAATCACACACAATATTAAAAAGTACAATTGGGACCTTGGTTCTCTTTTTTCTTTTTTATATATTTATGTTGTTCCATTATTTGTATAAATGTAAACAGTAAGTCAAATTTAGATTCTCTAAACAATAGATTCTAGTCTTTTCGCCTGAACATGTTTATCCCGACTCATCACCTGAGAACCAAGGTCCCAAATTGTACTTTTTAATATGTGTGTGATTTGAATTTTAATATGTTAATTTTTGTGAAAGTTTTTTAATTGAATTGATAATAAATGTAAAATGGATATTTTAGACAACAATGATGATGGTGGATAAAGACCCCGAAACGTATTTGTAACATTTTACATAATCAACAATAAATTGACTGAAACCCCAGGAATACATTGGAATGAATTAAAGTACAGTCAGGAAAAATACAGAATTAAAAATCACTGTAAATTTTCAGTCCTCAAAGGCCTGGTTACCCTAAGAAGGGCAAGCATGACTCTAGACTGTAATGCCGCAAAAGAATCTCCTGGTGGACCTCAGGCTGTTCGGACTTCTTCATTTGCGCTAATGGGATATGTAATATTCTCAATACAAGCAGTTAGCAAACGCGTTTGGAGCTTAAATAATGTAAGTTGGATATTATTTGAACATCATTTATTTATTAGCTTTAAACTCTGTTTTTAATGGTAGACACCGGCAATGAGTCCACTTGAAGGAAGCGTAGAAATGAAAATCACATGTGAACTAGCCGTCTCTGTGGAGCATAGGGGGTTCCTTACGATGTTCGAAGATATATCTGGTTTCGGTGCCTGCATAGAAGGTGGTGTTTGTTGAAAGGGAACACTTTTAGCTATTGGAAATATCCTGATGATGAGAGAAAAATGGTAATATTTCTAACTTTTAATTACATTTGTAGCTGGTTTACAACTTCAATTTTTGTCTTTTGATTTCCATTTCTGCATAGTGGATTACATTTATTACATTTCTGTGTAGGCTCCAATTGATACAATAAATCTGACAAACTTGCACTAACCAAACAAGTGGCTCCTGTTAGCAGAGACATTTGCGCCCGATTGCATACATTTTTGTTGGAAACGAGAAAGGCCTGCATGTCCCCAAGATAAGATACACTGGTTATAGTAAGGAAAGGTGACAAAACAATCATCAGGTGAGCATTATTAATTATAAAATTATATCTCTTTTAAATTCGTTCGTTGCAACAGAAGTTTACATACCGCGGAACATTAATTTCGTCTGTTGCAACCAATCAATTGCATATTTTTAACATGCCTATTATTTAATGTATTACCATTATGTGGTAAGCATTTTATGCGTATTTATTTTTAGGCATTTGTTATCAGCAGATGCAAAAGAAGAAAGGATTTTATGGTGTACCAAATTGAACTCAGCTTTAACCGCGTTGCGAATGTGGGGTAGTACCCAATAAAAATGATTTTATAAATTATTTTAACTAACATAAGAGACAATTTATAGCTTGCACTTATTTAATTACAGCTTTTATTTTAGCAACATCAAACAACCGTTACAAAATATTGGTAACTTTATAATATTTTGCTTCCTTAATAAGAATTACTTGTAGCATTTCTTTATAAATATTGGTAATAATACCAAAATGAAACTGGAAAAACAGATTTTTTTAAATGTGAATTTTTCAGTGGAAAGAATTAAGGGGCAATATAGAATTTGAACTTATGACACCATAAGTGTAATCCACTTAATTAATAATATCCAGTACTATTTTAGTGTTTGTTTCTAACAAAGTGAGCATGTTAATATTTTATAAGTTTATTTTTTTTAAATTGTGTTAATAACAAGTTCTTTAGTTTTATGATTTAGCACTAATATCTTCGCAAATTTATCTGTTTAATTATACAGGGTCTCCATAATAATACTTTAAAGGTAAACGACATATTCTTGAAACAATACCCCTGAGGTTTAATCTAACTACATATAGAAAAAAGTTGATAATAACCGACTCATAGCAGAGGTAAGAAAGTTTAATTTTTTTGTCCTTTTTTTTGTTTAATAATTTTGTGAAATAAATATTTCGGACGGGAACTTCGGCGCTCTATAAATCGGTTATTTTCACCTTTTGGATATAGGAAAGTTAAGTTAAACTATGGGGTCTGATCTAGGAATCTGTTTGCTTAGCGTTGATCTATTAATTATGGGACACCCGGTATATTATAGTTATAGATATGATTGAGGCCATATTCATACCTAATGTGGTCAGTAAATAATTGTACTTGTCTAAGTGCTTGCGTTGTGCATTATATACACATTTTACAACCATCATTTACTTTTTACATTTTAGCCGCAAATTTTTCCATTTAAAACAATTTCAGTTTATTTATTCCCTGGATTGAGCAATTTGAAGAAAACCTTTTGGGACTCTATGATTTCAAATTTTCACGTATAATGAAACACTCAGGTTTTGTTCCTATTATCACTTTTGTAAAAGCATTTTTCGTTTCATCTAAATGTGTTAGAGTAAAAAACTGAAATATTGAAATCTATCAAGAATTTCTACTGCAGATTTTTGAGCATATACATTTTAAGGGTTAAACAGTAAACTTCAGGACGAATCTACGAATAGCTTGTGTGTTTTTGCAATTATTTTAAATACGGATATAATTGGGTTTACTTTAAAAATTGACAGCAAAATAAACCTTCATTTGGCAATATTAAAAATAAGTTATAAAAAAGTTTTTATTGTTTACAAGTTTTTTTTTTCGCTTTATTATTAACTTTGCTTAATATTTTAAGAAATATACTGTAGTTACATTACGTCCACGTAACGATAATTTCTATTAAATACCTCCGTTATTCGAAAAAAAACGATAGGACATAATTTCTCTTCCAGACTGAAGTGACACTATGAAAATCTGCAAATTTGGAAAAAAATTCCTTGCGGTTTTCTCAATATTAATGACAATTTCCACCCTCTGTAAATTGCAAACTAAAAGTTTTTCTAATTTCCAGCGAGGAAAGCATCCAATTGTACAACACCGTATCTATAAATAAAATAAAAAAATTTGATTCCAGGTTTGTTCATCATATTATAATTTTTTAATCGGTAGAAATTTCGAGCAAACACTTTCTGGTATGTAGTGTTTGTTTTATATTATAGGCCGACAAAACCTGTTTTTTCTTCGATTGTTCCAGTTGTTGCCCTATGAGCATTTCCTTCATTGCGTTCAGTCCTTTGTGCCGCGGATAGTCGGAACGGGTGTTGTGGTATTTTAAAGTGTTGGTTTTCCCTTGGGGAAATGAAAAAATATCTATTTTCCCCACTTCGAGTTGATATTAGAGATTAGAAAAAAATGGTAAATATGTTAATTTTCTTGTTAAAACACTGCAGTGTTTAAACTTTAATAATGTTAAAAATTATGTTTTGCCCTTTATTTCCACGGAAAGTTAATGCGAAGTTCATTTTCAAGCCTGATATTGAGTCATACATGTGTTGTGTTAGTATACTTGGTTATCGCAAATTTGCAATGTTCTTTCTGCTAATCCGAACAAAGCAAACAGCATAACAAAAATAGCACAATACGCGGATGAAGATACGGCTATCTACACATCGTCTTTCTATGCTCAGGCTGCGAAATCTCGCATTGCGCATCACCTGAGTTTATTGACGCCGTATTCGATAAATGGAAACTTAAAGTGAATCCCAGGAAGACTGAACTTATTCTCTTCTCGCGCAAATTTACTAACAATAAAATCCTATCGCCACTCATGGTGCAAAAATACTCCAATTCAGCCAGTAAAAAAGGTGAAATACCTGGGATTCAAACTAGACGCCCGACTTCACTTCAACAGCATGTTGACTATGCTGTACAAAAGACTTTCATGGCCCGAAGAAAGTTGTACTCGCTCTGGCGCCAATTCATTTCTGTCACCTCAAAACAAGCTTCTGTTCTACACCTCCACCATAAGGCCCATACTGACCTACGGCTCCCCTTCTGGCACTCTGTCCTGTGATTCCACGAGACGACGTGTTCAAAGGACCCCAAAAATAGTTCCGTAGAGGCGATCCTATCGGCTGACATATACACCAGAATACCGAAATGCACGAAGCTACAGGGATGGCCTATATAGCCGACTTATAGATACCATCGCTGAAAAAATTTATTATCATAGCGGAGTGCAGTTCAGTCCTCACGCCGAAATATCACCCAAGTAAGAGCAAACGATCGCCCAACCCATGGTCCCCTGTATAGCGACTTCCCATATTTTATGAGGGATTTTGTCCCTACAGTACGTGACGACAAACAAACATTGCCTGCCAGTTGCAGACAGTCGTTTCTAGCAGGCTGGAAACGCACAAATCCAACATAAGTGACTTGACGGGTTCGTCCTGCCTCGTTCTAGCTGGTGTTGGACTGGTCCTTGCACCGATCGGGGCGGGGGCGGATGGATTTGGTCATCTACTTGAAACTGCCGGCGGTTTACGCCAGGCTGACAGTATCAACTTAAAGGTCGAAGCAAAAGGGGTTTTTGGCTTCCCTTCAGGAAGACCTTTTTTCCTTAATGAATGCCCCTCGAATAAAACCAAAACCCGCCACTTCAAGACTATCTCCTGGCGTTGTCGTGCGTATGGCTAGCTCGGAATGTCCATGTTAGGGCACTGCCCCGGTAATGGACAACTTAGCGCGCCTATTTAGATCATGGCAAAGAGAGCAACCGGCCGAACATCTGACTAGACATGGGAGTTGACTTATGTTTTTAACCTTTGATGTGAGTTTTATTAATGTGAATGTTTAATAATTTTTTTTATCTATCTGCATAATCCGAAACGTAATTTATTTAACTGGTTACCTCGTATATTCCTCCTTCCTTGAATTTAAATGTGAAATTATTTTGAAGAAAGGTACCGTATTTTCAATTGGATTTAATGTTCTTTGATCGAATACTTAGAATGTTTGAAGTATTGAATGGAATTTTTTTTTTAACGGAACTTACATTTTATGATTCCGGAATGTTTTTGAATATACTGGATGTTCCAATAACAAGTTCATTTTTGGATACACATTTTACACCATATTTACTTTTTACATTTTAACCGCAAATTTTTCCAATTTAAACAATTTTTGTTTTTTTATTTTAAGATTTTTAACATCACTTAAACTTAAAAATTTAATAACTAGATTGTTGCTGTTTAACATGCTACGATTACCTAAATGAGCTGGCAAATTTTTTAAAAAGGTAAAGTTATTTTTTTGCGTGTGTAATTTTCCACCCAGCGTATTTTTGTTCTATCGATCGTAGAATTATGAAAAGCTCCTTTGCTTTTCTATAACTATTTTCATATTTCTGAAGGTATAATTGGACAGACGGAAGAGCTTTTTAAAACTTAAGGTAAGTGACTTAAAACTGCAAGACAAAACTTTCTTTTCTACCTGTTTTATAATATAATGTAGGTACTTACCACACACAAAATTATGTAAGCGCCGTATTTTCAACTATATTTAGTTGATGGTCATTTCTAACGAAATCCTTGTGATCTGGGATATGTTGACAGAGTAGTAAAATTGCATAATGGGATCAATAAAATAAGTTGAAAATCTGTTATAAATGTATATATTTTAATTATTTGACGTCACTATATCGCGATATATAAAGCTGAACATATATACAGTATAGTACAAAGTCTGGAATTATCTATTCTTATTCTATTCTATTATTATATATCTCGCAATCCGCCTTGTAATGAAATTTTGCGAACTTTGGTACCGAATGACGCTGAAGTATATAGTGTATATGGCAGTGTTCTTAGGTGTCCTCATTTTTCTGAAATTGACAGGAATTAATTTTTCCTTTCCTTTTATGGAGCGCATTCCGCATGGAATTCTGAATGTGTCTAGTTAAAACCATATTTTTAAAGTCAAAGAATCAGGAAGTTGATTTTTGAATGAATTTCACCCTAATTTATCCATAGGCGAGGAACTTTCCTGACATCTCTGACTCATCATTTGCTTGATTTTTATTCGAAAACTGACTCAAAATCAGACAATCCAAACACAATGTGTCACAATAACACGTAGCTTTCCCCCTGCATGTATTTTCAGATAAAATTAATTAAAATCATGATTTTTAACAACACATTTTTCAATAACTTAATGCTAGAAAAAAATGCTTCGAAGTCATCAGAATTTCAGGAGGCTTTCGAAAATCGCATAAAATGTATAGGGTTCTTCGGAAAAAACATGCCTGTTCATTTAAAAAAAACGAGTCACTTGATAGCAAGGATAGATTCACAGTTAAATCGGGCGTAATTTGGTAACTAAGTTCACAACATTTCACTCAAATCGGGGGACGGATTGAGATTCAATACCACACTGGTTTGTATATATTAGGTACTAAACAAAAAAAATATAAGAATACTACTAGAAAGTCAATTATATTCTCAAATTCATTATAGTGTACATCAGTCATACCTCATCACTTAAGTTATATATGTCCTTATTTAGCTAGTTGCTTGCGATGTTCTACGCGATCGCCTAACGATACGAGGATATTTTCTTTTTCTGTACCTCTAAATAGCTTTGTTGGTGTGAATATACCCTGGGCCAATGATTGTCTAAATGTGACAGATTTTTTTCCGGTAGATTTGAGCCTTTCAAGTTTTAAAATGCTCTTAGTCGGTGTCAGTCCGTCCCCGTATTTAATGGATTGAGTCAATTTCATTACTATTAAACTTGGACTACTATATCTAGGATTTTCAGCAAGTATGATGTTCTGGAACTTTTGCGTTTCGAACTGCTTGAGGTTTCATCTTGTGGTATCTGTAATATTAAGTGTATCGCTCAATAGTATTAATATTTTAACCCAGCGGAAAATAGTGTTCTTCCAGTTACATTGTACGCACATACAAACAGTATTATATAGGGTGTTTGGTAAGTAGATATGCATCTACTTACTACGTAAAAATAAAACTATCGATGCTTTAAATCTGCTCTACTAGTAGATAATTCTAATATAGAAAAAGCGAGTATGTTGAATTTGAAAGTAAGTTATCAAATTATATCTGAAAATCATATTTGTTTTGTCATTTTAACCAAATGTTTCAGAAATAAAAATAATTTTCATACACAGGATGTGAAGTGGAGTAGATGCATTCGTTGCAGGGGGTGATAGTGCAAGTAATTTTGGATATTTTCGTTAATAGACCATGTTCCGAAAACGCTTAGTTTAAAAAAACAAAAATGTTTTTTTATTAAACCTTTAACATCCTGTAGATCGGAAACTAAGCGTTTTCGGAATATGGTCTATTAAGGAAATATATCCACATTACTTGCACCATCACGTCCTGCAAGGAATGCATCTACTTACCAAACACCCTGTATATAATCTATTAAAAGAGAGGAAGTAGTAGTTTCATTGAATCTTACCTGTGGTTCTCTTTTTGGACTTTCAACTTCTACGTTTTTGCAGTCTTCAACCAAATTATTTTCCGTTCTATTCCGTTTTTCTCTAGCTGCTTTTATCATATCCATTAATCGCGATTTGGCTACAGGTTTCTTTACTCGACCCTTTGTAGATTTTTTAACAACTTTCTTTTCCGGAAGTTCGATCCAATTGTTCTCCTTAAGGCAACGTAAGTTGTCGAATCTTTTTTCCAAATCCCCAACCTACAAAGCATGTCATAATATAGATACACAGAATGAATATTTTTACATAAGGATTAACTCATTTAATCAGCATTTCACATTTACCTGTAATATATCATGTCCCAAAACCCATGAAGATCCTCGCATTTGATACAACTTTCTGCTGAATCTTGCTTTTACACTGTATAATTAGTTTACGAACTGTTCAAATTTTTTTACTGATTCAATAGTTTGGATTGACCAATTGCCACGTCTATTGAGGATATCGCTTCTTCTGGCAATTTAGGATCTTGAAGACAGTTTTCCCATTTCTAAATAACAAAGAATGATCATCAGCTTAACATAAATAATGTTTGTGGTAGTTTTGATTATTACCTCGCACATTTCCTTAATCTTTACAATTGTTTGCGTTTAATTTTGCATAAAGAAATCCGCTGCTGCGTCAGAACTTGTGTGAATGTTGACTATTCTGGCAACATCAATATCCGTGTTCTTCATTGTGAGGTCTTCGCCAAGCGAGCGTCTAATTTTATATTCGTCCTCTGGCATTTTTCTTACCTGGACATCAAAATGTTTGTATCGAATATAATTCCTACATACGCATATTCATAATGCGTAATCAATATAGTACACAACAGTGAAATTAGCCGAGAATAAAAATAGAATAAAATGAACTTAATAATTATAGTAAGTATAGGTCATTAGATAAAAGATATGTGTAGTCATAATAATCATGTGGATCATGCAGATGATTCAACTCGACACTAAATTTAATATACGTGAATACACACCTCGATTGATTGTTACAAATGGGCTAACATAAACAGGCGGGTTAATCTCTTGGTCATTGAACACTTTTTCGTTGGCGCCTACTTTTTTTTTCGGCTCTTTTCTTGCGCTTAAAGCGTTTTCGTTGCTTTTCCCTATGCCTGCGACAAAAACTTAGTATAGTACTAGAAGTAGTCTGACTGCACATTTATATGAAAAATGTTGATAGTAAAATGGCATACATAAGATACATATTTTAGACTCATCAACTATTTTTTAAATGCACGTTTGAAATATAAAAATGCGTTATTTAAAGATCGCAACCTTCAAGCTTACTTACTTTTTACTTTAAACGAATTACTACGTCGTGGCGTATTCCGGCGCTCTTGAAGATCAAAAGTGATATTATGTAAAACTGCCGCATGATCACTTACACCTGCAACTGATAAAGATCAATTCATCTCAACATTATTCTTCCTTTTTACCTAAATGAATAAAATCAAAGTTTCTAGTGCTCGGGTATTATTAGCACATCAAAATAAATTACTAAAATTACACATTACGACATTTGGTCGCCGTTGAACTTGTACCCGCGACTATTGCGAAAGTTCGACTTTTTCTGCATGATTTAAAACTGTAAAAGCAGAGAAATTACCATTGTCATCCGCTCCACTCTAGTTAAAAGGCTGAAATTAACATTATTTTCTTAATTATTACTATACAATCCTTTGAAGAGCACGACTTTGGAAAAATTTACATATCAAAAACGAATGTAATCTGAGGAACATACGGTTCTAGTCAATAAAAATAATTAAGAATTCTTGACTGCTAAAGATTGTACAGTATACCTATGCGAAGTCTATTGAAACGATAAAAAAGCTGCACGCCATGTTTGTATTATCTGGGAGACGCAAGTAGAATGAAACATTCTTCAATTATTCGGCTGAAAATGTCTGATTAAGTCAGGAGGTCGCCAAATTGTTACATTAGTACATCTTTTTTAATTATTATTATAATAAAAATACAAAGGTCGCGACACTCGCAGTAGTCATGTGTAAATTAATATAAGTCGTGCTGCGAAAAAATCCAGCCAATGGAAATTCAGTGGTCAATCAAATGCACTACATATTTACTATACCAATCAAATTTGATCGCAGCCCAGGTTGACCTCACTTAAAACTTATACCGAAAACAATCAGCAAAAGTTTTCAATTACGATGTGCGATGCAGGAAATTGGTCACTAAACTTTTACGTTGGCTCAATAGAGTTTGCACAGACCTTACCCAATTTTTACCATGTACCATTGTTACTTCTGCCGAATATTTTAAGAATATTTATGAAGTTTTATATATTTTGCAAAAATAACAATCGGGCTAAAACGTGATATATATTTCTTTGATCTGGTCTTGTTTTTTGGTGGTATTTTAAATATTTGACATTGAGTCTTTCGTTTCAAGCCCCTGTTAAAGGCCAGTAACGCAAGATTTTAAAAAACTAATTGCACTTTTTTATGCTTTCCATGTGAGTTTCCACCGATATTCTCCCAACTATTTGCATTTTGCAACATTTGTCATATTCGGTTTTTAGTTATGCAATTTTGTACTTCGTTTTATTGCAATTACCTTGTGACTTTCGCGGAGTGGGACGTTTTGAAGTATTCTGTTTTTCTGGAAGACCGAAGGTTATATCATTCAAAACTTCTTCGACGTATACAGGAGTACTACTTCTGAAATCCTTTCTATAGGGTGATCCTTTTTTCTTATCTGAAGTAAAAGTTAGTAAATAAGTACAATATTCAGCAAAATTTTAATTCTTTCATGTCAGCAAATGATTCAATGACACGAATATATGTTTAAACAATCATCAGAAGACATAATTACCTTTAGATTTAGTCATAACAGACCTTTTACGTGGGGGTGTTGAATAATCGACTTCTGAGATACGTAATTCTACAATACCAGATAAATCGGTAATGTTACTATCTGCCCCATCTTCTAAATAACATAGATAATAGATAAAACAACATTAGTAATCCAAATAACAATAACAAAGTGGCAGGTTAATTAATTTCAAACTGTTTAAGCTATTAGGCCTATGATATATTCAAGTAGCGAGATTTTGTATTCGTCCTAACTGCTGTTTCCTGATTTTGGTTTGGTCCTTAAAATTTACTAAATATGGCGATGGAATAGCATATTTAGCAATTCGCAGTTTGGTCAAATATGTCTTTTCTTTAAATAGTCTCGTTAAAAAACAGGAATTTATTGGGATTTGGTATTGGTATCATCACAAAGCGATATAAATACCAAAATAAAAATATAGATGCGAAAATAGGCAGTGAAAATATAGTACTGACCGGTATTCATTGTAAAGGTTGCATTAAGCCCATTTTCTACTTCGGCGGCATTATCAGACTTCTGAAGTTTCTTATTGCTTCCAGCAGTGTCCTTAATTCCAGCAGTGTCCTCCTTTTGTAATGTAACACTCTCGTGTTTTTTGCTAAAAAAAACATTATTCTTGGCATGGCAAAACCAACTTGTTTTAATAATATGATCTGCATTTCTCAATATTTTATAAAATGTGGAAAATTGACTATGAAGTATATAATTGCAAACATGCATGTTTATCAGTTATCAAAATTAATTATTACATGTAAACTAGTCAGATCAGCTTAATTTTTCTCACGTATTACTTGAGATTTTTGTGTTTGAATAATATGCTTTAATTCATAGCGAGTTAAGAATCGACTAAAAATATGAGGTATTTGGTACAGTATTACTGACTTTCTCAAATTTTCTTGCTAAAGTAACTACAACTCAAAATACCTTTCAATACAGTTGCTGTTTCCTCTTCCTCTGCGATTTTGGTAATTTTCCCTTTTAAACCTTTGCTAGGATTCTTGATCGGAACTTCTTTAATTCATAAAAATTAACTTAGCTTTATAACGCGGCCTATACGCTTAACAATACATTTTGATAATTGCTCATTGATTTCAAAATTCAATATTATATTAAAAATTCAGTATTTTTAGCATGAGATTAAGTTCTTTACAAAAATTGATTTACATAGTCTGTACCTGTTTTATTGCCACTTGCCGGTTTTACTTCAGCTCCTTTTGGATTTGTAGACATTTCCATTTTGCACCTAATGCGATCTGATCTTCTTAAGGTGATGGTACTCGCAGTATACAATCAACTGCTGTTACGCTATTGCTTTGAGAGGTTTGTTTAGTTTTCAATGGCTGTGATAAAAAGGAAACGTTAAAAAATATTAATATATTTTATAATAAAATAAGAAATACATATTTTATTCACAGTAACAAAAAACGGAAACTTCATAGCCAAGTAAATTAAAACAATTAATTTAATTTTTCTAATCTGACACATATCTTTTCTGTTAATTTTGGTGGTAAATATTCCTAATAATTTTTTCACCAGGACAAAGTCTCTATAGAGATACAGTTTTTAGTTGAAATATTTTACTGTTGATCAGTAAAAAACGATTTAAACGAGATTGTAACAAGGCAATCTCTCGAACGCAAGTTAAATAATATTAAGACTATGTAAAGCACCTTCAAGCTAAAGTTTTCTGTTCTAATGTATGTTTGTTGTTTGCATGCAGTTCAAGTGGATGTTTGTTAAGTACCTATTTAGATTGATTAGATTTCGAAAAATCTTCATCTTACTGATCAGAAAACCCGGCTCCAAATTCGATTTTTTCTCCAAAAAGTAGCAACCTTTTTTCATAATGTGTGTATAGGTTTTACAAATGTAATTTTGTTCCTTAACTTTGAACCATCCGATTGATTCAACTTTTTTTGCTCTACTTTACCAAAAAAGCACTTTTCGATAAAATGAATATAGCAAATTCATGTATGAATAAACTGTGATATACAAGGTGTGCCCACTAAAACGAAAAAATATGTTTTCTCGGTTAGCACAAAAGTTATGCATGATAAATCAAATTATAGGTTTTTTGGAGGACTTTATGGTGTTACAAAAATGTCCTTGGAAGCGGCTGATAATGAGTAAATCGATTATTTCTTATATTGAACGGTGAAAATAAATATAACGCACAAAATTACCTAAATCCAATGTTCAAAATTAATGTTTTGTATGTCAGTCATTTGGTTTATTAGTCTCAGGAGAAGAGATTATTGAATTATTTTTTGTAAATTGAAAATTCTCGAAGGAAGCAGCTAATGTTTTTAACCCAGGTTATGGGGAGAGCGTATGCCGAAAGTATGTGCTGGATTTAGTACAGAAGTTTAGAGAAACTGGTTTTGCTAATGTAAAAAAGCTGCAAGTAGGGGTTTTAGACAAATGGTTTTAGAACCAAAAACTAGTAAAAGCGAGTTGTTGACTTCCACTAGGAGAAAAGCAACCAGCATTAGGCGAGTTTTAGAATCTTAAGAAGTTCACCGCCACGAAATTAAACTTGTCCAACAATTAAGACACGACTATTTTGATCGCCTTTTCAATTTTGCAGTCTGATCTCAGAGCAACTGAAAAGCAGAATTTTCTTTTCGGAGGAAGCAAGATTTTACTTAAATTGGATTGTTAATCGTCACAACTGTAGACATTATAGTGCATA